>CM043024.1:14830995-16058598 GCA_023690525.1 Holotrichia oblita
TGTCACTGTACTGTTTGCTGGGAAAGTAGTATCGCCTACTTACTAAACATGAAATGTTTACTAGTGCGAAGACCATCCTTTTATATTTTTCTTAAGTTATAGGTATAGGTATCAATTCTGTAATTCAATGTAATTCAATTATCTTCGAATAAATTAGAAAATTCACCTTAATAATTAGTATCTTTAACTCATACAGTAAGCGCGTTCAAAGAATTGATTACTTGAAGATTTATTGGCACTGAACAACGGCCAAAATGTATCTAAAATAAAATCGTATCCCTATATACTTACACTACAGCCACATGTATACCTTTAACTAAACAGTCCCTGTATACCATAGCTGCGTGTATAAAAAGTAATTGCGTTACAATTAAACTTGCTTCTTGCACAGCTGTTTCTATACAATATCGTTAGACAATAAAAGCGAGTGAGTAACTGTAACTAGTTACTTTACGCACAACTCTGCTGTATACAAACTAATGACAAATGCCATTATCGTGAATACTATGGAATTGAATAGAAAATTCTCGAATATTCACTAAAAATCTAGAAGCCGTAGAAAAGTTTGTCAGTCAACGTAAGTGAGTCATGTCGAATAGTTGTAAGGTGTCTCGAAAGTGTGTAAACAATCCAGATCACTTCTGATATGTTTGTGGTGAGACTACTTTTGCGTCTCAAAGGCAGTCTATTACTCCATTGATAAATCAAGCATATCAGTTTTATTTCGGTTGCGAAATAGGGGACCAAAAGAAACATTGGGCGCCATGTATCTTCTGTAATCCATGCGCATTAAGTTTGAAAAGCTGTTTAAATCATAAAATACGATCTATGCGGTTTGTTGTCCCAAGGGCCAGGAGAAAGCTTCCAAGTCATGTTAATGATTGTTATTTCTGCATGATACTCGAGTTGCAACCGCACAAAATAACCCAATTAGAATTAAACGATCTCGTGATCTACATCTTCCAAAAAAAATAAGACATAGTTAATAGAATCAAAACTGCAGTAGTGGAACCTATTAGATGACAATGTATTTGTATATATTTTTCAAAAACACCGCTAAATGGCTTAGTATCATTTTTTGACATACAAAATAACGACGCGCACCAATGTCAGTTCTGTGGCAACTTAAACGTTGTTGCACTTTTACTTGACTTGTGGTAGGCTATACCAAGTTTTGGTGCTCGTGTGTGAATGGGACAGTCGTGAAAGACACCTTATCACGATAAACAAAACGTGGTATGTTGTAAATCATTTGAGCCAGGTCAAAGAAATGTACAACATATGGCATTGGTAGACTCCAAAAAGCTTTGTTGTCCATCACTATGTTAAATACCCTAAGATTGGGTAACACTGAGTAGTATTATATTAGCTGTGTTGTGTATAAGTACCGTTGAGTATTATCTCGTTTGTAGGTAAAATAAATTAAACTAATATTTAGTATGAAACTGTGCTTATTTATAATGCCCATACACCCAAAATAATAAGAGGCTATGGCCCAGGCAGCGCAAGTTAAAGAATAAGAAAGAAAACAAAAAGTTAAGAACAATAAATTTATCTAAAGTACAGATTAAGAAAAAAGTGCCAAAATGAACCAAATGTAGTATCACTATTAACATTATTTTTCTATTAAAATCTTCTAAATTTAAGCATAAAAACAACAAAAGCGCCCTCAAAGTAAATATTTATTATATTTATAGAACGATAGATAAAAAGTATTACACTTATAAATATGACAAAATAAACAGTGATTCATTAATAAAATACAATTGCCATGTACAGCGTGTTCATTTGAAAACTTCCCACCGCAAATTTCGAAATCCAGAAAATTATGAAAAATATACTGAAACACGTAAGAAGTATTATCGAGAGGGGACAATTTGATGCAAAACTTGTCTCTCCTTGTTGAACATGCTTACCCTGAGCCACCCCCAAAAATCTTAAATGGAAAGGTATCGAGTAATATTACATTTTAATAGACTTTGAAACACTACATTTGAGGTTTAGTTTTTTGAAATCGATCGATTTGTTCGAAATTTTTTAAGAAAATCTTTTAGTTCTTTTTGAAATTTTATAAGTATCGGAACCAAACTCTGTATTGAAAATGCACTTTAACTGATTATTTTTATTGTTACAGTTATTTCAGAGTTTAAATTATTTTTTTGAAGAAAAAATCAATGTAATAAGTGGATGGCTTTCGTTAAATGTTGCGGCAGTTCGTCGAGCGCATTAATTTTCGACTCCATAAGTTAATACAATTTCAACCTTTTCTTGCAAACTATAAATCATTTTTGTTATTTTATTTAAATAAGTGTGGGTTGATAACAGTAAATACTAATTTATACTAAAACAACAGACGATGTACACTCGCTTGCAATAAAATTGCGTACGTTTTATTATACCTATGTGATTTGGATGTAATTTGTCATCTATAATTTGTCACATTTTGTTGCTAGATTGTTGTCAACCTACCTCTCTGCTGTTACACGTATTAAAAAAACGGGTCGATGACCGCAGTGGTTAGGCGGCTGACTATTGTTGTGGAGAGGAGGATAGGTGCCGAGGTTCAATTCTCTGGAGGGACGGTGACATTTTTTCAGAGAGTTTAACCGGATCGACTTGCCATTCGCTGTTGGGAGCAAAGTGATTAACAGCGCGGCACCATAAAAGGCGATATGATGCTGTCACAAAGCCATTTAAACACAACTTACACACACTAAACTACACCGCAAGAGTTGCAGTGATAGCCAGACAAGTAATACAGCTTACGGAGTCACTGCAACTGAGCACCCACCACACATTAAAAAAAAAACGTACATTATACTGTCACGTTGACATTTTTAACCTCATTTTGAAACGTACATTTCAATAGGTACATCGAAAAAACGAAGAGCACCGGAAGAAAAACTGATATATCCGCTTTTATGCTGTTGCCTGTTTTTCGTTTATAGCACTACTTTTTATGTTTTCTGTAACAAATTTAATCAACGAATGCAAAATCGACATCAAAACGTACCGAAAACATGCATTTATAATTTGTTTTTCGTTTGTTTTTAATTTATCTGCAAAAAGATAACTGTGAAAGACAAACTAAAACATTTAAATTAAAAAAGTTAAAGCACGTTTTCAATAACTGGTTTTTGTTCCGATGCTCCTAAAATTAAAAAGAAAGTAAAACCAAAAGATTTTCACAAATTTCGAAAACGAATCGATCAATTCCAAAAACTAAACGCCAAATGTAGTGTTTCAAAAGACTATTAAAATGAAGTATTACTCGATACCCTTCCATTTAAGGTGACGTTACACAGTTGTGCGGAAGTTTAAATTTTCCTCATTTAGAGAGTATTTTCTAAACGTGGAAGAATATCGAAATTATTATAATTTAAAAATTAGTAAAAATTACTTGACGAAGTAAGGCTTTTTTAACGATATCTTTAATCATAACCTAGATATATACATGTAGTTCCATAAAAAAGACAAAGTAGCTAGAAATATAGTGTAATTAAAAATGTATGGTATTTTTTAGTAAAAAAGCTCAATAATATGATGCCGAAGGCAATGTACATGCAAGAAGTTCAGCGATTGTGCAACAGATGACGCTCATTAGATGTCAATAGGTTTGTTCCTTTTAGACGTTTACAACACGACGCCTGCAGTGATATTCGAAACTCGCTCTTACGACAATGCAAATTGAATAGGGTAATTTTATGGCGCATGATAGTGCTTCTTTCTCACTATATAAAGTAGGAAACCATATCGAACAAAGCTAATAAAATTTTCAATTGCCATAACAAAATTTAAAACCTTATGAGAAATTATTAATTATTTTCTAAATATTTTAAATTTCTAAACATTGAGGTTTACTATTAATCTAAAGCCTATTTACGTTTTTATTTTGAAAAATTTGTTTTATGTCAAATTGAAATTATTTTTACCAAATTATCGTTTTATACTATACTTGCAATTTAAACAGTTTAACAAATTAGAGGAAAACAAAAAGTATTTTTGATATTAAATTATATTTTAAATATGTTTCACCAGTATGCAACAGATGACTACAGAAAGTAATAATTAATAAGGATACTTTAAAAACCTAAGATGTTAAATAAAAATACTTTTAATTTTTACATAAAAGGGTAGTTATGGGTAAGAAATAACACAGCTTGCTTTTTATTAATTATTTCTGAAATATAAAAAGTCTGATAAAATGTTTCTAATTTAGGAACTATTTCATTATTGATATAATAATAAATTGAATTGTTTGTTCTACAAACGCTTTATTGATATGTAAACTGGTACAAGTAGGTACTTTTTTTAATTTGAATTAATCCATTATTAGCTATAAGATCTAGAAAAAGGACTGAATACCATATTTTATTTTTGCCCGTCGTTCCTGCATTTTCAAAAGTCTAGGTTTTTTAGACCGAAATTTCTTTGCTCTTCTACCCAAAAATGTATATATAGGACTGAATAAAATATTTATAGTAAAAAATGCTAAAAAATAAATCTCTTGCGAATAAATCTTGCGAATTCTTGACTAGAAAAACTAACTAGCGAACACAATTAGGTACAATACGGAATAATACCAATTCGATACTGATGCACAACTTCATCAGATGTAGTTGTGGAGTCGAGAAAACGAATATGTAATTTTTACCCCAACGTATTCATTGCTCGCTCTACCCTTTCTTAATCCAATACAACTGACAAAGATAAACCGATAGTCTGATTATTCAGATAAATCTATATATACAAATACATAGCAAATAAACTTATAGTACGGAATTAAAACAAGGTCATTAAATTGAAACGAAAATTTGTGATGTGTAGAAATATATAAAGTCACTAGATATATAAAAGTACCGCAATATACCGCCATTTTGGGTCCAGACGAGCGCGGTAAATTCGAATGTATTTTTTCTTATTTTTATGCAGTCCGTGTAGTTCATTGCTACACTTTCGGAGTTGATGAAAATACTCTGTCCAGAAAGTTTGAAGTTACGTTACGCCTGTTTAAAAATGAATAAAATGCATACAAGTTTTATAAAAAATTATTGGATATTATATATGTCAAAAAATACATAGGAATTTCTCCTAATGTAAACTTGCTTGATAAATGGAAACAAATGTCAAAAGTGACAGGGGTTAATTTAAAGCTAAAATATGCCGAATTTGAGTGCCCACAAAAAAGTGATGTTACAAGTCAGATTGACCGATGGTGTTCCAATATATAAGGCCTATAGCTGCCGAATAGTGTGATAAAAGAGGAAACTTATTGAATTTGAATCAATTGACAGGAGGCAAGGATCTGGAAGGTGCAATGTTTCGACTCAACAGAGACACAAATTTACAAAATTTTCTGCGTGAGAACCCATTCGGAACAGCAATTAGTGCACGGGAACAAATAAAATTCGTTGCTTCAATTTATACTATGCGCCGCAGAATTAAAAATAGTGAATTGAAAAATTCATGTGCAACTAACAAAATATACTTGACGGAAGCAGCAAAGATAGGGATTGGCGCAACAATTTGTAGATAATATAAATTTATGTGATAATATGTGGTATTTTCAGATAAAAAATCACGAATTTGTTTTTACATTTAACATGCTTTTTCACAGATTATCACATCTGATTACGCAAAACAACACCGTCAATTTTGTAAACGTCCAAAAATATTTGGCTTATGACAGCAAAGTAAAACCGCCATTTTGGGTCCAAAATATACTTCTCTCTCTAACACATGTTCTTTACCTATTGCGGTACTTTATATATCTAGTGACTTTAGAAATATAGTACTCTCCGAGCCATCTATGTTTCAGTTGCGACATGAAATATAGTTTGAACGATATGATGAAAATTTAGGCGCGGAGACGTCCCCTTAAGATTTTTAAGAGGGTAGCATGTTCAAGTAGGTGAGCCAATTTTTGCATCAAAAGTTGCCCTCGATAATACTTCTTATGTGTTTTAGGACATTTTTCATAATTTTCTGGATTTCCAGAAATTTGCGGTGGGAAGTTTTAAATGAATACGCTGTATGTACAGCATACATATACCATAACATATTACTGTCGGAATCACGAAAGAAGAGCCCTGCGTCATCAATAAATTAACGTACGAATCAAATCGGTACTTCAGCGTCATATTAGATATCGTACTTCCGGTAGTATTTCAAAAATGCAATGGCGCGCACATAACGAAGTGTCAAACTATAAGGTAAACGTCAGTTAACGTCATTTCTTGATAGCATTAACTTATCTAAAGTTTATTACTAAAATATATATTTAGTATATGCAATTTCTGCTTGCAAAAGTTAAGAGTGGAACAACAGATATTTGTGATTAAGAAAAGAACAGGGAATTAACGTTTCAACAAATCAGTTAGTATGATTTTTATTTGTAATTTCAAACAAGTTATTTGTATTTTAATTAAAATTTCAGCAATTGAGGAAGCATGTTTAATGGATAAGTGGTCAATCAAACACTTCAACAACAGAAACATGTTTTATTTATACAAAGAAACTGAAAATACTATACAAAAGCACCAACATTTATTTAGTCATTACATAAGTTAATCAATAAATAAGTACATACATCGTACATGTATTTAACATAATAAATTTAAATTTTAACCCCATAGACGAACACTAAAATGACTAAATGATTCCGATAGACAATCGAACTTGCGTAGGGGTACGTCCAAGATGCACGCTGGTAAAAGCAGGTAGTCAGATTCAGATTTGCAGCGCCGACAACCTGACCTGGCGACTGTGGCCATAGAGGAAGCAGGTACAGGCAAGTAATAAGCACAAACTGGCTTGTCGCCAAAACAGCTCAGTCTAACAATGGCATTCTCAAAGAAAGAGGTTGCAGCGTTATTGTTGCTCAGTGACAGTGTTGCAACAAAATTAAAACCGATAAGACGTGACATACACCCTATTAACAAATTAAGATCAGAATATGGGGAGTACAAACACCTTTTTCTGCAATTACTTGCCGACGAAAACAGATTTTTTGAATACTTTCGAATGAATCAAGAAGCCTTTTACTTTATCTTGGGGAAAATCGAGCACAGGCTTACGAAGAACTGGACAAATTACCAGAAATCCCCGATCTTGCCAGAAGAGAGATTGGTGGTCACTTTAAGGTAAATGTACACTTAAAATTGTTTTTATATTTATTAATAATAAGAGATGAGTTAACAAAATACCCTCTTTAACTAAACGTAAGTGCTCTAATTTTAAGTTAGACTTTATTATCTCCATTAAAAATAATGATCTAATTATAATTACAAAATATCATAATGCATCAGATCAGAGTTGTGTAAAGCGAACGATGAGTTTTCTGGTGGTAGCTGTTGGTAGGTATTCCTCGAAGAAGGTTCACCGACAAATGATGAACTGGTTGATGTTTCAGGTGATGGCAATAAAGCATGCCAACTGTCTCCACAGGTAAACGCCTCGACAACTTCTTGAATCCGGCTGCAGAATCTCAGCTTTCTTTCCGAAGGTATTTTGCTTATGGTAGCAGGCTTCTAAAAAACAATAGATCATCGCTATCTGCATCTCGCTGAAAAGCAGCTTGTATAGTAACTAGTTTTTGGTGTTCCAATTGCAATACTTTTTCGTTATATGAAGCATTAGCTAGTATACGCCTCCTCTTTGTAGACTGACTTGGTCTGGTCAGTTGGGGTGCGTTTTCTGTTTCAGTCTCATTGGTAACCATGTTAGTTTCTTGCTGCTCATCACCTTCTACTTCATCTCCATTCTCGTTTGCAGTTGTTCGTTTTGGCTTTAAGTTGCTGGAAGATGCACGAGGTTTTACAATATCTTTCAAAAATAAAAGTTGTTTGTAATAAGGCCATTTGGGTTCATTAGCTATGTCTCCAGCGTCTCCAGATCTAGGTGGCTTCAACTTGCTGCATTCAACACTGAATTGGTCACGTAGATACTTCCATTTTTTTTCGAAGTACTGTCCCTAAAACAAATTGTAATCTATGTATTAGCTTGATAGGTAAAGTATTTGTTTCAGATTTTTGTCTACCGCTATGTCGTTTCGAGGATTGGCCTTCAGCTTTAGAATGGGGAAATCAACAGTGGCAATCATCGTAAAAGAGACAGTTACTGCAATATGGGAAGAGTTACAACCTGTACATATGCCGACTCCATCTAAAGATGATTTTATAAAAATCGCTGACGATTTCGCTAAGCTAAGGCATTTTCCACATGTAATAGGTTGTCTTCACGGCAAACACGTGCGAGTGAAGTGCCCCGACAACTCAGCTTCGATGTATTTCAATTGTAAGAAATATTTTTCCATTGTCCTGCAAGGTTTGGTTGATGCAAACTATAAGTTTATAACTGTTGACGTAGGAGGATACGGAAAACAAAGTGACGGCGGAACCTTTCTTGCATCAGATTTGTACGAGTTCATTAAATCTGGAAATCTACAAAATATTGCCTAATACAAATGTCGAAGCCCCTTTTGTTATGTTGTCTGATGACGCATATGCACTTCTGCCGAATTTAATGAAACCATATCAGAGAAAAACGTTGAATTTTAGAGACAAGAATTTCAACAATTGGCTCTCTAGAGCTAGAAAAACAGTTGAATGTGCGTTCGGTATTCTGTATGCAAAATGGCGTATACTCTCAAAAGAGATAGAAACCGACATTGAATTTACCGAAATGATTATAAAATGTATTTGTATCCTACACAATATCATCTTAGAAAGAGAAGGAATTGAAAGACACATGACTGAAGTTGTAGTGCAAGGGAAATCAGTCGTATGGGGGAGGGAGGGGGAAGACCACAGGATACAGCAAAACAAATTAGTGACACTTTTGCTGTGTTCATGGAAAAATACCCACTCACATATAATGGCTAATAATAAGTTTATGATTATTCTATTATAAGTTTAGTCAAGTTATTATATCCTATATTCGAGCATAAACTTTTGTTCTTTTTTAGTTTCCCATTATATCGTTCATCCGAATTGATATTAAATGGTTAAACTTATCTAACAATTTACTTACTTTGCCAGTTTTATTATTTATTTTTACGTAAAAAATATAACTACAGATTTCACAAATAAAGAATAAAGTAAAATAAAAAAGAAGTAAGTAGGTGATCGTATTTTTTACTAGCTAGACATGTAATTTCTAAATAAGGAAATGTCCTCTGCACTTACCTTCAATATTCATTTCCAGGGATATTTTACTCCAACAAGCGTCGAAAATATTCCTATTGGAATGATGTTTCAGTCGCTTATTCCATATTGGGGGATTGGTAAGTACTTTGGAAATCAAAACGTCGATATCCATAATATCAATGCCAATACACATAAATAAGATTATGCAAGCGGCAGATAATCTGAAACCAGAATGTTCAATTCATTCCGGTAAAAGTCGGAGTCAGACTGCCAGTGCGCAGAAAATCTGCGTGCAGGTGCGTTATGGCCACTCCCGTTAAGAAACACAGTATTATAAATACGCTGGTCGGCGCCGACTATCTTACTCAGAAAACCAGCGTGCATCGTGGACGTACCTTAGCGCGTTGCCACATAGCACTGCGTTCGATTATTGTAACTTCTTATGTTCCGCTGCGGACTGAACCTCTGTATGTTTATAGAATGTAACTATATTCGCGATATAGAATGTAACGAATAGGAGTCGAGAGGGAAAATAGGGCGCGAGACAGATGAAAAAGTTAACGTTGGATATGAGAAAGTTGAGTTTGTTATTAAACGTTTTATATATAACAGTAGTGTTTTATTGTGAGAACTGAGAGAACTAACGCATTTATGTCAGAAAAAAACAGTTACTCGTCAGAATCAATATCTAAATCAAATTCACTTGAACTTGAATCACCATCATCAAGTGATATAATAAATTCATCGATTTCTACATCCAATAACTTTTCTCTTTCATACCACTCTTTGATGAGTTTTTCGGTATGAAGTACACAATTATTCCAAATTTATTGCGTACACTGATCTAGTGCTTCTTTCCACATTGCATGAACTTGTTCGTCTCGATAACCATCCTTGCCAATATTTTTATCGTAATATCCGTTCGCATGTGCCCATATCAATTCAATAGCATTAAATTGAGAGTGATATGGTGGTAGTCGTAATACTGTCTGTCCCTTTTCTTTTAAGATTTCATCTACTTGATATTTTTTTCTATTTGGTGTCGTTTAGCTAAAGATAGCACCTCACCTTTAAATAGAGTTTCGTCGAATGGAATGTTATGCCTTAGTAGATATGCAGCAATAGCAGCTTTCCTCCAAGAAGATGAAGGCATTTTTTCAACTAACATCGAGTGATATGGGGCATTGTCCATAATAATTAGTGAAGGTTCTTGTAAATTATTGGACAATTTTTCTATAGTCCAATTTAAAAAATGATTTCCATCCATTTCACCATGCTAATCACCTTTTTGAGATTTAGAGGCAAACAGTAATGAAGCATTTGGTACAAATCCTGATTTAGAACCAGCATGCAGCACTATAAACTGTTTACCTTCATAGCCTTCGGGTTTTCGTACACTTCTTATGTCGTCATCTTGCCAAGATCTTTTCACATTTCCTCTGGAAAATATTCAAGTCTCATCGAGAAAAACAACAGGTTTTGGATTAGGAGAATTCAAATTTTGCATATAATTTCTCAAAAGTTGTAATCGCATGTCTGCAATATATGGTTTTCCCATTAATGCTCTGCGGTTACTATCTTTCCTAAAGTCGAAACCTAGCAAATGAAATGCGCGATTCAAGCTGCTGTTGCCCAACGTAATTTGGTTTTCACGCAATTCATTAGAGCTTCACTGTAACATGTCTTTCACACACAATAATAGGGAATTTACTTTGTGAATACATGTTATACAACGTATTCCTGATGTTCATTTTAATACCAATTTTTCATATAGATGCAGCGACAACAGCGGCGGCTTTTGTTTGTTATTAGTGTGGATTACGGCCGCCGCTGTTGTCGCTGCATCTATATGAAAAATTCCAATATGGCTGCTGCTGTCACTGCTGGAATAAAAAGAAATTTTTCTTTTTACGACAAGCTCCCAGTTTGCGGAAAATTGAGAGTGCTGCTGTAATAAACTTTAGCATTCAATAAGATATATAAACTGGCTCCTATAATCGGAGAGATCAGTATGCCGCAATTACCGTATCATAAATATTTAGGTCCAGGAAACGAGTTATCTGGTGATGATCCAGTCGATACCGATGATGCAATTGCACTAGAACACGATAGTGCCTATGAGACCGCTTTGTCTGCTGAAGATATATTAAAAGCAGATGAAAATGCAATATTAGATTTTTGGGACGATTTTAGTACTTCTGGAAATTGGCATTCCTTAGTTGGTATGTATAGTAGAGAATTATGTTTATTTGTCTGACATGTATTTCATATTTATAGGTGCTGCTGGTTTAACACTCAAACATCAGGTAGAAAAACAAGTAGGCGTTTTATATCCCGATATGCCTTCGAAGCATCATTACAAAGCATTAACCTTTACCAATCGACGAGAGGAACATGAAGAGCGTCAACGAAGTAGTCGTCAAGGACAACAACAAGTGAATCGTGATCGAATGCAATCTTCTGATCAACCGAGTTCCTCACATGATGTTAGTGACATCGGTCAAGATGAAACGAACTCGCCCATGGCAACAGACGCAGTAGACGCACCACAATCGGAAAATAGTATTGGTAATCATAGCGGTGTTACAAATCCTGGCGGTAATGTTGCTCCTTTATATTTTAATACATCTCTCGCTAGTCCAAGTGTAACTTTTTTTAAAAAATCGCGTTTAATGCACACTTGGGGATTTGCATCTTCCAAATTTGCTCGTGGAGCAACAAATACTGTAAATGATTACTTAGCATATACTACTAGTTTAGCGTATTTACCTGTTGATTGGGTTCCCTTTTATTTGTCACCAATAGAGTATAATAATTTACCAATTGGTAGTTACATTAAAGAAGTATATGTAGAAGTAATACCAAAAGGTGTACGGTGTTCCTTTGATGTTGGTACTTCATTAACAGGTAGTGCAAATTCAATGCATGTAATTTTTGGTAAGCATTGCATCGGTTTAAATCAAAAATTAGATATAACAAACATGTCATTAAAACCTAATGATAAATCTCCAATGACAATCAGTGAAATAAGTGATATTTCTGCAGATGAATTTACAAATAGATTTTATGGTAATAAAACAAATTATCATTCTTCTCAAGCAGAAACAAATTATCCTACAAGCTGGGGAGCTAATAGAGCATTACCGTATTATGCTTGTGTAATGGCTACAACTAATGAATCTACTAAAAATGCGTATCATGTAAATAGTGGTTGGCCACGTATAGATAATATTATGGAACGATACAACTTAAATGAACATATTAATATTCCTATAATTAAATATTCGTATAAACCAAGAAATGGTATTTTAAAACATCCATATCACAATGCAATTGTTCCGAATAAAGTTAAGGCTTTCATTAATCATACCGATATTGGTAAAAAAACATGTCAATATGTACAAGATGAAGCTTTTGCTCAAAATACTCCGAAAGTATATCCTTTGTTTGAGAAAAATGGGCAGAAACTTGCATACGAAAACATTGTTGATAAATATCATATGTTTGCAAGTAATATTACTTTAGACTCTACAAAAGCACAGCCACAAGTTCATTTTGGAATAGAACCAGTTCAAGCTAATGCACCAACTGATACATCCCCAACATTTGTAAATGCAAGTGCGGAATATGAAATTCAATGTAGTTGCGTTGTAGGATTTAATAATAATTTTATGTTTGGAGATAGTACTATAAGTTCTAAGAATCAATTTATATCTGGTTTTGCAAATACAAAACAACATTATTATTTACAGCAACCTCATATTGGTGGTTATTATTCTTATAATTGGTCTGGGAAATATAATACAACAGATTAATATGTAATACATTTTATTAAAATAAAAATTATTTTATCAAATATTGTTTTATTATAATTCATACCATCACCACATATTATATTTAAATGGACACTTATACATTACTATTACTTTTTAAGATACCATATAATTTCCACAATTCATATAATGCTAAAGGATAAATATTCTTAGTATATTTTTGTAATATTGGAGCAGTATGTCAATTAAATTTAAACATTCTATTATTAAATACATCGTTACATGGAAATACTTCTACATTTGTTGTAATAAGAATGGGAGTTTTATCAATTTGGACATGACTTTGATATTTAATATTAGCCATACATGGATCACCAGCAAATAACATTTTACATGTATCAAAAGCAGATGGTTCACAATTTGGTTCGTCCCAAATTAAAATTCGTTTATCAACACAGTCTTGTAGAGGAAATTGACAATATTTATTAAAATTCGCTAATTGACCCTTTACTAAACATAATGCAGCACAAATTTTAGAAAAAATCGTTTTACCAGCATTACTTGGTCCTTTAATTTGAATACAATTTTTTTTCTCTAATTTTTTATCCAAAATATTGTAAGTTATTTCTAAAAATTCTTTAATAAAATCTTCATTGGTAAGCTATTAAATCATATAATTTACTTTGCGATTCTTCTAATGAATAGTAATAATCATGTGCACTTATTTTCATATTTTTACATTTAACGGTGATATTGAAAAACAGACACTGTGTTTTCACAATGGTCTGAATGTCACCGTTTATTACCGTATTTGTTTTTTTTTTAATCATTACTTCGATGTTCACTTGTATTTTTATTTATGGTAATAATAAAGAAATATTATTATTATTATTATATATATGACCAGAAGTACAATCAAATAATGGATGACTATTTAAGTAAAATTCAATTAATTCATTGACTGTTTTATTACAAATTTGTCTTTAAAATATATCAATTGCAGATTGAAAATTTAAATCATTTCTACCGATGCTGCGTAAAATAGGATTTTCTAGCCATTGTGCTGTTTTACATGAACTTAGTAAGGGGCATACCGGGTATTTCTCGAAAAATTCGATAATCGTCGAAAGCGTTTGGATTTTTTGGTATGTTGATGTTTCAGGATATTTTCTTTTACGTCGCCCAGAAGATGAAGAAGGGCTTGATATCGAGGGACCATCAACGGTGTCACTACGAATTGAGCAGACTTCGTGGTTTTCGTCCATAATTGTTCCTTCACCACTCGTTTCGCATCCTTCATTGGAATTAATTTCAGTTGCACTAGGTATTTGCCGTCGGGTGCCGGCGACGAGATAGTAGAGACACTGTCTTGGAGGTAAGAACATATATATTCCGAGAGATCGGAAATAATCTGGAAGTAATGGGTATTTTTAGTCATATATATTATAAATAGATATATACATATGCCAAAAATAACAATTACTTACCTCTACCGACTCCTCCTGTCCAGATGGCTCGTCGTCGTCTATTGAAAGTATATCCTGCGAAAGTGCTACATCTGCAAGTACCTGCAGTCCACCCGCAGTCGTGGACGACGTGGAGGTGTTTCCATTCGGTTGCGGTTTCATGATATGAGACGATAAGGAGTTGTCCGTAGTATCTTCTTGAACGCATTGCTGTAACAAACTGATCAGCTTCATTACTATTGTCGACGGGAAGGATATCGTGGCAAATTCTTGGTCTGAGATGTGTTCGTAATATGGTTTCCACAAATGGATTTCGTCTTGGTTCGATAATTCTTTCGTCAGTATTTTCTTCATTAATTTCAGTAATGGTAATATCGGGTGTCCAAATTCCATTATCAAGTTCGTGGAAAATTTCTTCAAGATTTCTAGAAACTGAATTGGTGTTGTCCATATTTCCTCGAATAATTCAAAAATAGTAATTATGCTATAAGTGTCCATTTAAATTAATTAAAATAAATATTATATTTCCAAAAGTTATAAATCGTTTAAAGTAAGTGCTTCCAATTTGTTATCTATACGACGAATGTTATATATTGTCAAACATTCATTGCAATGTCTGATTTTCTTAAAATTAATTAAATCTTTTTCACAGTTAATGCAAAATTCCTGGAAGGCAATTTTATGAATAATCTCGTCCTCCACAGAGAAGTAGCAAAGAGTATGCTGTTTGACGCGATCTGTAATAAGAAATAGAAATAATAATAATAGTTATAAATTTCGATAACATACCTAAAACATCAAAAGGATGTACAGCCGCTAAACACTCTCGGCACAATTTTACAGTCGTCGAAAATTTCCAATCCACTTCTTCTGCACGATTAAGACAGATATCGGGCGGAGCGACAGTTTTTTGCAAAATACTTAAATTCAATGAGCCCACATATATGATGCCATAAAACGCTTCTTTACAAAACCACTGCTCTTTCTGGTCTAGGCAACTTTTCTCCGCCGGTATCGAGATACTGGGGAACCCACTGGCAGCTTCAGCAACTAACCTGGAATAAGCCATAATGAAAAGTAATACGCCTTTATACTTGTCGCATACGCTTTATATACCCCCAGAAAGATGGAAGTAAATTTAGAAGGTTTATACAGCGGCCAACAGCACTGTGGGAAAGGAATTTACACCAGCGACTATCAAAATGTACGGTCAGCAGGCAGTTGAATTTATATATCTTATTGAATGCTAAAGTTTATTACAGCAGCACTCTCAATTTTCCGCAAACTGGGAGCTTGTCGTAAAAAGAAAAATTTCTTTTTATTCCAGCAGTGACAGCAGCAGCCATATTGGAATTTTTCATATAGATGCAGCGACAACAGCGGCGGCTTTTGTTTGTTATTGGTGTGGATTACGGCCGCCGCTGTTGTCGCTGCATCTATATGAAAAATTCCAATATGGCTGGCTGGCTAATTGGTAAGTCTTCAGTTTTGGTTTTCCTGCGGTGCCTTGTTTTACCGGGACTAGAAAGCACAGTGTTTTGAACACTTCGGTTTTTAATTCTTTTTACTGAAAATAAACTAATTTTTAAAGCATCTGCTACTCGCTGTAATTCATATATCAATATGAAAATAGTCAATGTAATAGAGTTTCTACCTTTTGCACTGATGATAATGGCAATAAAGGCCCATCGTTTTGCTTCTCCCTTTCAAAATATTCTAACAAGTTCAATATTAATTGCTGAGATTGAGAACGCAAAGTTCCTCCACGAGCAGGCATGATGTCAATAATATTGAGTTTAGTTAAAAAAAAGAACTCGTTTTATAATTTACTAGTGAATAGTGAATAAATAAATACAATAAAAACGTCGCAATCAAGTGATAGATTTGACAAATAACCTATTTGAAATTCGACAACCGGTAGAACAACGTTAATCAAATTACGTCTCGAAGTGCGGCTGTATGTAGTTGGTATAGAAATCACATTATGGTTATATTTCTATCTTTATCCTATACATTACTGACTACACCAAGGTAATGAAACGTCTGTCATACCGATATGTTATGGACGAATGACATACGTTTATGCTGTTATCTTTATCTTTTAAAGTCTCTTGACTAATAATTTTAATAGAAATGTCTGTCGTTACTAGATGCGGCAATTTGAGACGCAGGGCTCTTCTTTCGTGATTCCGATATTATATCGGGTGTTACACGAAAAATGCCCCGAGCTGTAGCTCCGTTATTTACATTCCGATTTTTATGAGTCAGGTACCAAATGAAATGGCTTGATGAACAATATGTTTGGATCTGCATTTGCTTTTCTCCAAAGCCATCTTTATTTTTTCGCGATTGTCAACTTTTTTTTCAAATTGCTCGGTATATATTTTTTTTACTATATTGGATAGATATTCTTTTTTTGAATCCATTGATGTGCAATACATCCATTTTACTTGTAAACTTAGAAAAAAAAACATAATTAAAACACTTTCTGGAACTTTCTCTTAAAATCACTTTTATTATACTGTAGGGTGCTGTGAAAAAGTAGCTATAAAAAATAACGCATTGCGCATACATATGTGACTGTCATTACTAACTTTATTTCAAAAGAAAAAAAAAATAAATTTCGCAAATATTGTTCGAATTGGTTACCGTCATGCCCAATACAATAGTGGCATCTCCGTATAACACCATGGGTGGCATTTAATATAAAATTATTGGGTATATCTTGACAGGCTTCGATTATTCGTTTCCTTAAATCGTTTATATTCTGTGGCACTGTTAAATATACCCGATCTTGAAGATATCCCCAAAGCCAAAAATCTAAAGGTGTAAGATCTGGTGAACGTGCCGGCCAACGAATAGGTCCATATGTGCCAATCCATTGCTCATTAAAATTGCGATTCAACCAGCCAACGTTTATTTGTGCATTATGGAGAGTAGCACCGTCCTGTTGAAAATACAAGTCACGCAGATCCGCAAGTGGTAATTGATGCTAAAAGCTAGAATTCGGTATTCGGTTGATGATGAAAACCCATGCGTTTTCGAAACACGTGTCCCGAATAATTAATCAAAGTTGTAGTGTGTGGTGATACCGATGTTTATTGTTGTTACCTTTTCTGTAGTAAATACACCTATGAAAAAGCCCAAAGAAGGATACGAACAGTATGAGGAAGTTGTTTGAGTTCGTCTCCAATAACAGTAGGATTATGTTGTAAATTTCTCTCATTACTGTAGGGTGCATCTATGCTATATAAAAAGAAAATGCTTCCATGCGCTAACATTACAGGGCATATGTGATCCGCATTTTCAGTTTATTGATTGTTTTATAGGCTATCCTAGCTCAGTAAGTGATATAAGAATATTCCGGATTCTTACATATATGAAGATATAACTAATAACACACAGAGATATTTTCCATATAACTCATTGCTTGAGGATAAGGCTTATCCACCTCTCACATGGCTTTTACCGCCATATGTTAATCGTGGTAATCTAACAAGAAAAGAAAATTACTTCAATACTAAAGTATCAGTTGGCCGGCAAGTTATAGAAAGAGCTTTTGCTCTCTTGAAAGGACGCTTCAGACGATTAAGATATGTAGACATGAATCGAACAGATCTAATACCTGCAACAGTCATAGCTGCATGTGTTTTGCACAACATATGCATTAATTCTGATTCAATAAATGAGGAATACATCCAAGAAGGAATGAACATAGAACAAATAATTGAAAATGATCATGAAGAAGGATTTATTCAAGAAGCAAATATGGATGGAAGGTTATTAAGAAATAACTTGGCTCATATGCTATGGCACCAGCATGGATGATAACAACCTGTAGGTACTTACTGAAATAATTCATTTTGTATAAATAGAATAACAGATATTTCTATTTTTTTTTGTAAGATGTTACATGTACATTTCCCTGAATTTTTTATTTGTATACTTCTGATTAGTTAGTAACACACGAAAGTATCAACATTTGCAAAATTGCTACAATTAAAAGATATATTAGGGAAATTATTCATTGGGTCTACTTTTGTTTACACGTATTATAGCTATTTTCACTTTTACCAATTAAACAAAATACTTTCCCTCCACTTTTATAAGCAAGATATAAACATGTAAAAATGTATAACAAAATAAACACCTGCAGAAAAAACAAAGTCTATTTATTGGAAAAACAGCAACATTGAAAAAGAGACAAACATAGAAAGTGTACAGTAAAAATACTAAATTTGAATAGTTAGTACTTTTAGTAAGTGAAAAAAGTGACAAAAACAATAAATACATAAATTAAAAACAAAATTCTATGACATTTACAGAATAAATTATAACTTCTCTATTAACTTATCCATTTTGTCCTCAAACATTTTCATTATTTTACTCTGTGTTTCTAATAATTCTTCATGTCTTCTCTGCTTACTTGCCTCCTTTTCTTTTTCTATTTTTTTTTGATTTGCTCCATAAATTTATCAGCTTTTGTTTTTCTTGTACGACTTGCCATTTCAACAACCTTATTAGCATTTACATCTACAACAACTTCATCTTCATTGACATTGGCAGCTTCATTTTCTTGATAATTTTCACTCAATACATCTTTTGAAACTTCTATGTGAATAACTCTACTGGAACTTGCGATACTTAATGGCTTTATGTTTGGTTTCTTACCAAATATTTCATCAAGTCGATTGAAATAATCAAATTTTATTGTCTCTGCACCAGTAGACGTGCTTTTCATGTTATCAACTTTCTTTTTGTATCTTCGTTTTACATTTTTAAATTTATTTTATCATTGTGTCCATGAAAATTGAAATCCTGCATCACATAAATTGTTTGCTAGGGTTTTCCATACTGTATCATTACGTACTGTGTTGGACTTAAACATGCCCTCTTGCTTTTGATATTGATCTATATAAGCATTAAAATGACTTCATGAGATCATCGCCCTTGTCCTTCCGTAGTGATATTTGATTGTGGAATATTCTGAAAAAGGCGTCGTTAACCTAGAAAAACTTTATATTATCTTGTATCTAAACTTACCATTGTTTTAAATTCTTATTGCAAATAATGGGTACTCTAAATAACTATCAAATATATATATATCGAATATAACCTTAAAAATTATACGCACAGATAAAAACGTGCCGATTTTGGGTATCTGATACAAATACACTGGAACCTCGTCTATATCAACGGTTGCGAAACGTAAACATTCACTCATATCCTCTCAAGAGGGGTCTCCACTCTTATCCCGTTAGCGGAGAGGAAACACCGTGCTACGCGCTGATTGGCTCGAGTGAATACGTGCGCTATCGGGTTGTGGATGCCGAGCGGATATAAGTGAGTGCTATAGTGCGGATGTAAGTGATGGTGGACATAAGTGAGCGCGGATATAGATGAGGTTCCAGTGTATGTACAAATACAAGAGCGCATGCGGTGTTATTTTTACACACCTCATCGAGCTGCGTTAAAAGTGTGAACCCGGAGTTCACCCGAGTAACTTTCATGAACGTTTCTTGATAGTGTAAATTTGATAACTAATGTCATCATGAACGTCTCGAGTTTACCTGGAGTTAAAAAAGTAAACACGAGATAACTTTATGAACGTAACCCAGGGGCAACACATGACGCATTTATCTGGAGACAGTCTGCTATATATAGGCGTTTAATCTTAAGATCGCAGCGCCAGCACGGAAATTATTTGAATTAACGCAAGAGACATTCATGGCTATTTTCGATATGTGTTTACATGGTGATTGTCGCGTTAAGTGTTGGTAAATGTGTTAGTAGTGTGCTTTAGATCTGAAATTCAAATTATTCTCAATTCCTGTGAAAACTCATTTAGTCTTTCTTACAATGACGTTAGTAGAAAGTGAAATAAGACTTTCATTAATTGAATATTTTAATTACGTAAATGGGAATGAAAATTCTCGTGTTGTCTACGAAGGTGAAGCTGTATTGAACGCTGGACACATAATATTATGTGGCAAATTAGAAACGCCTATCATTGGTCGTAGCAATAATGAAATAAATTTATATGGTTTGTGTCTTCAAACAAGTGCCTTACAATCAAGTCCACACAAAATCCAAGGAACATTTCATATACGAGAAAATTCATGTTTTATTAAAACAAATGGTTTGTTCTTGTAAGGCAGGTAACAGTGAGAAATGTAAACATATTTCAGCACTTTTACTGCAGTGTATCAGGTAATTATTGAAGTCATGTTATAGGTAATTTAAATAAAATAGTATTTCTATTATTTATGATACAAGTCCATATTATCATGTAATGGTTATTGAAATGTAAAATTCATTTTAGACAACCTGTAGACACCTTAGCAATTCTCTCCCAGACAGATGTCGAGTGCAGTTGGACAAAATATAAGACAGAATCGACACAAAAATATAGGGCAGTCCCAATAAAAAAAATCTCATGCTTTAGATCAAATAAAAAATTAAAGCAAAGTATACATGTTAATAAAGAAGTAGAACAACAAATACTTGAAATATTTCTTCCACAATTAGGAAGTTCTGCATTAACATTGCATAGGTATAACGTATTTATATTGTATTATTGATTATAGTACTACAGTACAGTCGCGAAACTGTGAACACAAAAAATCTGAGATTATTCAACCTACCGCATTTGTTTACGCTAGCGGGGTAAAAGTACATGCCTCTGTTTTAATGTTCAGTTTTAAATAACGGTAATAATAACAAGTCTGCATTGTTTCTAAATTTTATTATTAACTCACTCCTTATTGTTATTCACAAAATATGAAGTTATTTTCGTTTGAACCCTCTTAACAGAAGCATTTAATAATACGGCTTTTTCATACATGTTTTTTATAGAAATAATGTCACTAACGTCCAACCCATTACACGTGGCCCATGTTAATAATGTTTGCAGTGCTTCGATAGCAGCTGCGTGTGTTATCGTAATTTCTTCATGGTCCTGATTTTCATTTTCACTCTCGCTTGAAATGTCTTGTACATCTTCTTCGACAGCAGTACTAGTATCCCTATTCCATTCGTCAATGTCTTCAGCAGTGTACTCTTGTGGTTCAATTGTTTTTAGTAGGGTAATAGCATCAACTACGGTATCGTCTTCTTCAATTTTCCATTTCCTTCTTAACTCACTCAAAGGCAGATCATCTTCTTCATCAAATGCTTCATTACTATTCGAAAGTACATTGTTCCAACATTTTTTTATAACCGCTGGATTTAATTTATCCCATGCTGATGCTAAATTAATAACTGCATCTTTTAAGGAAAGCTTTTTAAGACCATCCTGTATGTTGTCTTTTGTAAGAAGTATTGTACTCAACAGATGTTTTCTGTAGAAGAGTTTGGTAAGTCTTAGGGCGTTTTGATCCATGGGTTGAATGAGTGGTGTGACGTTTGGAGGCATGTACATGACAAATATGTTACCATCACTAGTCTTTAATTCCTGTGCTGGAGGATGTGAAGGAGCATTGTCCAAAATAAGAATAGCCCTTTCTGGAAGGTTTTGATCTCGTAAAAACGTTTTGACCTAAAAATGTTAGCAATTTAAAACAAAGTTTTAAAATGTGTATGTCGACTACATACCTCAGGAACAAATTGTTGAAAAAACCAGTTTTTAAAAATTTCTGCTGTCATCCATGCAGTTTTATTGCTTTTGTAGACAACGGGGTTCTTAAAATTTGTAAAACATCTAGGTTTTTGGATTTACCAATTACCAATGGTTTTAATTTATGCGAACCTGCCGCATTTGCACAACCCAAGAATGTTATACGCTGCTTTGATACTTTTACTCCTGAAGCAGTTTTTTCAGACAGGGCAACATAGGTTTTGTCGGGAAGTAACTTCCAATATAATCCGGTTTCATCCGCATTATATAATTGGTGCTCATTTAAACCAAATTCAATAATCCTTCGACCAAACTCATCTTTAAATGGATTGACCAGTTCCTGTCGAGCTGATAACTTTTCCCCGCTTATTTTTAGAAGGCGAATGCCATACCTGCTTTTGAATCTTTGCAACCAACCTTGGCTTGCGTTAAATTTAATGTTGATGTTCATTTTCTGGTGTAAAATGAGTGCTTTCTGTTTAATTATATCAGCAGTAATGGGCAAATTTTTCTCACGCTGTTTAAGAAACCATTTATACAATTTTCTTTCCATTTTTGGAAACTCGGCAGTTCTTAGGTACACTTTTTGCTCGGTGCCAAAGTATTACTCACTACTTCAGTAATTTTCAGTCTTTTATTTTTAATAGAACAAATGGTCGACTTCGCTACACCATATTTTTTGGACAGAGCTGTTACACTTATACCTTTGTCATGTTCCTCCAAAATGTTTGCTTTTTGGTAAAGAGATATACACTTTTTTACTTTAGACATTTTACAGTTTTAATCTCACAGATCGACGCAATGCACAAATATATGTATGTAGTAAGTTTTACACAAGCTACACCTTCACGCATTAAGAATTACCATTCAACTGATTAAGAACGTAGGTCAGAGCAAGCTTGAGTTATGCAGGGGAATCCCAGAAAGTATATAGGGTTCCCCTGAACTCTTAAATAAAGGCATTTAATATACATTTCGCATTGTTCATGTTACCGCATCTTGTACGCTGTTCACACTACAGAATACACAATCGAAAATAAAATGTGTTCATATTAGCGCATTGTTCGTACAAACGCATGTTCACATTATCGCGACTGTACTGTATGTCACTTTTAGAAAAGGAAGATCTTAGGAAGAAAGTGCCACAAACATTCTAGAACCATTACGAAATATGGAAGACATGATTTTAAATAATTCTTGCCAATCAATAATTATGATGGAATTAAAAAATGTCAGCACTATATTTGTTTGTAAAAGATGTGAAATTTTTTTTAATAACAACATTAATAACGATGTATCTTTGATTTTACAAAGAACTAGCCAGTGTAAAGTGAAATGGAGTATGGAAAGGAAATATAGAATAACAGGCTCCACAATTTATGATATATTCACGTATAAACAAACTAATTGGGCTTTGAAATGCAAGAAGTATTTTTCACCAACTCCTTTTTCAAATAAATATATGTACTAGGCATGGTCTCCAATACGAACCCCACGCACGAGAAACATTTATCAAATATACTGGATATGAGGTTTATACATTGGGGCTAGTTATATGTCCTTTTAATCCGTGGCTAGGATATTCTCCTGATGGTGTAGTTTAAAAAAATAATACATCCTTTGCTTTGTTGGAAATAAAGTGCCCTTATGCAAGTAAATATTTATTTTCTTAATACATTATTGATTCTGTTGTTACCTGATATTAGTTCATAGTCTAAATAAAACATTGACAGTATTTGGACCTAATTTTTATTTACCAAATAATGGTAATTGTTTTAACAAATTATTGAATAAAATAATACAAAAGTTTTTGGGAAAACTAAAGATTTAAGGGTAAACCCACAAACAATGTTTTAGGTTTATACAATAAAGATAATTCTCAAATGTTTACGTTTGGTTATGTCTTGATATGCAGTATGCAGGTATTGAATTTTGTTTTTAATGTACTCTTGTCTTTGTGTTCCTACAGTGGGCAGTTCTAAATCAAAATTAAAATGTGGAGCTTTACCTACACAGAATCTTCCTATCACTTCACATAGTAGGGTGCCTTTAAAAACTCGAAGGAAGTAAGAAACTAATTTTTTCTATTATTTAATTCCATTAAACTGATTTTTCTTATTTTTACAGACCGCTTTATAAAACATCCCCAGTTGAAGAGGATTCATGTATGCATATAGATATGGACAACGACTTGAATGCGAGCTTGAATGTGAATTTTGTGACTGATAAATCTCCAAAACCACTCAACGGTGAAGTGAAGTTCGTGGATGCTTCAACTCAAACAGATTTTGATGCCCTTCCCTATTTTTTGAACACTGATAAAAAGTTTAAAAGTTTTACTAATGTGGATTTGAAGGTATTTGACGATTTACAAAAGTGTACCGTTAATGTCTTAAATTTTAATAACGAAAATATCGAACAACTTCGGCTTAAAATGGTCATTGTGCTAATGAAACTAAAGTTGAATATCTCATTTACTTGTTTGGCATATTTGTTCAACATTTCTTTGTCTTCCTGCAGCAGATATTTTTATTCTTTAATCAATGTTTTTGCACGGGCAGTTCAACCAGCAATTTACTGGCAAGAGACTACAAGAGAAGAAAATTTAGCAAATATGCCCAAATGTTTTAGTAATTTTAAAAGTACTAGGGTAGTTCTAGATTGTACCGAGATCTCACTTCAGCAGTGTAGATGTTAAACATGTAGAATATTATCTTACTCTCATTATAAGGGGACTCATACTGTGAAAGTACTAATAGGGGTAACTCCTTCAGGTTTGATTTGCTATAAAAGCAAAGCATATGGAGGTCGTTCTTCTGATAAGGGTATATTTAATGAGGAGAAAATCATTGATGAGTTAAATCCTTATGAAGCAATAATGGTCGACAAGGGGTTCTTAATTGACAAAGTATGTGAAGAACGTTTGGTAGAACTCATAAGGCCCCCATTTTTGAGGAAACAACAACAATTGTCGAAGAAAGATACCGATTTTACTGCCAGCATTGCCCGGGCGCGTGTACATGTGGAACGAACTATACAAAGAATAAAAACCTTTAAAATATGTTCAGACCAAATTGAATGGAATATGTTATCATCGGTTGACGATATATTGACAATAGTGTGCGCTATAGTCAATTTATCTCCACCTATATTAAGTGAGGACAAATTTTAATGTTGGTGGTTACTTTTATTTATACAGTAATAATGCAACATGTAATTAAAATAGTTATCTGTAACTTTCAAAATAAGTTGCTTACAAAATATTGGATTAAATGGAACATTTATAACAATGACTTCTTTTTTTGCTGCCAAGTAAATAATCAATTCAGCTGCTTTTAGATTTAAAATTGCCATTCCCAGTTGAACTTGTGCGTAATATTGATGGTTTTCTTTAAGAACCAGTTCACCAGTATCACTTACATTAATGTATGAACATCCATCCATAAATCCATGGGCAGATAAATCTTTCCCTAGAAATGCATAAAACTTTAGATGCATTCTTATATTACTTAACACAATACATACCTGGATAAGGGCATTTTATTTCTAATAATTGTGTTGGTTGTCCATGCACAAAACTTACTCCATCTGGAGAGACACCTAGCCATGGAAAAAGTTTGGCGACAACAAAATTAGGTACCCAGATATCACATTGAGTTATGTTTTTATATGCAGCTAAAGCATGTTTTTCAAAAAAATTTCCATGCGATGTATATATGGATGAAAACTCTTTAGGCCAAAAGTAGTTTTCAGCTTTTTTGATCCAATCGCCTTTAACCCTAGAATACTGGACTATATTTTACATACACTGACACTGGACTATCGTAATTTTTACGAGTATTGAATAAAACGCTTAGTTTTTGTGAAGTATTTATTCAATGAACGAAAATAGTACTACAATACATATGCATGACTATCAGAATACATTTTACTAAAGGTAAAAACATTATTTATATATTTTTTTGGCACATTCACGACATATATTTCCTCGGTGTTCTCCACAAATGGCATTTTTGCATTGATCGCAATATGTAGATGTCATACGTCTCTTTCGACTTGGACAATAGAAACAAGTTTTGCGCTTCTTCTCTAGATAGTCTGCCGTTTCAGTTTCCTCAGGTAAATTGAGGATAGAAGCAATATCTGTTCTAATATCCCGACGCAAAGTTTTTATTTTTAATCGTTCTCTTAGCCATGAATCAGCAAGGCAATTGCTTAGTCCAATCATATACTGGTATCTATTCATCGGTTTCTTGTTCAATTTTAGTGTATTTGTAGTGTAGATTATATAAGAATTTATACATGCAATATTTATCATATCGTAGAAGATCACCATTGGCCACCTCCTAGTTTTACGATTACAACACATACTCGAACACATCTGGTCGAAGGTATCTACTCCGCCTTTTGTTTGATTATAATGAACTATAATTTCTGGCTTTCCGTTTGTTGCGAGTTCAGCATTCTCATGCATCGTGGAGAGAAGCAGGACGACTTTATTTTTTTTGGCATGTACGACACCATAGTTTTCTTTCGATCGTAACAGAAAATTGACGTGTTCGGGTTCCTTTGTTTCACATTTAAAAATTCCTGCGGGATTTCAGCTTTGTTTTTCCGAAGAGTTCCTATAATGGTCAGATTATAGGGTTCCTTCAGCAACTCGTCTGCCAACGGGATTGAGGTAAACCAATTGTCCATCGTAATATTTCTGTTACTACCCTGTACCGATTTTGTAAGTTCTCGAACAAAATGTGTCGCTAACGGTAGTCCATTTGTATTCGTTCCTTTTCCTAAATATGGACTAGCATCAATCATATATTTTGATGATGAATCACACAACATGACAATTTTTATCCCATATTTAGCCGGTTTATTTGGTATGTAAATCCTGAATGGACAGCGTCCACGGAATCCTACTAGTTGCTCATCGATTGTCAAATATGTGGATGGTGTATAAGAACTCCTACATATTTCAATAAATATTTCCCATATTTCACGAATGTGTGTGAATGAATCGGACTGCTTTCTTTCGTTTCTTGTGTCTCTCGAATCAAACCGAAGACAGTTCATCAGAAATATGAAGCGTTCTCGGCTCATGCAAGCTTTGTAGAATGTTCCAGAAACTTTTCTGTCGAACATGTATTTGGCTGATAGATGGTTATCTTTATTTGCTGCTGACCTGATCAATATTGCAAATAGAGCTTTTATTTCACTTTTTGTCGTTAGAGATACATTATAATTGCTGTGATATTTCTGAGATTGTATGGATATTTCCGCATTTGTGTACTGAAGTACGATATCTAATATTTTATCTGTGAAGAAATGCGCGAAATATTCGTCAAATGTGGAACAATTTTTGGCAGCACCTTTTGCGCCAGGTACAAAATGAATAATGTTTCTGGCTGCTGTTCTCTTAGATTGTGCAGGTATTTCTGATGACCATTTATGACCATTTTTGCCAATAAGTGAGGTTTTTGAAGGCTTTATAATGTATGAAGACTTGCCTTCAACTCTCTCAGTGTCCTCAGCAGCTGCACGTGTCGTCTCAACCTCCATTGCAACTACATTCGACTCGGTAACAGTGTCATCTTCATTTTCATTTTCTGAAGATTCTGATTCACGTAGCAAATTGTCGTCCTCAAAGTCGCTACCGTCGTCTTCAAAATCATCAGGATCGCTATCCTCTCCCCGCATTATACGTTCCACTTCACGTTCGATTTCTGCTTGTGTCAGATTCCTTCTTGCCATTTTCTAAGAAAGCAATAAAAGGGAATTTATAACGTTGTATATACGACAAAAAAGATGACTTACCTGATCAAAAATTATTACAAAACACTAAATTCAGCGTAATATGAAAACAGGATGCCGAAAAGCACACTATACGGGAATACTGGATATTCGTAAATTTTACGACGTGCCTACGTAATAAGTAAGATAAGGGTACCAAATTCACGAACTACACCCACTATTGTTTAGCACGCTACTAAATATGAAGTTACTGGCAGGCACGTGACCATAGGCGGCGCGAGTGTTTCCGAAATCGAAAGAAGTTTAACGAGCGTCGTAAAATTTACGAATGTCCAGTATTCTAGGGTTAAATGTATACAGAGAATAACATCTTGAACCTAACAAAAAATGTTATAAAGTTGTTATGCTTATTAGAATATCCTTACCAGTAATTCTTAACTGCCTAATATTTTTCCATTCGGGAGATCTTTGTTGGCAATCAGAAATTATTTCTGCAAGTTCTAATTGATGAATCACATTAAGACAGCAATCCGACAGATTATAATTTTTGATATTAATCGCAATACTATCCAAAAAAACATTGTTAAGGACTTCAGTTTCTATTTTGTCCTTGTAAGTAGTTGTCCTAAAAAAAAAAAAAAAACACGAGCACAAACCAGAACGATACAATAAATATGTGAAGTATAATTGAACAAATTGCCAGGGCTTGATAAAATGCCACTAATAAACTTGAAAAATACAACCTGTGAGTGTTAATGAATATGTGAGGTTTTGGACTCCTGTTCTTCATTTGAAATAAGGCTGACGTAGGATTACCTAGAAAATACGGTTAGTGGATTCTTTTGCAAACTTATGATCTTAAATACTGTTGATTAACACATTGAGATTAATTTTGTCAAGCTGTTCCGTGGGTTTCATTTTCATTAATTTCTCTTTCCTTTTTCCATGACAAAATGTTGTTATTTTTGAAGTGGTGTATAATTTGTTCACTATTTTCTTCTGTTTTCCCCATGCCTGTTGCATGTCTGTCGAGCTGTATATATCGATATCTTCAAATCTACAAAATGTTAATGTAAATATTTACTTTAGTACTCCTATGATACAATAATAATTAAAGTACTTACTTATTAACATAAAATAATGTTGCAATTACATGTTTGCAATAACCATCAGCTCCAGCCTTGCAAGAACATTTGCACTCCCACTTTATTAAATTAATGTTTATTTCATGTGGCGAAGCACTCACTGTTGAACTCCTAGTGCATAGAGCAAATATATTGGTGTTCTCATTATTAATGCCACATAAAAAATATATGATTCGCCCTAAACACTGCCTCGCCTTCAATTAATGGTCTCTTTCTTTCTCCAACGTAGGTTAAAATATCGGCAAATGTTATATGGATGACAACCATGGCTTTAACTGGCTCTAACTGATCTTTATGAACAAACACAATACAGAAAACAACAATTATATACAGTAAAAATACTATTTTACAGTACAACACCGCTGCAACTCAATATGACTCAATGTTAACCAAACAACTGTTTTCCCCATTAGAAGTTTCAAAACAGCGCCATCTGCCGGGTCTGAGAACCGCGAATATGCTACGTCGAGTAACGCTACCTGATCGCTACTGACATCATCGTGTTCGGTTGAACGTTCCGCTCTAAATAAACCGCTACCTGCTTGTGCTAACCTCACTTTTATGTTTGCGGTTACTGGTGGTTGTCGAATAGGTGAGTATTGTTGAGTAACGTTTCGCACATAAACGATAAAAGTTGTGTTAAGTGGTACAGTCGGAGAAAAAACAGTCCGTCCAGTGCGAGTCATAGATAACGTATAGATAGCTATCTTGCGTACATTATTATGATACCGTCTTTAGCGCCATCGCATATTTTTCTCAGAACTAATTTCAAATGTGGGGGACATTCAAATGTTTGTAATAGAATTAAATTAATTTCATATTTGCGTGATCCATTGTGATACCTGATTCTCCATCATGATCGGATAATAACCAATAGAGAACATACTTCATGTCCATTGGGTATCAACTAATCAAGATTTGGAATCCAGTATATTTAAAATTGAAAAGGTAAAATAAAAAGTCACCAAAAACCGAATACATACATTTATTTTGTAAATAGACTACTTTCGACACAATCTCACAGCTTCTTTGAATATATCATTATGTAAGATGGGCCTTCCTTCCTTTCCTCGTAATATACGATTAATGCCCATTGACCAATTATAACAACATAATTTTAAAAATTTCTTTATACAAAACGTTTTAACTTCCTCTTTGTGAACATCGCACGTAAAAGGAAGGTTAATTACTTTATATAAATAATTATACATTATATCATAACATTTGGAATGATAACACACTTCAGGCAAAATTTGTAAAATTAAATTATACATCTTAAACATATTTTGTATAATATTTATGTCACAATATTTTAGTCGTTGTGGTATGATGCCAGTATACTCCTTAGTACTAACCAATGTGTGCCACTCATCAGAAATAGTAGTACTGTATATTTCAGTTTTACATGTGCTACAATTTTTAACATGTACACTCAGATTTTTGAAAATAAAGCCAGAGACGTATCCGGTCGCTTGTTTACTCAAATACGTATTTCTTATCAATGTAAAATTTTTCTGCTCCAATTTCATGACTTCATTTTCGTAGTTTTCTTCTAAGGATGTTGATGGAGACTCCACAAAATTCAGCATCGCACTTAATACCGTATTGGCGTCATTTTGACAATTCGCATGAATGGAATGCCTAGTGGTAATATTGTTAATTAAAAACGTTCTAAAATGTTGTTTAAACTGTGTACTGTTTGGATTCCTATTTTGCCCACCTCTCTGTCTCATTTGACCAAAAAAATTTTCGAGGGGGTCTTGGTTGAAAGATCTTCCTTTAAGAAAAGTAATACCCTCTGGAAGGCCTTTGACTACTGCGATCAGTCCATTTATTGTTATTATCCAATTCTTTATTGATGGTGGAACATGTCTTCTATTTTTGTCGTCGATAAAGTACATACTACTCAGTATCTTTTTTGCTTCACTCCAAAACTCAAAATGAGGGGAGCCAACCTTAATATAACTTTTCAATGGTTTATTGGTACATAGTTTTTGACTTCCATTGAAGCTATCAAATAGTGAATCAAAAAATTTTAGCAAAATAGCAGTACCTTCTGCATTTTTATCAAGAGAGCTACCATCTGCAGCTGTAGTACCTACAACAAAAATAAGAGTTGTCAGTAAAATGTAAATTTATTTTTTATAATTTGTATTTGCATACCTGACAGTCGTATTAAGTTCATTACTGAAGCAACACAGTGGCTGAATACCTGTGTGGCACATGCTACCTTCATTTTCCTAATTTTATCAGGATTCACATGTGCCTCTGTTAATTTAGGCATGGCTCGAAGTTCTCCACTCGCATGGTCGATTTTATATGCCACTTGTATATCTGTCCAATTCGCCGTATATAATTGCTCATTTTTTTTTTAAACCAAATTATTTTTTAATAAATTGTTTCTCACCCCTTTCAGCAAATGAGGAGGATCATAAAGATGATATATTTTTAGATCATCAATCATATAATATCGTATATCATCTTCGCAATTAGTTGTCGTTCTCCTTAAGTAATTAATAGCAGCAGAGTTATTGCTTCCTTGATCACTAATGCTACACATTACTTTAAATCCAGCTTCATGGCATTTTCTGATATGCGTTTTCAGCAAGCGTACCAAATCTATATGATGTGTAGGTCCATGGGAAAAGCTAAATGATAGCGGTTGCTTCCAATTACCTGCTACACTTTTCAACATAAAGACTTGCACATGATTCGCTATATGTTGACTTTTCCGATCGCCCATATCTTCAAATCCCTCAAACTGTCCTGTTTGCGTATTGAATAATATATTGGGTTGTATGGACATTTCATCGAACATAATGATGCAGTATTGTTCTCTCTCTGGCAATTCGTTCTTCTTTAGATTATTAAATATGAAATCATCCGCGCCTGGATTAATTTGTAATTTTGATAATAGTTTTTTTAAAGTATTTTTTGATGGAAGACAAAACAGTTTCTCCAACAATCTATAGCTTCTACTGCTTTGTTTGTATAATAATAAACTCATTATTTTATCATTTATGGAAAATCTTCGTCCTTTCTTAGGTTTACTTGATTGTAATATTTGACTTATAACAAAAGTCTTTATTTGAGGATCCAAATTATTTGTTAAATTGTCAAGCACTTCTTCTTTAGAAGGTGTGCGAGATTTCTTTTTGTAATACGTACGACTTCTTGATAATAATTGTATCTGCTTGTGTAGTTTACGTTTCTTTGGAGTCAATTGCTTAACTCTCTTAACTCCACAAATTTCAAGCGTTTCTGTAATTTGATTTAGTATGACTAAGGTGGTAAAATACATTGTTTCATTACGTACTAGTCACTTGTACTTGACTTGCTACTTCATAATGATCTTCAAGCGTTTGTATGTCAACATTGCGTAGTGGAGCAACAGGCATTGGTTCCGCACTAACTTCTATCTGGTCTGGTATTGACACAGGCAGACTTCGACTGTGCGAGCCTTCAGGTCCTTCAATATTCACTAAAAAATAAGCATTGCATTTATACTTTCTTTAAATACGTATTCTATACTAATATTACTGTTGAAGTAAACTTAATATTAGTACTTGGTACACAAGTCATTGCAACCTACATTGTTGTGGCAAACATTGCTCTGGTACAGCCTCAATTGTCAACTGTTTCAATGATTTTTTCATAGCGGGAGGAAAATGGATATCACACACTTTTCGAGATGAAAAAACTTGATGGGGATGCATGTTGAATAAATCACTATTTCTGCAAGCTTCTAACCATTTACTAAATCTTTCCGGATCTTCAGTGGGATTGGGAAAAGTATGCCTAGTCGAGGTTTTATCTTTGCAATTCTTAACTGAACAAGCTCGATATCTTACCATATTCACCTAAAATAACAATACCTGCATGACATGAAACTAGATAACTCATAATTATCTTTATCAGGAAATGTATTAGACTTACCAAGTTTGTATGCTAACTAAATTTCCAGTAAATTTGGCAAACCACTAGTTGGCTGTCTTGAAACTATCTATTGGAATTAATCTGAAAATGGGTACATTTCAAGTTGCAAAAAATACGCTTTCAAGTTGAATTTACTTACCCAGCAATTAAATCAGGATCCAATAAATAATAGAATTACACACAGTAATACTAGATGTAAATCTGGAAGTTGAAATGTTTCATTTACAACATATACATTTTGAATGTTATTTACTTACCCAAAAAGTAAATAAAAGTAATACACTTTCTAAAAATCTTCCAAAACTATAATAAAATCACAACACTTGGATGGACATCTTAAAAAGTGTTTGAATTACAACAAATACACTCTAAATATTAGTTTCTTACCTAATAAGTACACTGTTTACTAATAAAAGTCGGGAATATAAAAGAATCACACTAAATAATTTCGCGCAGCCGCAGAAGACGTGTGACAGCCTACTAACGCCATCGCTTCCTTTTCACCGTAACTAAATTGCTGGACAGTACTATCCATAAATGTTGATACCCCCTGGTGCGAGTGCAAGAGAAGATACCGTGGTTAGCCCCCCCTTTCGAAATGTATCGGTCGATAGGTAGGGCATAAGCGGCGAATATATATTCTCTTTTAGTTATTACATACTGCTTGCCGTTGTCGCATAATGTGCATCTCACGCAGCAGTAGTAGATACGGACAGATATGTTCATGACCTGACCTTGAAAGTAATCGTATAGTTTTCAAATTTTCGTTCGCATACCAATTAACCGTCTCAGGTATATTTACCCTTTCACGACTATTTAATGATACAATGGTTTTAATTTTAATCAGTGCATATGTCAGATGAAAGAATCCTTTTAATTCATAAGAAGTATTTACTATATAAAATGGTAATAAAAAATAAAGTAATAACTAATGAACTTACAGTTAATCTTCAAGGATAGCAAAAATGTAGAAAATAGTAATTAAAGTTATTTCTAGGTAAAATAAATTATTTTAAGTAACGGATATACATACGTATACATACATAGAAAAAAACAGTAACATCAAATATGCAGAAACATCTCGGTATCACTTCCAAATTTGACAGAAATGAAGCGTCGTCATGGGTTAAAATATAAAGTCAAAGTGTATTGAAAACAAAAGCATTTATTTTCAGTAAAATATGTTCGAATAATAATAATGTGTAGCAAAACCAATAAACTTTAAACAAAAGATCACTTCCAAAATTAAGAAAAAAATGTATCATTTTTATTAGAAACAATATCGATATGTACTGGTTAACGTAAAAAGATACAAGGAAAATATTACTTCTAGAAATAACATAATTAAATAATATATAAATAACAATATGTTTATACAATAAAGAGCTATTTGATATGAAATTAAAGTTGAGGTTTGAAATGTATTATGAGTAAAAATTTTTACTTTCTAGTAAAACTATACACGAAAAATAATAAACAATTTATTAACAATAAATTAATTAAAAATATCACAAGCAAATATCGGGAAAAACAATATAGGCTAAAATATAATCAAACTGCATTATGAACAAAAGTTTTTACTTCTACTAATAATATATACAAAAAAAATAGCTTCTACACCTATCATAAAAAAATGAACAAATAAAAAGAATAAATGGCTTCTAGAAATTGCAGAATTAATATAACGGGTTTAATAGGTTTGTTTGAAAAAGTAGTTAGACATGAGTTTTACGCTTCGGTTTATTTTTAAACTTTATCAGGAACTAAACGTAAAATTTTGTTAAACATTCATTTGTTATAACACATTTATCGTATGACGGAGATCACTATTCAATTTCAAACTAAAACAATGATTGTTGTGTTAATTAATATTAAAAAATGTTTGCCGTTTCGTTTCAATGTGTTATAACTGTTAAAATTTCATCAAAATGGTGTATTTAGTTCTTGATAAAATTTTGAAATAAAACAAAACGTAGAGAGCCTAAGTACTTTTCCAAATAGGCTTATCAAACCTCTTATTGTATTATTACCATTTACCAATCATGGCTAAAGTGTCAATTAATAACATATGTATAAGAAAATAAAAAATGATAAAATAAAAAAATATTCTGAACAAAAACATTTTTAGGCACTAAAGAATTGTTTAACAGGATGTTAAATTTCTAGTCCATTGACTTGTAGATACATAAAAATTCCAGCAAATATACATAGAAAATAAGTAAAAATTAAACAAAATATCACAAAAAATCTCAAAAAATCACAAAAATAAAGTCTATTTTAATAGCGTGTCCAAGAACCGTTAGAATTAAGGACGTGGCGAAGTCTACGAGGCATTGATTCGACTAAATTGCTACAAACCTCTGTTCCTCGTAGAGCTTCCCATATCCTCATAACGTGACCATGTAGCATCTCTCGATTGCGCGGAACTGGCACTCCTTGCTTCTCCCACATGTCAGCCATAATACTCCACAGATTCTCTATGGGATTGAGATCTGGTGATTTTGGCGGCCACCGTAGCAGATGAATATCCGGATGATTTGTTAACCATTCGATGACCCGTCTGGCAGTATGGACGGATGAATTATCTTGCACAAGGACAATTGGAAAAGGTGCTGGAAAGACTGCGCGGACGCTGGGAATCAATACATCTTCTAAAACGCTGATGTATTGTTCTGCGTTCATCCGGGTGTCTATCCGGACAAGTTCTCCTGGTCCTGCAGACGACATCCATCCCCAATACGCCAGACTAAGTCTACTGCTGTGTCGAACAGGCACAACATGCTGTGGATCAAACCTTGTGCCATCGGGCCGCCATACCAATTTTCTGGACTGTTGTGAGGTAGAAAAGACCTTCTCGTCGGTAAAAATCACAGCCATCCAATCCCGATCCAAGTTTGCTGTAGCAAAGTTAACACGATCTTGACAATGTCTGGGTAGAAGCTCGACTTTTTTCGCTGGACGTCGACAATGTACTCCATTTTTATGCAAAAAGTTCCTAACTGTTCTAGGAACACAGTATAACTCCAGCTGCTCGACTATATTTACTGATGATACTATTGGAGTATTATTTACTATATTTAAAATGTTGTCCCTTTCTTGTGCATTCAGTTTGATAGAGCGGCCGGTTCTTTGCTTTGTTCGTAGCGCGGTTTCTTCATTTTCGGTTCTCCATCGTCGGACCCAAAACTGTACTTGCGTTTTCTAAAAAAGGAACATATTTTTGATTTTATCTTTAGAACAAAATTAATATGGTTTTTTGTAATTAGCAATTCTTTTTATTTTATTTATTACGACGATTGATGGCATTGTCATTATGATCATGATGTGTCCCCGGATGGTGTTGCTAAGAGGAAAAAAAATGTTATTTTTGATTTTACGACAAGATACGTTAACGCAATTTGAAAATAGCAAATTTGACAAGCAGAATATTATTGTAAAAAAATTTCTTCTTGGCAATTCTATCCGGATATATTGTGTACGCAAAATTCAATTTCTTAAATTTGACGTAGTTTTACAACAATTTGTAATGAAGAACGCAAATGTGAGATTTCAAATGGCCACATTAAATTCAAAATGAAATTCTTACCGATAAATGTACTTGCTCGGCAATTCTTCTCGAAGAAAATCCTTGCTCCCACAGCGTGACGATTTTAGATCGCAATTCGATAGTTGATTGAGGTGCCATCTTGTCACTTGAAATGCTTTTGTAGTACTGCCATTTTTGATTTTGAAGCGTTATTTATATCAAACGCAATACTCCCTTAATTAGGAAGGTGTAATTGATATAGGGTGGATAATGCAATATTGCATATTATTTCAAAGTTCTTTTCATATATTTATTTACTTCTTTTTTCTTACTTCAGGATTTATACTAATCTTTCATACAAATGTAACTATGTCGGGTTGATAATTATAATATTAGTATTCATTGATGTTGCATTATGAATTTCTTATCTTAATTCTCTATACAATCTACAAGTACTTAAGCCAAACATAATTTCAATAGTACAAATTGCAAATTTTGTTTGTCACAATCATAATTATCGATATTCCTTTACAATATTAAATTAAATAGAAATATTGACAATCAGTACTTTACTATTATTAAGGTAAATTAAATCATGTAACCCCGAATTCACTTAAATCCTTATTAGTGATCATTACGGTGTATTATTAGAACTAAGGTCTAAAGTGAAACAAGAATGCAAGCGGAACTCACTCTTGTTTTTACAATGATTTTTCTTTCATACAAATATAACTATCTCACGTTGATAATTATATTGGTATTCGTTAAGCACTCGTTGCTCATTAATGTTGCATTACGAATTTCTTTTTCTAATTCTCTGTGCATTCTACATGCAGTTAAGCCAAATATAATTTCAGTAGTGTAAATTGCAAATTTAGTTTGTCAAAATAATAATTATTAATATTACTTTACGATATCAAATTACATACAAATATAGATAATCAGAAGTTCACTATTATTAATATAATTTTAAATCATGTAACCTCTAATCCACCTAAATCGTTATTACTGTTATTAGAATAAAGGTCTGAAGTGAAACAAGAATGCAAGCAGAACCCATTCTTATTTTTCCAATAATTGGCTTCTTGAAAAACATTTGCAAGTTTTTTCTTCAATCATTGCTGAATTTTCTATTAACTGGACTATTATAATACACAGAGCGCATCGGCAGATGTGCTTTTTACGAAAAAATGTAAATATTATTAGGTAAAAGTCGCAAAGCACATATGTACTTATTTTTGCTACTGGTTCTGTTTATATATTTTCATGTGACAGAATTATGATTTCTACAAACATGCTATGTTAGTTTCTTTAAAACTCACACTTTCCTAGTATAACTTATCACATTTTATTATGATTACATGTAAAACTAATAAATGATGTAAGTAATGCCCAGTGCCGCGCCAAGGTATATCGGCGCCCGGGTGCCAAGTAAAAATTGCCGCCCCCCCTAAAAATTATTTTAATCTGATATCACTGAAAATAAAAACGTTCTAAACGTTTCAAAAAATGGAATAATTTTGTATAGGTATAAGGTTTGTGAAATGAAAAAATTATATTTAAAATACTTTTAACAATTTATAATATAATTATTGAAATATATATATTGACTATATACCTACCTATATAAATACATAAAAAAATTATACATTGCAAGTACATAGCTATTTTAATTTTAATAACAAAAATAATTAATAAATAATTCAAAGATAAGTAACATAAAAATATAATTCAATAAATGAACTAGTAATTCCAATACAATAGACAATAGAACAAACTAAAAATTCACCTTTCTTGCTTTTTTTAACTCTTTGCGGCACAGCTAATGAGCGAAATAATTTACCTATGCGTCACGGAAAAATAAAGTTTAATTTTTCAGACTGAATATACATTTGTCCAATCATAAAATGAAAATACATAATAATAAAAATATAGAGATCATCTCCGTCATCACCAGGAACTCCTGGTGGGGTGGTACATCTATGGTACCACTGTGTCTCTTGAGTATATGACACTCCACTATTGCTGGCCATGAAACTCCCGAAAACATGTCTTGCTGGCAGACAAACAGAGAGGTACATTGCAGATTGAGCACATCCAATTAGTGCGGACTTGTTCTGTCTTGCTACTGCACCGCGCACATCTCCTTCTTGATCCTCGGATTGGTTGATGAGCTGAGTTTTCCAATCTGATCTCATCAGGAACCGTACGTTTGTGTTTTTTTATTTTCAGAGGACAAGAAGACTCATGAGTTTTTCTTTGTAGAGATACTATTTGTTCTGACAATAACCCATCTACGATTCTCCTACGGAAGTCTTTTTGCGATAGGTAGAATTCATTTGTTCTTGAATTGTTTTTGCCATTCTGCGATAGATTCAAATTATGTGTCAGCTGATACAAAATATATGCGTTGACTACACATGTGTCTAGAAAATGGAAAAAATACGATGCCACCATTTGTGGCTCTTACGGTTTATTTCGTATGCAGATTTAAGTTGATCGAACCTGTCGACAAAATTCATATTGGCATTGTAGTCTAGAAGAACTTTGGGACAAGGTATTTCAATTATTTCTCCATTTTTCTGTCTTCGTTTAACTGTAGAAGTTTCGTTCGGATCATGATAGTTCGAAAGCAAATGGACACTTCGGTTATCTTTCCATTTAAATATTGACAATCCTGATATACTTGTCTTCCAGTCAAATTCACCCCTCTTCAACCTTTTATCATCTAGCATTTTTGGAATATTCTGTCGATTGGTATTCACAGTTCCACATGTATGAATTTGTTTATTTTTCAAGTCAACAAGCAATTGGTATGAATTGAAATAATTATCAATATACAAGTGGTGATTCTTCCCTTCAAGACCTCGTGTTAATATTTTTACTACATTCGCACCCAAACCTTTCTCTACTCTATCTACTGATTTGCCGGTATATATTTGAAACCTATACAAATAGCCTGATTTGTCTGCTAGTGTCCAAATTTTATATCCCCTCTTGATGGGTTTCTTGGGCATATATTGCTTGAGATAGCTTCTTCCTTTAAATCTTATCATAGATTCGTCAACAACCAAACACTTGTTGGGATGTATACATTTTTCAAAATTTTCTGCAAGTTTCTCGAGCAATGGACGCACTTTATACAATTTGTCAAAATTTGGATCTTTTCTATCTGGCATCAAGTTATTATCATTTATATGAATGTGGTTCAGAAGCCAACTGAATCTATTGACTGGCATCAGTGGACTTATGTAGGCATCATGTAGGTCAGGACTAGAACTCCAGTAGTCTTTATAGCTTGGCGAACACTTTATACCCATTAGTAGGTTTATGCCCAAAAACACTTTCATTTCATTAGTATCTGTATGCTTGAATTTTCTTCCAGATGCCTGGTACTTCTGGTTAGCATACAAATTAGTTTGGAAAACTAAATTTTCTATGATTTGATCATCGAACAATAGTATGAAATAATTGTATGGTGATGGGTTTTGCAAATCTCGAACCTTATCGGTAATTCCAGAATATTGAGTGAATTCGGGAGGGCTGTTTATTTTTTCGACCTGTCCCCATGTTGCACCAGCAAGTTTGATTCTGAGTTGACTCAGTGGCATATTCCATTCCGGATCATCTTCTAGATTTTCATAAACATCATCATATCCCACTTCTAATACTCCATCCATGACATCCACATCACCAGCACATCCGTCCATATCCACATCACCAGCACATCCGTCCATATCATCATCATCACTATAAATATTTAGGTCACTTGCATCTGATTCTAAATCAGATGGGAGATTTTCATACTCTTTCTGAAACTCCTCCCATGTAAACCCTTTCAATGAGAATGGCAGATCTTCCATTTTTCTGAAAACAGTTCCAAGTTAGGATCCTGTGACATGGTGGTACAACTATAATACCACTTGATATTTCTCAAAAACAATACGAAAGAATAAAATTATTCCACTTACCAATTTGTGAATATGCTCAGGAATAACCTTTGAGTATTTTTATAGTAAATAGTCCGAATTCATTGTTTTATTTTGGATTCTAAACACTTTCGTTTTTTAGCATGTTATAATACGACGCACTCTAACCTTAAATGTCGGCCGGTGAATAGATTCCGTTGAAAACTGTCCAGCTGATTGGATGAATCGAAAGTATGCAGCCAATAATACACAGTTGCCACAATCGTACAGATTTTGTGCTTCTGCGACACTTGGAAAAATATATTTGATTCACTGGTACATCCCCGGTACCACCATGACGCATTAGGAATAAATTAGGTGGTTCATTTTGTCGACCACCGCGACTGAAAGAGTTAAAGCAAATTCATTTATTAAATGTGTTACATCTATTTCTTTGGAAATTTTATTTTCAATACTAATTAAACTTAGATTTATTAACCTTTCCTGAGACATAGTGGACCTCAAATAATTTTTGATCAATTTAAGTTTGAAAAAACTTCTTTCTCCAGATGCTACTGTCACAGGAATGGTTAAAAATATTCTTAATGCTATTGTTAAATTAGGGAATAATGGTAGAAGATCATTTGAAAAAATGTAATTTAAAACAGCTAATGCATTCATGTCAGGCACAGGCGTAATATATGTTAAAAGAATTTCTATTTCGTCACATAAATCTACTGCATTTATATCAGATTCATTCCGTTGACTATCTGTTAATTTACTTTGTAAACTTGTACAATATTTCATTTTGTCATCCCGATTTAAATCTGACAATAAATAAATATTATTTAAAAATTGAAAATTTTCATTATGAGCTGTCATGAGTTCAAATCGTTCCCCTACTTTAGATACTGCTGTATCCAAAATTGTAAAATAAAAATTTATCTTATAATATTCTGTTGGTGACAATTCATTACTTTCATCGTTGTGTTCATACATGAACAATCTTTTTTCTTACGGGGCCTGACTAAATCAGCAGCTGGAAAAGTTGTATCACAATCTATATCTTGTGCAATTTTTTGAGCTTCTTCTATCATATTATTAAAACCGTCATCTGATCTACACGTTTGTAAATATTCATTTAAATTATTCAACATTTCCATTACTGTTGGTATCACTACATCAGATTTTTGCATCATTTTACTAACAATATTTACTTTAGATAATATATTGTACCATATAACTACTGAGCAAATGAATTTGAATGATTTTATTTTTAAAATTAAAGACTGCCATACTTCTAGTATTAGCATCCCTTGATGCGTCATTAAATAGAACAAATAACGCATCATATATTGACTCTAAATTGTATCTTAAAACTTTTACAGCGTCAATTCTACCTTCCCACCTTGTTTCAGATACAGGTTTTACAGTCAATGAAGGACACTCTTTCATTAAAATTTGCCAGCGATATGTTGATGATGAAAAGAAAACATATATTTCTTGTATAATGTAAAAAAATTATTAATTTCTAGAGATGCTTTTGCGGCATCATTGATAACTAAATTAAGGCTATGTGCAGCGCATGGCACATAAAATGCTCTGGGATTAATATCTAAAATCTTTTTTTGAAGTCCGTTATTTTTGCCTTTCATATTAGCCCCGTTATCGTACCCTTGTCCGCGCATATCATAAATGCTAATATTTTCATTACTTAAAAAATTAGTTATAAATGTTGATAATCCCTCTCCAGTTGTGTCCGATATACAACAAAAACCTAAAAAATGTTCTCTAATCTCAACTATTTTTGTATTTTTATTTAAATAAACAAATCGAACAATAACTGTTATTTGTTCCTGATGACTAACATCAGGAGTACAGTCCAACATTATTGAATAATATTTACATAATTTTAATAAAGTAATTATATAAGTTTTGATTTTATTTCCTATTTCGCCTATTAATTCGTTTTGAATTTTGTCGCCCAAATAATGCGGAAAATTATTTTGATTATTTTGAACACGATTTAAATGCTCAGCCATAATATTATCGAATTTAGCAAAGGTTTCTATAAGTTTTAAAAAATTCCCGTTAAGTTCGGAAAATACTTTATTATTTGTTCCTCTAAACGCTAAATTTTGTCCTGCTAAATATTGTACGGCATAAATAATTCTTTCAATTATGGATTTCCATCTATTTTTTTCTAAATTAATTAATTGTTCGTTAAAAGCATCTACAGTTTTATTATTTTTTATTGCCTTATTTAAATCAATCCCAGATTTAAAACTTTTTAAATGAGCTTTACTTTTCTCATGCCTTTCTATATTTCGGGATAAATGATTCCAGTCATAATATCCCTGATCATTATTAAAACTATTACTATTAACATTATTAACAAAAAGTTTACAATAGAAACAATAAACAGAATTTTTAGCTATAGAATAAACTAGCCAGTCTCTATTAATTTTTTCTCCATTACTTAATGTTTTAACATAATAAGATTCGGAGAATGATTTTTTATTACACACGGGAAAGTTAAATTTTTTTATTTGTATTGGTCCTAATTCAATTAACGTCATTCTTAATTCATCATTAATTATTTTTGGCCACAAACCTGGATCATTTAAATTCATACCAGTATCTTTTGAAAATATTTTTGATGATTCTGCTACTGGATCTACATCCATCATAGATGATGTTGACGGTGATGAAGCGGATGAACTGCTAGTTGGTCTTTCATCTGGATCTATTTCTATTTCCTCATCAGCTTTCGGAGGCATTGTAGTTGAAGTTGATGGCACTGGCACAGGAACAGGTTGAAAAAACTGTTCAATACTACTAGTTGCCTTTTTGATTTTTTCTTGTTTTTCAAGTTTGCGTTTTCTATACGTCGCCCCCGATAGTTTTTTTCTTTTTCAGACATCTAATTAATTCAAATAAAAAATAAATTAAGGTATAAAATAAAAACGCAAGTGCAAGATAAATTGATGTCCAATATTAGAATACTACTGATAATAATGAATCATTATTTATGACATGACATAATTTAAAGAATTAACAGTCAAAAATAATTATATGAAAAGTAGACTAGTAGGTTTCTTTTTTAAAAGTATTAAATTGAAAAATATAATATTAACTTACCTTCGATTAATATCAATATCAGATCACTATTCACAAATAACAAATAGTAGTTAAAGTTAGTTCAATTTGATAATATCATCAATACTAGAATCACAATTCACAAATAACACTTTGCAGAATAAAAGTTTAACAATAAATAATCTGCACTGCACAGGATACGGCTTTTATATACCACTAAATGTTGCTAAAGAGGGGATAAATTGCATCCCCTTTCTGCCATAAGATATATTTATTATTTCTTTTAAATTTTAATTACCTTTGTAACGTACCGACACCGATATTGTAACGGCGCGCGACACCGACACCTTTGCGGCGTGCGACAATAGGGCGGTGGAGAGTTAAATTAAATAAAATGTAAACCGTCCTATCTTTTCTGATATTTCATCAATAATACCACCGCGTCTGGCGTCTTTTGCGGCGGGCGACAAAGAGTCGCTGTGAAAGCATTAATAATAAGAATTTATTCATTATTTGTATTACAGTCAAATACCGACTTTAAATAATATAAAATATAATTGTATAACAATAACTTTTTGCATCATTCGTCTATCAATAATGTACCGACTCCTTTTCGGCGCGCGATAAAGAGACGGTCATGTACGCATTATTTATTGCCTAGTACTCTACTACCTGGTATTATATATAGAATATAGAATAAACAATGTGCAGTAACTACTAATTTCAAAATACATTAGATTTTGTATTATTTGCAGTATATAACATATCACTCATGCTTTTTCTTTGGTTGTTTCAATTTTTCCAGTAATTTCTAGTATTGCAAAATAAAGTAAAACACAATTTTGTACTATGTAATTTTTTTTATTTTAATCTTTTTAAATAATTTTTAATATTTTTTTCCGCCCCCGAAGACCTGCCGCCCGGGTGTTGCGCACCCCCAACACCCCCGCTTGGCGCGGGCCTGGTAATGCCGCTCGCAAACCCATCATATGATATGGTTTTTTAATCTAAACGGATACTTTATTTTCGCGTTTTTAGAAGCGATATTTTACTTAATCTTTGTTAATTTTTTTGTATATTTTTTGAAATTCTTTTACACTGAAGGTACGTTTAACACGATGTTAAACCTGAAATTGAAAATCTAGTCAAATTTATTTTAAAAATATATGTTTTACCTGTTATACAAAAGAGTTAAATTTGTAAATTAAAATAAGGAGCAAATTTGCGAATGCTTAGAAACAATTTTAAATATTCGCACGTAACGAGTACTTTTGAAAACAGATCTTTGTGGTAGGTGCAGCAGCTATTATTTGTATATATTTTTACCGGAAGTAAACACTTTTGTTTATAATGCAGTTTGATTATTATTTTAGCCTATATTTTAGCCCCTTCTATGAGTATGTATATGTATGTGCATCTGTTACTTCAAATAATTTATTTTACTTAAAAATAACTTTAATTACTATTTTCTACATGTTTGTTATCCTCTGAAGATTAACTGTTATTTGACTAGTTATTACTTAATTTTTTATTATCATTTTATATAATAAATACCCCTTATGAATTAAATGAATTAAAAGGACTGTTTCGCCTGACATATGTACTGAGTAAAACTAAAATTATTGTATCATTAAATAGTCGTGAAAGGGGAAATATACCTGAGGCGGTTAATTGGTATGCGAACGAAATTTGGAAACTATACGATTGCTTTCAAGGTCAGATCATGAACATATCTGTCCGTATCTACTACTGCTGCGTGATATGCACCTTATGTGACACCGGCAAGCAGTATGTAATAACTAAAAGAGAATATATATTCGCCGCTTATGCCCTACTTATCGACCGATACATTTCGAAAGGGGGGGCTAACCACCGTATCTTCTCTTGCACTCGCACTGGACGGAGTGTTTTTTCTCCGACTGTACAAGTAGTTGTATATAGTGCGCTTTTATTTAAAAAATGGAAGAAGCCATCTTAAATGAATTCGTGGAAGGGTATCCGGATATGAATGTTGTTGGAGTTATGGCTATACAATTGGCGGAACCGTTGGTGGAAGTCGAAGTTGCGGTTCGTATGGTAGTCCCACGTAATAGCGATTATTACGAACAGATACCAATCAGGCAACCAGTACATAATCCTAATGATTATTATAACAGGAAACATTTCCATTCTGTTATTTTGCAAGGTATATTTTATAGTTTCACATATGTATATGTATATTGAAAGTCCAATATCGTTTCTTTGTATTGCAGGTATGTGACCACCGAATGGTATTTACAGATATATACAGTCTGTCCCCCGATTACTGCCCGGAGAGGAAAATTTTTTTTATTTTTTATTTTACGTAGAAAAGATATTCTTAATAAAATGTTTTGCTTGTCGAAATAGCCACTTTGCAGCAAATAAATTTGAGCTATGATCTACAGGGTGTTCATAAATTAAGAATATAAGAAAACGGTTCAAGAGTGAAGTACATTCATGCTTGATGTAACAGAAAAACATTATAACAAAAAGTTGTTTATACTTAAAAAATAACACAAAATACAAAATTTGAAATCAAACTTAGTTGAAAACATTTAGGCAATAGGTAGCACAGTATCTACATGATATTAAATACTAAAATGCTATTCAAATGTCATTCCACCCACGTTTACGCATAATTCCACCCGTCTTTCGAACTCCTTGTAGCAATTTCTTATTTCTTGTAACGGAATGTCCGCGACACATTGTCTAATTTTGGTTTTTAGTGACTCAATATTATTCCCGAAATTGTTACTTTCAAGTCCATGATCGTTAAATCAGGACTTCTAGGTGGGTATGGATTAGGACCATATCTGCCTATCCATTTAACGCCAAATTTATCATTTAGCCAATTACGTACACGGAGAGTGGAGTGTGAGGGACAGCCATCCTGCTGAAAATAAGTTCTTCTCCTTTCATCTAAAGGCATATCTGATAATGCTTCGTAGAAATAATTGTCGAGCATTTCCAAATATGCATTTTGGTTTAAATTTCCGGGGAAGAAATAAGGACCAATTATACCATGATATGAAACTGCACACCAGACGTTTGCCTTTTTCGAATACTGGCTTCTGTTATGTATACGGAAATTTGGATTGTTTGTAGACCAATATCTGCAATTTTGAGAGCTAACTACCCCATTCGTAGTAAAAGTGGACTCATCGGAAAAAATAATGTGCTTTGCGAAATTTCTATCTTCCAACAAATGCTGTCCAATCCATAAACAAAAGTCCAAGCGTTTGGAATCATCACCCGTTTCCAGGTTATGGGAAAATTTCGGTTTGTAAGGTTTAAAATTGTTCGACTTGAAAATCCTTTGTAAATGGCTTTTACTCAGTTCTAATTTTTGCGCACGATTCCTGAGAGATAACTTTGGGAAATTTTCAACGTCATTTAAAGTGACTACAGTAGCAGCATCATCTTCGTCATACTGTTTTTTTCTTTTTTCCTTTTTTCCACCGTACCTGTTTCTTGAAATCTCAAAACCACTCGTTTTACCGCAGAATGCTCAATATTAATATCTGGCCACCTTTGGCGACACACTTCGGCTACACCAGAATATGAGTATTGTTCGCCCAAACCATAACAGCGCACAATAAAAATCTTCTGTTCAAGAGTTAACATTTTTTAATTATTCGTAACGCAATTTTTAAATGACACACAACCACAAAAAATAGGAGCTGTCAATTAAATAATACAGTCGTAGATTGCTTTCCATTGTTACTCTCATGGCCGCATTGTCGCATTTTTAATATCATGTAGATACTGTGCTACCTATTGCCTAAATGTTTTCATCTAATTTTGATTTCAAATTTTGTATTTTGTGTTATTTTTTAAGTATAAACAACTTTTTGTTATAATGTTTTTCTGTTACATCAAGCATGAATGTACTTCACTCTTGAACCGTTTTTTTATATTCTTAATTTATTAACACCCTGTAGATCATAGCTCAAATTTATTTGCTGCAAAGTAGCTATTTCGACAAGCAAAACTTTTTATTAAGAATAACTTTTCTACGTAAAATAAAAAATAAAAAAAAATTTTCCTCTCCGGGCAGTAATCGGGGGACACACTGTATGTAGGGGCGCCAGGAAGAGTACATGATGCTCGAGTATTTCAAAACAGCGACATATATCCAAGAATTACCAGCGTAAATGAACCACTTCTGGATGACAACAAACATATTCTAGGAGTTGCGGCTTATAATTTAATGAAAAATCTCATGACCCCAGATTAGATGCCCGAGATAATGGGCATCTAACAGCTGAAGAAATGACTTATAATGTCTAGTTAAGCTCAATACGTTCTGTGATTGAGATAGCGAAGTTCAGGCGCCTTAAATATTTTGACGTAGACAGTCCAGAATTTGCAGCTGAAATTGTTGCGGCAGCATGTGTGCTACACAACTTCATTTTATTGCAAAATAATGAAGAAGAGGATGACTTTGAAGAAAATGTCAACGACCATGTGGGAGTAGTAGAAGAGATTCCCGGGGACATGAGAAATGTAGCTGTGCAAAAGAGGGGAGACATTGTGAATATTATCAATAATTAAGTTAGCAATTCAATTTATGTTATTTAAATTACTTTTTCTTGATGTTCTTAATGAAATGTCATTGTATTTTTATATAGACTAAAATATACCCTATAAATTTCAGTTTGATTTTTCTTTCATATAAAGTAATTCAGTGAAACAGAAATAGGAAGTTTAACACGTGATTAAAATACATGATTATAAAACAAGCATTTATTTATATACAGAAGCTTTAACAAATTATAAAAAAAATTATAAAAGGTATTCTACAACAAAATAAATTCAAAATATTAACAGACAAAATAAAATACAGTCTACAACAGAAAGTATAAAAAATGTAGAATAAAGAAAGTAGAAAAAATAAAACACATTCTACAAAAAAAATTCATAACACCAAGATGCTCGCTAAATAATATCTACTTTCTCTGCTCAAGATATTCTTTTAAAATCTTATTGCGTCATTCTTGCAACAGCCGTTACTTTTTTCTATGGCTTGCCGCAGAAGTGTCAAATCCTGTAGCCTTCTTTCCTCAATATCTAGTTGCTTTTGTCGAAGCTGGTAGAGGTTCCTTGTTCGAGTGGATTTGTCGATCTTCTTCATTTTTCCAGGGATAGGTGCACTTGACGCCCCTTCAGGTTGGGGAGATGCCTTGATAACTATAGAGGGCATAGGGGGTTGCGGGTCCAGGGATTTTGAAAAACACGGTTGTGGGGACAGAGGTCTTAACGGAACAGGATCGATACGTATTGGTTTGAAAGTCGATAGTTGGGGACTGGAGACTTCTGGAGAACGTGGAAATGTAGCAGGTTAGGAAGCAGATGGTGCGGAAGAATGTAAGGTGCAAGGTTGTTTAGAGTATGGACGTATGGAAGATATTGTTTTTGGAAAATATACAATTCTGTCTTCCGTAAAAATTTCCTCAAACATTTCAAAGTACTCCCAAGTTATTCGGCCCCTTCCTGTGCCTTTGATTTTTTCTTTTATAGACATAAAAGTCTTGTTGAGATTGCGCCATTTTTGGTGTAAAGTGTCTTCAGTCGTGTTATAGCCAGCCTTTCCAAATTCTGATTGTATTTTACTCCAAACACTTTTCTTTTTTATTTTGGGATTTTGAAAATCCTCCCTCAAATATCTGTAATTACTTATTAACAGTAGGGTATTGTTCCTGTCCCAGGTAAATTCGGTATCCACAAAAGGCAGTGGTCAATTAAATAAAACATGACGGAAATTTTGTCATTAAGGGATTACAGACAACGGAGACTTATGTAGTAAGCAATATATGTACATGCCACTTGCATTACATATACATAAAACGTGCAAAATAATATATTAATCCCATATAACAATACTACATTACTTGTTTATGCCTGTGCATGTATGAGAATTCAAATGGAAGGTTGAGTCTGCTCTCATCTTTCTTTTCCTCACACTCCAATGAAGTACTATTTGTATTATCTGTGATGTATTTATTTAACAAATCTGGATCTAAAAATTAAAAACACAACTTTCATATTGGAAGCATCTCTATACATATACTGCAAAATATTTACAACAAAAATATCGGTCAACATATAGATTAAGACTTATAGCATATTTATCACTTATAAATACATTATATACATCATCGGTCACATTTATTTGGTATAGTTTATTGGACAAAAAGAAGAAAAGAAGAAAATTATCCCCACCCAGATTTTTTAAGGGTTATTTTTAAAGAAATGATAGACAAATTTTTGCGCGGAAGCGACGATTTTTACGAAAAAAAAAGAAGTAATTTTTAGGTTAAATCGGTCATTTTGCTTGACGATCTACCCAACATTGCGCTGTAGTATATAACGTACAATTTCATATCCTGTTACTCTGAAACTCGCAAAAAAAGGTTATTCGATTATGAGGAAAGACAAATAAATAGCAATGATAGAACAATGTTATTTATTCATAATAATATAAATAATGAAAACAATAATAATTCTGAAAATAAATTGAAAAAATAATATAATAATAAATAAAGAGATATTCATTTTAATAAAAATTAAATAAAAAGATTCTGAATAATTATAAACTAAGAAGACATTTTGAATAATAACAAAATAAAAAGACTTTCTTAATAAAAATATAATAAAAAGATTGTTGTGAAAAACATTAACCTAGAAACAGCTCCTCCTCCCCGTCGTCGGACCAGTCCTCTTCCAAATCTTCCCGACCAGCTGCGGGGTTATACAACTCGCCCGCCATTCGAAAAAATTCGAGTGTGGATTCGAGTTGTAGAACCCGACATCTATTAAGGAACATATACCTGGCCAAATTACCAGGTATATGAGCCTTAATGCGACCGGAGGAGGTCATTGATGCCTTTGCCACTCGCCAGGAAGATTCGATAGAGTTGGTACGAGCACCTGTCTCAGGATCCTTGAAAGTTATGGAATGGTTAACCTGCACACAATAAAGAAAAGGAGCTTTAGTATATCAGTTAAAACATTTCATTCGAACTGGCCAGGGCACCACCGAACCAACCCCTCCCAGGCCGGGCACCACCGACCCAACCACTCCTAGGCCTTGCCACAACGCACCAACCCCTCCCAGGCCTGGTCATCGAACCAACCCCTCCCAGGCCGGGCACCACCGACCCAACCACTCCCAGGCCTGGCCACAACGCACCAACCGACCTATGCTCAGCTGATCAGTTCCATTGCACTAATCTAAATCAACCCTACTCAGCCTCTTCGACTTTATTACAATATAAATTTCCATAAAAGCTTACCTTCAAGTGCTCGTACCCTTCGTGCCGCAGGACATCATACGCCTTCCAGTAGTCTGATATGATTGTTGTCCCGGGCTCGATCCAGTCCTTGATGATGGGGAGGAGAGTGTCTGTATCCCGCTGCTCCACTGGAACCATAAATATCCGTCCGGTGCCTCTTTCAAATCCTCCAAAAACCCACTGTCCCTCGATACGATGCCCCTTATTGTATTTTCTACGTCCAAATTTGGATTCGTCTATCTCCACAACAATTCCAGGGCCCCCTAATTTGTTGGGTCGACGCATGTACTGCTCTAAACATACTTCCCGGCAAAATGAAGCCCAATCTACAGCGGTGTGTAGAGAGAACTCCAATTGCCCGGAAATTAATGTGAGCGATGCACAGTTGACCCAATAATTAACGAATCCTAAAATCTAATGTAAAGATAGTTTTGACCGCGCAAAAAAGGTTCCCGTTCTGAATTCAACTCGCGTCGCGCATTTTTTACTTTTCTGCTTCCGGACAGATACTTTATGATTACATTGCCACACCCAGCCATCGGTTCTAAAATAAGAAACAATGAAAGTAAGTATATAATAGTCCGAGCGAATATATATTCTTCTTACCTGTTCTCCATCCTCTGCAACGTTAGGGAATTGCGACACGCTGGGCACTTGTAAGCACTTTCGACGGGTATCAAGCCCCAGCGTTGTAGGTGCCGTGGCAATTCTTCAATATTGCGCGCAATTTCACCGAGGCGGAGGACATTGATGACTTAAAAACATAAAAAGATAATTACAACACATACACAAACTTTACCTTTTACCGGAGGGGCTGGAGCAGCAGTAGATATTGAAGCCATGGTTTCCGTCGTCGACTAAAGCGACCGCTCCCAACAAAAGTAGGAATAAATATGGCGTCGATTTGTCGCAAACCACATAAAATTACTAACCGGACGCAAATCGCGCATAATCGCGCAAATAAAAATAATAATTAAACCATTTTTTTTATACATAATTACACTTTTCCGCGCAAGATTTTCCCCGTTTTCCGTCATTTCCCAGGTCGATAGTACGTTACACAGTCAATTTTCACAACTCGTTTAGAGGTAATATTCTTCAATTTACCCGTTTATTGTTCACTAAATACACCTTGTCACTACTTTGACCCGCCATCTGGCAATGCTACTTATTAAGCGTAAACAGAGCGAAGTCCGCTCGAAAAAATGGCGACTGCTCCGTCGAAATCGTCGACGTAGCAGTCACGTAATAGTACGCAGCGTAACCGTTCATCACACAAATCAGGTAGCGCTCAGGGAGTGATCTGTATGCTGAATGCGACCATTGGCCGCGATCATCACACAGCAAAATAAGCAACTGTTGGCAAGCCGTTGGACAGCGTGTGATGAACAAACATTTCTGTTGCAAACGCGTTCGCTAAGCGGTCGCCATTTTTGTAAGCGTAAAAATCTTCCGCTGAAAACACCAAACGTGTTGAGATTTTCAAATTTAGTAAAGAACGGTAATGGATAACCTGGATACAAAAACTTATTTATATGACAATTTATATTACAATATAACAGAAAGTATAGAAACACATAACTTATTAAACGGTAAGCACTAAATACTATTTTATATGAGTATCTACTTTTATATGAGTATCTACTCATATAAAATAGTATTTAAGTAGGTATATATATTTTAATTATAGATGCATGTTTTTTCCGCAATTATATCCGTGAGAATAGTGGTACTCTAGAAATATCGATACCACCATGTGCATCAGATGAGAAAGAAAATAGTGGTAATTAATATCAATATTTGTAGTAAAAAGTATATAATACAAAATAAACAACTTTTAGATATGTCGGAGCAGGTTTTGAAGTGGAACGAAGATACAACAAAATTGCTTATATCTGAATACAACAAAAGGAAAAATGAATTTCGGAATCCAAAAAGGAAAAAAATAAGTCTCTGGAGGGAAATATCAGAGGAGTTTAATTTGAAAGGCTATACGGGAATCAATGAGGAAAGCTTAGATCGAAAATTTAGGAATTTAAAGCACCACTACAAAACCATTGTAGATAACGATAAAAAAAGGAAAACTGGCAAAGGCAGAATATCGTGGGATTTTTACGATGCCTTTAATGAGATATTTGAGGAGGACAAAACAATTCATCCACCCAACTTAGTGTCATCTTTGGATTGCATACCCCAAACAGTATCAACACCAACTGAACCATTTTCTAGTCCTTCTAAACACTTGCTAAATTCTCCATAATTAGCACCCTCTTCTTCAACAACAGATTTGTTGCATGTTCACTCGTTAGTATCACCTGCAACAACTTTAGAAGTCATGACAAATAACACTCCAAATGACATAGCAACACAGGATGTAGTCCCTCCAGCAACCCCTACGACTTCAAAAAGAAATCAGTCCCAGGCAAGGCTGGCAAGAAATAAGCAAATGAAGTCGCTTCGGAATTATCGACAACCTCTACTTGAAACTGAAGAAAGAAGAATAGTCGCTATAGAAAGTCTTGTGGAACAATTGGCAGAAAGTAACAGAATTCAACAAGAGAGGAATGACCTTATAAAAAAAATTAATAATTTAGATTAGGTTTTATTCACTTATTTTTAAGTTTTATTTACGTATTATAAATTTTTTGTTATTGTATAATATTAAGAAATCTTGTTTAAGAATGTTACTTTATTTTTGTAAATACATATTATATTATTGTACATATATTTACCAAATGTTGTCTTATTTCTGCAAACACTCTTTTCTCTTGCACAATACCTTCATATTCATTCAAGTTTTCATACTCTATATGTATTTCTTCAACATTGTAATTATCATCATCATTGTTTTGTAACAATATGAAGTTGTGAATTATACAAGCTGCATAAATTATTTGCACAGCCGTGTTGGGAGTGTTAACGTCTAAATATTTCAGTCGTCGAAATTTAACTTTCAACAAACCAAATGCCCGCTCTATTGTTGATCGTACAGATGATAACTTTGTGTTGAAAACAATCTGTGCTGGTGTTAAATGACCATTATCTTGATATGGTTTCATTAAATTTCTTAGTAGAGGATAAGCTGAGTCGCCAATCAGGTGGTATTCTTCTGGTAATAGTGGATTTGCAACATCTGTTAATCTATTATACAAAGGACTTAGCCTGAAAACGCGTGCACCATGCATCCTTCCAGGTTGCCCTATATTAACATCAATAAAAATGGCAGTTTCATTGCACACACCTGTAAATTGGTTAATTTGTCAAGCATATTTGCAATTTGAATTATTACCTACCTTGGAGAATTACAGAGTGAAATTGTTTTCGATTAAAATAATCATGGGCATTCCCTTCTGGTTGTTTTATTGGAATGTGGCAACCATCAATTGCTCCGACTATACCTGGAATTCCACGGGAACGATTTCTAAACACCTATAAACAATTAATATACTTTTCTAGTATCGGTCATTGATTTGATACTTGCATTTATAGTATGATGATGATTATTAGACCACCTAATATAATCTCCTAATAGTTGGTTTATTGTGCCAAGCATTTCAAAAAATATACCATGCCCTGAACTTTTGGCCAAGACAAAACGGTCACTGGCTGCTAGGAAACTTTCTGGTTTACTTAAAATCCAAATAGTAAACAGTAATTTTTTTTCAAGCAGAATAATCCTGTGTCTTCCTTGATGTTGTTGGCCTATTTGATTCAGTAGATTCTGCAACAATATTTCAATTACTACTGGGTTAATTAACTACAGCTAAGTACCTGGAAAGTTCTTCTTGACATCCAAAAATGTTCACGGAATTGGTGATCTTCATAATTAGGAATTACTTCCTCAACGTAATTTCTATTTCTAACAACACCCTGTCTTTCTACATTTTCGTCTTCATGTTGCACGGGTATTGCCAGCTCCACTATGGCATCAGCGACTGCATTAATAATTACATAATCATCGTCTAATAGAAGATCCATCTGACATAATATTTAAGTAAGATTCAAATAAACAGGTTATGTTTTGATTCAACAGCTGATCGTTTAGTTCGCATTCGTTCGTAACACGCCGTGACGAAGCGCAAACTAATCGTAAACGTAGCGTAAACTTAAAATATGTGATCGTATGTGATGAACGCGGCCATTATTATATTTTGTGCAATGCAATGCTACCAATTTTTTAACGTTAGTATATTTTTAATAAAATCTTTGTTGCAACATTATCGGCCGTTTGTATATATTTCAATTTAACAAGTCCGTTATTTACGTTATCTAAAATATGATTATATCTGACATCGATTTGTTTTAATTTTTTGTTATTTTCATTATTTTCTATTATCTTAAGGTTGCCGTATAGCTGCGTTTAAAGAATTTTATAAATTCTGGCTGTAATTTAAGATTTTGTGAAAAATGATTTATATAAAATGTGTTTATAAGTTTACTCTGTAAGTCCCGACGTAGTTTTTTTTTTAAATTTCGTATTAATAAATAGAATAAATCACAAAAAAAATTAATTTTGAGAAACCAGATACGTCCGCGCCTGCAGAATTTAATTCTAATCAATAATCTCTAATACATTTTTCTTCTATTTTCAACAATAAAGAAATAATCCATTAAAAATTGAAATTATTTATCAAAGCTGCCTTAAGAAGCTATAACGGCGTTTTTATGAACTACTAGTAGTAGGAGGTGGAGCTATGCTGGATGAGACAGATACATACAGTGAATTGTTTGCTGCTTTCCGATAATCAACACTGCAATATGTATATTATAAGGTTATAATGTATTATAGCAAATTTTTTTACTTACGTACATATTAGTTATTATTTAACTGTCAAATTTTATCTAGAGGAGAAACGAAAGTAGATTACTACAACATACAAAACAAATTAAGCGGTGAACAATGTTGATTTACTTAAATTTTAATGCAAAAATAGAAGGTTCAATTTAGAAGATCAATTAAATTTTGTCCCATATAAAGAGAAATTAATTGTTTATTTTTAATAAATAAGTCAAATTCCGAAAATTGTTTCCTTAGTACTACAGCTTTCCAAAATTGTGTTGTGTAGAGTGAAGTTAATAATGGTTGCACCACCTTACATTGACATTTTCTTGCTCAAAATTAAACGAAATTGTACATATTACTGTTTATCTCGTGTAGATTTACTACTAATACCTATAGTTCATGTAAAAATATCTACACTAATCCATAGTAGGGTGAAGTCGCCAGTAGTCGGACAGTTAAGAGAAACGTGAATTTAAAAACTGCATCATAAAAAGATTTTTCAAGAAAATATCAAAAACGAATATTTATTATTTAACTTATAGGTTTTTTTTTCTATTCGCTGAGTGAAAACAGAAGTTTTCAACTTTAATGGTTTTTAAAAAAACATTTTTTTTGTTTAATATAAGCATTATTACTAGTAACCGGACATCGTTCTTCAGTAGTCGACCGAGCACATACCGGTTGTCGGACAGGGCGTATTTCAAACAGAACCGTAATAAAAATAAATTCCACAGCCATATCTTTGTAATTTACGTATTTTACAAAATCAACACAAAATATATTCGTGCATCTAATTGCGATTAAGTATAGGTATGTAGAATACATTTTCCATGAGTAATAAAAAACAAAGCTCATTAAAATAAACAGTTATTTAATATTTTATTATTATAAAAGCAAACATACCTGCCTATTACACTTATTCTCTATCAGCAATATAAAAATCTATATACTTGGAACTTTTGGTTAACTGCATTGTAAATCAGTCTAATTAAAGGTACCGTGGAATGGGGATACTTTGATCAATTTTTCCGTACAGTGTTGAATAACATTTTATCTTTTAAAGTAAAAATTTTGTAAAAAATATGCTATTATCGGAATATCCTCATCTACCGATCCTGAAGATATGATTCCGTTCGAACAGTTACTTTTGATTTAAAAAAAATTAAAGTACCCGATCAAAGTTAAACGGTTTGTGGGGATACTTTGATCAGCCTTTGTTTTTAAGTGAAATACTAAAGTATCCCCACGTAAAAGGTTGAAAATGTTTTTAAAAATATAAACGATCCCAAGTGGGACCTTCGTAATATTTTAATTCGCCGACTTAACCATAAAAAACGACCACAGCAATATTTTCCTTAGGAATATTTTACTTGAAATAAAAAAACAACCTGCTTAAACTAAAATTACAAATTAACACTTTGGGAAAAACTTTAAGACTAATTTACAACACCTAAACTTCAAGTATATCGATTTCAGTATCAAAAATATATAAATTCTTGTCGTTTGAGTCACGTTCAACAGCAGGATTCGGCAAAAGTTGCAGGATATCTTCTTGATTTATTTCACTGATGTCATCATCAATACATTTGAATTGATTTTTACTTTTATGAATCGATTTCATTCCCATTACTACTATTTCAGGATCGACCTCTATGACTCTACACACATATTTATAGGGTTTTTTCCCCTTCTTTGAATAAAACTTAGCTAAAATGTACTGCTCCATTTGAACACATATTTCACGTTCTCCCTCCAGTATTCTTCCAGATGACTCGGAGTTTCCTACTGAGCTAGTACTCGGCAGAGAAACCGAACCATTCGGTAATGATCCTAAGGACGAAGATTGAGGAACGGAGGAGGTCGCGACGCTACGTCCAGGTATAACATCGAGCCTTTTTTTCTTGTTGGCTTTTCTGAAGTTGTATCCCCAAATCGTTTTTCTTTTAACAGTTTGACTAAAACATTTTCTGCGTCTTCACGTGCATTTTCTGTTTCATCTTCCTGAGGAAATCGTTTAAAAACTTGAGAACGATCTACTGGGAAAATCCCTGCTGCTTGAAAAGCGCTTATTAAGTTGCGTTTAATTGCGCTTGTCGCATCGGCTGCTTCACTTCGAATTTTTGAAGGAACTGCATCCATTCTTTCTAAACATTTCTTTAAAAGTGCAGGAAAACTGGATTTGGGGACTGTGCCGAACCGAGGATTTTGACTTTTCCACTCAGTTAATACTGACCGCCAGGATTGTTTCATGGCGCGGAAAAATCCCACATCAAGCGGCTGGCACAGATGGGTAGAATTTGGCACTAAACAAATGAACCGAATATTGTTTTCAGCGCACATATTTAAGACATCATTGTCCATATGTGTAGAAAGATTATCGCCTATTAGAGCCTTCTCCCCTGGTAAGCGATTTGCATGGGGTAGAAAACAAGTAGTGAACCAGTCACGGAAAGTAACCCCATCAAGCCACCCACTAGCTGTTCTATTAAATCGGGAACCTTGATTGCAGCAAGGCTTATTGCAACATGGAACTCCTTGCGGACCCCTCTCCTTCCAGGTGTCGTACAGATGTAGGCTTTTATAAATTACGTAGGGAGGTAATAAGGTGCCATCAGCCGACCCGCAAACCATAATTGTAGTTGCACTCTTTGAATGGTTCATTATTTTTTCAGGGTACTTCACACCCCTCCTATAAATTCCCCGCATCTTGCCCGGATCATCGCTGATGTTCGATTCATCATAATTGAATATATTAGTGTTTGGTAAACCTTCCAGTGACCGTTCTAAATTATCGAAGAATTTGCCTATGATCTCTCTTGATACGGATGCCCGAAATTTTTTTATATTGGTTGCTATCCTTTGACCAAACGTTGCGTTATGCCTCCGAAGAAGGCTGTAGACCCAGTCTACTCCTGGCAAATTGTTCGTGAAAATTGCGATGTTTTTGCCGCGACGATCTAAATAATACTTTGCAAACATCCTGATGTCTAAAATATTGAGAGGAAAGCCCCAGTCAGAACATTTGGCCGCACTTTCTAATATTGAGACTTCCTCATCATGAGTAAAAATCGTAGAGCGACCAGGTAATTTACCATGTAGGCCTTTGTATTTATTATATAATGTGCCAAAAGGTATTTTGTAGTTCCTAGCGGCCTCTCTAATATTCATTCTATCATCTAAAATACTCTGTATAGCTTCCTCTAATTTTTCAGGAGTATAATTTTTGTAGGGACGGCTTCCTAATGCACGTTTATGATGACGTGGCATCTTCTAAAAAAGGTAGAATAGTGATTAGCATTTAGCAAATCCAAAAATTAATTGGGGCAACATTGATCAAGTGATCAATGTTACCCTACAAGGTGATCAAAGTTGCCCCATAACATTAAAAGTGCCCTTGAAAATCAGGTTCTACAAAATTTTTAATTCTAAAACGTTACTACTACGCACAAATATATACCTAATGAAACGGTATGCCTATAAACAAGTAATATGTTATACGCACCTCTCTGGTGTAGAAGTTTTCCAGAACAATATTTTTCCATTAATCTACTGTTGTAATAAACAGGGAAAAATAGCGCATAAACGTCGTCTCTCGAAGAGCTTACAATGCGTACTACCGCATCTTAACATGTAAGATGCCAGCGCCACCAAGATCATTCGCCGCTTGCGAGTATTTTCTTCAATATTTCAAAACGAACGTTGCCCCGCTTGTCAAAGTATCCCCATTACACGGTACTTGCAATTGTATCATTAACCTTTAACATTATTCGGGTCGATTGCCGCAGTAGTTAGGCGGCTGACTATCGTTGTGAGAGAACGATAGGTGACGGGGTTCAATTCTCTGGAGGGACGGTGACATTTTTTCAGAGAGTTTAATCCCGGATCGACTTGCCATTCGCTGTTGGGAGCAAAGTGATTAACAGCGCGGTATCATAAAAGGCGATATGATGCTGTCACAAAGCCATTTGAACACAACTTACACACACCAAACTACACCGCGAGAGTTGCAGTGATAGCCAGATAAGTAATACAGCTTACAGAGTCACTGCAACTAAGCACCCACCACACATTAAAAAAAAACCTGACAATATTTAATACCTAAAAATAGCATTTAGGAGTCGTTACTACAAAAATCGCAAACGTAGTTTTTATGTTTGACCTCACAATACTTTAAACCGTAGAAGTGTGTGCATCCGAAATGATACCATCTCGGACATACATCGCACCCGACATTTTTCTCATATTCGTCTTCGGCATCACTGTCCAATATTTCGTTACATATTCCACATTTCTGTCTTTCATTAGTTATCACATTGATATTTTTGGGAATTAATATTTCACTTTCATCTTTTGTTGGTTTTTCTAACATATCGCATATGTCATTGACGCTTTCTTTGTGTGAATTTTGCTTGCCTTTCTTTTTATGAACTTCGCGTTTTCTCTTATTTTTGGAATTATCTTTTTCCTCTTTTTGTTTTAATTTTTCGTCATAATGTTTTCTCCGTTCCTTTGAAGAAATGGCACTGGGAAAATCAATTCGGTAAGTTTTCAGTTTTTTTTCGAGAGGTTTTGGATACCGAAGATTTTAAAGGCAAGTTCGCCTTCACTTTTATATTGCCTGTCTTTAATGTCCCCAGCTGTTTCACTTATTGTCTTATTATTTTTTTCTGCGCTATATTCGGGAGGTATGTCAACTACTGTTTCGTCAGTTGAAGTGGAGCCTTGAGGTTCAATATTTGTTGCGTTTTCAAGTATTTCGTTTTGTAAAATAATAATTGTTTTTTCAGTTTGTACTGGTTTTAGTAATCTATTAACGTCCATATCAAACTCTATTACATCAGCATCATGAAATATTGTCTCAGAAATATCTTCTCTAGTTGTTTTTAAAGTGCTTATTATGTTAAGCATAACTTCGACATTAACGCCATTGTCTTCCAAATCGGCTTTTAAAACGGATATCACTTTTTCCGCACTTTCTATATCTTTTGCTGTTACGTTAGCTTTGGAATCAGATGATTTGTTTGTCTGTACGTTAAGTTCTTCTAATGTATTTTGTACACATTTACTATAATCTAGCGCATCTGGGTTAAAGGGATATAGTCCACAAACTTTAAAGCCGCTTTTTATATTAGCCACCATATTTGGATGTTCCAGACCTTTTTTAAAGATGGAACAAAAATCGCTTTTTGTTACAACTTTATTATGTTCTATCTGCCACTCTCGAACATATTGCCGCCAATATTGGTTTAAAGACTGATACATCCGCTGGTTGAATTAAATGAGTTGCATTTGGAGGAAACGCGTACAGAAATATTCCATTTGGATCACAAAACTGACTAAGGTCAATAGATAAATGTGATCGGTGCCCGTTGACAAAAAAAACAGGTTTTTGTATACGTTGTTCTGTTAACCAACAGTTTAGTCCATTCGCAACGAATTCGTAAAAAACATCCGAATGCATCCAGCCTGATTCAGATTTCCCCAAAATCCACTGTTCAGGGATGCTGTCAACAACCGCTTTTGGAGGTTTTACATAGGGGAACACGACAACGGGTGGACACATTCTTCCGTCCCCAGTAAATGTGACCAATACTGTTAAATTTTCTTTTTCATTTCCTTTTTTCACCACATATGTATTGTGTCCCTTCAATCCCAAAACTTTACCTGTTTTAGGGCAGAGGCTAAAACCAGACTCGTCTGCATTTAAAATACGACTGGGATCGTCTAGTATGTCTACAGCTCCCGATTTTTGCAAAAATTCTTTTAAATCACTAAACCATTTTTTTATAATCTCTTTGGTTAATTTTGCTCTAGAAGAATCTAGTGCTTCTACGGATTTCATTTTAATTGTTGGATGTCGTTTCAAAAAACTGGAAAACCATTTTTGTCCAGGACGTCCATTCTTAACCGTACGGAAGTGGCGCTCTTTCCCGTGACATCAGAGATTGCGCCAAGTCTGACAGACCCGTGTAAAAAATTGCACTGTGCGGAAGTGTTTTACGCATAATAATGATAACACGAAATTATTAAGATCTGTAATTATAAGAAAAAAAAAATATTACAAAAAATAAGAACAAACTAAATGTAATTCTTAAAATATTAATAAAAGGAAGTTTAGACTACATAATAAAATTTGCAGAAGAAACCGCCTGCAAGAAATGAAGGCGTTTCGTATTTTTCGTTGTTAGTCTGTTGGAAGCTACCTAAACGTCTAATCTTCCATGTTTCCCAAAGAAGCAAAGCAAGTAGGACACCAAGCTTTTAGATGTGAAAGACATACAAATTTATGACATTTTTCGCAATAAAATCGTGTTTTTGAGTCTTTTTCACAAAAGAAGCACCTCTTCCGCATCCCTGGTTGAATTGGAAGTTGCTGCACTTGTGGATCCGTCGATGTACCAGCATATTCTTGTCTCCGTTTTCTTATGGTCTGTGGTACGTTTGTTTCCAGAGAACGACGTTCTAGATGCTCTTGCGTTAAGTCTATTGCAAGCTTACGAAGATAGTCTCTTCTTATAACAGTGAAGTTCGCATTGTTTACAGCATATATTATCTGTGAGTTGACTCCAGCCACATTTAGAAGGGCATAGAATACCACCATTGGCCACCTTCTTGTATTGCGTGCAACATTGTATGTTGCACATAGTTTATCTAGGTTATCAACTCCACCTTTGGTTTGGTTATAATAGGTAATTATTTCGGGCTTAAATTTTTCACCAGAAGCGTGGTCAATTCGATCATCATGATGTAAACTTGATACTAAAGTTACATTTCTGTATTTCTTAGGTACATATGACACTATTGTCAAATCATCCTGGAAACCAAATAACGAGGAATATTCTGGACGACCTCTTGTATTTGTGAACTCCAGCGGAAGCTCTCTCTTATTTTTTTTAATGGTGCCAACAAATGTTACTTTGTGCTCTTTTAGCAATCTGTTCACCAGTTCGACACTTGTGAACCAATTATCACATGTGAGGTTTCGATTTGTACCGGAAATAGGTTGAATAAGGCGTAAAACTATGCTGCATGGATCATTGTTTGCTCTAAAAGGACCTTCTGGTTGTTGTCCAGCATATACTTCTAAATTATTACAATATGTTGTTGCTGCATCGACCAAAGCAAATATTTTAATGCCATATTTATTAGGCTTGGTCGGTATATATTGCTTGAATGCGCATCTACCTCGGAAAGCTTCAAGCTTTTCATCTATTGTAGTATTTATTCCAACTGTATACGCATTTTTGCAATTTTCCACGAAAGAGTCAAAGGTTGTTCTAATTGGCGCCAGTTTATCAAACGCTCTTCTATCAATTCTAGTGGATAAGTCGTCGAACCGTAAACAATTGAGAAGAAATCGAAAACGCTGTTCGGACATGGTAATCCAAAATCTTTCAATTCCTGTCCCCTTTCTATCCCATAACTCTTTTGTATTCAATCGATTGCTTTTCAATGTGCCAGCTAAATATAACAATCCGAACAATGCCTTTAGTTCTATTATGTCGGTTATTTTAGCAGCTCGTTCCCGTTTGTAATTTGTACTGATTGTTAAAATATATTTGTTAGTATTTTCTACTATGTCTTGCAACATACTATCGTTACAGAAAAGTGACCAACATTCCAGCCCTGTTTTAGCGTTTTTAGCGTAGTTTTTCACGCCAGGGAGACGGACAATAATATTTTCTTGTCTAGTTCTCGAAGTTCTTTTCGGGACATGTTTCCACCAATTTGTAGTATTATCTCTTCCAACGAAACATGGAATTCTTGGAATTTTCGGAGTTGGTGCATTTTCTTCATCATCCGTAGTTTCGCAGTCCTGCTCAGACTCGCTATCTGTGTCTCTATTTTCCACAATATCGGCATCTAAGGCAAGTTCTTCTTCACCATCATCCGGCGATTCTTCTGCACATATTTCCTCCCACATGCGAAGTAGTCTCCCTTCTTCCTTTTCATAATCCATCTCTAAGCAGTAGGAAGAATAGTATATATCTAGAGAATTACTATTTCAAATATCTTTGCAATTTTGCTGACTTTCGTTATCAATAATGTAAACTTTATACCTCTACAATTTTATAGTTAGGCAAATAAGTAGTAATACTAAACTCTAGCAATAGCTTGTTTTTCTAAGTTTCTTGTATTATTTACCGCATTGCCAACTGTCATTACAATTGTGCGAATTGCGCTGTAACAAAACGTCAACTGTCTGCTTACTGAAAGTCAGCAACTCTGTAAAGATTATCGAGAAACAATGATTTCAACTTACCGAAAAAGTAATACTGCAAAGTGAATTCACTACCATTAGAGGTGGCGCCAAGTCTATCAGGCCTTTATGACTATATCTTGCAAACTACTTTACACCTACGCACCAAACTAGGTTAGACCATACTAACTGTTAAAATATGAAGGTACTAAAAACATCGAAAGCTAACGATTGATCTGCGATAAATGCCGAACCAGTGAACACACGTCGGGTATGTCAGACCTGGCGCCACCTCTGGAGGGTTAAAAGGCGTTTTTAAATTTCCATCGACGACAATTTTCTGGACAACATCTAATAACTCCTCTTTTTTTAAAGGAAAGCCACATTTTGCCAGGTCAGTCAACTATTGGACTATTTTTTCTTCATGCTTTTCACTTAATACCGGATCTGGGTCCATGCGAGAAATCATATCCGTAGCAACTCTCCCCTTAAGACGGTCCAGTACAGTTGACTTCGGTACACCATAGAGTCGACATGTTTCTCGCAATTTGCCGCCTTTTCTAATTTCCTCGCATGCCAGAATTAAGTTTTCTGTGGTATAAGTATTTTGTCTTGACTTTTTATTTCTTTTATTCATTATTTCTTATTTTATCTGAACAAAATAACTCAAATCAGTGTGAAACACCAGCTAAAAATTTGGTGAACGAATACTGGAACTTTATAAAAAAGAACATTATTCCAGTAGTCGGACACCTAAGATAGACGTTTTTCTATGCGCTTATGTCAAAAAAATCTGTCCGGCCACTAGTTTGCACACAGTTTACAGGATAACTATAAATGTAAAAAGATGCGACAGAACACATTATTTTAAGTAAAGCGGATAAAGATGAATACAGTTGTGAATAAATTTACCAGTATCCGGACACTTGTTCGAATATTACAATATTGCTGAAAATGATATTCCAGTCTCCGTCCACAATTTTTTTAGCAGTAAACCATCACAATCTTCCGAATATTATTAATTATTATTAAGTTTAAACGATATTTATAATATAGGTAGTTTAAAATTTCTAATTGTATTGGAAATAAGAGCTTTAACTTACCTAACACAATGAGCACCACAGTATTTTTTGTTGTATTTTGGGGACAGTCAATTTATAAACCGTTATGGCTCTGTACTATTTGAAATTATGGCAGTCAAACGTATTTGAGTATGCGCAAATAACGTAAAGAAAGTGGATCCTATTTTCTCGCTCTCTTAAAAATGGCGGTTTCGTTATTATTTGAATTTAAAGATAGTTTGTCCGTTCACTGGTAGTGTCCGGCTTACTGGCGAATTCACCCTATGTATGACTACCTTTACTCGGAATAGACCTTTTAATCTACTTTGAGAATGTAAGTTACTTATAAATCACAGCAAATTATACATTAGTATTTTTAACTTAATTAATATATGTATTTTCTGACCTTTATGTACTTATCTTTTAATTCCTGATTTATTTCCACTTAGAGGTCAATAAAACAATAAATAATTAAATACCAATTTATTCCATGAATTTAAGCAAAGTTTTGCAGCCAACATGAATTCATTTTTTGGTAAATTTGTATAATTTTGAATTAAATTCCATTTTTTGTTTATAATGTTTAATGCCAAATCTGTAGGGACATTTGTGAATAAAGATACAACATCTAAACTGATAATTTCATGATTACACGGTACCGATTTTTTGTTAATGAAATTAACAAATTCCCACGAATTTTTTACATGATACTCCGTATTTCCTACAACATTACTGAGAATTTTGGATAAAAATTTTGATAAATTGTATGTTGGAATAAATTGGTATTTAATTATTTATTGTTTTATTGACCTCTAAGTGGAAATAAATCAGGAATTAAAAGATTTTAATTTAATGGTATTACTACACCGTTTTATTTAGTAGATTAGTACTAAAACTCACTTCTTCTCATTCTTCTCATTACTAGCGCTGGCGTTGGCGTGGATGATATTACATTGAATATCAGATTCATACATTGGCGTCGGAGCTTCAACGCTAACAAGAATATTCATTCAATCGTTTTTAGTTTCTTATACATACGTGGTATAACGTAATAATGCGATGAAAAAATGACGAATTTCTAAAACAGGAGTTTTTGGAAAAGTGCGTGTATGCCGCCCGCACGCGCGAATGTGACATTTGAACTTTATTCTGTGTCACAGACGTATTGCAAGTTTTTTTTTTGTTTGCTGTTTTTCTATAGGTAAGCATTTACAAAAACATTAAACAAAACCTTTTAAAATAATGTTTTTAGTATTACAAAATGGATTTGGAGAGTCTTAAAGAACATTTACCAGTATTATCTGATACAGTGATTGAGATGGACACCCATACAGTGTTGTTTCTCGGTGGAGCATGGCTGGCAAAAATTAATGCTGGTCAGTATTATGAGGTAACAGTTTGTCGATTCGACTACAGGTCTGCACTGCTATTATTACCATTCGATCTTGTTAAATATGATACCATTATACTGAATGAAAGCAATGTTAATGGATATGGATGTCAGGCAGAGAAACTAGAAATAGAAATAAACTGTTGCGATAGAATCGGATTGATAAAATTAAAAATGAATACTCAAGAATACTATGATCAAACGCTAAAAAAATTAGTTGAAATGAAAGGGAAAGAAAATATGTCAATATCTTTTTATTATTATCTATGCAATTTTATTAATTGTTACAGATGATTGTGCAAAGAAGTTGTTTGGGAGGGTTATTTGATTTACTTTAACATTTATGATTATTATTTATTTTAACATTATGTTACTTTTTTGGCATTAATAAATATTGTATTACTCCATCTGTCCCAAAATAAGTGTCTGATTTTAAAGATTTTAATAGATTTATTTTTTATTGTTAGAACATTTTTATTAAAAAAATTGTTTATTAATATGCACTTATATTTTAACGTTAGACATTATAATACTAGATGTATTACGTTCACGATTACGTTACGTTTTATGTTTCATGTTTACGTGCACTTTAAGATGCTTTCATGATTGTAACACACCAAGTATATGATAAAAGATGTAAATATGAGTATAAAATTGAGACATAAACCTGTAAATATAGCTATATATACTCGTGCACAATTTGGTGGCGATTAAATAATGTCAATTTTTTATTTAATTTTTAGATGTGAACAATCAGATATGCTAATAATTTTTTGTAAGATAATTGTGCTAAATTTACAGAGAATATGGAATGCTTATATTCGTGCACAATTTGGTGGCGATTAAATAATGTCAATTTTTTATACAATTTTAGCTTGTGAACGAGCAAAATTGTGACTGTAAATTTATGAATAAAATTTGGAATAAATGTTTTAAAATGTAGGTATTTTTATGCATTTTTAAGGGAATTAGTGAGGTTTTACCGCAAATTTTTGTACCGTTTATGGACTGCTAAATTGTTAAGCTCTAGAAGTAGTTTTGACCTCAAAAAGAGGAGAATGAAGCTAAATATGGTCGTGCACAAATTGGCGGTCCAGAACCGGCATATATTAGACTACTATTATAAGTGCTATAAAAATGTGGGTACTATAGCAGAGCAAAGGATAACTTTAGTAAATTATTAAGTAATAAAATGTTCCAAATATAGTAAATATAGCAAAACAACTAAACTTTCTGGCTAACAAAGAATGCAGTTTATAGGATTTTCTATTTTGAAGTGCAGCTCTGTGGCAATTTTGAAGAATTTGTGTTGGCAAAACTAAAAATTTTGCCTAAGACAGCCATGGATTTCGCGTGTTAAACCTAAGTTTCTGTTTGGGACAAATGTCAAACTGACACTTTCGTTTAGTTTCATTAGTATCTTTTCAAAGTCTGCCAAGTTTTGTTTACAACAGTTAGTTTCACTATTTTCATTAAAATGCCGATAAAATTAAGCATTCAAGATAAAATTGAAATAGTGTTGATTGTTGGCAACAATTATAAAACTTATAGAGAAGCAGCTTTAATTTTTAACCAACACCATCCGGAGAAGATTATTAGCCACACAACAGTAGGAAGAGTTGTTTCAAAATTCAAAAACAGCGGATCCGTTGGAAATAATTTTAAAAGAAACACAGAAAGTGGGCCACAAATGAAAATGCAGAATTTGCGGTAATGCAAAGTGTCGTGGAGATGCCAAAAACGTCTATTTCTACATTGTCGCGTAATTTGAATATATCTTGTACGTCTATACAGAGGCTTCTTAGGAAAAATAAATTCAAAGCTTATAAACCAAAATTTGTACACACTCTTATTGAGCGCGATTATGATCAACGAATCTACTTTTCCTTCTGGTTGCAAGGTAAAATTGAAGAGGTCCGATCATTTACAAAATTTATCTTGTTTACTGATGAATGTACTTTCACTTCAAATGGACACAGAATTGTAGATGGTGGGCGGACAGCAATCCTGATTTCATAATAGAAACAAATAATTAGTATTGTTTCAAAGTAAATGGTTGGTGTGGTATTTTTAATAACAGGATTGTTGGTCGACTTTTTCTTTAGAGGAACGCTGGAAGATATTTACAATTTTTACGAAATGAATTCTTTGCCGTTTTAGAAGATTTTACGTTTGAAGAAAGACTAAAAATGTACTTTCAACAAGATGGAGCTCCCATTCACAGTACCTTGGAGGTTAGAAATTGGTTGAATACAACATTTCCAGGAAAGTGGATAGGTAGATTTTCAGAAATAAATTGGCCACCCCGCTCTCCAGATATGACACCATGCGACTTCTTTTTGTGGGGATACTTAAAAAATAAAGTTTATACACATAGGCCGTTCCAAAATGTTGTCCATTTAGAAGTAACAATTCAACAATGTGTAGTTGAAATTCCCCAACACATTCTCGAGAATATTCAACGTCAAATGTATGAGAGAACGATTTTATGTATTGAAAGAGATGGAAGGCATGTAGAAATTTAAGTCAAAATAGTTTTTGCTTAATTTATCCTGAAATGACCTTTTTGAAAGCAGCAGTCTTGTTTCCTTGTATTATTTTGTTAATCTGCTTTTATTTCTGATTTTTTGCTACAGGCTATTTCTTCTATGAATTTAATTAATCTGTATCTTTGAATTTATTTTTATTTTATTTTATAAATAAGTTTTATATAGAAAATAAAATAATACTTAGAAGGCTGTAATTTCATATTTAATCATAGGTTTTAATTCTAAACCACTTTTCTTAATACCAGTTTTTTTGTATATTTAAAAACTAACCCAGTTTACTCTTAAGCTGTTTTGAAATTATAGCGGCCACCGGGTGTATGAGAAACGATGCACTTCATCTAATCAGTCTGAATTTGCTTCTAAAGGATGCACACATTTTCTGCCCTACTGAAATTTTGCCCAAATCAATAATAAACAAAACGCCCATATGGTGCAAACTTTATGAATGACGCTGTATATCCCTTGAACTACAAGTATAATAACCAAACTCTGTATTATCCCGTAATTTTCAGCTGTGATACACCTGTTGTACACATTCAAAGATTCAAAATGGAGTCAAACGTCTTCACCATCACACATATCACATAACCTTTTAACATATGATATGCATAATATCATAATTCCCTATAGTGACGGAGAGAGTTACTGTTACCACTGTTAACATTAAAAAGATTCCAAACTCCGTTCACAGTTGCTGTTCTTAGTTCAATTTATTGTTAGGTGTAATGCAATAGTAAGTTCTTATTTAAGAACTTAAAATTCACCAAAAAAAAGATCTTAAAATATTTTCAAATTTATTGATAAGTGTAATACAAGAATAAGTTCTACTTCAAGAACTAGAAATTGACTAATTTTAAGTTGTAGAAATTGATCAATAAATTCACAGATGTAAAACCAGCTTAAGAGACGTGAGTTATTCACACAAGTATCAAAAGTTCTGCAACACACAAGGGTATATTGTTAATTGGGAAGTTTGCGACATAAAATGGAGAGGTTTGCAAACAATGTATAAAAAAATAGTTGACAAGGAAAATTGTTCTGGTAGTGCCGTGATAACCTGGTAATTTTATAATAATGTTGCAGAAATTGTGGGAAAGGATCCTTCTTATAATCCTGTCGCAACTATTGCTGTAGGTGTATCAAGCGAAATCACACGACGAATGCAAAATATGGAAGAGAATATCCCCAAAGAAAGTCAAAGTTATCTACAAATTATACGGAACAGTTTCAAGTAATTAATGAAAATATAAGAAATATGGATACCTTAACAAGTTAATTGAAGTCCAACAACAGAGCGCAACAATATATTGGAAAAGATTGTAGTTTAGAAAATTCTTTAAAAAAACAGATAAAATTATTACTTTTAATAGAATAGATGTTAGTAAAGAAAAGAATAAAATATTTTCTAATAAAACCTACCTACATTTCTTTACAAAAGTATATTAAAAATTATAAACAAAAATGTTGTTCATATGACAAAGCGCATATTTCATTTCTTTTTTGTTGCGCAACGTTCTCATTAACTTGTATCCTGGGTAATATGCCGTTTCATTATTATCTTCATCAAAAGCTTAGTAGTCATTCTGTGCACATTTATCTGAGTGTACAATAAAACAATTGTGTAGAACACATGCTACTACGTGATCTTGGACATACAAGAGGTTAGTGGATTCCAATGACTTTAATCGTCTCCATTTATTTGCCCTTTAAAATTCCAAACGCCCGTTCTATATGCTTGCGAATACTAGCACGGATGAAATTATGTTTTTCTTCGTCTAATAGGTGTCCATTGTCTCGATAGGGTGTCATCATATATGTTGTTAAACTATACGCTGAATCACCTACCAGGTGTCCACCATCACCAAGTAATCTTTGGGGATTACTTTTTAATTCGTGTGATAAGGGGCTTCGAGTAAATACTCTGTTGTCATGTAGGCTTCCAACCTCTCCAAAATATATATCTCTGAAAAGTAACTTATTATCACACACCCCTGTAAATTAAGAGAGGGAGTCTTTTTCTATTATAATATTTGGTGGAATCTGTAGGAGCTTTTATGTTTATGTGCATTCCGTCAATGAAATCCACTACATTAGCAAATCCACTTGTGCTAATAGCAGATTTTATTCTTTCAATTTCATCTATTGATGGCCACTTTATGTATTTCACGCGTAATTTAACAAAAACTTTTATTATACACAAATAGATGAAATGCACAGTACCCTTAGCCACTTCGAATCTTTCGCCAACACTTCTGAACGAATCAGGTGTGGCTAATATCCACAGCGTCATTAATATTTGTGTGGATAAGGGAATAGAAAAGCGTTTCAATTGTCCACCATTATGATGATACTTGCCGACCTCATTAAGTAGAAGTTGTAATATTGTAGTTAACGTTAGGCGGTCGGACCGTTCACTTGACACAGCCTTAAGGCCCGTTTTCACGGTACACTTTGGATGATCATCCCGGGTGAATCATCCAAAGTGATTACGAGGATGAAAGCGATTATTGTTTACATGGGTCATCAAGATCGAATTAGTCAGTTCACTTCACAATGGCGCCAAATGAAGTTGTACAGGCAGGAATTGCCATAATAAGTGAATATCTTGTAAATTGGCTTAGACATGTACTTGACAAGAAGATTAGGAAAAAAGCGTTGGTGGGTGAGACCGTGGATAGCACGACGTGATAAAATGGGGGCGTCAATGCGTTTGTTAAGAGAATGGTCTGCTGAAGATCGAACTATGTTTCACAATCACCTCAGAATGTCTGAGACACAATTTGAAGAACTTCTTGCCAAAGTAACGCCGCTAATTGAAAAGCAAAACACAACCATGAGAGAAGCTCTGTCTGCCAGACTAAAACTGCAAATTGTATTGAGATATCTCGCAGCTGGAGATTGTTTTGGAACACTCGAACCTTTATATCGTGTACCTAGATGCTCCATATCACATTTTTTGCCAGAGGTATTAGCCGCTATTTATGAAGTTCTGGAATACTGTATCAAGGTTAGTAGATATCTAATTAAATTATTTTCCACATAAACTATTGAAAAATAAGATAATGCATTAATACTTTTAACAAAATAATTTTATTTAAAAAAAGTATAACGTAAGTTTAATCGTAATTATTATGTATGGTCGAAAGAGCTTGAGATAAGACATCATATGCTGTTCCTTCTGAATATCCTTCTTGGTCCTGCATGATAGGAGTTGCGGCAGACTTTGTTATGTCACTATTGCTTGAGTACACGGTGTACAGTGATGGAACAGCTGTAGATGTATTTGAAAAGCATGTTCCATCCTGAAGAGGTACATGCGTTCTTCGGTCATAACATTTTGTAGTTTCGTTTGGCATATCAAGGCACGATCTAGAGGCATTCTCTTAAGCTGAACTGCCAAACTTCTGCAGAAGTGATCAAATTCATTATCAGTCTCTATGTTGTGTGAAGCTATGGTACCTAACTTATCTATTGCTCTTTCCACAGCGGAAATTCCAGGCAAATTTAGCCTTTGCGAAGACGATGGAGTGTTTAAGTTTGCCTCAGGAATAGTTTTTCTGCTGTGTTTGCTTTGTTGTGATAGTTGCGTTTCATTATTAGAAACTATGCCATCATTTGTTACAGCAGGTAGAGAATCACCTGTTGCTTCAGGTGTATCCTCGATATCCGGGTCATTCCCTTCTTCTGTATCATCCTCGGCATGATTTTGTGGCAATAGGGCCCTTTTGCGTTGAGTAACCTGAAACAGAGACCTATACTAGCATACTATAATATATAAGGCGAAGAAGGTGGAATTCCTAGACATTCTTGTATATGGTTTTGTATTTTACAGGTGCCTACAACCACTAATGAATGGGCAAAAGTAATTAAGGAATATTACATTCGTTGGAACTTCCCTAATTGCTGTGGAGCTTTGGACGGCAAACATGTTGCCATTCGCTGTCCTGAGAAGTCAGGTTCATATTTCTTCAACAATAAAAATACCTTCAGCGACATTCTTTTTGCAGTTGTAGATGCTGAGTATAACTTTCTATATATTGGCGTCGGCACAAATGGCAAAGCAAATGATGCATTAGTGTTTTCCAAATGTACATTCAACGAAGCTCTGGAGAACAATTCGCTCAATATACCCGAGAATGGTGTTTTTGTGGGCGACGACGTTCTTCCTCTAAGGACTGTAACCTCGAAACTTGCCGGAAGTTCCAGCAAAAATCCCGTCGCTCGTAATTCGAAGGCTGGGTCGTGAGTTCTTATTTTTCTATTCAAAAGAGGGCGCCAGCTGTGGCTAACAGCAGAGGAAGCCAAGGAAACAGCACGCAACAACTCAAACACAATTGTTTTCAAAATAATGTTTAATAAAGTAAATTTAAAAATGGATAACTGTTGTGTATGATTTATAGGCTTAGTGTTTGATAGGTTGCATAACCTATGTTATATTATATTGTATTATGTTTGTATGCACCAGTCTTAAATAAACCGTTAAACAACATGTGTCGAGTGTATAACATGGCGCTGCGAAATTAGAAGTTTGGAGAAAGAAAAAGAAAAATGGAGGGATTTAAGACTCCGAAGAGTTTAGCAATAGATGAAAATATTGTTAGTAACTGGAAGAAATTTGTACAAAGTTACAACATATATTTACTGGCATCGGGAAGTGCAAATAAGAGTGCCGAGGTTAGAGCGGCCATTTTCTTGAATTTCATAGGAGAAGATGCCATTGACCTATTCAATACGTTTAATTTGGCGGAAGAGGACAAAAAAGATGTGGAGAAGATTAAAAAGGCGTTTGAGGAGTATATAGATCCGAGAAAAAACGTAATTTATGAAAGATACCTGTTCTACAGTAGGAATCAAAAAGAGAATGAAGAATTTGAATATTTTTTAACTGATATAAAGCGTCTTTGTGCCACGTGCGAATTTACGAATAAGGAAGAAATGTTAAGAGATAGAATTGTATTAGGAGTTAAAAATAGAGAAATACAAGAGAGATTGCTAAGAACAAGTGATTTGACATTTATAACAGCAGTTAAAATTTGCAGAGCATCAGAAATAAGCAGGCAACAAGTACAAGACCTAAGAAATCAATCTGTTACAGTTGATGCTTTTACGAAACGACAGCCAAGCAAACAGATTAGTACGGACTTTAAGTGTAAGAAGTGTAATACCATACATAAACCAAGACAGTGTCCTGCATTTGGGAGAACATGTCACAACTGCAAAAAGCCAAATCATTTTAAACAGTGTTGTAAGAAGAAGAAGATACATGTGCAAGAAGTTACAGAAACAAATTTGGAAAGTTTGTTTGAAATAAATGACATTACCACAGCTGATCAACATGTGAGTGAATATAGTGTATGTCAAAGTGTATGTGAAATGCGCAATGGATCGGAAACACAGTGGATAGAAAGTATTTTAGTGAATGATAAATTTAAGATTAATTTTAAGCTAGATACGGGAAGCGAAGTTAATTTATTACCTAGTTGTTTGTACAAAAAATTGTTTCCAAATATTGTGTTGGCACCTTTACAACATAAGGTTACGCTAGAAGCCTATGGGGGGTTTAAAATACATCCAGTAGGTAAAATAGTTCTATCGTGTTCAAGTAATACTACTCAAACTAGTTCAAAATTAGAATTTTTTGTTGTCGATACTGGTAGTAAACCGATATTAGGTGTTAATGCATGCTCTAGATTGAAGCTCGTATTAAGAAATGAAAATAAGTTTACTGTAAGTGAAATCAACAGTATTAGTAGAGAGAAATTTATTGAAACCAATAAAGAAATATTTGAGGGTGTTGGGAATTTTCCAGATAATTATAAAATTAAAGTTGAGCCTAACAGTAAGGGTGTTGTTAAACCACCAAGACGGCTACCTCAGACGTTACTTACTAAGTTAAAAATAGAATTAAGTAAATTACTAAAACAAGGTATAATTCAAAAAGTGGATGAGCCTAAAGAATGGGCTAGTAATTTAGTTTTGGTCGAGAAAAGTGATTCATCTCTAAGAATATGCTTAGATCCATCGGAACTCAATAAAGTTATTATAAGAGAATACCAGTTAATACCGAAATTTGAGAATGTTAGAGAGAACCTATTAAATAAACATTACTATACGGTTTTAGATATGAAACAGGGATTCTGGCATATCAACTTAGAGGAAGAATCAGCTGATTTGTGTTGTTTCAGTACTCCATTTGGGTATTTTAAGTTTAAAAAACTGCCATTTGGATTGTCATGTGCACCTGAAGCATTTTTAAAATTTAATCAAAAATATTTTGGCAATCTTGCACCTAAAGATATTGCAATTTATTTTGACGATTTTATTATCGCAACAGAGACAGAAGAAAGACATGACGAAGTATTACAAATAGTTGCTGATACAGCTAAGAAATATAATGTAAAATTTAATATTGACAAATTACAATATAAACAGAATGAAATAAAGTTTTGTGGTCATATTTATAATAAAAATGGTGTTAAACCAGATAATGAACATGTCAAAGCTATTTTGAAATTAAAAAATCCAACAAGTAAAGTAGAATTACAACGTATGTTAGGGTTAATTAACTATTTAAGAGAGTTTATTCCCAATTTAGCTAGTTTAACAGAACCGTTAAGGGAATTACTAAAAAAGGATAATTTATTTGTGTGGAATAGCAAGCATACGGAGGCATTAAAAATGTTAAAATTAATAATATCTGATTTACCTACGTTAAGACATTTTGATCCAAATAAGGATATAACAATACAGTGTGATGCATCAAAGGGAGGTTTAGGTGCTGTACTTCTTCAGGAGGGAAGACCTATCTCATTTGCATCAAGACGTCTGACGGATACCGAAGTAGCGTATGCGCAAATCGAAAAAGAATTCTTGAGTTTAATTTTTGCTTGTAGAAAATTTCATTATTACATTTATGGGAGACAAATAACGGCTTTTACCGATCATGCACCATTGGTCTCAATAATGAAAAAGAATATATCTATGATTCCTAATAATAGATTGCAAAAAATGCGTTTAAAATTACTTACATATGACATTGAATTAAAATATTTACCCGGGAAAAAGATGTTTATTGCAGACTTGTTGTCCAGAAATTTTTTGTCAGAAAAGTACGAGAATGAGCTTAATATTGAAGGTACAGTTCATTGTATCAATCGTTTCCAAAACCGGACCGACTCGTTGTATAACATTAAAAAAGCTAGCGAATCAGACACAGTTCTTAGTCAAATTCTAAGATATTACATCCAGGGGTGGCCGGAAAAGAAATGTATAAATGATCAACTCAAAATGTTCTATAACATGAAAAATGACATTACTGTTGAAGACGGAATTGTTTATTTTGATAACAGAGTGATCATACCACACTCATTAAGAAAAATATGCTAAGATTGCTACATGAAAGTCACCAGGGTATTGTAAAAACTAAATTAAGAGCTAAAAATATTATGTATTGGCCGGGAATGTTAAACGAAATTGAACAATTTGTTAGTGATTGTACTATATGTGAGAAATTTCGATCTGATAATAGGAAAGATCCATTACTACCTCATGAAATTCCTACTTTGCCTTTTGAGGAAATAGGATCTGACGTATTAACATATCGAAATAAAGATTATTTAGTTATCATAGACTATTACTCTAAGTGGATTGAAGTGACTGAATTAGAAAATAAGAACTCTGCAGAATTGACCTCCAAGTTAAAATATTTGTTTTCAATGCATGGTATTCCTAGAATACTCATTTGTGATAACATGCCTTTTGGGTCTTTTGAATTTAAAAAATTTGCGGATTCTTGGAATTTTAGAATTGTAACATCTAGTCCGAGATATCCTCGCAGTAATGGGTTGAGCGAGAAAGCCGTGGGAATAGCTAAGCAAATGCTAAAGAAAAAATTTGAAGAGGATAAGGACATTAATATTTCATTGCTGGAATACAGAAGTACTGTTATTCCAACCATGGGAGCATCTCCTTCTGAGTTGCTCATGTCTAGGTTACTTAGAACCAAGCTACCCGCTCATCATTTAAAGCTGAAGCCAAAGCTACAAGAAAATGTAGAAGATAAATTAAAATCTAACCAATATCAGTATAAGTCATATCATGACAATAGGGCTAAAAGACATGTTACAAAATTTGAGCCAAATCAAAATGTAGTTATCAGACGGGATAAAGTTTGGGAACCAGGTAAAATATTGAATACAGCAAATACTCCGAGATCGTATATAGTTCAAGACCACAAGGGTGAGGTATTAAGACGAAATTCGTTACATTTAAGACCATCTAACAACGAACCACTGTGCGTTAATAGAAACGCTATAGAACATGCAAGTCAAGAGTCGTCGGACAACGCGAGCGATCCTGATGTAAGTCTTAATACATCACTACCACCAATTACCACCAGGTCAGGTCGTACAGTAAAGAAGCCTTCAAAGTACAACGACTATGTGCTCTAGTTGAAAGGGGAGATGTTGTGTATGATTTATAGGCTTAGTGTTTGATAGGTTGCATAACCTATGTTATATTATATTGTATTATGTTTGTATGCACCAGTCTTAAATAAACCGTTAAACAACATTTGTCGAGTATATAACAATAACAATGTAATAAATGTAATGACGTATAGTATGTATATGTGAACAATAAAAGCAATATAATAAACAAATATCTTTAGCTATTTTGAGATTTAGTACAAATGCGTAACTTCTAGATCTCTACCAGAATTAAATTAAAATAATTGTCACAAATCACTGCCATTAAGTAGTGCTCATTAAAATATATTAAATGGTTGATAAATAAGCAATTAGCTATTTAAAAAGTTGTAACAAGAACTAGCTCTATAACACTTGAACGCTAACCTATATGATGAACATAGTAACATATGGTGACAGAATAACAGCTGTTATCTCCCCAGAACGTACTGTCAAATATGATCGATAACAAAAAATCAATAGCATTTAGGGCCATTTGCACCGGTTACACTTAAAATTTAAGCGACACTTAAATCAAAATAAGCATTGCACCGCTTTCAGTTAACAAGACTTGTCACTTAAGCGACCCTTAAACTCATCGAAATTTAAGCCGTAGAAATTGTACCGCTTAGGAGACGCTTAACGCAATTGACGTAAATCGTTGACGTTTGTTTTCATTACCTAATATAACCCTACTTTACAATTTTACTTCTTATTGTTCTTATTAGCATTCCTATTTGAAATTGCATACTTTAGACTGATAAGACTACAAGTTGGAATTAAATTTCAGTTCAGGTATTAGTTTATTCGCTAAAAAATATGGATAATATAAATCGTATTATGAATGTGTACAATGTAGAGGATGATGAAGATGACAATGAAATTCAGGGTTTTATTGTATTCGGTGTGCCTAGGCAATTGTATGTGCGACAAAATCATTTTGATAATTATGATGAAGCAAATTTTGAACGGCGATTTCGATTGCAAAAAAATACTGTACTACAGTTTTTACAGTTAATTGAACACCAATTAGAGTATGCAATGGATATGTAAGTTTGAATTTTTAATAACATTACAATGAAACAACACAAACGTGTAATTATTGTAGGAATAACAGTGTGTCGCCAATGAATCAATTATTAGTATGCTTGCGGTTTTACTCTACTGGTGGACATTTGCAAGCAATTCCAGATTTTGCTGGTGTGTCTGTGCTGTGTCTACAGTCTCACGAATCATAAAACGTGTATCAGCGATAATTGCAGCACTTGGTAGGAGATATATAAAATTTCCAGATACACAAGAAGCAATAAAGGCATGCCAGCGAAAATTTTATGATGTTGCCTCTTTTCCACGCGTAATTGGAGCAATTGACTGCACTCACATTAAAATTGAATCACCAGGTAAAAATTTGCCTCTGCTTAAATATTAATAGGCATAAAATATAAAAATATTGTAGGTGGAAATGACGCAGAACTTTTTCGCAACAGAAAATCTTTCTTTTCAATAAATGTCCAGATGGTATGTGATGCAGACCTAAAAATAATGAATGTCGTTGCACGCTGGCCAGGGGCAACCCATGATTCTACTATATTTAATAATAGTAGACTCTATGCGCAATTTGAAACTAATCAATATCCACAGTGTATTTTACTTGGTAATTTTCTTTATAAATTATTTTAAGTAGTTTTAAGTTTCTCTTTTTATAGGTGATAGCGGTTATCCTAATAAGCCTTATTTGTTCACTCCACTATTAAATCCAGTTTCCCCGGAAGAGCAACTATATAATGAAGCACATATAAGAACAAGAAACAAAATAGAAAGATGCTTTGGTGTTTTAAAACGACGATTTCCTGTATTAGCATATGGTTGTCGCTTAAAGTTAGAAACAGTACAAGCAGTAATAGTTGCAACAGTGGTGTTATACAATTTCATTAAAGAAAATGGAAATGATATTGTACCACCACTCCCAGAGGAATTGGATCAACACGCCTTTGATATTTTAATAGATAATGGTCAAATTCCTGACATACATGCTCATGAAGCGCAAATGGGCGAAATGCGTCAGGAATTTATTAATGCATATTTTAGAAATCTAGTATAGTGCAGACAGGAGTTCAGTATTTTACTCACAATTGGTTAGTAAGCTTCATTACCTAATTCAAGCATTTTTCCGGCAGTTCACTACTTAATTTCTGGATAATAACGAAATACTTTCCACTTTGATATGCAATATACAATTTTTTATAGTGTCTCCTTACATGTTTTGCTAAAGAATCCACGAGATACACTACTATCTTGTGTAAACTAACATTTCACTATTTGTGAGAAAATGTACATGTTCATAGTAGTTGAAATGGTATAAAGTATCAAGATGTTAAGTTAAAAAAAAACAAATATATATGTTATATATATCATTCGTTTATTAGCTTATAAATGTATATTTAAAATTTCCGAAGAGCTGCTAATTGCTCTTTTTTTATTTCAATATCTAACCTAAGTGCTTCTTTTCGAAGCTCAAACTCCTCTTTACACTGTTCAGCTTTTCGAGCTTGCTGCAGCTTCTCCTCCTTCAACAATTCCAGTTGGAGTAATGTCACCTCCTTCTTAGCATCGACCCATTCTTCGTATTTTTTTGCAACAGTTGCAGTATTTGTTAAAGTTGGTCTCCGTCTTGCAGACCAGTTTTTATTATTTTCTGGCTGCCTCAATTTTGACGAGACTGGTGTTTTTAATTGTGACGCTTTAAAGTCGCCCCAATCTAACTGATTTTCCTCTTCTACCTAAATATGTTTCTGAATTACTGTGAGAATAAACATGTTTGTGTTTCTAATAAATTGTCACCGTAATACTACATGCAGGTAAGTAATAGTTTGGATTTTTGTAACACAATTCTTATTTTTCATTACTACAAAATAAATTAATTTATAAAAAGAAGTGAATTTGTCTTTTTCCCCACAAATTCTATTTATTAGTATTTTTGTTACCACAGTATATATGTATGTATAAACTATAACAATATTATAATTTGCCAACACCAAAGTAAAACTATAATTTTATTGCACAACCATCACCAATTAAATGAAAGTTGTTCACCTTATATGACATTTTAAAGTACATGTATAACATTGATTTGTATATATCCTGCTGAAGATAAAAGATTATCAATAAATTATATTTTCTAAAGTTTACTTACAATTAAGTTACCTACATCTGGTGCATCATCCTATAAATTTGAAAAAATATGTAAGCATATTACTTTCTACTTTAAAGTAATATTTATACTTACATTAACAAACTTTATTACTATATTTTCTTCGTCTTCTTCAGCATCGTTATCAAAAATACTGGGGAGCCCTACTACTGACTTTTGATTTATTATTGACATCGTCAAATCTATTGTCGGATCTGTAGTTGTGTAGCTTGAAGGACCGCCACCAGTCTTCAAACGGTCACACCTTTCCATTGCTGCTGCCTTGCGTGTTTCTTTTTTTATTCTCATAAAATTTTTTTAAACTCTCTTTTGTTCTTTTAATTAGAACATTACTGGAGGCATTAAATTGCTTTGTAATGTTCTCCCATGCTGTTTCCTTTTCTCGCCAGGTAACTGTGTCACTTTTTTTATTTTCTATAATGTCTTTGTACAGTTTTATTAGTGACAGCACATGCAGTTTTTCATCAGGCGTAAAATTTGCACATCTTTTACGTGATGGATCCATTATCTGCAATATACAATTCAAATAACTTATATATAAGTTTAAGGGTAAGCGGTGCAAATGGGCCTTAGTAATATAGACGCCAAGTTGTAATAAAAGATGCTTATAATACTAAACAATACCCTGTCGGTATGTAGACATAAATCTAACACGCAGGTAAGTTATAAACATAAAGTTATCAACAATAAGCACTTAGCCTAAATCAAATTTACAGCAGGTTATAATGAAATTAATAAGAGCAAAAATTATAGCAATTAACAAACGAAGTTACTTCAAAACACAATGCATGAATGAAAATGATTACAGTAAAATAATGAATTTCACTTTCAAGGTAAGCGTAAAATAATTACATTAAGTTTCAATAAATCAATCGCTTTCAAGGTAAGCATGAAATAATCAAAGTGAAGTTACCTAAACCCTGGACATAACTTGAATAAATTAATCACTTTCAAGGTAAGAATTAAATAATTCACATGAAATTACTTAAATCACATATAGCGCACCATTACAGTATCGTAAAATGAATATGCGACACAATTCAACACGAAGACAGACAACATCTTCAAATAAATAACGTGGCAATAAAAACATGAGCGACAAACAAGTCGGTACGTCTCGGTGGCTGGTTACACCAAAAAAATACGGAATAATCCTACCTCGATAATGGGTGTGCGTGGTGAAGTTGACGTTGCTACCTATGATCCTACGTTAATCGTAGCCGTCCCTCGATCCACAAACTTTAGGATATAGCCTCCAAAATCAGCAATAAACTGGTACAATGTGTTCTGTAGGTTATTTCTATGATCACCATTCGGTATGTATTTCTTTTAGCCACCGGACCCTCCGATAAAATATTTCAGTCGACAATTAAACCATGGACATCGCAAAGTCCATCATAATGTATTTCCACCGGAATCACACATCCGTAACAGAATGGAAGACGAATATCAAAATACTCAGAAACCCAAGAAAAAGAAACGAAGGAAAGAAAGAGCCTAAAAGTCGTAATAAGAGATTAACATGTGCCCCATGCAAAAGTAAAAAAATTGTTAATTAACTGTGGATGAATCACTGCATAAACTGCATGTTTTCACGGTTCATTGAGGATGATTCATCGGCGATGAATCCTCCAAAGTGAACAAAAGTAGAACACGTTCAACTTTGTTCACTGTTCACCTTGGATGATCACTTTCGATGATTGTTTACACGGTTCATTTTTTATTCACTTTTGATGATTCATCCGGGATGATCATCCAAAGTGTACCTTGAAAACGGGCCTTTAGCTTCTATGTATCATGGAGTTTATGGTGTTGTGTATGGTTTTGAAGAATATGGCCCTTTTGTAGGTAATCGTTTTGTGATCGAACTGGATGAATTAATTTCATCACTCCTTAGGAGGATCTGGTCGAGCTAAGTGACACATCGACACTGACAAGGTATTGGCCGCCATTGTTATTTTACTTTCCGATATTCATTGAATTTCCCCGTTTACGTTTTCTAATGGTTTTTCTATAGGTACTATTTATGTAGGTTGTATTGTACGAAGATACTACTTTCAGTACGACAAAGTTACGTATTTGTTAACTATATATATATTATCTGCATCGGCTATCGAAGAGAAAACAAGCTTCACAGTGACACACTTTTTGCGATCTCTGAAACATCCCGAGTACCCACACGGAAGCTGACGGGGCCCGAATACACGAACGCAGGAACCCGCATCAAGTATCTAGTTCTCACGAACTCACCGATAAGGTATCCTCATTCTTGTTTAATCTTCGGTACCTAGAATTTGACGTAACCTATAAAATCAGCGTAAAATTCACACCCATACGTTTGGCATACTCAAATCGGATAATTAATTCTATAAAATTAGAAGAAGGACAGTGTTTTGAAAATTACTAGACTACTTAATTTTTTTTGTATTTGTATTAATTCATCTCTTTGGCTGCATATACAGTACCAATCATTTATCCATTTATTTTCGTATTGCATGAAGATGTGTATACTTCTATACGATCTGGAAATTTATCTGTAAACCAAAAGGAATTCCTTGCGGCAAGCGCTCATTTTGTATTTATGACGTTTGGGTTATTCGTACATGCACTAATTTATTGAAGCTTTCACTTGCAGATTTGACATTTATTCGAGTAAGAGTGTTTATGTTTAGGTTAGTAATCTACAGCGTCCAAGTACCATATCTCCCCTTGTAAATATTTTTCGGAAAAAAAATCACACGGAGGTTACTTGAATTGATATGGCACATGTTCCAAAATTACTTTCACTTATACAGGGTGTGCCATTTTCACTGTACAAAATACAACTTTGTTATTTTAAATACAATGGTATAATTTTTTTCAATGCAATCAATTCTACGCATTATTTGCAAATGCTTTGTATTAGGGTTCCCTGTCCCTAAATTCAACTGTTTCGAAGATATTTCCAATTTTCCTTAATAATTTCTCGAGGATCTTAAAGAAAAATTAATATCGTAAAACACTTTGAAGCGCAAGGTACCAAACTTCTGCAAATGAAAGTAAAGGGTCATAGATACGGAGAACTGTCATCACTTTCAACAAAATTTATACAGGGTATGCAGAAATTAGCAACCAATTCAGATATCTTCAAAGATTAATTTTTTTTTAATGGCGGTTTTTATTGCAGCACTTGATTCAGCAATAAATCATATCATTTGTTAAATTCTAAAGGAAGTAGCACAACAGGCAATTTTTTGATAAAATGTATGTTTTTATACAACATATAAAGATTCATAACAGGAATGGAGTAGATATTACTTCCAGCACAAAGTTTTTAAGATCCTGGTTAATTATCATTAATGGAATCAAAAAATTGTGGCAAACAGTGCAAGCTGCAGGATTCGACAATTTAATGACAAAACATATCAATCAAGATTGCTTAGATAACTTTTTAGGTAGTGTAAGACAGCAAGGTGGGAGTTGTATAAACCCCAGTCCAATTCCAATTTGAGCGAGCATATAAAAAATTATTTTGCCAAATTTACTTTCATAGTGGTAATGCAAATTGTGCTAATGATTTTAGCAACTTACTTAATTAGCGGAATCTAAATTAACACAGAGACAGATACAGAGACCAAGATTTACCTGCGCAGAATGCTTTGATGTACGTATGTGGTTACCCACTAAAAAAAGTGCGTACTGTTCATATCTGTAGTAACTGCGAAGAGTTTCTACGAAATAATAAAGAAGTTACAATTGCTAGTTTGTTTACTTATTTTAAAATGCGAAATAAAGATGACAGTACATATTTTTTCAAATGTTTGATGAATTGTTAATTTAAAAAATATTGCAGCAACCTATTTCGAATGCATGAAAGATGTGTGTTGTGAAAGTAATTGTTCCCAGTTTCCAAAAACATATCTATTAAATTTATTTATACGTTTAAGGATTTTTTATATTTTGAAATTTATAAATAGAAATTTTAAGTTTGGTAGAGATATTTCTAATGTAAAAAATAAAAAATTATCAATTTTACAAGATGTATGAAATTATTAGGTATAACAAATAAATATAAAACAGCATTGTTTCCTTATTATGTACATATTCATTTTCGGAACGGAATGGGACGTTTCTACGCTGCCGGTTCTTCGCCGCCAGTTCATCGCCGCCGTTTCTACGCCGGGACGGTTCTACACTGGCCGTTTCTACGCCAGCCGGTTCTACGCCGTATTCAAATTAAAATTACTATAGCAGAGTGTTGCGATGCCTCTACCAATATGTTTTAGTAACGTCTACAATAAACCACATTACATACTATGTCAGAATAAACTTCTATTTATTATTTTAACACAACAGATTAGTAAACGATAGAACATGACAACATACATCATCTTCCTTTTATTTCAACTTACAACTTACTTCACTCACAACTACCAACTTAACAACCACAACTGCCTTTTGATTGCCATATCACAATACCCTCTCTCAATCGAAGGCGGTTGCCGTCCTCTACAGATACCTATTTTTTCTTACAATTTTAAAACATTTTAAGTCTAAGAAATAATTAAACCTACTACATTAATTTAACATTCTTTCTCTTAATTTTTCAAAAACTATTTTTATTTAGTGGCTTAGTAAGTATGTCTGCCAGTTGATCTTTTGTGCTAATATATGCTACTGCAACAGTACCTTCTTGGATTTTCTCTTTAATGAAATATTACTTAATGTCCAAGTGTTTCATTCGCTTCAGCTGTTCATGAGAACCGCATGCGCGAATAGTAGATTGATTGTCTTCATATATTATAACTTTACAATTGCAATCCAAGATATTCAATTCACACATTAAATTTCGCAACCAACATGCTTCACTGACACATACACATAAAGATATGTATTCTGCCTCTGTAGTTGAGAGAGCGACAGTACTTTGCTGCTTTGAAGCCCATGATACGATACAACCATATATCAGAAAACAATACCCACTAGTAGATTTCCGGTCTATAGTGTCGCCCGCCCAGTCTGCATCAGCATAACCTGTCAACATGATATCATTATACCTTTTATAAACAATCCTTAAATCTACAGTCCCTTTTATATAACGTAATACTCTTTTCAAGCAAACATATAGTTGTTGACTTGCACAATTCTGATATCTTGACAATAAACTAATACTTGAACATAAATCAGGTCTTGTACCTAACATCGCATACATGATACAACCAACTATCTGTCTACACTTGCTTTCTATTTCTGGACTCTCTGACTTATCTCTTTTTAAACCCTCGTAATTAAAATTGATGTCCATTGGTGTACTTACCGGTTTACACTCGTACATGCCAAATTTTTTAAGTACATTTTCTATTTTTCATGTCTAACTTCCGTCGCTTTTCCTTTGGTACGTGTACCCAAGCCTCGTTTCCAAATATACCTTTTAACGAGCTTAAGTTAAAACTTTTATTATTCCATACCTCATATGGACTCTTCTGTTCAATTGGACTTGTACCGGTACGATTCAACAAGTATACTGCTGTGTTTGCAGCTTCTGCCCAAAAACTTTTTTCAAGTTTCTTTTCCGCTAACATAGCCCTAGTAGCTTCGATTATTGTTCGAAATTCCCTCTCTGCTCTTCCATTTTGTTGGGGTGTGTACGCCACTGTTAATTGATGTTGTATGCCGTACTGTTTCAACAAATGTTTCACTTGTTCATTAACAAATTCTTTGCCATTATCACTTCTTAATACTCTTACTGATTTACCAGTCTGTGTTTTTACATATGCTAGAAATTCTTTCAATTTATCATGCACTTCGTACTTATTTTTTAGAAAGTATACAGTTTTAAAGTTTGAATAATCATCTTTTAAAAGAAACATATACCTTGACTTTCCATTTAAAGATGCCTCTTCCATCGGACCACATAAATCCATATGAATTATTCCACCAATTTCATTAGACCGAGATGTGCTAACTGGAAAAGGCTCTCTATGATGCTTTCCCTGTATACATGCACTACAAAATGTATCAGAGTCTTTTACTTCAAGCTTATTTCTTAATAATATTTCTTTTACATGCTTAAAATTTTGGTGCGCTAGTACTCTATGCCACCACATTAAATCTTGACTCTCTTCAGCTTTTAAACAACTTTCACTACTATTGTTTTTTATTTTAAATAACATTTTGAATAATTTACCTGATCGAGAGGCCATGGCACACGTTTCATTATTTTTGTTAACCAGTTTGGCATTTTTTGAATTTGACATCAACGACAAACCTTTATCAAGGGCACTGCCTTGGGAAAATAAGTTTACCTCCAATTTGGGCACATACAGAACGTCACACAATGTCACATCGTGAAAGTACTGTCCGTTATATGCACAAACATTTATACTACCCCTTCCAATAGCCTTCATCGTTGTTCCATCACCTATTTTAATGTTTCTTGTCACGTTTAGCATTTCAAAATTGTCAAAAAGTTCCCTGTCTTTACACATGTGTTGTGAAGCCCCACTGTCCAAAAACCAATCTGTATTAATCTGCGACTCAATTTCATTTGAAATTGCCACTAATGCAAAACTATTGTTTTTATCATTTTGTCCACTTTTATCGTCTTTCCCATTTCTTTGATTTTTATAAAAACAATCCTTCATCACATGTGCCTTCTTTTTACAGTAATAACACTCTATTGTTTTCTTCTTACACTGAGATTTCACGTGACCGATCTTCCCACACTTGTAACATTTTATTTCGTGTTTTCTTGACATCAAAGCCACCGTCTCTCCTTGTTCTTTGCCCAATCTTTCTTCTTCAATTAGAAGCCTTGCAGTTAGGTGATCTAAAGTTTGTTTTTCTGTTGGCATACTTTCCCATGCTGACCTAAAATATTTATATTTCTCGGGTAATGTCATAATAATTTTTGTTATGATCATTTTGGTTGGTATCTCGTCTCCTTGCTGTTTGATTTTAGCACATAGATTTGTCACCTTCGTAATAAAACCATTTATGTCGTCATTCTCGAATTTTAAATTATAAAATTGTTCATTTAATAGATGTGTGCTTACATCCGATTTCCTATCGTAAATACTTTCTAATTTTACCCACATTTCAGCTGCATTTGTACATTGCATCACATGTGACAATGGACCTTCCTCCATTCGCGTAACAAGCGCTTCCTGTGCTTTCGCATCTTTTAATTTCCACGATTCTTTTAAATCATCATCAGCTGGTTCCTTTTCGTTACCACTCGTTATGTCATACAGGCCTTTTGCCATCAATATTACCTTAATCTGAAATTTCCATACGTTCCAGTTATTATTATTTAATCTGTTCACAATTACTAAGCTTTGTGCGGCATCCATCTTGATATGTACGTTAATCACCAAATCACGCTCGCAAAGGTTATGTATTATTATTTTAATTCTTCGACTGGGCCCATAACCTATTGCAGAGTGTTGCGATGCCTCTACCAATATGTTTTAGTAACGTCTACAATAAACCACATTACATACTATGTCAGAATAAACTTCTATTTATTATTTTAACACAACAGATTAGTAAACGATAGAACATGACAACATACATCATCTTCCTTTTATTTCAACTTACAACTTACTTCACTCACAACTACCAACTTAACAACCACAACTGCCTTTTGATTGCCCTATCACAATAATTACAATTACAATAAGTGAAATTTTATTGTTTAAACACATACATACAGTCATAGAAAATAAAGTAGACAATACAAAAATTACCGAATCATTTACAAAGTAGCATTAACATTTATTTTAATTTAAAAGAATAAAAGAACTTCCGAATGGGTAATCTAAAACACCGGGGATACAATACAATTTTAATCCGCTCATAGAAAATTACCTAGGACTTTACGAATTTACAATCGCCGGGATTATCTTAATGATGTTATTGTTATCAGCATAGACCCATTAGCACAAAGGAGGTAATCCGAAATTTATATAAATCTGGGGCAGGAGCCCTTAACACATCACTTTAAGTGTATTCATCACAAAGTAATTATTACGTTAGTTAACAGTGATCTTAATAATGGAACCAGCAGTTCTCAGCAAGACAGGAAACGAGAAGTTTTCCTATAACGGATATTTGTACGTTTTCGACAAAGTTAGTAAAAGGGACGCTAGTTTACAATTTTGGCGGTGCGAAGAAGTGGGTCGCTGTAAAGGAAGAATTCACACGAGGGCTGGAGAAGTGGTCAACGAAATCAACAATCATTCTCACCCTTCCTCGGCAGCAGCCATACAAGTAGCAACTGTTGTCACTAAAATGAAACGTCGTACAGAAGAAACTATGGAGGGCACAAGTGTAGTTATAAATCAGTGTGTAATCGACGTGCCTGAAGCTGTTTTAGCATCGATTCCAAATAATGCAGCCCTGAGAAAAATAATCAGAAGAAAACGGAATCAAATTAATGCTGCACCTGCTGATCCCGCAGACCTTAACGATTTGGTGTTGCCAAATCCATATAAGGTATATGCGCCTCAACCAGGAACAGAAGAAACTTTTTTGCTAAGCGACGATGGCGAGGGAGCAAACAGAATTTTAATTTTTGGAAAAGAGAGCTGGTTGCAGCATTTGCATAATGCCAATGCATGGTACTGTGATGGTACCTTCCCAATAGCACTGAGGCTATTTTCCCAAATTTATATTGTTATGGCAACAAAACACGGAGGAGTGCATCCTATATTGTATGCTCTGTTACCTAACAAGCAGCGTGTTACATACACACGTATGTTCGAACTAATTAAAACACTAGTGCCAAATTTAAGTCCAGGATCTATCATTTGTGATTATGAATATGCAGCTTTTAGTGCCATGAAAGATTGCTTTCTGGAAGTAAATGTAAAAGGTTGCTTCTTCCATTTAGCACAAAATATGAGGAAGCATTTAGCTGAGATTGGTGTTATTAGTCAATACAACAATGATGCTGAATTTGCATTGAGAGCTAAAATGGTCCTTGCATTAGCATTTGTGCCAATAGCTGATTTAAATGAATACATTGATGCTTTAGCAAATGATTTGCCAGTAGAACTTCAGCCGCTTCGAAAGTGGTTTGAAGACAGTTATGTTGGCCGTTTAAATCGACGCGGGAATGGTAGTGTTACGCGCACAGGCGCCAAAATTGGACCTACCTGTACTTTGGTCACTCTGCTCCACCTGCAAGTGATGGTGTAGATATGGTTGAATTTTAGGGACACTTTGGGGTCGCTTTGCTCAGAGGAGAGTGGGGGTGGGAGCAACTTCCTATAAATATATGTGCGCGTCGACACGGCAACCGACGGTAAGCGAACCCAAGGCGCCAGACACTTTAAATATTTCCCAAAGGCCCTATCGAAGACAACTCCAGCAGTGTCAACCAGAGTGCATCTTATACACTCACTACTTACCAGATGAGATAACTAAATAACCTGAAGATGCGGGGAGATAACGGGGGAACCCTATACATATAATAAATGAAAATACCACACGTACCACAAAACCATGTAATAATTTAATAAACGTGATACAACACACCCCACAATATCAGGTTCCATTGCAAAACAATTCAAAATTAAAAAAAAAATAGAATAAATATAGCAATGAACTATACTATCGTTAATTAATTCTTTTTTTTTTCCTTTTCCCCGTGAAGCGGGTATAGAATATACGAAAACGGCAAAATGCCCAATCAAATTGTTAAACTAATAAAATAGAATAAAACCTGAACATACCAAAACATATAAATATACCCCTCGGCGAGTACTCGTCTCGGTTCACATCCAAGACTTCAAACATTATATATATTCATTAAATTTAATAAAAGTTGGACCAAGTCCGAAAAGAAATAAAACTACCAAATGCGGAACAGCTACGTTCCAAAGATTAGAAATTCAAAACGGTGAAGAAAATTAACCTATCTTTATATACTACAGGTAGATACTGTAGGCATTAATGTTGAATTACACAATGGTGACGAAAATTATCCAAATATTTGGTTCAGAGATTTGTATAAACGCTAAACACAGTCGCAACAGGTAATAATAAGTGGTTGTGGTACATTACGGCAGTTCCTCAAGGCCAACGTTTTTCGATTCCAAAATGGCGGTCGGCATGCTGCTGGTACTTGATGAAGATAACACGTGGGCACCTACCCCACACTAGGACTCTGCTAACAGAGTAAGCACACCCACAAAAGGGATATTTCAATACCCAAAACACGAAACAAAAAGGCTTTCAAGGACAAGAGGCGTTAATACGAAGTAAATTCAGTAAATTCAATAAAACTTTACACAGCTGGCGTCCAGCAAAATACGACACTCACAGTACCAAATAAAATATCAAGCCTACTACTTAAATCCGCCTAAAGCGATAATCGCACCACGCGAAGATTATAATAGCGTAGAAAAGCAAATCAATGAATGACAATATTTGAAAAAGTTATAAAATTCTTTATGAAATAAATTATCTTTTTACAATATCGTAACCTGGGTTGCTCCGAGTATATGGACTATCACGTCGTGTTCCTGAATGTATTTCTAAATTTATAGTAACCATTGTTTTGGTATCAACTAAAGCAAATAATTTTATGCCATACTTCGCTGGTTTAGCGGGCATATACATTCGGAAAGAGCATCCCCCCTGAAAGCAATAAGCTGTTCGTCGAAACTTAAATAAGAACTTGGGACAAAAGCCAGTTTGCAATGATTTACAAATCTCTCAAAAATATCCCTTATTGGGGCAAGTTTATCAAATTGACGTCGTTCATACCCCATACATCATGAATATTATAAAACCTGATGCATCTGCATAAAAATCTAAATCGGTTGTAGTTCATCATCAAATAAACCTGTTCACATCCAGTACCATCTATACTCCAGAGATCTAATACATTAATCTTGCACACATTTCATTTCTTACATCATTTTCATGATTCGATTTTTCATTCATTACTTCTTCATACCACTTCATCGACTGCTCCGAATCCTTGCTTCCCATTCTCCAATAGTAAAGTATTCGACCAGAACATAGTTAATTAGTTACATAGAATGTGAATAAAATATAATACCCGTGCTTATGTATGATACCTTGATATAATTGCACAACGTTTTTTTACTAATTCAATTATTGATTTTAGATGCCTCGCAGCAGCGTAATCCCCTCCATCGAAAAGAAGAAAAGTTGGGATCCGCAGAACATGAAAAAACTATTGTGGCAGTAAGGAACAAAACTGTGGGTTACAAAAAGGCTGTTAAATTGTTTCTGTTGCGAAAACAACCCTAAGAAGACTTGTAAAGGACTCTGAAGGATCAACAGATATAGTTGTGAATAAACCACTAAGTAGAAAGCCTATTTTCTCGCCGTACTTAGAACAGAGGTTAGTTGAATAAATCTTGTTAATGGAAGCCAAAATACTACGGGCTTACTCGTATGGATGTTCGACGAATAGCTTACCAGTTTACACTGTAAAATAACATAGTCAACCAATTTAGAAACGAGGTTGGGTACGTCATATACTGGCGCTCAGGGTTTTAATCGTGAAGCGGTCAAAGGGTTCCTTGATATTTTAGAAACCGAAATGAAACACTCATTTCCCTCCCGATCGAATATACAATGTAGACGAGACTGGACTAACTATTGTTCAATCAGAAGCACCAATTGTTATCACAAATATAAGATGCTTTCTTCGATGACACTTAAATAAATCAGTAAACAGGTATAACAGTAACTAAAACCTTTATTCGTTTTCACAAGATATGATATATCCAATATACAATACTAATGCCCCATTTTCTTCCAGGGCGCCTTAACTTACTCTCTCCCTTCTTTTTTTCCGACTCCCGTGCGTATGTCACGTGCGCCGCTATAATATTCCTTACATTCGGCCATGCTGCCCATCTTCTCGTCCTCGAGGAGCACTTACCAGGCCACAGCTAACATCAGCGTCATCGTCGCCGGGCATGCGACAAATGGTTTCATGTAGTCCGCGGCATTAACTCCGGTATATTTACGAGTAGACCTTTTAGATCCTGGTAGATCGGCTATCTCCTAGCGGTCGTTGCCCAAAATTTTAGTTATTCCCTCGTATTTGGGTAATAGCTTCTTGCTTTTGCCCCCATTGCTGACTGCATTTCTTCTGATTAATATCTGTTTACCCAAGTTGTATTGTCGGGCCATCATTCTGCTTTAATCGTACCTCTTCTTAACAATTCCTGGAATGCCTTACTTGTTTGGCAGGAGCCTCTGACGCAAATAATTCTATGAGATGCCCCGAAGAGTTCAATTATACACCTTAAAGCATTAATTATAGGGGACCCGTTATTGTGGTTTGAACCGCCTTCAGGAACACAAACTTGGTGAACACGTCTACGACCACATTCAAGTAGCTGTTCTTCTTTTTGCTCCGAACAAATGGACCAAGGTGATCTACGTGAAGCGTATGCGTGGAAATAGCTAGCGATGTAAGTATCCCTCCTTCCTACCTGATGGTCCCTTATTATACTGGCAACCCAGACACCCTTTAATGTATCTTAAAACGTACCGTCTCATTGATGGGAACCAGTAATTTTCTGCAGCCGAGGCCAGTGTCTTCTCTAAGGCTAGGTGTCCCTTACCATCATGGTGGCACATTACAACTTGGCGTCTAGCATGTTTGGGTATTACCCGACGACTTCCGCTTGGTGTTTTGCTGTAAATCTTGTTGTTAACGGGTCGATGGCCGCAGTGGTTAGGCAGCTGACTATCGTTGTGAGAGGACGATAGGCGCCGGGGTTCAATTCTCTGGAGAGACGTTGGCATTTTTTTCAGAGAGTTTAATCCCGGATCGACTTACCATTCGCTGTTGGGAGCAAAGTGATTAACAGCGCGGCATCATAAAAGGCGGTATGATGCTGTCACAAAGCCAATTGAACACAACATACACACACAAAACTACACCGCGAGAGTTGCAGTGATAGCCAAACAAGCGATACAGCTTACGGAGTCACTGCAACTAAGCACCCGCCACATTAAAAAAAAACAGTTCATATTCGTCATGAATCTTCTGTTCTTCCTTATCTACTGGTTTTGTAGACAAACTTGGGGGAGAAGGGAAGCTATTCTCGAAACCGCACGAAAAAATCCAGTAGAAAAATATTCTCCTATCGAAAAATTCTCATGAGAATAGGAAATAGCTATTCTTGAACGCTAAGAGAAGGGAATATGCGTGGAACGTAAAAGTTCTCTCGGTCGTAGATTACTTCGTAAAATCGTATGGCATCAACCAATGCAGAAACGAACAAAGAGCGTCAAATACTGTTGAAACAGAGTTTTTCGTGCTTTAATAAATAAATACCAAGCAACTGTTTAATGAATTTTTACTAAATATATAGTACTAACTAGCAACAGAGTACAAAAATCTTGCACTGCAAAAAAACTGTCAACTGACTACTTTTTTAACATCATGAAATTAGGTACATACATATCATATCCCTTAGATTACCACGCATTAAAAATCTCATAAGCTACCTCGTGGGGTCTTTTTAGGACCCCAATGAATGTGTGGATATAAAGTGCTAATTTTCTTTGCAGGTTAGAGTTTATAATTACAAGGGGTCTTAAATCCATATATTATAAATATTATGTTTAAATTATTTTATTGAAAGAAACTATTATTATTATTATACAATATAAACTAAGCATAAACAATACAAAGTTAAAAATTAAAACTTTCAAATTTTAATTTTCATATTAAATGTCCTCTAAATCTTTGTGATCAGTACAATAGTTAGCAGGTTTTACAACAGATTTGCGATGATTTTTACAAATAAACGACCCACAGGTGGTACATCGGATGTTAACTTTTTTGTCCAATAATCTTGGACATAAACGGCATCTTCCTCTTTTGACGCCTGTTTGTATTGGTGCGGGAGCTGCGTTTTCCGGAATCAAATGTATACCACAAGCCTGAATGGCTCTGACTACATGGGGATTGTTTTTCACTACTGGTAATCGCTCTTTCATGTTAGGTATGGCTAGGTCTTTTCCTAATGTTTTCAAAAATATATGTCTTCTGTTACTGCGCGTTTTCTTCCAATCGGGATATTTCGCTGTATATATAATAAATGCATTCAAACATGCAATATCCAACATGTTCATAAACAATCTGAAGGGCCACCTAGCTGTACGACGAGCGCAAGAATACTCTCGAATTAATTTGTCTGCGTTATCAACACCTCCTTTGGTGGTGTTATACTCCAAAATTATGTTAGGTTTTCGATGCTCCTCTTGAGATACCTGTTCATCATGGTGTTGGGATGATAGCACATGAACCATTCTCCCTTTTTTTGGAATATATGACACCATCATTAGATTTTGAGAAAAAGCAAATAAAGATGAGTATTCTGCTCTCCTTGTACTTAGTTTTAGGTGCTCTGGGGTGTCAGCTTTATTTTTCCGCACGGTTCCGAGAAGGGTAATTCGTTCTGTAAGCAAAAATTCGGCAAGAGGCGCCGACGTAAAAAAATTGTCTGTTGTCACACTACGGCCCGATTTGAACAAAGGTTTCATAAGGTCCTTTACCACTCGTTCGCCTTGTAGCCTTTCGGATCTACCCCCAGGTGGCTTTCCCGTGTAGACCTGCAAATTATACAGGTACGAAGTCTTTACATCAGCGAGGGCCCAAATCTTTATTCCATATCGTGCTGGTTTCGACTTTATAAATTGTCGAAATGGACATCTGCCCCGAAATGAAACTAATTGTTCGTCAATAGTTAACGTTTCATGTGGTATAAAACATGTTTTGCAGTTATCAACCAGCTTATAAAACAGTTCGTTGATGGCTGCTAATTTATTATCTTTTCGTCTTTCTGGTCTCGTAATTTTATCGTCAAATCTAAGATATTTTCGAATTTGAATAAATCTATTTCGAGACATAGAGGCAGTGAAAATTGATCTGCGAATGGACTCATCTGTGGTCCACATTTCGGCGGTGTTTTCTTTTCTGCAATGTAACGCTCCTGCAGATATGAGAATTCCTATAAATGCATCTAGCTCCACTTTAGACATCTCTTTCCACTGTTTTTCTTTTCCGTGATTTTCTTGGTTATATAAGTTGTAAACTCGCATAGCTTCATCATTGGTGTGTTTGCATATAATACTCTTCATATCTTCATCAATGAACAAGTTAAAAACATCGACAATGCTGTCAATAGCATCCGATTTTAACGTGAGACCCGGTTTGTCGGTTATAATATTCTCACAACGGCGACGACCACACAATGACCGAAATGGCTTAGACTGCCATATCATACCAGATTTAGCGGTATATTGTATACAATTTTCTGCATCCAGTTCGTTGTTTTCTTGATTTAAGTTTTCGTCTGATAGAACAGCATCCTCGTCTTCTTCCTCAACATACTCAATATTATTTTCTATTTCTGAAGAACTATCATTGGCATCGCCTGGAAGCAATTCTTCATCATAATTTGGATCCTCATCGTCTGTGTCTATGTTTGAGCTAGCACAATCTTCCTCACCTAACCTCAAAATTTCAGCTTCTAATTCTGCCTGTGTAAGAAGGCGCACCCTCTCATAACTACTCATTTTTCTAGCTAGTCTCTACATATAAAACATGAATCAAAAATATTTAGACAAAAGTGAAATTAGTATACATACCGTAACACAGCTTTTATTTTTACGCACTAATAATGCACCTCATTTACTAGTATTCACACAACAGTTGATATACCGGCGGCTAAATAACTGATTTACAGTTTTACCGACGGATAAATCAGCTGTTACTTATAATCAGAATGGTTCCCTAAACAGCCGCATGGGGTCATGGTGGGACCCCAGCTATCTATTTCAAACTTAGCTAAAGAGAAAACAATTACAATTTCGTAGTGAGTTCAGGATTTTGTTACAAAACATATGAAGATAAATTACACAAGCGCATATAATTGAAAATTAAAATATAAACGAATGAAGTGTAAAACATCCGATCTGGGGTCCCCAGAAGACCCCGCGTGGTAATCTAAGGGATATATAACAGTATTCTCAACACAAAAAAGGTATTCAAATTGTTAAGAAAAAAAGGTATTCAAATTGTTAAGAAAGCAAGCTACAACACCCCCCCTCAATTTGAAGATCAAATAATTTGTACATTGCACATCCCCATTGCACTTCTTAACTTCTCAAATTGCGGTGCTGGTAAACGTTTCGTAAGGCAGTCAGCTGTCTGTTCTTTGGTAGACATATTACATTTGGTAGACACATTTAATTTCTCCTGCGAGTACTAAATTTCTGATGAAGTTGTATTTTACATCTATATGTTTTAAACGATGGTGTTTAAACTTCTGTAGCAGGTGAATGCAGGACTGACTGTCTTCATAAATAGTCACGACTCCTGTTTCAATATTAAATTCTTTTAACAAGTTTTTCAGCCATACGAATTCAGTAGCGGTCATAGCTAGAGCAACATATTCCGCTTCTGTGGACGATAAAGCAATCGAAGTGTGCTTCTTTGTTTGCCAACATATTGTTGATCCAAAAACTTTGAATAAGTAACCGGTGGTAGATTTCCTACTTATATCACTCGCCCAATCGGAATCTGCATATCCAACTAAAATATTCTTTTCAGTTTTGCCATAAAACAAGCCAATATTTATGGTTCCACATAGGTAACGTAGAATCCTCTTCAATCCTTTCCAGTGCGATTCGGTAGGCATGTTTTGAAAACGGCTGTAATAGTTAACTGCGGCACAAATGTCCAGTCTGGTATTCAGCATCAAATAGCTCAAACAACCTACTAGCTCACTGTAAGGTTTTTCTTCCATTACAATGTCTTCATCTTGTTTTATTTGGGTTTGGCCTTTTTCAAAAGGTGTTCGTATTGGATTGCAATTTTCCATTCCAAAACGTTTCACTAAATTTTGTAAACTCTTTGAGATAAGAATATCCCGTCAGATCTTATATCGATTTTTACGCCAAGAAAGGCTTTTAGCTTCCCCATATCTGTCATGTTAAATTCCAAACTTAGCATATTTTTAATCGAGTTCAATTCTGTTGCGTCATTTCCAGTTAATATTATGTCATCAACGTATAGCAATAAATAGAGTTCCAATCCTTGGGTAAGTTTCAAATATAGACACATGTCATCCTGTGATCTTGTAAAGCCCATTTTTGTAACTAATGTATGACATCGATTATTCCATGCTCTAGGCGCTTGCTTTAGACCATACAAGGCTTTGTTTAAGCGACAGACAAGATTTTCATCTTTGGTATTGAAACCTTCAGGCTGTACCATATATATTTGTTCACTAAGAGTTCCATGTAAGAACGCATTTTTCACATCAAGTTGTATTGCAAATAATTCCTTCTTATTGATTATTGAAAGTAGTACTCTTATGGTTACTAACCTGGCTACTGGTGCATACGTTTCTGTGTAGTCAAATCCCTTCCGTTGTGAACAACCTTTGACCACTAGTCTGGCTTTGTATCTGTCAATGTTTCCTTCTTCATCTCTTTTTATTTTAAAGACCCATTTATTTAATATTGCTTTCTTTCCAGGTGGACGTTTTGTAAGTGTCCATGTATTATTACTTTTAAGAGAATTTATTTCTTCTTTCATTGCCTCATTCCACTTTTCCTTATCTTCTCGATCGTGTATTTCTTGGAAACTTTGTGGAATATCTTCCACATAATGTTCTGCATGTAAGGCTAATGTTACATAGTCGTCAAGATATTGTGGTCGATTCCTTAATCTTGAACTTCTTTGAAATGCTTCGTCTCCTTCTGTGATGTTTTCACTTTGAATAGCTTACTCATCTTTTACTAATCTGCGAGTTTCCCCATTTGGTGTGCTTTCTTCTATTTCGTTTTCTTCATATCGTTCTTTATCATATTCTTCTTCTGAGAAGCTACACTCCATATCCGTAACACTTTTTGTTTCATCAAATACTACGTCTCTTCTATACATAATTCTATTTTCCTTTAGATTCCATAATCTATAGCCATTTGGACAGTAGTCTACAAAAATACATCGCATAGTTCTTGAAGTAAACTTCCCACCGTTTATTTCTTTGGGTAGATGTAAATAAGCCAAGCTACCAAACACTTTTAATTTCATCAAATTAGGTTTTTCGCCAAACCATAATTCTGCTGGGGTCTTTCCGTCAAGTACTCTTGTGGGGCTTCGGTTTATCAAATATGTAGCCGTGACGACTGCTTCGGTCCACATATCTTTTTCAAGTTTTGATTCTAATAGCATACAACGTGCCTTTTCTGTTATTGTTCGGTTCATTCGTTCCGCCAAGCCATTTTGTTGTGGTGTATACCTAATTGTACATTCCATTTGAATTCCTTTCTTCACAAAAAATTGTTTGACATCATTTGTGAGATATTCACGTCCGTTGTCACATCGAAACCTACTAATCCGCTTATCGAAATGAGCTGTTACCATTGCCTCGTACATTTTAAAATACTTAAAGACTTCTCCTTTATTCTTCAATAGGTAAACAACTGAAAAATGTGTAAAGTCATCTATAAATACCAAGACATATCGATTTCCATCATAAGATTCAGGATTAACAGGTCCAAATACATCACTATGAATTACTTCTAGTGGGCGTTTTGCTTTTACATGTATTTTGTTGTGTGGTAAGCAGCACTGCTTCCCTTCTATGCAAGTCGAGCAAATTTTGTCTTCCAGATCTTTTAAATTATAACTTACTCCATCAGCCACTTTCTGTAATTGCCTCATATTTCCAATACTCATGTGACCTAACCGCCTATGCCACAGCTTTGCCTTGTTGTCACTAACATAGCAAACATGAGCAGTAGTTGTCGAAAGTTGTAACTCATACAACTTGTCGTTTCTTAGAGCGGTAGCTAAAATTTTTGTCCCCTTCATTATTTGTCCTTTGCCATTCTCAAAAACTATTTTTAGGCCATTCATTTCAAGTTTACGTACAGATAATAGGTTTAATTCAAGGCCTGGAACAAATAAAACATCTTTAATCATAATAGGTATTTCAGACTCACCAACAACAGTTCTTATTTTTATATCTCCCATCTTTTCTGCCTGTAGAAACTGTCCAGACTTGGCACTCTTTATCTTTATTTTCTTTTCTAATAACCGTTCATTTTCCAAATATTGATCATTTTGTATCAAATGCTCAGATGCTCCTAAATCCAAAAACCAATTTATACTTTGAGTTTCAACACTTCCATTCATTGCTGGAAAACAATAACATTCTTCTTCTTCACTTGGCTTAGACACTGTGGCCTTTGCTTCAGCATTGGAATTCTTAAAATCATTCCTCTTTTGAGGTTTCCGACACTCAGATCTCTTATGACCAACTATACCACAATTGTAGCACTTAAATGTAAACTTCTCTATATTACTTCTGGGTGGATTTCGAAATTTACCGCAAAGTTTACCTATAAAGACGCGCAAAAAATGGGAAGAGCTGAGTGAATTATTAAATACAATTCCTGGCGCGGCTAAGGATTGGTGACAATGGAGAAAGGTAACAATTTTTGTACAGTTAATAGTCTTAAAAATCGAAAACATGATTTGTTCTAGACTTGGCAAGATTAAAAAAAAAAACCAAAAATCGTGGTAGTTGCATTAAAAAGCATCGCAGGTAGTGGTGGAGGCCCTCCAGCGGAGGACATAAACGCAGAAGATGCGGAGATCCTCCATATAGTCGGTGAAACTGCAATCCTGGGAAATCAGGAAATAAAAATCTTGCATTGAGTTTGTACATTTCAAATGTATATAATAGGATATAATAATAGCTTCTTATTATGTATTTTAGTTAGCAGATGATGAGCTAGTATCTCCACTAGCATCTCCATCGAGCGTAATCGCTACTCATATCATTCCTGGGACATCAAAGGAATATAATGCAGTAGCAGAAGAAAATTTAATACAGGCAGAAACTCCTATGAAAGTACACGATTCAACTTCGGTAAGTTCTTGAATAATGTAGATCTTATACTATTGTAAAAACATGCAAAAATAATAGTTATTTGTATATCAAGGCCGCGAAAACACACTTTAACGTACGCAGAGAGAAATTGTCGCCGAGGCCGCTTGCGGCCGAGGCAGGACAATCTCGAGTACGTTAAAGGTTTTCGCGGACGAGATATACACAACATTTTTTGGCCAACCGTGCAAATCGTTCCAAAATCGTTCAAACTGTTTTATATAAATTTACACACATCGGAATATTTTTATTGCCAATTTCAAAGTGACTTACTTTATATGCGTTGCCATAGAAATGACACGACTAGAATAAAATACAAATACTTAATAGTTGTCAAAATAAGTCGTAAAATGTCTGAAACTTCTGAAAGTGATAATATTTCTATATCTGGAACTCCTCCGGATATAAAAAGTGCTGCCAATTTCGCAGTTTCTAACTTAATACCCGAAAGATCGAAGAGCGAAAACGTGCTATTGGCATATTTTATGCAAAAATCGGCGGCCCTAAAAAGTTCCAGCTTATGGAGTTTGTACTCCATGCTTAAAAGCATGCTGAATATAAAGGAACAGATTGATATAAGGACATTTTTAAAATTAATTCCTTTTTTGAAGAAAAAAGCAGTAGGCTATAAAGCCAAAAAGTCTAAAGTGTTAACAATGGAGCAGATTAAATTATTTTTGGAAAATGCTGAGGATGAAAAGTATTTACTGTGGAAGGTACAAAGATATAAACAAGTTCTCTTATAAATTGCTTAATTTACTATTAGTTTTACAGGTAGTTTTAATTATGGGCGTATCAGGTGCCATGAGACGTGACGAGTTAACAAAAATAACCGTTGACAACATTCAAGACACCAGCAATATTCTTATAATTACTGTTCCTGATACAAAGACGGACATAAACCGCACTTTTACAATCACAAATCCAGATTACATAAGACTTTATCACAAATATATTGCTCTTCGTCCGAAATATGTTACCTGTCATAGGCTGTTTTTGAGATACAAGCAAGGAAGATGCTATGCACAAGTTATTGGGGTACATAGCATAGGGAAAATACCGTGTTTGATAGCAAATTATTTGGGGTTGCCGAACAGTGAGCAATATACAGGCCATTGTTTTAGGAGGAGCTCTGCTACTCTCCTTGCTAACAGTGGTGCTACAATATCAGTTCTTAAGCGCCACGGTGGCTGGAAATCTGCTACTGTGGCCGAATCGTATGTTGAAGATTCTATAGAAAATAAAAATAAAATTGCTAATTCAATATCTGGTACTTCATCACAATGTATTTACAATCAAAATGAAATCACTGCTACGGTTTCGAATTATAATTCAAATAAAAATTTAGATTTTACTGCTTCTGGTGTAAATATTACTAATAATACAAATTGCACAATTAATATTACATAATATGTATCCGAAAGGTTTGTAATAAATACACAAAATACTCTGTTTTATTGACAATAAATGATGAAATATGTCAAATATGTGTTAATTTGTTTATTTACTTTTACGGCCGCTGCTATGGGCAGCGTCCGCGAAATTGCACTTCGCGGACTGGTTTGCGTACGCGAATTTACAACTTCGCGGCCGGTTGCCCAAAAAGGTATTTATTTAAAGGTGTCTGTCTCTTCCAAAAAAAGGAGTCAGAAGCTGAAACACACCCTTGATGCAATGGAGGCACTGTCTACTGTAACTAAAGATAGGAATAGCATGGCAGGCTACTATACAAAGAAATTAAATCTTCTTGAAGAGCGGATTAAAGTTGAAAAAGAAAAGACAAGAGGTATAGCAGAGCTATCAGCTAATGTTAGCACATTAATTGCTACAATTACTGAATTAATCTAAATAACAATGATTCAGATTAGTGTGATTGATAGCTCTTAGGCCCGATTGTACAAACCTAAGTTCAAGTGGAGTTCAACTAAACGGAAGTTCAACTAAACTTGAGTTTAACTTTTTGGTCTGTTGTATAAATGCTGTTTAGATTGAGTTTAGCTAAGCTGCACAGACGAAAGTTTTCATCCTGTTAATAGCAAGTTTGAAACGTCAACGGCATCAACTGTCACTATGACTGTCACTGTGACTGTCACTTTTATTTGTGTTTTGGTTTGGTGTCTACATATTAAGCGAGTAAGTATTATTTATCTGATTATTGCGTAAGTAGTGGCCCTTATAAATTACTAGTGAAACCTAAGTCTTATGGCCAATTGCACGAGTTTGGCTTAAAAATTAAGCGGGGTTTAAATATTTGCAGCTATTGCACCGTATAGTAAGCGTCGCTTAATATGACTTTTCTGCCGCCTAACTTAAGCGGTACTCAAAGTGTGGCTTAACGTCGTTTAACCATGAAAAGCTATATTCATTACGTTAAATTTAACTGATGTTAGGAATTTCGTACATGTTATTGTAATTGTTGTTGCAATAATATTAGCGTTTGTGGGTATAATTGTATGCGTAAATTAAAATGGATTTACTAAATATCGCTCTGGATCTGGAGCATGACGAAGATGATTGGTACATTTACGAATTTATACGTTTTGGAATACCACGACAATTATATGAGAGAAATAACTGGTTTGATGATTTATGTGATGTGGCTTTTAGAAAACGGTTTCGCATATCAAGAGAATGTACACTGGATATTTTAAGACAGATTGAAAATCAGTTAGAATACCCATATGACAGGTAGATAATATACATACATATTAAAATAAGGTAATCATTACCATTAATTTAGCAATAACTGTGTCTCGCCTATGAATCAACTTTTAACATGTCTACGGTTCTATTCTACTGGAGGGCATTTACAACTAGTGGCTGATTTTATGAATATGCATGTATCAACAGCATGCCGAATAATCCATCGAGTGTCCGAAGCAATTGCAGAGCTTTACCCACAATATATAGGAATACCTCAAAATAGACAGCAAGTTCAAGTAGTTCAACAGAATTTTTTTAATATTGCAGGGTTTCCGAAAGTAATTGGAACCGTAGATTGTACTCACATAAAAATTCAGTCTCCTGGTAATTTTATTGTGAAGAACATGAAAAACTAAGTTTACACAGACGAGTAATGGTATTTTAACTAAAAATGCTGAAATTTTAGCAGCAGGTTTGTGTTTACACAGGTTTTATTTTACTTTAGTTTGCAGCTGTTTATATAAAGTTCTTGTGGTGAGTTCGTGTAAACATAGTCATTCAGCTTATTTTTATATTACTACAAGTTTGCATGTCAAACATTCTTTTATTTTCAGGTGGTGAAGATGGTGAATTGTTCAGAAATAGAAAAGGTTATTTTTCGATTAATACTCAAGTAATTTGTGATGCATCTCTCAAAATTATGAATGTTGTTGCTAGGTGGCCCGGATCAGCTCATGATGCAACAATATTCAACCACAGCACAGTACGAGGAAATTTTGAAAGGAATTTATACAGAAACTGCTTGTTATTAGGTATGTTTTGTGGTGAGAAAAGACTGAAAAGAAATGCTATATTATTGTTTTACAGGAGACAGTGGATATCCTTGTAAGAGTTATCTTTTCACACCACTTTTGAATCCTGAAACTCTAGCACAGCAGCGGTACAATGAATCACACATACGCACAAGGAATACTGTCGAACGTTGTTTCGGCGTTCTGAAGAGAAGATTCCCAATTCTAGCATATGGTTCTAGGTTAAAAGTGGAAAATACATTAACTATAATAGCTGCAGTTTCCGTATTGCATAATACAGCAATGGCAATGAATGACTTAAATCCCCCTCCGTTACCAGAAGAGATCGAAGATCATATCTTGGAACATTTAATTCAAGCAGGCCAAATTCCAGACATAAATGTTCAAAACAATGAACCAGTTGGTGCTGGACAATTATTGAGGCAACAGTTTATTCAGCAATATTTTTCACATCTATAATATGTGTGTTTGTAGAATAAGTCTGTATAAAATTATTTTATATTTTATTAAAAATGCTTTATATCACAAATAAATGAAATACAATTACATTGTTTGTAATTTATCTAACTGAGCTTTTTTAACCTCCACATCTAACAATAATAATTGTTTTTGAATTTCATGAATCTCTAACATTTGATTTTTCTTAATTAAAAATTCTTCCTTCTCTCTAAAACCTCTTTCGATAATATCATCTCTTTCTTTTTTCAGGACTTCTAGCTGAATATTGGCTATCTCCTGTTTTGTATCGACCAGGTCTTCAAACTTTCTAGCCAGCATGATATTGGCACTAGTAGCAGGTCTACGTCGACTTGACCATGCATTGTCTGCTGTAGATGCCTCAGCTTTGTTTGATACTGCTGCCGGCTTTCCCACTACATTTTTTAAAGTTTTATGTAGTGGCGTTCTTAGGTCACTTGGTTTATAATGCTGCCAAACGATGTTTTCTTCTTTCTAAACAAATTCAAAATTATTGAATGTCCCACCTTCTCAGATAGTAAAAAAATATAACTACCTCAATCAGTCCTTTCTTTTTATTAAAAGTTTCTCCAGACTCTGGTGATTTTATTGTATTAGCATCATCCTGAAAGTAAATGTATAAGTACAAATATTTTAAGAATTATTGTAAAAAATGTACCTCATCGTTAACAACTTTTAGTATAATTTGTTCCATTTCATAATCTTCCACTTCTTCAAATTCTACAATCTCATCATTGCTTAGCAGTGGAGCATTTGTTTTCCTGCTCTCCTCTCGATCTCCACCAAATCTGTCGTTTAGACCTAACACACTTTTTTGGCTTAAAATCGACATTGTTAAGTCATATGTTGGGTTATTACTGTCGTTGCATGAACTGGGGCCACCTCCAGTTTTACATAAGTTTAAACGATTATTTGCAGCTATTTTTCGTACAATTTTCTTTTGATTCTCATAACATTTCCGTAATTGTTCCTGGGACCTATTTATACACGCCGGACTTGTTGCATTAAATTCTTTTTCGATTCGTAACCATATACCTTCCTTTTCCCGCCATGTTATAGCATCGGTTTTTTTGTTTTCCAAGATATGTTTATAATTTTTAACAATGTTCAATAATGCAACTCTTTCGTCTGCAGTAAAATTGGACGCGCGTTGTCTTTTAGCTTCCATTGCGATCACAATTTGAAATTTAAAACCAATAGTATACACCAAAAAAACACGAGTTTCTTGACAGCCAGCTGACAATTGACAGCCAAAAGTGTGGTAATTATGATGTATCAACAACCATTTGTCGCTTACCTAAGCTGCGTACTGACAAACCCGGTGCAATGTAATGTTTTTGTAAGCGCCGCTTAGTACTAAGCAGGGCTTAGTAGAGCGTAACCCTTAAGCTGCACTGGTGCAATTGGCCATTAGATATTATGTCAGGGCAAAGTTTATAATTATACTTGTTATTGTGTAGTATTCACTGGTGTGAGGACATTTGGTGGTAGACTTGTAGGTGAACGGTGCCATGAGTACGCAAAAAAGAGCAGCTAACTTTAACACCAAGGAGGAAACTCTTCTGGTAAATTTGGCCAAGAAATATAAAACTATTTTAGAGTGCCAACAAACTGATATGAAGAGCCACCAGGCAAAGTCTGTAACATGGGGAAAAATAGAGTCCGAATTTAATGGGCTTTCTGGGGAAATGTACAGACCACGAGAGGTATTGAAAAAAAAATGAAAACATTATGAAAAGGGTGAAAAAAAGTATGCAGAGGAAAAGTGTTACGCTCGTAGGACTGGTGGTGGTCCTCCCAAGCAGTCAATATTTACTGAAGTCGATACAGCGGTCAAAGAAATATTGGGCACCAGAATTGAAGGCAGACTATCGGAGTTTGATGGTGATGCAGAGAGTAAGTTCTATAGCAATACCTGATGATTATTTAGTGAAATGTATGTATATGATTATAGTTCAATACGAAGGTAGCAAAATACAAGGCGATATTGATGGTATCTCTCCAGCCGCAACTCTCTCAATTCATTTATATTTCTTGGGAATCGTATCCATCTATTTACAATACCCGCTTCACTCAATGATTGTGTCACTTCACATATAGCACAGCTCACACTAGACTGGCTAACACCCACATACACATTATATCCAGTATCACTTTGGTAGTTACCTGTAGCATAAAATCTTAATGCTATAAACACCTGAAATGTTCAAAATATATTAAATTAAATGCAATGCAAATAATATGCATTATGCATACTTTTTTTCTATACTTAAAGCGGATTGTCGAGATGGTTGTACTTGGTACGGCCCCACAAAACCAATTAATTCCCGCACGAACTGCTTGCTGAAACGGAAAGTATTTATAAATAGTTGGTGACTTAAATTAAAAGGATCATCACTATTAAATAATCGGCGAGGGCCGCGATTATTTTCCTGCAATTCAACCTCCTCCAAAATACCAATACCTTCCAATGAAGCTATCTCATCAATATCTGCCATAATCTATTAACTTTTTTGTTTGCCTTTTTTTACTTCGTGCCCAGTGCCGCGCCAAGGTATATCGGCGCCCGGGTGCCAAGTAAAAATTGCCGCCCCCCCTAAAAATTATTTTAATCTGATATCACTGAAAATAAAAACGTTCTAAACGTTTCAAAAAAATGGAATAATTTTGTATAGGTATAAGGTTTGTGAAATGAAAAAAATTATATTTAAAATACTTTTAACAATTTATAATATAATTATTGAAATATATATATTGACTATATACCTACCTATATAAATACATAAAAAAATTATACATTGCAAGTACATAGCTATTTTAATTTTAATAACAAAAATAATTAATAAGTAATTCATAGATAAGTAACATAAAAATATAATTCAATAAATGAACTAGTAATTCCAATACAATAGACAATAGAACAAACTAAAAATTCACCTTTCTTGCTTTTTTTAAAGCAAATTCATTTATTAAATGTGTTACATCTATTTCTTTGGAAATTTTATTTTCAATACTAATTAAACTTAGATTTATTAACCTTTCCTGAGACATAGTGGACCTCAAATAATTTTTGATCAATTTAAGTTTGGAAAAACTTCTTTCTCCAGATGCTACTGTCACAGGAATGGTTAAAAATATTCTTAATGCTATTGTTAAATTAGGGAATAATGGTAGAAGATCATTTGAAAAAATGTAATTTAAAACAGCTAATGCATTCATGTCAGGCACAGGCGTAATATATGTTAAAAGAATTTCTATTTCGTCACATAAATCTACTGCATTTATATCAGATTCATTCCGTTGACTATCTGTTAATTTACTTTGTAAACTTGTACAATATTTCATTTTGTCATCCCGATTTAAATCTGACAATAAATAAATATTATTTAAAAATTGAAAATTTTCATTATGAGCTGTCATGAGTTCAAATCGTTCCCCTACTTTAGATACTGCTGTATCCAAAATTGTAAAATAAAAATTTATCTTATAATATTCTGTTGGTGACAATTCATTACTTTCATCGTTGTGTTCATACATGAACAATCTTTTTTTCTTACGGGGCCTGACTAAATCAGCAGCTGGAAAAGTTGTATCACAATCTATATCTTGTGCAATTTTTTGAGCTTCTTCTATCATATTATTAAAACCGTCATCTGATCTACACGTTTGTAAATATTCATTTAAATTATTCAACATTTCCATTACTGTTGGTATCACTACATCAGATTTTTGCATCATTTTACTAACAATATTTACTTTAGATAATATGTATATTGTACCATATAACTACTGAGCAAATGAATTTGAATGATTTTATTTTTAAAATTAAAGACTTTGCCATACTTCTAGTATTAGCATCCCTTGATGCGTCATTAAATAGAACAAATAACGCATCATATATTGACTCTAAATTGTATCTTAAAACTTTTACAGCGTCAATTCTACCTTCCCAGCTTGTTTCAGATACAGGTTTTACAGTCAATGAAGGACACTCTTTCATTAAAATTTGCCAGCGATATGTTGATGATGAAAAGAAAACATATATTTCTTGTATTAATGTAAAAAAATTATTAATTTCTAGAGATGCTTTTGCGGCATCATTGATAACTAAATTAAGGCTATGTGCAGCGCATGGCACATAAAATGCTCTGGGATTAATATCTAAAATCTTTTTTTGAAGTCCGTTATTTTTGCCTTTCATATTAGCCCCGTTATCGTACCCTTGTCCGCGCATATCATAAATGCTAATATTTTCATTACTTAAAAAATTAGTTATAAATGTTGATAATCCCTCTCCAGTTGTGTCCGATATACAACAAAAACCTAAAAAATGTTCTCTAATCTCAACTATTTTTGTATTTTTATTTAAATAAACAAATCGAACAATAACTGTTATTTGTTCCTGATGACTAACATCAGGAGTACAGTCCAACATTATTGAATAATATTTACATAATTTTAATAAAGTAATTATATAAGTTTTGATTTTATTTCCTATTTCGCCTATTAATTCGTTTTGAATTTTGTCGCCCAAATAATGCGGAAAATTATTTTGATTATTTTGAACACGATTTAAATGCTCAGCCATAATATTATCGAATTTAGCAAAGGTTTCTATAAGTTTTAAAAATTCCCGTTAAGTTCGGAAAATACTTTATTATTTGTTCCTCTAAACGCTAAATTTTGTCCTGCTAAATATTGTACGGCATAAATAATTCTTTCAATTATGGATTTCCATCTATTTTTTTCTAAATTAATTAATTGTTCGTTAAAAGCATCTACAGTTTTATTATTTTTTATTGCCTTATTTAAATCAATCCCAGATTTAAAACTTTTTAAATGAGCTTTACTTTTCTCATGCCTTTCTATATTTCGGGATAAATGATTCCAGTCATAATATCCCTGATCATTATTAAAACTATTACTATTAACATTATTAACAAAAAGTTTACAATAGAAACAATAAACAGAATTTTTAGCTATAGAATAAACTAGCCAGTCTCTATTAATTTTTTCTCCATTACTTAATGTTTTAACATAATAAGATTCGGAGAATGATTTTTTATTACACACGGGAAAGTTAAATTTTTTTATTTGTATTGGTCCTAATTCAATTAACGTCATTCTTAATTCATCATTAATTATTTTTGGCCACAAACCTGGATCATTTAAATTCATACCAGTATCTTTTGAAAATATTTTTGATGATTCTGCTACTGGATCTACATCCATCATAGATGATGTTGACGGTGATGAAGCGGATGAACTGCTAGTTGGTCTTTCATCTGGATCTATTTCTATTTCCTCATCAGCTTTCGGAGGCATTGTAGTTGAAATTGATGGCACTGGCACAGGAACAGTTTGAAAAAACTGTTCAATACTACTAGTTGCCTTTTTGATTTTTTCTTGTTTTTCAAGTTTGCGTTTTCTATACGTCGCCCCCGATAGTTTTTTTCTTTTTTCAGACATCTAATTAATTCAAATAAAAAATAAATTAAGGTATAAAATAAAAACGCAAGTGCAAGATAAATTGATGTCCAATATTAGAATACTACTGATAATAATGAATCATTATTTATGACATGACATAATTTAAAGAATTAACAGTCAAAAATAATTATATGAAAAGTAGACTAGTAGGTTTCTTTTTTAAAAGTATTAAATTGAAAAATATAATATTAACTTACCTTCGATTAATATCAATATCAGATCACTATTCACAAATAACAAATAGTAGTTAAAGTTAGTTCAATTTGATAATATCATCAATACTAGAATCACAATTCACAAATAACACTTTGCAGAATAAAAGTTTAACAATAAATAATCTGCACTGCACAGGATACGGCTTTTATATACCACTAAATGTTGCTAAATAGGGGATAAATTGCATCCCCTTTCTGCCATAAGATATATTTATTATTTCTTTTAAATTTTAATTACCTTTGTAACGTACCGACACCGATATTGTAACGGCGCGCGACACCGACACCTTTGCGGCGTGCGACAATAGGGCGGTGGAGAGTTAAATTAAATAAAATGTAAACCGTCCTATCTTTTCTGATATTTCATCAATAATACCACCGCGTCTGGCGTCTTTTGCGGCGGGCGACAAAGAGTCGCTGTGAAAGCATTAATAATAAGAATTTATTCATTATTTGTATTACAGTCAAATACCGACTTTAAATAATATAAAATATAATTGTATAACAATAACTTTTTGCATCATTCGTCTATCAATAATGTACCGACTCCTTTTCGGCGCGCGATAAAGAGACGGTCATGTACGCATTATTTATTGCCTAGTACTCTACTACCTGGTATTATATATAGAATATAGAATAAACAATGTGCAGTAACTACTAATTTCAAAATACATTAGATTTTGTATTATTTGCAGTATATAACATATCACTCATGCTTTTTCTTTGGTTGTTTCAATTTTTCCAGTAATTTCTAGTATTGCAAAATAAAGTAAAACACAATTTTGTACTATGTAATTTTTTTTATTTTAATCTTTTTAAATAATTTTTAATATTTTTTTCCGCCCCCGAAGACCTGCCGCCCGGGTGTTGCGCACCCCCAACACCCCCGCTTGGCGCGGGCCTGTTCGTGCCCTTTTTAGTATGCAATTACAATACAGATTGAGGTGAATTTACCAAATTTACGTGAATATATTTAAAATAGCCTCACTTTTTTAATACAAGAAACCTTTTCCCACCGTTTTTATGACAACTCGCCTGAAATTCCGATAGAAACCCGCAGATTCCTAAATACCGATAGAATTATATCAAGAGAATTTTTATCCCAATAGCGGACTTCTATTTAAGATAACATGAGATAGCATGCTCTACCCTAGCTTTATCTTTTTCTAACAGGGGTGTCAATAGAATTTGAAAAATGTATCTAGAATTTTTAGTTATAAGATGAAAATTTTACCAAATAAATGTTGGGAGTTGCGTGCTGTCAGCTGTCTTGAAAATATAACCTGATCTAACCCATCTAACCTAAAAAATAAGCAGTAGTTACGTTGGCGTTATATTATTTGTTCTTTACTAAAAATTAATATTCTTTGTTTAAATAGGTTTTAAATAGGAGTTGTTAATAGAGGAATTTGAATTTAATATTTTAGCATAGTAAGTATACTTATAATAACAATTAGTATGTACAAATCTTGTACTAGTATTTTATTATTTCTAGAAAGCAGCTGCAATGCCAAAGTGTGTTTATAATAATTGTAATAGTACAACAAAATCAAAGAAGTGTGCAACTCTCCGTTTTAAGCCATTTCCAAAACCCAAAACAAACCTGGGCAAATGTTTGTTGTGGTTAGATTTATGTGGAAACAAAAAAGTACATGTTTCAAATATTACAAAAAATACATATGTATGTCAAAAACACTTCTGCGATGACAGAATGGAAATAGATCCAATTCCATTTTATGAAACTTCAGGAGAAGATATTCGAAAATATGTCAGTACAGACATCGAACGTGAAATTGAGGTAAATAATAATGAGGACAATAACGAGGAATACAAGAAACTTCTCCAGTTAATGAACAATGACAGTGCTGAATATACTGCAAATAATGAGCATAATTACAGTAGAACATTAAATACACCTGTGATTTATGCAAATAAATCAACTCAAACTTTGTCGAGAAACCTGTTCAGCAAGAATGAAGAACAGGAACCAATTGAAGCAAGTGGCAATATATTCTCATTTTGCTCATTATCAAAAAGCAAACATTTTCGATATTTTACTGGCTTGTTGCCAGCACATTTCGAGGCATTATTTCAAGTTTTGGATCCAGCAGTGATGCCATCATTGAAATACACAAGACGAAATAAAACTCCTGTTAAAAGGAAAGTTCTGAAACGTTTTACAGACAAAGACAAGTTGTGTTTAACTTTAATTAGGTTAAAACGAGGATACACGTTGAAAGAACTATCAGTGTTTTATAATTGCAGTGTTGGTTACATATCTATAATTTTCCACACGTGGATACAATTTATGCATTTCCAGTTATGTGGTTTACGAAATAGCCTTTTTAAGGGATCACGGAATATGAAAAAAAATGATATTCCAGCATGTTTTCGTGCATTTGAAGAAAAAATTACAGTTATATTGGACTCCACAGAAATTAGGATGCAAATGTCTAGAAACTTTCAAAGACAAGGAAACACACACTCAAGTTACAAGCATCAAAACAGTGTAAAATTTTTAATAGGCGTTTCACCAAAGGGTGCAATTATATATACAAGTGAAGGATATGAAGGATGTATATCAGATCGTGAACTTTTTAAATTGTGCGACATCAAATATTTTTTAGAAGAAGGAGATGTTATTATGGCGGACAGAGGATTTACTATTCAAGACATTTGTGATGAAAATAATTATAAACTGCTTATACCTCCATTTATGGCAGGTAGATGCAAATTAACAGCTGAAGAAGAAATTTCAACAAAAAAAATTGCGAAAGGTCGTATACATGTAGAACGAGCGATTCAACGAATTAAAACTTATCAGTTGTTAGCTAAACCTATTACAATCACCATGTTGCCACTAATATCAAATATTTTTACTGTAATATGTTTTTTAGGGAATTTTGAAAAAGTATTAGTTACTTAAATATAAGTATGTATATCTTCTAACTTGACCGTCGTGTCGTTAAGAGATAAAGTGTTTAAGGGTCAGTATTACAATCGCAGTTTAACTATTACTATTGATTTAAATTGCGATTATAATACTGGTCCTAATAATGCATCCATTAATGTATAACCTATATCATTTAAGTAAGCATATAAAATGATTTCTAAAATTGTATATAAAGAATTCTATATTATATATTTTGTAACTGTTTTTTGAGTTTTTTCTTCCTGATATAACTAACTCAAATTTTCATCTGTTGATATGACAAAAAAAAAAACAAGTAATTACTAAACATTTATTACAAATCGTACATTAATTCATATGCTGATAAACCACGTGGAATTTTCATAAGAAAAAATTCCGGAACGTACAAAGTATAATAGGTTTTTTTTAACTTAATTAGTAAATTACTAAAAATCTGTTGAGGAATGTCTTCTAATTTAATTTTAAACACTAACATATTTATTTTTGACCACACTACAAAATCACATTCCTGTACTTCAAAAATAAGCATGCTTGTGGCTACTTGATATAAGTATGGGTGATTGTCTTTGAATCTTATTTTCCCATCCCTTTCTTCTAAATAGAAGGAGCCTTTTTGTTTCCGTTCCACAAATTCCTTGAATTTACATGGATCTTCATTTTCCAACATTTTTGGACATTTTATTTCAATAATTCTTTTAATGCAGTTGTTTTCCATAACAACTCCATCAACACTGCACGCTAAGTGGGGATAATCTTTGTTAACATGCAGACCGACTTCAATAAGGCTTTCGTTGACTGCTAAGTGGTTTGATACATATTGTTGTCTAGCTATCGGTTCATTTTTACGTCCATAATATAATGCTGGAATCATTATAGAAAGAGGAGTTAATTGCCATAAATTTTTCTTTAAATAATTAGATTTTGCAGAAACTGTTGATAACGAACTTGCAGTTTTGGTTTCAGAAGCTGTAAAAAAATAACTTCTCCATATTTTCCATTGCTCGGAGCCCTGGATTTCAGCACCTTTAACTTGAAACATCTTCAACTTATACTGCGCCATATACTCGGCCATATTATCTTTAAACATTTTTACTTTTTTAATAATCCACTGAATATCTTCTTGCGCCATTTCAAAATCTTCATATTGAAATTTTAACAATGTTTCGAACATTGTTGGTTCTTGACCATGCTGAATGTTGCTTAGAAAATCATTAATATTTAATGTTCTTGTGTATGCTACTGGCCTTGGGTCAAACAATGCCCGTTCTATCGGTTTAAATCGCACTGTGGGATAGTATTTTGAAGCAACGGCTCCCGGAGTTTTTCTCTGTGCTCCCAAACCCCATTCTCGCAGCCTGCTCGTACATGCTATACCATCGTGACCATTCTCTTGCGTGAACTTGTCTAAGAATAATAACAAGGCTGTAACGTGGCTGCATCTACCTAATGCAGACTGTCGGCATTCACATGTACCACCCACAACTGCACCAGACAGTTCATTTAAAGTAATTTCTACACCATATGAAACATTTTTTTAAATGATGAGTAGCACTGTGCTTTTAAATAATAAGACTTGTTGTCTTTAGCATCGTATACATTAAAGATGTAATCACTTTGTACAAACTGAGAACCTTTTCTAAAAGGCTTCTCAGTAGTACCTGCATTTGAATCTTGCAGTTCAAACTCTTCATTCTGTAATTGCAATCCTGCAATGTAGGTATATATATGCCCTTTATTGAAATACTTTGGAATGATCTGTGACCCAAACTTATGCCAGGTCTTCACAAAATTGTAGAAGCTGCTGCTTGAACCATTAATTTGGTTTAAGTTTCGTTTGGCATCATACCATTTTCCACCGTCGACTCCCAAAAAAATGGCTTGTTCTCGACCAGCTACAATACAGTTAACAATTCTGAAAAATAAATTTCTTATGTTAATCAACAATCTAATATTGTGGTAACAAAATATAGTGTCATACCTTTCCACCAATTCTGCTTTACTACCACTTTTTTTTAATCCTCTGCATTCTAACCATCTCTGTAATTCCAAGTTGGAACAATCATCAATATTTTTATTAGATGGCAATATAGCACCCGGCACATCCTCTGCTGTCAATGTTATGGGAGTTCCCATTTTTAATTAATACGCCCTGACAATTTTAACGTAATAACAACCAGTCCAAAAAACTAAGCGGTATAAGACAAAAATATAGGTTATATGTGTTCTGTGGGTTGATAATTGCACCAGCAAACCAACAAATAGCAAAACACGCTGGCCTACCGGTTCAAGAAATTAATTAGATTCTCTAAATTTAGGAATATTTTTGTTGTTGTAATTTGTAATGGTACTCCTTGTAAATAAAGATAGAGATAGGGTAGAACTTTTATTTCGCTCATTTCAAGGACGTTTTTGAATAGAAGTCCGCTATTCCTATAGGAAAAGCATTCAAGAATGCCAACATTGGATTTTCATGAGAATGACGTCATGTTTCTCATAGGAATTAACAACTCCCGGTTTCGAGAATAACCTGCGCGGGGAACAAAAACGCTTTACACCCTCTTCTTGTCGAGTCTGCCAGAGTAGTTTTACCACTGCTACATTTCACTCAAGTCTAGATCATTAGAATCTTCTGGGTTATCTGGTGGTAATTTAGTAAACATGTGAACATTTTTTATATTTGAACATTCTCTATTTTCCATGATCCATATTTATGTTATAAAGAATAAAATTTTTGTTGGTCCGTTGTGGCTCGTTGCAACTTTGAAGTAACATACTTATTTTTCTCTGTCAGGACAAAAATAAGCAACTTCTTGGATTCACAAGTTGTGGCAAGTTTGCAAGTAGGGGAAAGTTGGGTAAAACGGGATATTTACGAGCCCTAACAACTATTTGTTGGAACAAGCAGTTACTTTGCGAATAAAATACCAGTTTACCGAAATTCTTTTATTCTATTTTTTTTATTTATAAATATGAAATTAGCAACGTTTTTTATGATGTATGGAATTATTTTTACGGTTTAATTATATATTTTTTGTTGATTACTATTTAATTAATTGTTTGATACTCGAAAAATGCTGCCAACTAAATATTGGAACATGCTTTGCTTTTCCTCACGTTTCTTGAGTTTTATCAGCCTGACGCATACATAGGTGGCATTGAAATGAAACATTCGTGTAAGTGTGTTGTCAACAAAGATTGTCACGCGTCATTTGAGTATTAATAATTAAAGTAAATAGGTATTGTCAGTTTTATATTAAAAGTAAAATACAATAATGGAAAATCTACTGATCCAAAAGTGCGAGAAATTATTATTCATCAGTACCATAAAGGGAAAACAATGCGTGAAATTTCCAGTGAATTGACTATAGCAACAACTACAGTTTTTAATATAATTAAAAATATGGTGAAACTGCCAGTATTAATGTTCCCGGTAAAAGTACAGGCCGTCCAAAAGCTGTTTCTCAAAGAAGTGTAAGGCATTTAATTAGAATATGTAAGTCGGGAAGACGAAGTACACTACGAGAAGTAACTGCAAGGTGGAATAGAGAAACTGGGATGAATGTTTCCAGAGAATGCTGTCGCAAATACATCCACAAGAGCGGTCTTAGTTTTGATAAGGTATGTTTGATAGGTACTTCTTTGCAGTACAAATTTTCTATTTTTCAACTCGTAGGCCAAAGAAAAACCATTGTTGACAGAAACTCAAAAAAGGAATCGTTACATTTGGGCCAAATCAAAACTTTCGTGGTCCAAGCATGATTGGGACAAAGTGATCTATAGCGACGAAAGTAAATTTGATGTCTGTGTGGAAGATTACCGAAAGCGTGTGATTCGGGAAAAACAGAAGCATTCCCTAAGGAGTGCCTCAAAAGGACTGTAAAGTTTCCACAGGGCATCATGGTATGGGGTTGTATGTCGGCCAAAGGGTTGGGAACTTTATACTTTATTGAAGGCACAGTAAACGCAGCCAAATACCAAGATATACTTGAACATTAGCTTTTACCAAGTGCAGCAAAGTTATATCCATCCGGAGATTTTATCTTTCAACAGGATGGAGCCTCATGCCATACAGTCAAATCTACCAAAAAATGGATAAGAGAACATGACATTCTGGTTTTGTCACATCCCTCTAGCAGCCCAGATCTTAATCCAATAGAAACACTTTGTCACAAAATGAAACCGCGCCTAAGAAATAATCCTCAGCGCACTTTACCACAACTACGTGCTAAATTGCAAGAAATATGGGATAGTTTCACCCCTGAACTCTGTGAAGGCCTAGTAGATACAATGCCCAATAGAGTTCAGGCTGTTATTCGAGCTAAGGGCGACGTTACCCCTTATTAATTTTTATTTTAATTTGCAACAAATAATTAAAGAGTAATCAACAAAGAATATATGTATAATTAAACCGTAAAAATAATTCCATACATCATAAAAAAACGTTGCTAATTTCATATTTATAATTAAAAAAAAATAGAATAAAAGAATTTCGGTAAACTGGTATTTTATTCGCAAAGTAACTACTTGTTCCAACATATAGTTGTTAGGGCTCGTAGTGTTACTTGATGTGTACTACTGTGTGTTGTTAGATCTACAATAACGTTTTTGCCAAAAAAAGATTTTTAATGTTTCCTTTTTTATAGTTTTGCTCTGTCTACATAAATCAATATTTTTGTGATTTGGTAATAGATGTAGTGGTAATTTATAATTATTTGACAGGTTATGTACGATAAATGTTTGTGTGAATGAACTGCTTTTCCATTAAAAGCAAACACGAAAACTTGAAGATTAGAACTTTATTATTAAGATCTAGAATATCGAGAATAAAAAAAACAAAAAATAAAAACTTTATTTTAACCTCCTGACCCCGAGAGGTACAAAAGCCTTCCAATTTGATTCATATTTTATATTTGAGTTTGATATTGGTTTGTATCAATAAGAAAAATAGTGAAAAAAATCTTAGTTGAAGAAAACCGATTTTCTCGATGTCTTATGTATAGGACACTTGTTGTTAGAACGAAAGTAGGGTTAATAGAAATAGTTTACAGATAGTACACTCGGCGCCAATGTAGTAAAGGACATTTAAATATAAACTTTACTTTTTACTTTTAACAAATAAACAAAAGGCTATACATATTTATAAAATATAATATAATAAATTCAGGAACATTTTTATTAATTTTTAATATTGCAAAACAAATTTATGAACTATGAAACTCGGCATAACAGTTCCTACCGTTTACTAAACACAGGTATATGTCGCAGTAACAGCACTTTACAGTTGTTTTCTTAGAACATCCACTTCTTCTGCATCGCATCTGCTTATCTGTATACAAAGGCAAATGACGAGCTTTCCGTTTATTTTGAGATGGCACTGGTTTAATTTCAATTCTTCTTTTTTTATGTTGTGGCGCTAATATACCTTCGTCCTCTTCGGATGATTCTTTATCGGATTCGCAGTTATCTTCAATAAGCTTAATCCCTAAATTTAATTTGTATTCGCGCAACTTTTCTACTTTGTGATGGGGAATTTTTTGAGAAAATTGTCTTTTACGATATAATATCCAAGCATTACTAACAGATAAATCTATCATATGAAAAATGAATCGTATTGTCCATTTTCGAGTTCGGCTGCGAGCAGGACATACAGCAAGCATTCTGTCTGCTAAATCTACTCCTCCCATATTGGTGTTATATTGTCTTATCACTTCTGGACGTCGAACAAACTGATATTCTTTTGTTCGCTTATTCCATCGTTTACACGTATCACAAGATGCATCTGAAAGGCAGGTCGATGCTAAAATTACAGGTTTATTATCTAGCCATTTTGTAATGGCAATTTTACCGTCCTCTCGACAATTTACTTGTGTAGAACCTCGCATTTTCTTCATGAAGTCACGATCACTAGACATAATACAATCTTTTGGTAATCTGTTTTTCATAATTGTGCCAGTAGCATTAAATCCACGCGACATTAATTCATTTAATAATTTTATCGTTGTAAAATATCTATCGAAATATAGAAAATGGCCGGGTACCAGAGTCTGAGTTAATTTCAAAACGGCAGACTCTCCAAGGCAATAGCCTTGTTCTGTATATTCCTCGAATGTTGATTTACCCTGATAAACGCACATGTCTAATATTAGACCATCGGGATTAGCAGCCACGAATACCTTAATAATAACAGGATTTGGCTTGTTTGGACAGTATTGTTTCAGGTGACAAGCTCCAGTAAATGGAATAATCATTTCATCAATTGAAATATGTTCTGAACGTTCGTTTAAGAAACAGCCCTGTAAAACTCTGTCAAATAAGGGTCTAACTTTCCAGATTTTGTCCAAACGTGCTTCCTGCGTTACATCTTGATCAAAAACTACCTTGAGAGAAGTTCGAATCATATAATATCTATCTCGAACCATTGCGTCAGCTATCTGGCAAATTCTCCATTTTCTAGACCAATAAAAGTCTATTTGTGGATAATTTATCGTGGACATAACCATAGTAACGCCGATAAAGACTTTGAGCTCTCGTAAAGTCAATCCTAGAGTTCTTCCCTTTTTTAATACATAGGTTTGGTTTGTATTCTGCACTATTATTTCTAGAATATGATCATCGATATAATCACTTACGAAGTCATACCACTCCAGCTTACTCAAGTCTCTTACGACGTAACTGGGACTATGTAAGCCAGCAATAGTTGGTGTAAATTGAGCGCACCACTTATTGTTATGAACACTTAAATCCACACAGCGATTATTACTCTTTGGACGACCACGATCACGTCGTCTCCCACGTCCAACCCTAACATTTCGTTGTGTGCCTCTACCACGATGGAAAAAATCTTGTACAAAAGAACTTGACGGCGAAGGCAGTGATAGGGAATCCGGTGAAGCAACGGGAGTAGAATCTAATAGTGAAACTGAAGAAACTGCAGTTTCCGAATCAGAACTTTCATCGCTTAATGGTCGCTCGTTTACAGTTTCAGCCGGATAATAATTAGGATCAAAATCTGAATCATCGTCCAAAAATTCTGATTCAGATCCATCAAGTGCTGCCAATATTTCAGCCTCGGTGAGAGCTAAAAGTAAAACAGTACTTACATGAACCAAGACCGGTAAACCTTTGTAAAGTACATTAAAAATTGACGAAACAATAAACTAGCAACGAGTGTCCTTCTCAAATGACATCCGTGTGTTTCGGTGTATAACACAAAAATTATCTGTATATTATTAAAAATAATGTATGCTTTTAATTTTTTAACTATCATGCATTATAAACATACACGAAATTTCGAAGAATTTGATAACGATGGCTTGTATAACTCAAAGTTACTTACGCCGTCTCCGTTCGCAAGAACTTCTTCTTCGTCTTTCCGCCATTTTCACTGAAATACGTATCTCACTAACCCTTTTAATTGTCTCCCGCGTAAACCAAAGATACGTAGACTACCAATACCAACTCAGGATCATTAGAATAAATTATCGAGGCGGGAATTTTGTTTTGAATGTGATGTACTACTTAAAGGACACTAGGGGTCAGGAGGTTAAGGTACCTAACTCAAACCTTTTGCATGAATACTCTTCATAATCGTCGTGATCTACCCCAGCGTAAGCTTGGTGGGCCCAGCGCTGGCAATTTTGACATTTTACCCAACCGTCATCTGATTTGGAATTTCAGTAAAGTTCCGTGCAATATATGCACGACGTATCATTACTCCCTTCTCCTTCTGAACTGCTGTTTTTTACCCTTTCTGGTATCTTTTTATAAACTTTTGGCGCCTTACACGTTTTTGTATTTTTTTATTTGAGTTTGCTGAAACCTTTTCAGCTAGACGACGCTTTGGTATTATTTTGTTTTGCCGTGGTAACTCTGTCTAGTTCTTCTTTATATGGCGTGGAAAATAATACAGCACTTTTATCGCGCCTTTTGTCGTCAAGGTTAATTTTCCTTTCTGGATGTGGAATGGGAATAAGTTGTTGTGGTGTTACTGTAAATGTTTTGACGGTGGATGAACAAGGAGGAGTGCTAGCGGAACATGAGAGACGACTTTCCATAAAAACTTTTTGTAGAAATAGCCCCAGAAATCATCGGTTGTTCATCATCTAATTTTGTCGGTGAAATGAATGTTGGTTCACGTGGTGGACTTCTGGGTGGTGATATCAGTTGTCTGGATGGTGTTTTAGGATTTTCGATCACACTGGTATTTTCACCGTTCATTGATCTGTTCGCAGTTGCAGCCGGTTCAAACATCCAGTCCGGGAAAGCATCAGTATTAAGAGGATGTATTCCACATTTTCTACATCCAGTAACTGCAGTTTGGACGCATGTGGCTTTCATATATGCGTTTCCAAAAAGCTTTCCTATTTGGTTAATAGACACCTTCATATCATCCGTTACTGCATTTACCTTGAATAAATGTTAAAATCGTTCTAAATACATCTTAAACTCGTCTGCTTTCCCTTGGAAAGGCTCAATACTTCCAATTAACACAATTGTTGTTTTCTATACTTAGAACACAACTGTACCTTCTTCGATACAAAACCAATCTCGTCGCCAATATGCTGTGTGTTTTATTATTCAAGGTAAATACACAACAGTTTTCTATTGTTTCTTCAATTGCACGTTGCTAAAAACATTTATTACTTTCAAAGAGTCTATAATATGGTTATAGATATATTTACCTGGTGTTCTAAATTATTTGATTCATTTCTATTACTAGTATCAGAAAAATTACTACACGAATCGGTAGTAGCATTTATCTGTTTACTCTTTTCAAAAAGTTGTGTTGGTGTTTGTGTAACAGTTTTAAGTTTTTTTATACGTTGTTCCTCAACAGGTGAACCGGATTCACTATCTGCGCTTGGTACATATTCATCGGTCGAAATATCTTCAAAAACACTATCTGTATCACTCGCTTCCTCATTGGACATGAATTCTTCCCACAATTGCTGTCACCGTTTTTGATCCTTTTCGTAACTCATTGTAGGCTTTAGTATCAACCAAACATGCGAATAGCACATGTATTCATTGCAAATTGATTCTTGTTTGAGTGTGACCCACATGCGGCCACATGACTGCACTCTACCATCAGACAGTGTGAACCATACACTGTGCCTCATTTATATTTACATAAAAAACGTGTTTTATGAAGTAAAATATAAATAAAACGACAATTGCTGAACAGTTTTTTGATATATTCATACAATTAAAAAAAGATTGCCGGTCCGGGACGACGAGAAAAAATCAAACAATGCCCGGGCTTAACGTGTTAAAATGAATTAGTACAAAGTGTATTTTAGACAGTGATTTATGTGCTAAAGGTTACTAAAGGTTTGTTGTTCTATAGTATATCTAAAACACGGTCATATAAGTCAACTTTTAGTTAATCTTCAATTTGCAAACTATGGCGAATTTTTATATGCCAACCACATCGAGGTAAGTATATTCTTATCGTGAATGCCGTATATGTCTGTTATCACCAATTGTGGGAATGGCGGCGCCTATAACCTTCTTTGATTTTCTTCTAAAGTTTCATTCATTATTGGATAGGAAACTTCCAATTTCTTGCGCATAACACTCTATAAAGCCCGATGGAGACACACAAGAAAAACTTTCAAAGTTATGTTAAAAGTTTTCTTTACAAGTCCGTATACACAAACAAGTTTTTAATGTAAAAGTATTTTTTGAATGTATGCGTCATAAATTACTCATGGCAATCAACTTTTCTTTCAATTTGACTTTTTGAATATTAATGTTAACCTAAAAAGTACTCGCGAAAAGTAGGAAATTTATTTAACATACAATTACCTTACAGTTAAGATATATAAAAAATGCAGTCGGTATTAGAACGCAAAGCAAAAATTGCTATTACCTTAGGAATTGTAGGAAAAAATGGAGATGGGGAAAAACGAAAACCCAAACGACAATGGGTACGGAAGTGGATAGAACAAAGAGTTAAGAATTATAGTACGTTATCATTGCTTCACAATGAGTTATCAGTCGAAGATGAAATGTCTTACAAAAACTTTTTTAAGAATGGATAAAATTTGCTACGAAGAACTTTTACTTCTTGTAAGTCCATTAATCATGCGATCACATATACGAAATAATCATATAGTATATTAGCAAGAGATAGATTAACTTTGACCTTACGGTTCTTAGCTACAAGAGTAAGCTACAAAAATCTGGAGTATTCTACAAGAGTGTCAGCATGTACAATTGCCAAAATAATACACGAGTGCTGCGATGCTATATTTTCTGTGTTAAAAGATATTTATCTAGAGGTAACACATAAGAAATATAAACGTATACATTTTACTATACTATGTTTGTGCATCCTAAGTACCAAACTCAGTTGAAGAATGGGAAACCGTAGCTTCCAATTTTAATACACGTTGGCAATTTCCAAATTGTTTAGGCGCACTTGATGGCCCATTAATTTTGAAGCTCCAAGGAGTGCTGGATCTATATACTGGAATTATAAACAGAGAAACAGCATTCTGTTGTTAGCTCTTGTTGACTCGTATAATAAATTTGTATACATTAATGTGGGCACTAACGGACGAGTTAGTGACGGCGAAGTTTTTAGAAATAGTGATCTGAACCAAGCATTATTAAACAACTCCTTAAATATCCCACCTGATGGACCTTTACCTAATACTACTACTAGTTTGCCGTACGTTATTGTAGCAGATGCTGCATTTCCTTTGCAGAAACATATAATGAAACCATTTCCATTTCGAAATTTAACGAGTGATCAGCGCATCTTTAATAATAGACTAAGTCGAGCACGTCGTGTGTCTGAGAATGCGTTTGGTATCCTTTCAAATCAATTTAGAATTCTGTTAAAAAATATTAAACTTGCTACAGAAAAAGTGGAAAGTTGCTGTGTAGTACACATTTTTTAATAGAGAGAAGTGCAACTTATTTATGCAGTGAAAGTGTGGATACGGAAGATTTAATAGCAGGATCCAGCCAACAAACATCTTTGGAGTTGCGCAGTTTACAAAACAGTTATAGAAGACCAACAACAAATGCATTGTCCATTAGACAACAATATACCAATTATTTTAATAATGTAGGTGCAGTACCATGGCAAAATCAATACCGTAGAGCGGGGCTATTCGAGACAAAAATGAGAATTTTTTTAAAATTCTGAGGCGCTGTAAAGGAATTTCCCAATACTTTACACATTTTTGGAAAGTAGTAGGTGTGTGCTAGCTACTAGACTGTATTTTTTTGTCAAAAATTCAAAAATACGTGATATATATATTTTTAAAAGGCTTTCCCAAATTGCCCCATAGGTTGGGGTTATTTGGGAAAGCATTTGAAATGTAATTAGATTCAAATATCTCCGCAAGAGGGGCTACTGGGTAAATAAATTAACATTTTTATGGTTGGTTTCATAAAGGAATGTTAAATGCTTAATTAGTAAACAATGAGTTAAATTTAACAAATGTTTAATTTTAGAAGACGTTTCATAAAATTGACCGACACAATTTAACAATGTGTTAAGTAACTGTCTGTTAAATTTATTTTGAGCTATTTTGAATGAAAATCGGTGTTGATCTGGTATTGATGGCAACCAGATTCTAATATTACTTCATACGTAAATGACATTTGACATTTTAATGTTTTGCAATAAAATGCAAATATCGGTTTTCCGATAAGTTATATGTGTTTGTGTTGCTTATTATATAGTAGATATGCCACAAAACAGAGATCATAATTATACTAAAGAGAAAATCAGGAGTTGATAACTATTGTATGTAAAAACAGGGATATAATTGAAAATAAAAAAACCGACGGAGTGAGTATTAAAAAGAAATATCCCTTACAAATTTCTAAATAATTCTGCATTATTCCTACCCGGAGACTTTAAACAAACATGGGTACAATCTATTGCACCAATTACATTGGGAAATAAACCAATTTCATAAAATTCTCTTTTAATGGTATTTATGGTCTGCTCTTGAGGCATATTTATAAACATAGGTTTCAATTTCACTATGTGGCTGATCATCTTCTCTAAACTTCTACAAACAGAGGCCTTACTTATATTAACATGGTCCCCCAAATCAGTTTGAAAAGTACCCGTTCCGTAAAACCAGGTTTATTTCTTTCTGTGATTGTTTTTAAATTAGATTTCATATGTTCATATAGAAAGTGTACAGTAGCTTTATTAAATCTGAACCTGAATCTGAATTAAATTCTGATTTAAAATCAATTTCGTCATAGGGTAAAGTCGCCCATATTGAACCGGCTCCTAAATTGAACCTTCACTAGTTTTCAAATTTCTGAAGAAGTCTGCGCCATCTACATATTAGAGTTTGAATCAACATGGGAAACACTGCTTGTTTGCTAACGCATGACGCGCAGTGATTCATATAGTCGTATTTATACAAAAAGGTGATTTCCAAGCGGTTCAAATGTAAAATGTTGTGTGTTTGGCTAAAGATAATCAACAACGTTATTGCAAGGTAAGAGAAAAGCTAATATGATCATTAAATAGTTTAATATTGAAGTTGTTCATAAGCGTCATTTAAACATTTGACAGTTTGATTGTTTGTAAATTTAGAGGTTAGAATATAAATTTGCCTGTGGTTTCCTATATTGAACCTCAGCGAGTGTCCTAAATTGAACTGGGGTTCAATTTCGGCAACCGAGGTTTATTTTAAGCAACTAATAATTACAACGCATAGTTTTAGATAAAGTTTTTGATACATTTTTTTTTATTAGATGTCAAAACGAGGAAATTATGGAAGGTGGTCCAAACAAGATTTAGAGTTAGCTTTAAGAGCATACAAAAATGGCGAAAAGGGCTTAAACCAATGTAGCCGCGATTACAGCATTTCAAAGTCAACGTTATTAAGCCATATACGAAATACAAATAAAGTACCTAAAGACACGACGAAGTCGTTAGGGAGAAATCCAACATTTGATCATGAAATCGAAAATTTACTTTGTGAACGTATAGTACAGTTTTCGAATTGCTTTTTTGGTTTAACTGTACGAGATATTAAAAAACTAGCATTTGATTTAGCTGAAAAAAATAAAATTCCCCATCAGTTTAGCCAAGAAAAGAGGATAGCCGGAAAAAATGGTACTATACATTTATGCGGAGACATACGAACTTATCGTTACGACAACCTGAATCTACCTCACCCAACAGAATGAAAGGGTTTAACAAAGAAAATGTTGGAGAATTTTTTGACATCCTAGAAAACTTATGTGGTACAAATAATATCAACGCAATGTCGATTTTTAATATGGACAAATCTGGGTTTTCTGTTGTAGCAAAAAAATGCCAAAAGATTGTTACTACTAAAGGAACCAAGGCTGTCGCCTCTGTCGCAAGTGGGGAGCGAGGTGTTAACACAACAATAGTCTGTTGTGTCAGCGCAAGCGGACTATACGTGCCACCTATACTAATTTTTAAACGCAAAAGGCACACGGCGGAACTAGGAAATCGTGCTCCTCCAAGAAGTAAGATTGAAATATCCGAGTCAGGCTACATATCTAGTGAACTATTTGTTAAGTGGTTGCAACACTTTATAGATACTGTTCGCCCAACAAAGGAAAATAAAGTGCTGCTTCTTTTGGATGGGCACACAACGCATTGTAAAAATCTTGAGGCTCTTCTTTTAGCAAGAGAAAATGGAGTTATACTAGTTCAGTTACCTGGTCATACCACCCACCGACTTCAGCCACTTGATAGATCCTTTTTTAAACCTTTAGAGGTGTACTACACACAGGCCCTAGAAAAATGGCTTAGGTGTAATGTTGGGCGTGCAGTTACACAATATCAAGTGGCAGAACTTCTCGGGGAAGCTTATGCGAGAGCAGCCACCATTGAAAATGCTGTCAATGGCTTTAGAGCGGCAGGTGTATGGCCGGTCAACAGACATGTATTTAAAGATTCTGGTTTTGTTGCATCGGAGACAGTGACAGTAAGGAACATGCAGGCTAACCAGAATAACAATACGAGCAACCCAAATAATAGTGACAGTGAAGACGACAATATTCCATTATCGGTGTTGACAACAACTCTCTTTGCTCCACCAAGATGTTCAACTCCTGTGACACCGAATTTGGATGAAGAGTCTTCAAGCACCTGCAGCCAAACTTTACTGTCGGTTAGTATAAATGCACTCGCACCTTTGCCGACGCCATCGGCCACTTTACAAAGTAAAAAATCAAGAGGCATTCAAAAGGCTGTGGACCTGTGGGCTGTGTAACCAGCAGTCCTTATAAAGACGATCTGCAGATCAAAGAAACACAAAAACGGAAAAAGAAACCTATAGTGACCATAAAAGGTATGAGAAAAGCCGTTACCACTACAATAGCCGTATCACAGAGCTGGCTCTGTAAGGAATGTGGCGAAGAACAACAAACCGATATGATTCAATGCATGCGGTGCAAGGCGTGGATTCACTCCAGCTGTGCTGGTGTTAGCAGTAGGAAAAAGAAATTTTTTTGTGAATCGTGCAGTGAAGATTTTCTTTATGATGATCAGTTATATTTTTCTTAGTAGATAAACAAGTTTTTTGATATATGAATAAATCCCTTTTGTTCTTAGTAAGTTTTGAAATAAAATTTTAGTTTAAAAAATGTGTGTTCGTTTTATTTCTATAAATAACATATAGGTTCAATTTACGATACGGGGGGTTCAATTAGTGCAACTTATTCCCTAAATTGAACCATTTTCAAGATAAAACTTGTTTTAATACAGAACATTCATGATTGCAACTAAATATTTTCAACACACAAAAAAGTCTTTACAAATGTCCACTGCACATTTTGACCAACGCTCATTAACAGATTTTAAATATTTTCCAAGTTATAACAGTTTTTATAAAAAATGGTTTAATATGGGCAACCTTACCCTATATATCAAACGGATTTGTTCTGTCTCTAAATATTCTGGGACGCCTGACAATTAGAATTGCGTAATCTATAATTTCATCTTCAGAACTAGATTCTTCTTCCCACAAAAACATTTCAAATTTTTTAGATTTTATTCATGATATTGTTTATAATTATAAATACTTACATGTACAATTTAAATCAACTTATGTATGTACACACATATTTCGTAATAGTTGTCAACTTTACTTACGTCTTTTAAAACAATGCTAAAATTTAACAGAGGTTATTACGTCTGCTAATTAGCATTTGATTTAACAATTTGTTATATTTAGCAGTTGTTGGTGAAACGCAAAATTTAAATTTAAATTTAAAATTTAACATCCCTTTATGAAACCAACCATAATTTTTGTCTATTTTAATAAAGTAAAATATTGTTTAGCTATTCTGTAGTTTTGAAACATGCCGTGGGTAATAGTTAAATTCGAATAAACTCAGGAAATAGACGCATTACCTCAGAGTTGGTATGATAGCTCAAAAAGTGTGATTTATTATCCACCGTATACAAGATCAGCATTAGAAAGGGCTATAAAGTGTGAAAAAGAACCAGAAACAGCATGGAAAACCTATCCACTTTGCTTACAACGATATAAATATTATTACAAAGCAATTGTCACTTTGCAGTTTATTTTCGTAATTTCCTTCATAAGAGTGTGAGACAGCGACAGCCAAAGAAATTGAAATTGTTATGGGGCAATGGTTGGCAAAGGCTACTGAAAGAATTAACAAAAAAGGTCCTCGAAGCGAAGATAATCGGTAAATTTTATTTAATTATTTCAGGGTTGAAGATTAGAATTTAATAAAATGTATAAAATACATTAAATATGTATATATACACAAGTATGTAACATTTTTAATATAGTTTATCAAATTATTTGTTTTATATGTCTATTTCTCCTCAATTCTTTCAATCCTCTTAGATGAATTAAATGTTGTTATGTAATAAAAACTTAATAGTCACACTAAAGTGGTCTAATTACAATATATAGTTGACAAATTCCTAGTTTATTTAAGCAAAATTACTATGGCGATCAAAAGTATGCTCGACATTCATTTTATATGTTAATAATAGCAAAAGTTATATCTTAGTCACTCTTGTTCAGCGTCGGTTGTTACCATCTCAGTTCCAAGACAAGCAAGTGGTAAAAATAATAAGTCTCGCAAATCTCATGACAGCATCGGTCCGATTTATAATAAAAAAACGCATTTTTTTACTTCTACAGCAAGGCATAGTTGTAATGTTTTCTATTTGGGTGTCTATTAACACTAGCTTTTTCAAATTGAATTTTTTCAGCTGTTACTTGATGAAGATGCATGCGATAACACAATGATATAAACTATTACAGTTTTATCTTCACTTTATTAATAAAAAATTACAATTGTTTTGCTTACACAGGCGGTTTTGTTAGATAAATGTCTATTAAATACCTAAAGCCACTGTGTAGGTGACATATTTTATTAATAAAGTTAAAATAAAAACTAATATTATTTCATTGTATTACTAGCTTTTAGCATTATTTTATTCGATATGCGACGAATGTTCTTTGCTAGTCCTGAGAACGATTTTGCACGTATCTATTATTATTCTACTAATATTCTATTCATATTCATTTATACCATATAACATATTCCTGAATTATTTTTTGTATATGCTTGGTAATTTAAGATTCTTCGGAGAATAATATTTTAATAAGCAATTGGTTTATAAATATTCAGAAGTAATAGTATGAATATTCTCAGATACTTGTGAATATTCATAAATGAACATTCTTTGTATGTCTAAGATATTCCCATTTGACAGTTCAATGAATACTCTCTTAATATTTTACATCCCTAAGGTGTTGTATATCTAGCTAGATAGATATTATAAGGTTGATATTGCGTGAGTTAGTAACCTAATAAACATGTTAACTATACACCGTGTCTTATAAATTATGAAAAATGCCACACTAAAATATATCAATAAGAATTACTTAGTAAAGTAACAGAAAATATAAAGCAAAAAGTGCATAATATAGGAAGATTACAATGGATTAAAAAGTAACACGTGTAAAAAGCACAATTGAATCAATGAGTGCAGAAAGGGTTCAAGCGCCATTTTAGTCGAAATTGAGTTTAATGCGAATTCAAGTTCTTTAGATGAATACCAAGCGATTGAGTGCAGAAAGAAGTCAATTTCTATTTCGAAAGTGTGTTTTATTAAGCATCCGCATTGTGATTGAATGCTGAAAGGGTATATGTCACGATCTTGTACCCTTTCTGCAGTCAACGTAGGCGTCGCTAATATATGTCAAATATATTATTTATAAATGGCCGGCTAAGCTTGTGTGTAGGTAGGTGTTTATAATAATAATTACCATTTTGTAAATCACGATGGACGACGAACATCGTAAGACACGTAAAAGAGGTATGGTACACCCTGAAGATTATCAAAGAAGCGTGATAAAGCGCAGCAGGTAAGTTAACAATTTTACTTACTGCACATACATATTATGTATCTACTACATGTTGTTGTGTTTGTATTTTTAGAGTAAAGGGCCAGGAATATATCAATTATAAAGGAAACGTTGTACGTGCAAAGTCAATTGGAGAAAATTGTAAATGCAAGCGTAAATGTTTCGAGAAAATTGTGGAAGCAGATAGATTGACTGTGTTTAATAGATTGTATGGTTTAGCGAGTAAGGACGAGCAAGACATTTACTTGCAAGGTTTGTTAAGTTTTCGTCCAGTAAAACGACGCAGAAAACAAACAGAAGAGTTTATAGGCAGTAAGCGCAATTGTTCATTTAGCTACTGTGTTTTAGTCAACAGTGAAAGAAAGGTTATTTGTAAAAAAGCGTTTATTAACATGCATGCCATCAGCAACAAAAGACTGCAACGCATTCAGCAGCTACTGGCTGCAGGTATCACTCCTCATGATAAAAGGGGACATAATATTAGTGCAAATATCATGGAAGCCACTGAAAAAATACGTGTGCATGAACACATAGCTCTTTTTCCGATAAAAGAAGCTCATTACGCCTCAAAGGACTATCGCTACCTAGATTCGAGTTTAACAGTAAAGACAATGTACACCTTATTTAAAGACAAGTTCTCAACTTCCAGAATTACTTACGAATATTATAATAAAATATTTCGTGAAGATTTTAATCTTAAATTTGGAAGGCAGCAGGTGGATACTTGCTGTACATGCGAAGCACTGAATATAAAAATTAAGAGTAAAAACCTCAACGAGAATGCTAAAAGGGTAGCTGCCGCCGAAATAATAGTGCATAAGAGGCGTAGCAAACAGTTTTACAGGACTTTGCAGGACGTGCAAAAGAGATGCAAGGAAAACGATAACGTCGTTGGCTTAGCATTCGATTACATGCAAAACTTACGGCTACCTAAAATTCCAGTGCAGGATTTATTTTATTTACGTCAGCTTACAGTGAGCGTATTTTGTATTCATAATATCAAAACCGATGAAGTTGTTTACTTCATTCATCACGAAGGCAATGCTAAAAACGGCCCTAATGAAGTTTGTTCTTATATTTACCGATACATACAGCAGTATATACCGAATCATGTAAAGGAGCTTCACTTATTCTGCGACAATTGTCCAGGGCAAAATAAAAATAACACTGTATCCAGAATGTGTCTCTTTTTGAAAGACTCCGGTAGATTTGATTCAATAGATCAATATTTTCCAATAAGAGGTCACCCATTTTTGCCCTGCGACAGAGATTTCGGGCACCTCAAACGCAAACTCAAAAAGTTTGATCGTGTACATACTTTACATCAATACATTGAACTAATAGCATCTGCAAACAGCAAATATAAGGCTACAATACATGTTGTTGAGGGCAATGATATCATAAACTTTAAAGACTGGTGGCGTAATATCTACAAATCTACAGCAGTTTCTGTTGAAACTACAAAAGCCCCTAAGGATAAACGAATTCCATTCAATATCAGCACTTACCATCATTTTAGCTACCATATCAAAGATGGTAAAGGAGTAGTGGTGGCCAGAACCTTTATTAATTCGTTCGTAACACACACTTTTGTATTATCTATATCTGAAAATCTAAGTGAACCTCTTGGAAAAGCCTACCCTGCAGGAAAAATTCCTATTACTACGGAAAAAATGGACCATATTAAGAAATCTGCTAAATTCGTAGAAGATTGTGAGAACGTAGAAGAGTTTTGGAATTCAATCTTCGAATTGCCTACAACAACTAATTGACTGTTAGTTATATTGTAAAAATATGTAATATAGTTTCATTTGAGCTTTGTGTAACATGTTTTTGGCTTTTTGTATGAAATAAACATAATTATGAGTTACATCGTACTTTTCTTTTCTAAAATCTTGCATATACTGCAGAAAGGGTATATGTGCAATGAATTCTAATGCCGTTTTTTACATGCTCTTCACAAATAGTACGTGATAAAACTTTTAAATTGTGTTCAAATCGAGAAATATTTGTGATACAACCCTGAACATGCTTTACTTTTGACACGTGGAAAGCCAAAAACAGTTTTTTGTATTTTTCTCAAAACTCATCCTCTAACACATATATCCTTTCTGCAATCATAGATTCAATTATAAAAATGGATGCAACAATACCTACAGCACTGTCACTTACTGGCAATAACTGGAAAAAGTTTAAGCAGTCTTTTGAAATTTATATGAGAGCGACAGGAAAATGTTCGAAATCATCTGATGTTAAAGTAGATATTCTTCTAAATATTATAAGAGAACATGGTATTGAAGTCTATAATAATTTAAAACTAACAGAAGAGGAGAAAAACGATGATGATAAAGTAATGAATGAATTGGAATTATACATGACACCTAAAAAGAATATTATATACGAAAGATTTGTTTTCAATAAAAGATTACAAGAGGAAGGTGAGACCATTGACCAATTAATACAAGCATTACAGAATCTTGGAAAATCATGTGAGTATGGTGATAAAATGGATGAAATGATACGAGACAGACTGGTACTTGGTATTCGAGACAACATACTACAAGAAAAACTATTAAATGTGAGCGACTTAAATATGAAAAAAGCTATAGAACTATGTAAATTGAATGAAACTACGAAGAAACAAATGAAAGAATTACAAAACAAAAATATAGATAGCGTAAGTAAACAGAAGAGTACAGAAAAAGAAAATAAAAAATGTACAAAGCCTGGGCAAAACAAAGAGCAAGAAAATAAAAGTAATAGTAATAGAAAGGTCTGTTCAAAATGTAATAAACATCACAGTTATGGAAAATGTAAAGAGTTTGGAAAAACATGTATGAATTGTGGTAAGCAGAATCACTACGCAGTAGCATGCAGGGCGAAAAAGGTAAAAGCAGTGACAGAAGATGAAGAGTGCTTCGTAACAGACAGCATTAGTGAAATCACATCAGAACATAAGGCAGTATGGATGCAGAATATTAAAGTAGAAGACAGAATTATAGAATTTAAACTGGATAGTGGTAGTGAAATCAATATCATACCGCAGCAAGACTTTGAAAAACTTAAAGGACAATTTAAAGTAAGGTCTACATCAGTTATTTTATAAGCATATGGAGGGTTCAGGATGAAGCCTACAGGTGTAGTCAATCTTTATTATAAGGTAAATAGCGTAGAATTGTATACAGATTTTGTTATAGTTAATGTTAAATCAAAGTCATTATTAGGTCTAAATACATGTATCGAGTTATGTTTAATAAAACGAGCAAATAGTGTTAAGTGTAATAAAACGAATGAGTTTATAAATAAGAATATTGATCTGTTCACAGGATCACCAGATGCAGAACCAGTGGTGCGATCTCCAAAGAGGGTTCATTTGACAATCAAGTTAAAAAACGAATTAAATAAAATGGTAGAAAAGAAGATTATAAGTAAAGCAAGTATAACTTCGGAATAAGTAAGCAACCTAGTAATATTAGAAAAGAGTGATGGCTCATTAAGATTATGTCTAGACCCACAAGATCTAAATAAAAATATAATCAGAGAACAATTCTTAATTCCCACACTAGAGAAAATTAGTACAAAATTAGCAGGAAAAAAATATTTTACAGTAATAGATTTTAAAGAAGAGTTTTATCAGGTACCTCTGACAGAAAATGCTAGTAATTTGTGCGTGTTTAATTCAGGATTCGGGTTGTATAAATTTTTAAGATTACCTTTTGGCCTCAGCCTGGCACCTGAGTACTTTCAAAAAGTTAATCAGCAGAACTTTGGTGATGTTGAAAACGTTATCGTTTACTTCGATGATTTATTGATTGCAGCAGAAACAGAGGAAGAGCATGATAAAATAATGGAAGATAGGGTTAGAAAATTAAACATAAAGTTTAAGAAAAATAAAGTTCAATATAAACTATACTAATCTTACTTCATGAGGGGCACTTCGGTATAAACAAAACAATTGCAAAAGCTAAAGAGCTTTTGTATTGGATAGGGCAGTCTACAGACATAGAAAATTTTATAAAAAAATGTAAAGTTTGTGAGAAGTATGGGAGACGTGAAACACAAGAGCCATTGTTATATCATACTATACCTGAATTACCGTTCTGTAAATTGGCAGCTGATATACATATGTACAATAAGTGGAAAGGATTATTTAGTTGTAAAAGATTATTTCTCTAAATGGTTGTAAATAGTAATCTTGAATAATAAAACATCTGAAAAACTAATAAAACATTTCAAAACTATATTTAGTACTCATGGAACACCTGAGACTATAGTAGTTGACAATATGCCTTTTGGGTTATGGGTGTTGAGAAGATTTGCACAGGAATGGGGTTTTGAAATTGTAAACAGTAGTCCGCGATACCCGAAGTCAAATGGTATGGCTGAAAATGGAGTAAAAATAGCCAAGAATAAATTCAGATATAAGTTTAGGACTTCTTGATTATAGAAATACTCCTATAACAGGAATGGGATTATCTCCAACAGAGATAATGAATACAAAATTGCGTACAAGAGTATCAATAGTGAAACAATCTCTAGTACCGAAGGTTAATGACGATGGCAGTATAAACGAAAAAATGACAAAACTACAAAATTTGTCTAAGATGTATCATGATCGAAAATGCAAAGAGAAAGAAGATTTTAACCCAGGTCAAAACATTACAATGAGAGATAATAAGGAGTGGAAACCTGCCCAAATTATCAGGAAGTGTAAAGAACCGCGATCGTATATAGTACGAGACTCAAATAATAGAATATTAAGAAGAAATTCTGATCAATTAACTCTTCCGAGCATAGCGGCACACGTTATGTACCACCAAATTTGGGGTCATCACGGCATGCTGGTACGTACCCCGTACCATCTCTTTAAAAATTTACTGCTTAAAGCATGCTGGTATTTTCCACGTACCACCATGATAGACGCAAATCTGTAGTAACCTAAGACATATGTAGATGGCGGCATCAGTCTAATTTGAATATTTTGGTAGTTATATGTAATCACATGTGTCGTTGCACATTTTGCCGATGACAGTTGATGTGTTCTTCAGTAGTACTTTGTTTTCTGTTTTTCAAAAGTGTTACACCCCTGAATAACGTGTTATTATCTTGTAGGAGGTAAGTGACCGTAAAAGATTGAAGTACAAGCGCATTATTTTGAAGATAATCGCTTTTTTCTAACGTCCATTATTTGTACCACCATGCAGCACCAGCTTTATTCTTTTTTTTTTTGTATAATGGACCTTAACGAACTTTCAATTAAATTAGTCGGCATGACTGTAGACGACCTCATGGAGGATTTATATGTTGATATTCCTTCTCGTAGTAATTCAACATGTGAGAGTGGTCCCTCCGATGATGACACGGATAATTCTTTCGAAGCAGGGTCATGGGGATGATGACATACCACTAGCTGAAGTAAAACGAAATTTACGTGCATCCCGAGGTCCTAGTCAACCACCTACACCACCCACAAGATCTGTTCGGATACCACCGGAGTGGAGTAAGACAGAATATGTAGTGGAACCATCGCTCCCCATGGTAGAAGACTGGCGTTTACCAGATTTTGTTCAAGCTGTGCAAACGCCTCAGGACCATTATAATTTATTTATGATGTTATTGAGCATATAACTTTTCACACAAATCTATATGCCCAGCAAGAATATCAAAAAAGCGGACGTGCTTATACACCAACATCTGCGAATGAAATTCGGGCGTTTATTGGAATAAATTTATTTATGGGAATAAAAGTGTTGCCGACTTATAGGGACTATTGGTCCTCTGCGCCAGATTTACACGATTCGTATATAAGTCAAATAATGGACGTTAATAGATTTGGCTGGCTATTATCTCACATCCACCTTAATGACAATGATGCCATGTCCAAACGAGGAGATGCAATCTTTGACAAACTGTACAAAGTAAAACCATTTTTGCACAAACTACAAAATAATTTTATAACTTGTTTCCAACCTTCGGAAATAATGGCAATAGACGAATCTATGATCAAATTTAAAGGGAGACATTCTTTGAAACAATATTTGTCGAAAAAATCTATTAAACGCGACTATAATGTGTGGGTATTAGCTGACAAGTCTGGATATTGCTTTAAATTTCAGATCTACACTGGAAAAGTAGGGGACACAGTTCAGAAGTCATTGGGTGCAACAGTTGTAAAAACATTATGCACTGGATTAGAGCACAAATTTCATAAAATATTCTTTGACAATTATTTCAGCTCAGTACAGCTGATGGACGAGTTAAAAATGATGGGAATTTTTGCTTGTGCAACAATTAATCCAACTAGAAAAGAACTTCCTGCATTCAAATCTGACAAAGATTTGGAACGTGGAGACTTTGATTATTTTATTAGTGATTCTGTACTATCAATAGTAAAATGGAAAGACAAGCGCAGTATTCATCTGATTTCTAATTATCATGACCCCAACGAAACCACGACAATAAAGAGGCGGAACAAACAAGGCCAATCCGAATATATTTCTTGTCCCTTGGTTTTAGTGGACTACAATAAAAATATGAATTGTGTTGATAAGCTCGATCAGTTGAAGTCCACTTATGAAATAGATAGAAAAAGCCACAAGTGGCATCGAATTATGTTCCATTTTATAGACATTTGTGTTATGAACAGCCATATATTACATGGATTACTAGAACTTCCATCTGTCTCACTGAAAGATTTCAGACGTGAGGTTATATCTGGGTTGCTTCTGCCAACCATAACTTTACATTAGAAAAGGAAACACTCCTCTGGGGCTATTCAGATCAAGAAACATAAGCCTCGCATTCCACTAGGTGTCCGCCAAGCAAATAATGCACATACGCCGAAGATGTGCATTATGTAGTTATAAAACGATCCAAGTACGTACCGAGTGAAAATGTTCTTTATGTAAAGTTCCTTTATGTTTAAAACGAGAAAAAAACTGTTTTAAATTATTTCACCAATGATTATTTGTAGCCCCCCAGATGCATGGCGGTACGATGTTTGTACCACCATCAAAATTTTGAAAAATAATAAAAAAATTTGAAAACTATTGTTAAAGTGTTGTTATTTATGTAATGTTAAGTTAATATTATGAATTTTACATTAATCCCACGTGACCTTCTTTTCTCGTGCAGGTAGGGTAAATTTTGTCTAAATAATTTCGTGCCGGAAAGAGTTAAGGCGTTCTTTAAATACCCCTAGTTTTAAGACCGTTGTAATGGAAGATGCAAATACAATAAAAAGGGATTTGGAGGATAAAGAAATTCTTACAAATAGTCACGAGGGCGATAAGCAATTAAGATCACCAAGTCAAGGAACAAAAAGAGTTTCAAAGTTACCCTCAAGATTCCACGATTATGTGATGTATTAGAATAAGAATAAAGCAGGATGGGAGATGTTATATATGTAGTTAGATAGATATTGTAAGGTTGGTATTGCGTGCGTTAGTAACCTAATAAACATGTTAACTATACACCGTATCTTATTTTAAAATAATGTAAATTAAGATATAACATAAGGTATATTCACAGAATTGAATTATTCTATGGATGTATAATGCTGTTTGGGATCTAGTTTATTGTAACTTGAACTTTTATAATGTTTTGAAAGAAATTTACAATTTAGTTATGTATTTACTGCCTGTAATAGGTATATCATAGAAAAAAATTATATTAAACTATATTAATGAATGTTATTATATATTATATATGTAACATTTAATTTTGACAGCATTTGTACACATCACGATGAAACCGTTAAAGATTTTATATTACAAAAATTTATTCAATCAAATATTAATAATCGTATATTGACAGGAAAGGAAAGCAGAATTTGTAATGATGATGTTTTGTATAGGGGAAGTCGAGGAGAGATGGCCCACGAGGTGAGACGGCGCAATCGTGTAGATGCGAAACTGCAAAGGTAAAGGCGCGTTTACATTACTAGTGAATAACGAACGTGGTCCGCACTTCAAAAAGAGCGTGCTCTACACTTTCGTGCAATACGGATCGTAAGAAACGTTTTCGTGTTTACACTGGTCACGGGAGTTTTCTGTTTACAATTAGTAGTAAACATGGCGGCATGTCTATTAGAGGCCACGATTACAACTTGTGAAATAATAGCTGCTGAAATAGTTAGAAATCATCTGGTTAGTAACAAAGAAAAGAAAATAAGAAAGAAGCGAAGATGGTGGACCAGGGAATGGATTTTGGATAGAAACATTACTGGAGCTTCAGCATTAATTCAAAACAATCTGCATTCAGACGACTTCAGAAATTTATTAAGGATGTCGGAAGATCATTTCAGTTATCTGTTGCAACGTATATCTCACCGCATACAAAAAAGTGATACACATTTCAGAGAAGCTATACCAGCTCAAACAAAACTTGAAATAACGCTTCGTTATTTAGCTACCGGCGACAGCTTCAAAAGTCTAGAATTTTTGTTTAAAATCCCAAAGACAACAATAAGTAAATTCCTACCTGACGTTCTCGATAGCATATATATCACTCTGAAACAATTTATAGAAGTAAGTAAAAATATCAATAACCACTAAATATTTTATTAAAAAAGTAGATATATTTTGTGTTTTATAATTATTAACATAAAAAATTAAAGGTTTGTAAATGTTACATCAGTTTCAACATCAGTACAATCTGACATACTTTTAGTGTATTGGCCTTGATACATTTCGGGAAAATCAGTATATATCACATGGTGTGCAGGTGTATTGTTAGGTATGAAATCATCTACGCTTTCGGATGTTACACCTTCCACGCTAGTAGGTGTCTCTGGAGGTAGCTGATCCGGCACATGTGCTTCCATCACAAGGGAAATTATCTTTAGCTGTAATGAAAAGTTTTTGGCCGTAGGAACATTTCGTAACAGTGACACAAGATATTTGCCAAAATGATCCAAATGATCTTCATGGTATTGGTTGGCCAAAGTTGTTTGGGCTGTACGAGATATATCATCTAACTTCTGTAAAGCTGCATGGATGTTTGACTCATGTAATGGTGCACTTGGAACCGTTTTGTTTTTCTTCATTGTACTTGCCCAAGTGTTTGAAGTTTCCCTTTTCTTTCCTTTACTCAAAAACTGAGAAGACTTGTGAGAAGCTGCTATTGCAGTCTTTCTTTGACTTGATGTAGGGTTATTCAGTCGGTATTCCGATTTTTGTGATTGCTCCGCCTTTGTTGTCGGCGATAAAAGCTGATTGCTGACACTCACTTCTTCAACGATACCTGACTGAAGATCTGAATCAGAATCGACATCGTCTTGCATCTGTCCTGTCTTTACGTTTTGCGTATTTATATCTTGCGTGTGTATATCTTGAGTATCTTGTGTCTGTATTTCCATAACATCCGGTGTTCCGGTATCTTGAATGCTTTGTTTCTGCTTATCATTCTGTAAATCAAAATAAAAATTAAGTTAATCAGATTACGTATGTATATGTTCATAAGTACTTCTTATAAAATGTATTTATGTCCTTTTAGGTTCCTAACACAACAAAACAATGGCAATGCATTGAAAGCGGTTTCAGAACAAGGTGGAACTTTCCAAATTGTATAGGGGCGATCGATGGAAAACATATAGTAATCAAGGCACCACCCAACTGTGGTTCAGATTATTTCAATTACAAAAAGAGCAACAGTATCATATTATTAGCACTAGTTGATCATGATTACTGTTTCACATACATCGATGTTGGAGCAAAGGGAAGAGCTTCAGATGGGGGAGTTTGGGAAAATAGTTCTCTGGTTCGTGCATTTGAGATAAAAGGTCTTAATATTCCTCCAAATGGAATAATAGTCGGCGATGATGCTTTTCCATTCAAAACTTTTCTTTTGAAGCCATACAGCAGAAGAAATTTAACAACTGAAGAAAAAGTCTTTAATTACAGATTATCTAGGGCACGGCGTATATCGGAAAACGCGTTTGGCATTTTAGTAAGTAAATTTCGCATTTTCGAGAAACCACTTGCGTTAAGTCCTGAAAAAGCTGACAAAATAGTACTCGCATGTTGCGCCATACATAACTGGCTGCGTAAAACAGGTTCTGTCTATGTACCATTTGGTCTTATCGATTCTGAAGACGTGAATCATCGAAGAGAGCTGGGAACATGGAGAGATGTTTCAAGTGACGCTCTTTTAAATATCTCACATTTAACAGGTGATAAAAATCCCACAAGAGCTGCATCACAAAAAAGAGACAAATACTGCAAGTATTTTAATGAAGAAGGAGCTTTGCCATGGCAGTGGCGAATGGTAGAAAAATAATAAATATGTACATACAATATATATGTATATATATATATATATAATATAATAAAACTTACCAAATTAGAATGAGTTTTCCTTGATGTAACGTGTGACTTTAGAAATCTGTCCATTATCGGGAACCAAATCACTTTCGGCACATAAATATCATCAGTGGAACACCCGGATTTGGTACTTTCCCTAATTTTTTTCAATTCTTGCAAATACGAACTACGCAAGTTTTTGAATTTCTCTACTACATTTTTTGTGGTGAAATTTTCAATTTCTAGCTGAGCGATAATTCTTTTCGCCGCTGCATTTCGTGCGTCCCTTTTTTTATACCTTGCGTCAGTTGGATTCCATAGTACAGGTTCACTTTCATACAATTCTACAAATCGAACTGTTTCTCGTTCATTCATTCTTAATACTGCATTTGTGACACTCATTTTTGAGGTTAAGTAGCATGTGCGTCTTCTACAACAACTGTCTACGAGTAATTGTAGGCGTGAAATATTTAGCATGTCTAATATCAGTCGTGGCGTGACGTGATCTATTCGTGAGACAAACGTGCTTCACGTAAAGGTGTTTACATTAGTCGTGGAGCAAGAGTGAACTACGTAAGCGTCGACCACATTCGTTATTCACTAGTAATGTAAACGCGCCTTAATGTTACTGTTCTACATTACCAACGGTGTAAACGTGACTGCTTGTTACGATATACAAAGCTGACGTTTATAGCAGTGCGTTAACAAATGATCGGTGTTATTGTTTGTTTTGATTGCCTCCAAAGTTTTTAATGACATAGATTGTTGCGATCAGAAAGTAAATTATCTATTTGGGAATGCGCTTTTCGTGTTAACCAGGTAAGCGGAGTTTACATTACCTTCCTTACGTACAACTTTTTGCAAATTTCAAACTTGTTTAATGAGCCATTTATCCTCATACCGTTAGGTGAGATGGCCTAACTTATGTAAAGGAGAGATGGCGCATATTGTTTTCAGTTAGTTTCTCGTTTGTGAAATATTTATTGGGTTTCAGGAAGCATGCCTACTGTATGTAAAAGAAAAGGAAGTTGCGGCAGAGCCACTTGGTCGGAAGATAATTTAGAGAAGGAAAGTAATTCATGCCATAAAAGAAAATCAAATGGGAGCGAATGAAGCCGCTCGTAATTTTAACGTACCATCTACAACACTACGTCGAAGAAGAGATAGAAATGGCACAAGAAAAAAAATACTTGGACCAAGTTCTGTGTTAGGCGTGGAAAGAGAGCGAAAGATTGTGGCCCACATATGTAACTTACAAAAGTATGGTTTTGCGCCGACAAGAGACGATGTCCGTTCAATGGCCTTTGAAGTAGCTGAACAACTTAGGGGAAAGGGGGGTACATTCGTCATAGTTGTGTTCAAGTAATGATATTTGTCAAATGTGAACAATTAGCTTAATAAGATTTTGGGATTTCATAATATAATATGTTGTCTACACTTTTCACTAATAAAATGAATATTTTATCGACAAGTGTAAAAGTTATTCGACGTTTGGTAATTTAGTACATGTTGACGAATCAACCCCATCCATGGGGTAGATTCATCTATAAGGTGGGGTACATTAGTCTACTTTCAAATAAGTGCTTAGAACACAATATAAGACGTTTATTATAAGTGTTACAAATTTATCTCATATTCATATCTTTAAAATTAAAATTAAACGTATAATAGTTTGTTGCTGTTTTCACTTAATTTTTTAGTCATAGTGTCGTAAATGGCTTGCCTCATATGCTTTTCATTAATATTTGAACGATCTGTTTTCTTAACATATGTACGCGGCATCTGAAGAGAATACCAAACGTTAATTTAATTGATATAGCGGGTGGGGTACATTCGTCTATCAGATGAATGTACCCCGTTACATATAGACGAATGTTCCCCACCTGCAAAATTTATTCAAAACACGTGGTTTGTTATACCGGTATACATATTTTAGGTTATGTGTTATTCACTATGGTTACTTCAATAATAACGGATCTTATGAGCAACATGAGTGTATTTAAAATTGTAAGACTACATTAGTAACTAAGGTTACATATTTGTGAAAAAACTTACCTTAATTACACGCTTTCATAACTTTTTTATCAGACGTAAAGTGGAAACTTCTCTATGCACAGAACAATCTTTCACCACTAAATTATGTCTTCGACAGACTGACAAAGATTTAGCGGTAAATTCAAACTACTCTGATAGTTATGCATCCTAGACGAATCTACCCCATAGACGAATGTACCTCCTTTCCCCCTAAAATTAAACATACCTTTAATAGAGACAGAAGAACGGCAGTCGTTTTTACGCCGAAATCCCGATCTTGCTGTTCGAAAATCCGTTTTGCATAGGAGCTAACGAATATTCGTGGACAATACTTGTCCACGAATCCCTATTGATAGGGTAGATGATGGAAATTTATATGAGGGAGAATGGATGCAAGATGTATGTACAAATCTACTTCCTGTTGGCCGTGTAAGTACCAATACGTACAAACAAAATGTTGAAGAAATGAGAGAAAATTTAGCTTTATATTTTTATACAGAAGGAGCTGTACCATTTCAGTGGGATAAGTAGATTATCTCTACAAAGACTGTAATAATTACTGTTTTTCATAGAATTTTTCTTTTGTATGCAGACATACAACTTTTTCCTTCAAATTTTAAAATAAAATGTAGTAAATACCAATTTTTGTTTTATTTTTTATACCCTAAAAAGACATATACACATAAACTTTGTTACATATGTGGTGCAATCAGACAAAAGCAGATAAATCCATTTTTCATAAAAAATGAGATGACTATGACCCATTAATAAAGGGGTCAAATAAATCCATTGGTGAAATCAGAATCAAGCTAAAGAGAATGTATCCTACTGAAAAACAGACTTACAAAGTAGACAATCAAGCAAAAGCAGATAAATCCGTTGAAATATACTTTAACTTTAGGTTTCAATGAAAACAGGGTAAATCCAGTTAAATTCTAAGTAGATGTACATGTTTACATAGATGGCTATGACTACGTTAATCGGCTGTTTCTGTTAGTTTCATCGACGCACTTTGAGCTGTCAATTGACGTTTAATTAAATTTAAAATGATTTGACATTTAAATGTCAAAATACACTATAACAATTTATTTAAAAAAGCTTCTACTACATTTATCTGGCCACGACTGTACATATATAAATAAAAAAAATTAAGCAAAACAGTTCAAATAGTACCTTCAATAAGTAAATATTATGATTCAGAAGCTCTAAAAAAACATTTTGTATGAAGAATCAAGATGAAATGGATAAAGAAAACAATAAAACCCAATAATCGCTATAGAACACAAACGACGCTCACATAATATAACTGACATAAATGCAATTTTGACAAATCGTTCTTGTGTAAATGTGCACTAGATTTTAACCAATGACAGACGTTTGAGTGAATTTTGGAATGAACCTAGCACTAGCAGAGGAATACTAATTTCATATGAAAAAGGTATGTTGTTCTTTTTGGAAGTTAAAAAGTTTTTAACAAAAAAAAATTACAGATTATGGGCCAACTGAGATGAATGATATAATAAGGGCAGTAAATAGAAAAAAGGTATGTCAGCTATAATTATCTTTATTAATAACTAGTTATACATGTTTTACTTTAGGTTAAACATATCGATCAGAAAACTCGAAGACACCTTAAAGCTTTGAAGAGGAAAGTGCTATACCATCAAAAACGCAGTGAAGCTTACAAAACAAAATTGGCTATAGCTAGAAAAGAAAGTTATAATATTGAAAATTTTTCCTCAATGGCATTGCAATTATTTAAGCAACAATTTCAAAATTATTCAAGAGAAGTTCGAGGCGGAAGATTTTCTTCAAATGAAAAAGTTTTGGCTTTGGCTATGCAAAAACAAAGTCCTAAATGACATAAATTTCTTTCTGGGATATTTATTCTGCCGACAGAACAATCTTTGAAGAAGTTTTTAAATAAAGCACCAGTTCGAGCTGGTGTTTTAAAATCTGTATTAACAAGCAATAAAAATAATGTTAAAAATATGACAGAAGAAGAAAAGATATGTTCAGTAATATTTGACGAGATGGCCTTGCAGCCGCATGTAGACTATTATGACCAAATGGATAGTATTGAGGGGTTGGCATTGATCATCTATCGGTATTCATGATCAGGGGTATTTTTAAGAAATGGAAGCAACCAGTAGGATATGAGTTTTGTAAATCTTCTACACCTGCTTCTGAAGTATGCAGATTATTCAAAAAAGTTGTTAAGGAAGTGCAGTCGACGGGCTTAAAAATGATTGCTTCTGTATGCAATCAAGGGGTAACAAATGTAAAGGCTGTTCGAATGCTTATGGAGGAGACGAGAGCCAGTGTCCTCAGGAATAACTTAAGATATTGAAGAAAACGTGATTTCTATTGATGGATGTTGTTATAAGTACATTTCTGTCATTAACAAATCTACGCAACAACAGATGTCGCCAACATGTAACATTTCTATTCAGTACGATGTTCGTGTAAGACTTAGAGTAGTAGTAGTACACATGTAAACGAGTAAGACGTCGTGTATTATAAGTTATTTATCGGTTCAAATAAAGATACATGAAACGCTACAGTTTATTTACAAACAACTTCCACGTAATCATAATCAACATATGACTATTCCTCTGTTCGATCCACCACATTTATTAAAGTGCATTCGAAACAATCTCCTGACAAAGGACTCGACATTTTCTTAAAATGATATTAAAAAATTTGGCAAATCGTCACATATACGTGATGCATATTTAATAGATCTTTCGGCAAAAGTGAGAAATATGCCAAAATTAACGGATCTACATGTGATGCCATCAAGGGTATTAAAGATGCAATGTGCACTCAGGTTTTTAGCCAAAGTGTCTTATCAACCATTGAATTGATGAGCCGTAGTGGATCTAAACGTCCAGATAAATCTATACAAATTCCTGCTGAAGCTCAAGACACTGCCGATCTTTGCTTTTTTCTAAATGAACTGTTCGACAGCATGAATGGAGAAATTGGGGTATTCCTTCAGTGATAGCCAATTTTATTTTATTGGAGAGATTTTTAAAAATATGGAATTTGTTATTAATAAGATATAAGATTCCAAACTTTCCAACGAGGTCATTCAATCAAGACCCACTAGAAAAATTTTTTGGACAAGTACGATAGCATAGTGTGCGAATCATTAATCCAACGCCTGCTTGTTTCACACACTATTTTAACACGTTCGCTGCCACTTAAATTTTCGAAACAATCGCCAATACAAAGTTATGGTGTACCCAAGCATGCCGGGCAATGGTATGACGTGTTCCTTCTTCTTTAATTGATTCCAACACCAGGTGCAACGTCTCGATATGGCAGTATTCGCCTTACGCCCTAGAGTATTTTTCTTTGGATTGTGTGTATTTGTTTTCAGCGGCGCCATTGGTAGTACAGCTTTTGACGGGACTAATTGGTCGATTATATTTAGCCAGAAGTCACAAATTGACATTTTTGATTTCGTGAACTTTTTATATAACAAATACGAATTGATGAGAAGCATTTGCAGCATGTGTATACCAAGCTTTTTGTGCCAATGAAGAGTTTTTTCCCACATGAATAATATGAGAGCAGCTGATTTTGCCTATCAACTCCTCCCATACTTTCGTTGTAACGGAAAAGAGGTTTAGGCTTTTCGCGATCCCTCGCTAATTTATCTTGGAATGCCACTATCTCATTTCCAAATTCTGTGGAAATATATACCAGCTCCCTCTTATCTCGCCATTTACCAATAAGCACTCCATCGTCGCTGTATTTGATGACGGTTTCCCCCTTTTTCAATTTAGTAATTTTTACATCGGGAGGCGTGTTCTTGCGGTCCGTTCTAAAAGTAAGTAAGTAGTAAGTCTTGCGGTCCAGTAGCTTTATGGCGATGTCATAGCTGTTGTAGATATTGTCCATATAAACTGAATGGCCAACATCTAGCCGCCCATCCAATAAAGTACCACATTTGCCGCGTGACCTTTGCCGCCAAAGTCGCCCAACTGGCCGGTGTAGACGTCGACGTTCAAGATTGTGCCATCAGACTCCGTGAGAACGTACAATTTTACCCCGTATTTATGCCGTTTGTTTTTGATGTCCTGGCAAAACGACAATCTACCTCTCCACAACACCATGGATTCGTCGAGCGAAAAGTTTTTTCCCGGGTAATACACCTCTTTCATTTTTTTATTGAAATAATCCACCTTTGGGCTAATTTTGAAGAGTCGATCTTCCGGAACGCATTGTCCCTCTTTTGGGTTCTGTGCGAAATGTAAGCACCTAAAATTAAATTATCATAAGTAATATAACAAGTGACCAAGATTTTATCGATAAAATTGATGTGGATAGTTTGTAAGTGCTTGTTGAGATAAAAATTCCACGAGCCCGAAGAACGAGTGAAATTATTATTTTTTTTAATGTGGGTGCTTAGTTGCAGTGACTCCGTAAGCTGTATCGCTTGTCTGGCTATCACTGCAACTCTCGCGGTGTAGTTTTGTGTGTGTATGTTGTGTTTTGGTAATTTACTCTCTTAGTTGTGTTCATTTTGCCATATATTTGGCTGGTAACTCAGAAGAAGAGGAAACAAAAAAAAATAAACAAGATTTGCTTTGTGTAGTAATTGCGAGCATTGTGAGTAAAACCACGAGTGATTTTATCACTTATTAAAATTCACACGTGATTTTTTCGCTATAAAACGAATGTCATTGGCTGTTGCTAAGGAATTTCAACTGTGTTATTGGTTGACAGATATGTGAGTGATATAGTTGTCGTACATCATATTATTCCCGGAAATAAAATTCAATCTTACCTCACAATCAGAAGAAATCTATCTCTACTTATAACCGACGAGAAAAAAGGCATACTAAAAATATGGACGTTTTCCAATAATCTTGCAGTCTATTCGTCAATATAGTGCCCATGTGCAAAAGTACGCCGACAAATACACGCATTTCTTGAGTGGTAGCATCACGCGAACGAGTAATCCTTGACGACTCAGCTGTTCCCGGTGAAAGAAAAACTTCCTCAGCATAGCTATGTTTTTGTTTCTGTGACTATTAGCTTGAAACAACTATCATCAACCAACATATTGAAAAAAACCACAGGTTGGTTTCTTCTAAGAAATAAACAACGTTGTTTATGTTATAATAATTTAGGAAGTTTAAAATTATAATTAATAAGAAAACTCACCATCGGGTACAACCAGAAATTCCTGTTTTTTAGTAAAGAGTATGTTTTTCATTGTACGATTGTCTGACCATTGAGGGAAGCGCGGAAACTGTTGTGGATGGTTTTGAGGAACTTCGCTGATTGACTGTTTCCTTATTTTTGTCAGCTGGGACAGAATTATCCTTTTTGATTTCGAATCCTTTCTCCTTATTTTCATACGTCATGGGCTTAGGATGATTTTTATGCAGTAACCTGCTCGTTATTTCCTTCTCCATTGGTTCGTATTCAAGTAAATCATGAAATAACTTATCTGTTGTGTAGTGATTACGTGCAAACATAGCATCACATGCCTTTTTTGACCATAAACCTACCAGCACTTGTTTTTTGATTTCATGGACGTTCAATTTGAGATTATCACAAAGTTTCGCCTTTTCGTGAAAATACGACGCCACCATTTCCTCTTTTTTTGTATCCTATCTACCATTTTCTGCCATTTGGTAGTAGTGTGTTCTTCTATTATAAAGATTTCAGTAAATTTTTCCACAAAATCGTCCCACGCGTTTATCTAATTTCTCTTCATCTGATACTAATACCTTGCTCCTCCAACAAGTCTGGTTCTGGCTGTTCCAAAATATAATTGTCGGATAAAGAATGCTATATTTGTGCGCTATTAAGATCGGTCAGCCATGATTTTGCTTTGTTTGGTTCGCCATCAAAATTGGGTATTTTTTCAAATAAATTAGATATTATACCTGCACTATTGGACATTGTCGATATTGAAATTGTACCCATACTCAATTTGTCGACTAATCTTTCTAATAACACATCTCTTTTAGCAAGATGCTGTATTAGTGCATCTACATTGTTTGAGTTCGGAGGTGGTTCATAACTCTCGCTTTTACTTTCATCGTCATTCCTTACGTTATGGCAAAATTCTTCGAAATCAGCGACGTCAGCTTCCATCGTGTGTAAACTTCCCACTCAAAATTCACGCTGCAATCTAACCTAAGTTATCACTATTTTTAGTTCACAATTTATTACGTTCTCTGTACTGTAATTAACTGCACTTGATTTATCTACGCTTCATCCCACTTTAATCCCACTTCTGAAATGTTAGTGAACACTACTGGACTCGTTTAAAAAAAATATTAAGAACAAATAGAACCATAAACGTCACAAGAAAGCAATACAGTCTCTCTGATAGAGTAGATATACTACAAACTTTTGAATAAAATATGTGTTGTGTGCAAAAGTTTACTTCAAAACATAAATTATAGAAAGCTTTGATCATTATGAAGCATTACTTTTTATAGATACCACATCTGAAAGCAGTGAAGCCTCCACCAGTAGTCAGTCACTGTTTAAAACAAAAAGAAAGAAAATTGATCCCAAGGAAGATGCGGCAGAGCAGCGACATCAATAAAGGCTAGAAATTCAGAAAAAAGCAATAGATACATACATTTGAAACTTATATAGCCAAACTAATTGATAAACTGTGAATATAGGTAAGACAAGGGATTGAAGCTGGGAAAAAACTATAATCACTTTCAGAATTTCATATTTATTTTTATGTTTATAACAAAATATTTTACGTTATTAACCCTTTCAGTCCCGAAATAATGTGTGATGAAAAAAAAATTTTATGCAATAATCTATTTTTTTAAAGATTTTTAGTATAAGTAAAAACTGTCAAAAACCTTTCAATTTTGACATTTGATACGTATACCACAGTGTACACTGGAACTTAGAGGTACTACCACTACATATAAGAAAAATTATAATAACACATGATACAGACCTAAAAAAGCCTAAAGAAAAGCCTTTACTAAACAAATATTTTATTTCATTGTATGTATATATTTTGCGATGCTAATTTACCTTCATTAGAATGGTCCAACCATTCCCACAGCACTCATTTCACTTCATCGGTTCCTAATGATCGAAGATCAATTACATTTATGGAAGCAATTTCTATATCTAACTTAAGGCAGTTTAATGGAATATTAAATAAAAATAAACGAGTTCTTGATTTAGTATTATCTAATTATCATGCTATTAATTCTATTAAAAAATCTGACCATCCCTTAGTGATAGAGGATGATCATCATCCAGCCTTAGATTTGGATCTAGAAATAAGTTATTTAAAATTTTCTAAGCGCAAATGTCAAGAATACCTAAATTTTAAGAAAGCTCACATAATCAGCTTTCTCAGGTATTAATTCAGATTTACAATCTATTGACTGGGAATCGAATTTTAGAGGATTAAAAATCAATGAGCAGGTCCACCTTCTATATTTAGTAATTAATAGCATTAATTGCAAACGAGTTCCTGGAAAAGTATTTAATAATGATTCGTATCCTCATTGGTTTAGTGAGAACACTATAAAGACTATAAAAGCAAAACTAAAAGCTCATAAAAAATGGAAAATATTAAAAAATGATGTAAATTACCGATATTTCAGTGTGTTAAGGTCACAGTCAAAACATTAAAATAAATTAATTAAAATAGATTATCTTAAATATATCAGTCATGTTGAACATAATATTAAAAATGATTCTAAGCAATTCTGGCGATATGTTAATGGTAAATCGGGTAGGTCGAACATACCATCCTTATGTCCTTATGTAGATATTTGCTAAGTATTTTACGTCAGTATACGAAAAATGTCAGTCATCACCTTACAGTATGGGATCGCCTCAGTCTGAGCTAATCTGTGGTTTATCAGCTTTCAATATTGATAAAGAAACTATAGAAAACAAATTACGGTACGTGAACATAAATAAATCCGCTGGGCCGGATGGACTTCCTCCACTGTATTTAAAGCATTGTTGTATAGAACTATCAAAACCATTATTCTTATTATTTAATAACTATATTAAAGAAGGTGTATTTCCTACTGAATGGAGAAGGGCGATTGTACTTCCAGTACACAAAGCTGAAGCTAAGGATCAAGTAACAAATTATCGACCGATTACTATAATATATTGTCGACTTTTGCTAAGGTTTTTGAATCTATAGTAACTGATGTTTTAAATAGTCATGTTAAACCCTATAGGTATAATAGAAGAACAGCATGGGTTTGTACCTCGACGTTCAACAACAACTAAACAACCTTGTTAGTTTTACCAATTATGTTGTAGATAGTATAGATGCCGGTAGACAATTAGATGTTGTATATACAGACTTTAGCAAAGCGTTCGACAAGGTTGACCATCATATACTGCTACATAAGCTGCAGTCCTTTGGTATTTATGGGAATCTGTTGGGGTGGTTCCGCACCTATGTCCATGGTAGATCACAGGTGGTTCATGTGGGTGGATGTCTATCTAAGTCGTATTATTCGACATCTGGTATTGCCCAGGGTTCAAATCTTGGCCCACTTTTATTTTTTTTATTTGTGAATGATATTGGTAAATGCTTTAATAATACTAAATATTTACTGTACGCTGATGACTTGAAGGTATTTAAGGATATTCAAGCCCCGAATGATACTGATTTATTGCAAGAAGAGTTAGACCAGCTGGATCATTATTGTAGAATAAATAAATTATCATTAAACATAAATAAATGCCATAAAATTACTTATACCAGAATGCATAAACCTGTTGTGCGTCACTATGCAATTAATGATATTACACTTGAGACTGTAGAAAATGTTAAAGACTTGGGGGTTACGTTTGACCAGAAAATAATATTTGATTTACACATTAATAATATTTCCGTTAAAGCCAGACGTTTGTTGGGATTTATAATGAGGTCTACATCTACTTTTAAAACAAGAGAAGCACTATTTACAATATACTACTCGTTAATAAATAGTGTACTTATTGCTCCCAAGTGTGGAATCCTTATTATAATATCCACCCACATTGACAGGTTGGAGAGTGTGCAAATAAAATTTGTAAAATACGCCAATTACAGACTCAATTTATGTGAAAGAAATGCAACTTATGCCGAACTAGTACGCAAATATAATATGTTGACACTATCAATACGCAGATCGCTTGCAGATGTTTTGAACAACTACATAAATGATTCTTATCTACTGTCTATAATTTCATTTGCTGTACCACAATGTGATTTGCGCGTTAAACAATGTTTATTTGAAAAACAAATGCGAACAAATTATTATATGAATTCTCCTGTTGTGCGAATGGTTAGGACCTATAACAAGTTGTTTTACGATTGCGATATTTTTATAAGAGATAGAAACAAGTTTAGGAGATGTATACGTTCCTCTGTAGAATCTTAAATGAGCGCATGTATCTATGTATTAATAGTGTTGTTGAAATATTTATGTACGGTCTGTTCCAAAATTAATGTCACCCCCGCTGCCGAAAAACACGTTATAACTGCTAATGCAAATTAGTTGAATGAAGTTTAATCGATATTTGGTTTGCACCGCATTTACAACATTAGTATTCACTAACGAAAAATCGTATTGGATTATGGGAAACATCATTTTGGGAGCGACATTAATTTTGGAACAGACTGTACCTGTCATTGCAGTTTTGTATGTATGTACATATGATAAATATCCTACTGTTTGTAAGTTGTAATGTGATTGTCGGTGGGCAGCGTTTTGGACTTGCGTCCGTGCTGCTCCAGTGATTCTATATACAGTTCGTGTAATCGATCTTTAGACGCACGTCATCAATTTTTATGCGTACGAATCAAATCGGTACTTCTAGTTCAAGTCAAGCACTATATACATAATGCATTAAAATACACATTTCTGACAGTAAACATACACACAAAGTAGGTTAGGATTTTTCTATGGTTAGGATTCTACCAATTGAGCATTAACCTAAAACACGCATTACGTTTGATTATAACGTTTAGAGAGCATCTCTAAGATGAATTTCGCCTTTTTAATAAAGTCCTATTATATAAATCTGTCATATTGCAAATAAGTTATGACACTGAATACTAATGATGTACAATTTGACACTTGATTAAGGCAGTAGTCTAGATATGATTTGTATTGCAGACATACGTATTTTTCGCGCTTGAATATTCGACACCGATATTAAATAAGGATAGGTAGATTAACCGACAATCTTTGCTTATGTCATCAAACAATGACGTGTGTCTAAAGATCCATTACATGAACTGTAAATAAATAAATAAAAATACAAATTGTAGCAGTTTTAGCAATGCATAAGTGCACATTACACTTTTGACACATTACGTGTTTTCTGCTTTTACAATCAGGAAATTTGCAACGAGACGCAAAACTTTTGTCGTCAAATGGAGGTAAGTGATTGAACGCATCTAATCGGACTTCATCAACAGGCTTAGATTCCGGGCGTGTAGATTTTTTAGCAGATGGCGAATCAGTGTGTGATGAAGTCGAGTTGAGTTTCAATTTATACCAATAGGTATAAAGTATAAAGAGAGTGTAATAGATCTACGATTTCTTTCTCAGGAATTCCAAGAGCAAGAGCTTTTGCTTTATACTCAAGCCATCCATTTGTACAAGCTGTGTCTATGCCATGGGTAAACATCCGAAGTGTCCATTTACGAAACCGAATAAATGTTCGATAAATCGTAATCAAAAAGTCAATTTTATCGACGCCGCCTATGTTGGCGTTGTAATTTTTAACAACTTCTGTACGAGGAATATTTACATACTCTTTCGTTTTTTTATCCCATCTTTTGCACTGATGTGTTCTCCCGATACTTATATAATTAGAAGCCATTGTTACTGCTTTATTATCAAACCATTTGGTAAGGATCACTTCTCCATCATCGCTAATAAGTTCCTCTGCAGCACCACGGTCCATTTTTGCCATCTCTGAATCGGTAGAAAAAGGAGGACTTTTGAATCCATCTATTCTTGCAGTTCCAGTTGCATAAATTAGCCTTCGTCTCTAATACAGGAGGAGGTTGTAATTAGAAAAAAAATTATCAAAATATAACAGCAAGCTTCAGAACTACGGCAGCCCCTAAACCAAAAACAGCTTGTTGATCAGGATTTAATTCTGTCCTGGAACCTTGATATATTACAAAATCATACATGATACCGCTAGTGCCACACAAAGCAAATAATTGGATGCCCCATGGATTAGGCTTAGCTTTGACATATTGCTTTATATTCAGCCGTCTTTTGAAGGGTATCATTTGCTCGTCGACGCATAAAGCTGTTTCTAAAGTTAATTCTGACATACGGTTTGAAAGCACATCGTAGAGTGGACGTACTTTCCACAATCTATCTGTATTTTCCGAAGGCCTTTCATGTACGTTCACAAAATTCGGATGTTTTCTCAGTTTAAAAAATCTGTCGCGAGCCATAGCATCTGAAATAACGGGAATTCGTATTTTGTTTTCCCAATAACACCTAACTCTCGGGTAATTTAAGTTTCCCATCAGGATATGTAATGCCACAAAAGTTTGTAATTCGGCATTACACGTAGGCACGAATGTAGCGTATTGCTGTACGGCAAAAAGATTAGTATTATAAGCCATTATATTGAACAGATCATCAGTAAAGTACTTTCGAAAAAAATATAAGGGACTTTCTAATTCAACGATTTGAGGAGTTATAGGATGGTACCAATTTATATTTGGCGTCTGATACTGCACATTTTTGCGCCAAACAATATCTTGTTTGCGTGTAAGCTGATTTTCAATGTAATACAAATTTATACGGTAAGACATACCGAAGCAGATGGTATTTGTTTGGGTTTTTTGAGAACTTGTTTAGTGTTCAGGATTGATTTGTTAGGTTCCCTTTTCACATTAGTCTGATCTGGCTGCTGCACAATAGGACCAGTAGACACTCCACGGAACTCGACTGTATTACCTACTGGAACTGCATTTTCTAGCTCTTGATTCCGTATGCAGTCATCAATAGATGTTTCCCCTTCGAGCAAGACATCATTGGAAATTGCAACGCATACCTCTTCAAATTCATTATGAGCCTCTAAGAATATAAATACCAAATTTCTAGCTTCAATTTTGTTCAAACCATTTTTTTGATCGTCATTTACTTCCCATCCGTCGTCCTCTTCACTTAGATCCTTTAGATCTGAATTCTTATTTTCTAAGCTCTTCGTATGTGAGGTATTTTTTACTCATTTTTATTATAAAAAAACTATAAACTATACTCATACACATAAAACAACAAACATACGTTAGGGTTGCAAACCTCTTCTGAATCCCACTGTACACGACAGTATACGTATTTTGAGTAGATCGGATAAACCACAGAATATTATTCTTTGACAAAGAAGCACCATATTTCTTTTTTTAAAATCTTTTTTATGATAAAAAAATATAATACAACATAAACAAACAGGGTACAGCCCGCATGGTCCGAAACATACCCGTCATAATAATGGTTGGTTCAGACAGAAAGTATTAGTAGTAATCTTAGTACTAATCTTGTCTTAGTATTAATTCTAATCTTAAGAAAAAATCTAGCGTTCATACAAACATTTGCGTTAGTCCTAGGTCTCAATATAAATATAGGTGTATATCCTTAAATAATTTTATAAACCTGCCAAGATGTCAAGATTAAAAAAAGCAATATATTTATGTTTAGTGACTGCTTCAGTGTGTGTGTTAAATAAATTAAGGAAAAAAAGGCGTTTTAAAGTTCGATCACTAAATAGACGTCGAAATATCGAAGGACATTTTGCAACATTCATAAAAGATATGCGACAAATTGAACCAGATATAACACAATTTTTTAAGTATACAAGAATGACTCCAGATCTTTTTGATGAACTTTTAAATATTGTAAAAGATGATTTGCAAAAATGTCTTATTGAAAATCCACTTTCGCCTGCTCATCGACTTCTAATTGCATTGCAGTAAGTAATCCTATAGTTATGATTGACGAATGTTCCATGTTTTTTTATTTTAGTTACTTAGCAGAAGGATGCTATATGCAAGAACTTGCTTGGTGTTACAGAGTATGTAAATCTACTGCTCATTATGTAATAAAAGAAACAACATCTGTACTATGGGAAAAATTATGTCCACTTGTTTTACCCGAACCGACAAGAGAACAGTTTGAAGAAATTTCTATGCAGTTTTATGAAAGATGGGATATGCCAAATTGTTTTGGGGCTGTAGCTGGTAAACATGTCCCTATACAAGCACCGAAACACTCTGGCTCCGATTATTTTAATTATAAGAAAGGGTTTAGTTTGGTGCTGCTTGCTGTATGTGATGCTAAATATTGTTTTACCATGGTTGACATTGGTGCACAGGAATCAAGTCATGACAGCACTGTTTTCAAAGAAAGCAAGTTTGGTAAAGCAATTCTGAATGGTTCACTGGATATTCCACTACCAAAGAATTTGCCGAACAGCAATATGATGGTAAATCATTTTGTTGTTGCTGATCAAGCATTTCCCTTGCACAGTTCTATAATGCGACCTTATCCAGGAAAGAATTTAAGTATAGAAAAGTTAATATTCAATTATAGATTATCAAGAGCTAGAAGAACAATAGAGAATACATTTGGAATTCTTGCACAAAAATGGAGGATCTACAGAAAGCCAATAATAGCTAGCATAGATATGTGTGAAAGTATAGTCAAAGCTACAGTCGTTTTGCACAATTTTTTACGTATGCAAGCAATAAATCACACACAATTTAGTTCTTTTTCTTCAAATATGTGCAACCAGCCGGAAAGAATGTCCTCAATGCTAAGGTCTGTATGCAGATTAGGATCAAATAATTGTAGAAGAACAAAGGGATATTTTGGCACAATATTTTATGTCTAATGGTTCAATACCAGCTCAGTGGAACCACATTTATGTAGGCTGTGCCCAATAATTTAACGTAAAATTATAATCTGTAAAATTTACTGAAACATGTATCTTTCTTTAAATAAATTAGCAAAACATTAATTACGGTTTTTCTATATAGTTTGTAACATGTAGGTATGTATACCTTTTTTTTAAACCCCCAATACCTCCCTCTCCCCCCCAATAAAATCATTTATTGGAATCCTACTAAAACGACGTAAACGTAATAACTCATTTAAAACAAACAAACATAATTAAGAAATAAAAATTTATTGTCAAGAAACAAATAGGTACTATAAATACATTCAAAAGCAGTATAAAACAATATAAATGCAACCTATTTAAATAAGAACATAATTAAGAAATAAAAAATTATATGTCTTCTGAGGCTTCTGCTATAGCCACCATAATTTGTGATTTTAATAGCAGTTTATGTTTTCCGCTTATGATTTTTTTTAATTCTGCTCCAACCACTTTACCAAACATATCGTCTTCATCTTCTTCAATAGATTCTGCTAATTGCTGAGTCGAATCTATGCCATTTCGTTTTCGTTTACGGGCTGACTCTGAAGGAACGGATTTATTTGGTGTTAATCTCTCGCTGCTTGATGAAGATGACGGCGGAATGTCTGGCATAGAACATTGCTTCATTTGTATTACTTCTACAGTTTCTAAATTAACTGAACTAGTAACAATCGATGATACATCCTCAGGAAATGATATATCCAAATTCTGGGTCTCCATGCTTACATCTTCCACATCTAGCCGCAGTACTGTTGGCAGGAAATTACTTACTGTTCTAAAAATTAAAGAAAATATCTTAATATGTGAAATATTTAATTTCTACATACCATCTACAATATCTACATACTTTCTTTGCATGACAACTTTGTCAAGAAATGCACTGCAGATATCATAATATTGTCATGTGGACCTAGCAGCTGAACCTGAGGGTGGATGTTTAATTAATCGACGTTCCTTTGCAAATCGGTGTCTTATATTATTCCACCTACGGTCTCTGAGACCGATTTGCAAAAAACTACTTTTAATTTGAAATAACTTCCAACTAAAACCTCTAAAGACTTCAAATATGTCAATAAAACTAGAGAAATCAAGTAGTAAACTTTATTAATCATTATTCAAGCATGTTAAAGTAACTTACAAAAAGCACGTCTTAGAAAAAAGCGGATAATTTAAAAATTTAATTAAGTCAGAAAATGTTTTAATTTTGTAACAGATACAAACATATGGGTTTCTAAAAGTTTAAATATTGCTAAAACTACAAAAACATATTTGTCAAACCGAAATTCTTCTGTTAAAAGGTATGCTTCAATTTAGGTACATTCTTTGCATACAGCGGTCAAATGTTCCAAACACATATACTTTTTGCATTTATGACAATTGAACCTTGTCTTTCTACTTTTTGTACTTGAACAATAGAAACACCGGCCGTGTGTAACTGGTTGATTTGCTAGATTATCAGTAGGAATGTTATGAATTTCTTGAATTCTTAATCTGGATGTTTTGGGAAGAGCTGTAACACTCAAGCGTTTTTTCATCTGGTTTTCAACCAGTTGCTTTCCGAGTGTTTCTAGAAATAATTTCCTTGAAAGTCTATTGTCGATATTATTGTTTTTATGTATAATATATGCGTTAATGCCAGCTATGTTCAATAATCCATAAAATATTACCAATGGCCATCGACGTGTAATTCTAGCACAGTTGTAACTTGCGCATAGCTTATCTACTGTATCAACACCACCTTTGGTTTGATTGTAGTCAATTATAATGGATGGTTTCCCAGTGTCCTCGTCAATAGAGTCGTCAAGATGCATAGTTGAACAAAGGAATACATTTTTCCTTTTCTTGGGATATAGGATACTAAGGTACATTTCTCTTGAAATGCAAACATAGTTGATTTCTCGGGCCTTTTTACCGTCATGGCTGGTGGTATTTCCGGTTTATTTTTCCTTAGTGTTCCTATAAGCGTCAATTTATAGTCATTTAGAAGTGTATAGGCCAGTGGTACACTTGTGAAAAAAATATCGGTTGTCAGGTTTCGATTTGAACCCCATATTGGCTCACATAACCTTGGAACCAGAGAAGTATTCGATGTTTCAATACAGTATGGCCCTTGCGGTTGTTTACCAACATAAACTTCTAGTTTCGCGGTATAAAACATCTTAGCGTCAACTAATGAATATACCTTTAATCCATATTTATTTGATTTAGACGGTATATATACTCTAAATCGACATCGTCCTCTAAAGCCCCATAACATTTCATCAATCGTTGTAAATTGTGAGACTAAAGTATTTCGGTAGATTTATGTTAAATTCATCCAAAAAATCTCTAATGGCTGCTAATTTGTCATATTGTTGCCTTTCTGGTCGTGTTGTCTTTTCGTCGAAACGTAAATTTTGTAATAAGAATTTAAATCTTTCTAAGGACATGGTTAACCTAAAAATTTCTAAACCCATGCCATCTGTTCTAAATAGATCAGTAATATCTTGAAAGTTACTTTTCATCGCACCACCTATATAAAGAAGTCCAAGTAGTGCTTTGAGTTCATCAATGTCTGTTAGTCTTGCTGTTCTATACGCTTCAGAATACCGTTTTGACTGAATATAATTGTTCGTATAAGCAACAGTATTATCTAACATTTCATTTGTAATAAACAAACTCCACATATCGATTGGAGTTTTCTTCTTCTTAGCTTCACCTTTTACTCCTGGCATTTGCGTTACTATATTATGTGCGCGTGTTCGAACATTTGGTCTCCCGTCAAAGTGTTTTTTCCATTTGAAACCATCTTTTCCAAACATATAAGGAACACGCAGTTTCTTTGATTGTAATTCAGGCTCTACAATATCATTTATTTCATTATCCGTTAGATCTTGTTCCGTGTCAGAATTTTCTTCTTGAATTTCTATATCATCATTTTCTAAACTTGAGTCACTATCTTCAGCTACTTCTGAGTCGGTTTGTACTTCTTCAAAGAGACGTTGAAGTTCCTTTTGTTCTATTTCGTAACTCCAATTAGCCATTTTTACGATGAGAAAGCTAGAAGAACTAAGAAATAATTCGTTTGTATTTGAAGATGCATTACACAACTTACCAACAACAAATCACGTTAGAACTAACATCCGTCTCTCAGACCGAATCCGTTAATATTATGAAAAATTACATACACACACGAATTTCAAATTCAACACTGACAACGTTATATTATGAAAATCAGCTACAAGAAGATGCGCATGCGTATAGTAAAAGATGCGGAAATAGCCGGCAATTTTCGTAACTCGGTCTCACAGACGGCATGTTAGTTACGGAAGGTTAAAGTTGTTTGTGTTCACGGATTCCAACTTTGATATTTTTGATATTTCAGACATCAGTTGATGAACAAAAAGATATTGCTAGCAAAACTATTGGTCAGTTTGAGAACCCCGTGTACTTCTCACACAGAATGCATCGGTTAACAGCATCTCATTTCGGCAATGTTGTAAAAAGAAGATAGTCTACACCATGTGCTGCACTAGTTAGAAATATATTAACGCCTTCTATGGTTTCTACTCCCGCATTAGAATACGGACGGAGAAATGAAATAGTAGCCATTCAGAAATTTTCTGGAGAAACAGGCATGACCGTAGAACCTTCTGGACTTTTTGTTGACACAGAACATGGATTTTTGGGCGCTTCTCCTGATGGTAAAATAATAGAACGTAGTATTATCGTAACAAAATAATGTAGTACCTATACTATACGTGTTTTGTCATGATTTGAAAACCCAGTACCTACTGTATGATCTCAGAAATGACATTTTTTTAGGTCTTATAGGCAATGAATATTTAGTTGAAGTAAAGTGCTTTCATAAAGTTGTCACAAGAGGTCTATCTTTGAAACAGGCCGTGGAGACACACATGGTTGCGTGTTTTCAGATGACTAATGATGGTAACATCCTGTTACGGAGGACGCATAATTACTATTATTATTATGGTAGTCATTGTTGTGTAAAGTTTGGAGTCTCTAATATTGTTTTAGATTCAGGGTCAATTAGCAATAACAAACCGTGCCAGATGTTTTTTCATTGGGTATAGTGGAGAAAAAAATAATCTCGATGTGCTGATGAAAAAGTAAGTTTTTCTTTAATAATAGCTTTATATTATTAAAACATGGTGCCTTTAGGTAGAGCTTTATAAAACAGGTGGTGGTACTAGGAAAGTGCCTCCAATTGTACCTGCAGAGGAAAAATTGCTGGATTCATTGAAAGAAACTTTTCATCCAATGCCAAATGCTTATGACTCAAGTTCATCATATTTTGAAGGTAGTGTTTTAACAGTAATGTACATCTAATAATGTGTAATATATGTATTCATTTCTATAACAGAGCAACAGACATATGAAGTGAGCAATGAGAATTTGTATAGCGTTATAACAGATCATGATTATATTCCTGATACAATGGCAATTGCAGGATCCTCTAAAGATATAGGCCAACACACTGCTATCGTTGAGGTTTTATTTTTATGTTCAATTGTAGCATATACAAGCACGCCTAGTCGTAAATGTGCACTTGGTGATGTGTATGAAGAAGTATCTTCCTTTAGCACTACAAAAAGGAAAAATATGACTACTAAGGAAGATTACACAAGAAAATGTAGTGATGAAAAACTGCAGATACTCTCGTTAGAAAAGGAAATTAAGCAAAATAAAAATAAAAAAACGAATTAGAAAAACTCGAATTAGAGATGCAAATTCTTAAAAAGAAATTAATAATGGCCGAAAATGAGGAAGAGTTTCAAAAGAAGGAACATGAACTAAAATTAAAAGTTTTGCAGTCCCAAGTAAGAAGAGAATTTTGAATCTTTCATTACAAATGTTTCAAATTTTTATAACCAACGGCAGGAAGTAAGCAGCTATTATGCAGTGAAATATATTCAAGGAATTGAAATTCTGTTGAGTAATAAGAATAACAATTACCATTATTATAATATTTTAATGTACATAATTACATGAGTACCTGTATTATAAAAACTAAATTTAATAAAACATTCAATTAAAAAAGGTGCTAATAATATAATTTCTTCGTGCATGTATATTATTTTCTAGTTGCACAGCTTCGCATATAGGAAAATCAAATACATTATTATCCTCTGCAAACTCATTTTCCTGTCGAGATTCATTAGCTATATTATATAACACAGCTGTAGCTACAATAATTCTTAAAATATTTTTAGTTTTTAATTGCATCCCAGATCTCAATGCAGGAAACCTTCGTTTCCCAACACCATTCAATCTCTCTATTACATTTCTTGTTCTTATATGAGCATTTTGGTATCTCATTTCTGCTTCTGTAAGGGGATTAGCAAGCGGTGTTAATAAATAGTTTGTACACATGTAACCACTATCCCCTAACATGTACGAATTTGCAAATTCATTTGCTTCAAACCGTGCTCTAAGTAGGCTATTTGAAAATATCCTACTGTCATGCACAGAACCTGGCCACCTTGCAACAATATCCATAATTTTCAAATTTGCATCACATACTATCTGGACATTTATAGAGAACCATCCTTTACGGTTACGGTATAACTCTGCATTCTCACCTCCAGGTGATTTAATAGGAATGTGAGTACAATCTATAGCCCCAATGACACCAGGAAATTGAGATAATTTATAAAATTCTGTCTTTACACTAGCAATGTCATTTGCTGTTGCTGGCATTTTAATATATTCCTGAGCCATAAGTGCTATATGGTGTGATACGCGGTGAACACAACGACAAACTGTACTTTTATGAATGTTCATGCAATCACCTATTACTTGTTGAAATGACCCTGTTGCATAAAAGCGTAAAGTACACAATAACTGGTTCATTGGTGAAATTGGGTGGTTCTTCATATTTTCTTTCAATAATTCGTTCGGCTTAATAGTCTTACTACACAACCTTTAGATAATCTAAAACGCGCTTTAAATTCTTCATCATTATAATAAGTGAACAGATCCGTTCGTGGTCGCAAATTCCGAAGATTTGGGAGCAATTCCATAATATGTTCTTCATCAGATGATGAAGACGAACTACTTAAATTTAATTCCATTTTTAATTGTTTCTTAATACAATTATACGCTACGTGATATAATTTCACCCGCATTTCTGTGTCTAGACAGTAAACCACAACGACCACAAGAAACGTTAAGGTTGGTTAAGAATTAGGAACAGGGTAAGAATTTTTGACAGATTTCCCGCCGAAGATGATTTCAGTTCACCAATCAGCAAACGGTTTTTGTCGATTATACTCGAACATTTCAAGATTTGTCAATCCTAGGTTGTTTGAGTCGGCGCAACAGGTACAGAAAAATCTCGGTTTCACTGAAAAAATCGAGATTCACGAACTGTCGTTTCAAACCGCTGTTGGTGCAACCGGGCATTAATAGACAAATATTCGTGTAAAATCGGGAACAGCTGATCGGATACGACAGACAGGATAGTTCATTACCCTTGTACAGTTACTAGGCAGACCATGTAAGAAATCTCAATTGTGACATCTGTGCTTGAAAAGCCACATTACAATGACGGGGTAATCGCCAAATGACACACACTGCAAGTCAAGAGGTTTGTTACCGTGATATAGGATAAAAATTACGAATACAATGTTTTCGTTACGTTTATCTGGAGCGGTTGGTTCTTCTACAATATATCATAAAACCTTTAAATTAAGATTTTAAATTGAAGTTAAATGTGTGTACTACAATATGTGTATTTCACAAATTCATTTTTTTTCTTGGAAAATAAACGAGTGCCGTTATAGTGCCGTGTGTCAAAGCGACTCGTCCTCATGATTTTCAACATACCGTATTTCAGTTAATATGATATTTCCTCTACCTATCGAAAAATTAATATAAAATCAAGCCCTTATGTTTATTATTTTAGTTGCTTGATAACTAAGTCAGTACGTACTGTGTGCTTCTAAAATGAGTTTCGAAATGATTCTTAGTGAAAAGGGTAAACCCTTATTGTTAAGTGAAAATTATAAATTTCGCCAATATCGAGAACTGAAAACAACGGGTGAAATGTGCTGGTGTTGCACCGTGAAAAATTGTGTTGCCAGAATATACACGATAGGAAGTGAATACGTGTTCTCAAGAAAGGCTGGTGATCATAGACATCAACCTCAGTCTGATCAATTAATAAACAGACAGCGTATTAGTAACCAAGTGAAACGAAAAGCGGAAGCCCACATTGCTGAAAGACCGCGAAAATTAATGCAAGTGGAAATAACGACGAAAAAGAACACACTCGAAACTTTAACCACAAAGGTTATCCAGTGCATAAGAAAAAATATACAGCGTGCAAAAACAAAAGCTGTACCTATATTACCTTCATCTAGAGAGGACGTACAAGAGTTTTTGGACACAATTCATTTTCAAACAATTCGGGGTGAAAATTTTTTAATGTGTAATGACAAACAATCTGGAATAGTTATGTTTTCAACAACTAGTAACTTAAATACTCTTTGCTGCCAAGAAATCATATTGTTAGATAGAACGTTTGATTATTGTTGTTATAATATGTATATACCCCTTGTGTATTGCTTTTTAAAAGATAAGAGGAAACAATCATATAACGAGGTTATGTCGATCATCAAAAACAAGTGTCTTGAACTGGGACTACTTTTTAGCCCAAGAAAAGTTGTTTCTGATTTTGAAAAAGCCATTCATTCAGGTATATTGCAATGTTTTCCTACAACGGAGATTATAGGCTGTAGATTTAATCTAAGTCAAGCTTGGTAAATTTTCTTTTTGGTATTGTAAAATATATTAATTCCTTTTAATTATATTATTTAAGGTGGCGCAAAATACAAACGTAAAAAGTAATCTAGTTATTTAGTTATATCTTTTATAACAATAACTATTGCATTGTTTCTGTTCACCGCAGATACTTCCAGTGCCACTTTATCGACCCCACAATCATCCACTGTTGCATTACCATTGTCCAGAATACAGACACGGAAAGGTATATTAGTTGTTATTTACTTTTGTGTTACTTATTATTATATGATGTTTTTTAGACTTGAGGAAGAGGCAAAACTTGTTGAAGTCTGTTAACCTTGGACGTAAAAGATATTTATCTCCAAGAGGCAGGCATTTTTATGATATATCTCAAACTCTGTTAAGGATGTCAAGAGATTTGGATAGACGTTCTGCGACCTTATCACAGCAATTAGAGAAAGCCCACGAGTATACCAATTCTCCAGTATTTTTCAAGGCAATGGTGAATGAAACAACGTATAACTTTATTTCTTCCCAAATTCAACTACAGAGTATAAAACCACGCGGAAGACGCTTTAGTTTAAAGAGTAAAATATTTGCTTTATCGCTCATGAAGTTAAGTGCGAAAGGTTACCGATTACTGGAAAGAACCTTCGCACTGCCATCACGAAAGACGTTAAGCATTGATGAAGATTCCTTTCGAATGTGGGATTAATAACAAGATTATTCAAAGTTTAAAATTGTCTATAAATAAAATGAACAAGGCCGACAAATATTGCTGTATTATATTCGACGAAATGAGTGTGGATGTTGTATTAACGTATAACTCAAAAACAGAGGTGGTAGATGGTTTTGTGGACTTTGAAGATGATAGGAAGATACAGTTTTTTTTTTTTTTTTTTAAGGGGAAACCGCTTGGCCCCGAGGCACGGGTTCAGTGTGTCCCAGGAGTGTCGGGCGCTGCTCCGACTAAAACCCCTCTTCGACCATAACATAACACAAAATACAAAATTTGAAATCAAAATTAGTTGAAAACATTTAGGCAATAGGTAGCACAGTATCTACATGATATTAAAAATGCGACAATGCGGCCATGAGAGAAACAATGGAAAGCAATCTACGACTGTATTATTTAATTGACAGCTCCTATTTTTTGTGGTTGTGTGTCATTTAAAAATTGCGTTACGAATAATTAAAAAATGTTAACTCTTGAACAGAAGATTTTTATTGTGCGCTGTTATGGTTTGGGCGAACAATACTCATATTCTGGTGTAGCCGAAGTGTGTCACCAAAGGTGGCCAGATATTAATATTGAGCATTCTGCGGTAAAACGAGTGGTTTTTAGATTTCAAGAAACAGGGACGGTGGAAAAAAGGAAAAAAGAAAAAAAAAAGTATGACGAAGATGATGCTGCTACTGTAGTCACTTTAAATGACGTTGAAAATTTCCCAAAATTATCTCTCAGGAATCGTGCGCAAAAATTTGAACTGAGTAAAAGCCATTTACAAATGATTTTCAAGTCGAACAATTTTAAACCTTACAAACCGAAATTTTCCCATAACCTGGAAACGGGTGATGATTCCAAACGCTTGGACTTTTGTTTATGGATTGGACAGCATTTGTTGGAAGATAGAAATTTCGCAAAGCACATTATTTTTTCCGATGAGTCCACTTTTACTACGAATGGGGTAGTTAGCTCTCAAAATTGCAGATATTGGTCTACAAACAATCCAAATTTCCGTATACATAACAGAAGCCAGTATTCGAAAAAGGCAAACGTCTGGTGTGCAGTTTCATATCATGGTATAATTGGTCCTTATTTCTTCTCCGGAAATTTAAACCAAAATGCATATTTGGAAATGCTCGACAATTATTTCTACGAAGCATTATCAGATATGCCTTTAGATGAAAGGAGAAGAACTTATTTTCAGCAGGATGGCTGTCCCTCACACTCCACTCTCCGTGTACGTAATTGGCTAAATGATAAAGTTGGCGTTAAATGGATAGGCAGGTATGGTCCTAATCCATACCCACCTAGAAGTCCTGATTTAACGATCATGGACTTCTACCTTTGGGGACGTTTAAAGCAAAAAGTGTATGAAAGTAACAATTTCGGGAATAATATTGAGTCACTAAAAACCAAAATTAGACAATGTGTCGCGGACATTCCGTTACAAGAAATAAGAAATTGCTACAAGGAGTTCGAAATACGGGTGGAATTATGCGTAAACGTGGGTGGAATGACATTTGAATAGCATTTTAGTATTTAATATCATGTAGATACTGTGCTACCTATTGCCTAAATGTTTTCAACTAATTTTGATTTCAAATTTTGTATTTTGTGTTATTTTTTAAGTATAAACAACTTTTTGTTATAATGTTTTTCTGTTACATCAAGCATGAATGTACTTCACTCTTGAACCGTTTTCTTATATTCTTAATTTATGAACACCCTGTAGATCATAGCTCAAATTTATTTGCTGCAAAGTGGCTATTTCGACAAGCAAAACTTTTTATTAAGAATAACTTTTCTACGTAAAATAAAAAATAAAAAAAATTTTCCTCTCCGGGCAGTAATCGGGGGACACAATGTATATATGTATATATATATATATTATACACATTTATTGCAAATAATTGGTCCTGAATTACTTCGACATTCTGCTACAGGCATAAGGTTGCTTGCAACACCAGATTCTTACAGGTTCGTATATGAAGTTATATTCATTATATTATGTAACTGCTATATACCTTTTATTAATAACTTCAATTTATCATTTTAGATCAGTGGGCCAAATGTTTGATTTAGCAAAGTCATCCCTGTCTGCTTCTTTTACCAGAGTAATTAAAGCACTTAATGCATTACCTCCTGAGTAATTAAATGGCCAGAAGAAGCACGCTTTAATGACATCAAAAGGAAATTTCGTGTTACTGCAGGATTCGATTAGTTATTGAGGCAATTGATGGCACGTTTATTGAAATTAAGGCACCTGTTGAAGATGCAGAATCCTATGTAACACGTAAATGTAACTATGCATTTACATTGCAAGCTATATCAGATCCATCCTTGAAATTTACGGATATATTTATTGGCTATCCAGGTCCTGTGAGCGACACGAGAATTTTCAGAAATTCTGATATTTATAGTGAAATTAGAACTCACATTGCAAATTATTTTCCCGAGGAAGAATATATAATTGGTGACAAAGCCTACCCAGTTTTATCTTGGTGTATTCCACCATACATCAACAGAGGAAATCTTACCCCTCCTCAGGTACATTTTAACATAGCCCTCGCAAAAACACGTCAAGTAATAGAAAGATCCTTTGCTCTGTTGTTCGGAAGATTTAGAGGACTGAAATTTCTTGACATGAACCGCACCAGTCTTATACCAGCAACGGTCTTAGCTGCCACTGTGCTTCACAATATATGCCTAGATTTTGAGGATTTGCATATTTGCTATATCCACTTAGGCATGGGAAATGTGAGAAATAATGATGAAGAGGGCAATATTGCCCCTTCAAATGCTGCTGTTCAGGAAGGAAGACAGACGTGATGCAATATGTCAGCACTTGTATGCTAATCGACGTTAGCTTTACAATCTTTATTTAATGTACCTACATTATACATAATTAAAACTGTAACCTCCGAATGTACTTACCTTTTTATTATTATTTATAAACTTGTAATTATTGTAAGAAAATAATTATATTCTATTATAAAAAATTAACACAAAATAAACTTTTGAAAAACCAATGTTGCAACGAACTGTAAAGCATCCAATAAAAGTGCACATTTGGGGCTGTTTCAGTTCACATGGCTTCGGTAAACTGCACATCTTTTCATCGAATTTAAACGCACAAGGAATGACCAAAAATTTAGAATTTATTACCGTCGGCAAAGAAGTGGTTTGGCGATGACACGTCATTATGGATTCTGCAAGTACGTCATTATGGATTCTGTAAGCGGACAATTATCCTAAACATCGGAGCCGTCTCTGTCAGTCATGTAAAGAAGAAAATGGGATCCAAGTGTTGCACTGGCCTTCGCAATCGCCTGATGCAAATCCAATAGAGAACATTTGGGTATTTATGAAGAATCAACTTAGAGGAAAACCTATATTTAATTTGAGAACACTATGTCGTCAACATAGGCAGATATGGCGATCTCTACCGCTGAAATACGCCGAAAATTTGGTACAGAGCATGCCTAGACGGTGTACAACCATGCTAGAGAATCATGGAAACTGGACACCTTACTTATTGTAAGCGTAGTAGTGTACATATCATTCTTCTTTTTTAATAAATAAGTTTTCTATTTAACACTTGTTTTAATATTAAACATTAAGATACGCTCTTGTGAAAACGACTGTAGTTCGGATTGTGGTTCTGATGAGGTGCATTCTGCTGAGAATCCTGGAATGTTGAATTCCCTAATCAGGTCCTCATTTACTTCGACGATTATTACAGTCTCATCTAAAAGGAAAAGTAAATGCATACCTACACACTTGTGCATTTTTTATGACATCAATTACCAGATATTTTTTTAAGATATATTTTACCGTCGTCGGTCATTAACACACTACCCTGTAATTTAATTTATCAACAATTACCTTATCCATTTTTAGGACAAGGTTGTGTATTTTTCTAGTTTGTTGCGAGCGAGGTTACACTTGTTGACATCATGGACCGGGTTTTGTCCTTACAAACTAGATTTTTGACAATTCACCGTTGAGCGTTATTTTGCCGATGTACTCCAGACCGGCGTTTTTGTTTCGCACAGAGAGTTTAAAGACGACGTTTTCGAACAAGACATTTGAGCGACACATTTTCAACGGTTTAGTTTATGAACGGTTTGGGTAACTTTTCACACACCAAAAACGGTCAGGCGTGATTCCTGAACGTGGCCCAGGGTGTTCCTTTTTTAACTCGGTTTGGAGTACGGTAAACAGGGTAGCGCTTATGCAAATCGTACCAAGATACTAAATTGTGCAACTAAGGTTATGTTTATAGCTTTGTTTCTGCAACCGTTTCCAACTGTTGGAAGTATCAGGAGCATGCGCATTACAATAAAACCAAACGATTTTATTGTAATGGGCATGCTCCTGATACTTCCAACAGTTGGAAACGGCTGCAGAAACAAAGCTTATGTAAACAAAGAAAACTAGATGAAACCCACGAAACAACCATCCGAATAAAGTCGTGTCATAGCATAAATATAATTGTAAGAAGATATTCAAACACAAACGAAAAATGGACGAAATAACAACGTGTTCCCATGATATAGTACGAGATTCAAATAATGAGATTGTAGCTGTGAATAATATTTTAATAAGAAATAAAACCAGTAAGTTTTTTTTAAATAGTTTTTAAGATTAATAACATAACGTTTGCATGTTTTCCGTTTTGTTAGCAAATGAAATAAGTATGATTCCAAGAAGTACAGAAATAAGCCAGATTTTTGGTTTCCAAGTGGCAGAAGAGATTAACAGAAATATTTTATATAATATGAGACAAGAAAACCATGAAGATAGCCAGAATGTACACTGCAAATGGGGAAAAAGGAAACCTTAGCATTATTGCAATTATTTCAAACACATTATAATGATTTACAATGTACAAAAACAAATAATTAAATTTATTAGCAAATATCTGATGATTTGAAGATGAAAGGTTTTATTTTTACAGCAAGTCAAAGATATAATAAAGTACCTATTTAAAAATGAGGTAGATGAAATGGAAAGACAATAGAAAACGAAGTCGAGCAGCGCCTATACATTTTGAGTATGGTGATGTTTTGGATGATATTTTAGGTGAAAAACCAAATGTTACACCTTTAGCTGTCAGGGACACTTCGAGAAATGATGCACTTGAAAGTGATACTACCACTGATGTAGAAGGTAAAGATTCATCTGTAATACTTACACATGTGTCTACAATTTAAAGAACATTTGTTGTAGGTGAAACACACACGATTGAAATAACAGAGACATCCTCAAGAAAGAGCATGTCTCTGAGAGAGAAAGTGATACAGAAAGAAGACACGAAGAAAAAATAAAAGTGTTAAGTGGAATAAAAGAATCATTTGAATCAATCTTCCAAAAATTAATAGATAAACCTTAATACATTTTTTTGTTAAATTAGAATTGTTTTTATCTTAACTCCTGCACAATTCATTTCTCTTAATATTACCATTTCTAGTTTGTTCATCAAGATTTCCATAGTTTTGACCCTCTACAGCATCACTCCCATCAACATTAAAGGAGGACGCGCACTGAATCGACTCGGATCGGTCGGTTCGGATCGGAACGATCGGCACGTCAGTGAGAGCCGCGCACTGAATCGGTCAAATCGGTCAGTTCGACTTCAGCAGCCGTCCAACAGAAAAGTTTTTTAATTCCTCAATTTTAAATACCTACCAAACATTTTAAAAAATGAGCTCCAGTTTACCAGAATCTGACGAAGATGTCATGATTGCCTTAGCGTGCGAAGATATGGAAAGAAAGAAACCAAGATTCTGGATTCATAATATTAATCTTAAGCGAGAAACTTATGGAGAGTTTTACCACTTGTTTCCTGATCTACTTGGAGATGATGAAAAATTTTTCAAATATTTTCGATTGTCTAGTGCAAAATTTTATGAACTTATTCATTTATTACCTCTCAGAAAGCAAGACAAATTATCGAAAAGCAGTTTCACCTGAAGAGCGGCTAGCTGTCACTCTCAAGTAAGTATCTATGTAATAAAATGTTAGGTATTACCTGTAAAATAGGGGGGAAACAAGAAATAATAACACCTCGAACATAAGATTATATTATATATATTATTAATATATATATATACAAGTTATACATCTCCGTGGAGATAGTAACTGTTTTTCACTCTTAAAATCTATTATTTTTTTTTTCATGGGTGATTAGTCCATATTTTCCTTGTGCCGTCTCTTAGAGGTCTGTGTGTGTCTTTGCTTCATTTACAATTTTTCTCCATTCTCGTCTATTATTTATTGCTCTATTTCTGTTTCCAATGTTCAATTTCCTTAGGTCCTCTTCTACCTGTTCTTTCCAGGTTATCTTTGGTCTTCCTTTCGGTCGTCCTTCTGTCGGAACCCACTCTGTGATGATTCTTATTATCGCTGTTCTTTCTCTCCTGTATATGTGCCCATACCATCTTATTCTGTTTGCCTTAATGACTCTTGTAATAGTTTCTTGTTTAAGTGCCTCGTCAATTTCATAGTTCATCAGTTGTCTAATACCTTGTTCACCTCTTGGTGTTGGTCCGATTATCATCCTTATGGCTTTCCTTTCAAATATTTCAAGATCTTTCTCTTCTTGCGCTGTCATGCTCATGGTTTCTGTAGCGTATAAAGCAACGGGCCTTATAATTGTTCTATATATTTTTAATTTCGTATTTCGGCTTAGAGTTCTGTCTTTTAGTATCCGTTTGTTGGCATGTAGTGCTCTGTAACCCAACTGTATTCTCTGTTTGATGTTCGTTCTTTGATTTCTTCTGTGTATTAGAGTCCCTAGGTATCTGAAGACTTCCACTTCTTCGAATTCGTGTTGGTCTATTTTTAGTGTTCGGAGTGACTTTGTATATCTACTACAGTGCATATATTTTGTCTTGTTTCCGTTAATTTCTAATCCTCTTTCATTTGCTACTTCATTTAGTTTCAAGAATGTCTCTTCTAGGCTCCTTTTATCACGTGCAACAATTGCTATATCGTCTGCATACGCGACGATTTGGACAGATTTATTCCTAATCGATCCTGATATTTTGAGCTTTCTTATCATGCCATCAAGCACTGTAATAAAAAGCAAGGCCGACAATCCATCACCTTGACGTACGCCTCTATTCACTTCAAATTCTTTTGTTCCTGTGTTTATTCGTGCTACTGAATCCATCATTGTTGTTCTTATTAAGCTTATAATTTTCTTTGGTACCTTTATGTGTTCTAGCTCTTCGATTATGTCTGCTCTTCTAATCTTATCGAAGGCCTGCTTAAAGTCGATATACAAGATGTGTGTGTCTATGTTGTATTCGTAGCTTTTCTCCGTTATTTGTCTCATTATGTGTATAGCGTCAATTGTCGATCTTTGTCTTCTGAACCCAAACTGGTAATCTCCGATATTTTTCTCTGTGTAATTGGTTAGTCGCTCTTTGAGTATCGCAGTCATTATCTTATAAGCAACATTTAATAATGATATCCCTCTGTAGTTATGGCATTTTGTTAGATCACCTTGCTTAGGTATTGGTACTATCACTCCCGTTTTCCATTCTCGTGGCATTGTTTCTTGTTCCCAAATCCTAGTTATCAATTTATGTATTCTTCTGTGTAGTTGCTCTCCTCCCGTTTTTATTAATTCAATTTGTATTGTGTCACTTCCTGCTGCCTTTTTATTCTTTTGTTTTCTTATGACATCCAGGATCTCTTCATATGTCGGTATCTTTTCTAGGTCGTCTTTGTCGTCCTTCTCCCCGCTTTGATGGTCCTGTGATAGTCTCTCGTCCTTATATAATTTCCCAAAATATTCTATCCATTCTTCTTCTGTGATGTTGACTGTATTTCTATTTTTCCCTTTCTTTTTATTTAAGTATTTATATAGTAGTGTAGCATTATGTTTCTGGTTTTCGTTTTCGATTTCTTTCATGAGCTGTTCAATCCACCATTTCTTTTTCTTTCTGCACATTTTGTTAGCTTCTCCCTTTGCTTTTCTATATTTATCTTGTTGGTGTTCCGTTTTTGTCGCCAACCATTTTAACCTTGCTGTGTTTTTATTTTCTATCGCATCTTGGCATTCTCTATCGAACCATTGTTTGTTTTTCTTCCTTTCTCCGTAGCCTATCGTTCCTTCTGCTGTAGTAATAATTCTTTCTTTTAGTGTGCGCCATTCTTCTTCCACATCAAGTGTCCCTGGTTCATCTTGTAATGTTCGTTCCAGTTCTGTGCTGTAGTTCGTTCTCGTTGTGTCATCTTGCAGTCGCTCTATGTTCCATTTGTGCTTGAAATTCTTTCTATCTTCTCTCATTACCTTCATTTTGCACTTTGTTATGATCAGGTTATGATCCGAGTCTATATTTGCTCCTCTGTAGCTTCTAACATCATTTATCGCCTTCATATTTTTGGCTTGCACCAAAACATGATCAATTTGATTTCCATCTGTTCTACCGGGCTGCATCCATGTTATTTTATGAATCCGTTTATGTTTAAATTTTGTGCTCATGACTACCACACCTGTTGTGGCGGCGAAATTACACAGTCGTTCGCCATTATTATTTGTTTCTTCATGTATTGAGTACGGTCCTGTTACATCTTTGAAGCATTCTTCCTTGCCAATCTGTGCGTTGAAGTCTCCCTGTATGATTATTAAGTCTTGTTTGGGTGTGTTGTCATACAGTTCTTCTAATTTTTCATAAAAACCTTGTTTCTCTCTTTCATCCGCTTGTTCTGTGGGTGCGTACACATTTATTATGGACAAATTATTAGGTTTACTCTTGATTCTGATGTACGCTATTCTTCCATTTACTGCTTTAAAATCCATTACTTTGTTTTTTATTTTACCCTGTAGTAAGAAAGCTATTCCTCGGTACCCCTTTCTATCTTCTCCAGAATACCACATTTCGTACTCTTTTTTCTCTATTTTTCCTTGGCCGCTCCACCGGATTTCTTGTAAGCAGGTAATGTCGATTTTATATCGTTTCATTTCGTTTGCTACTTCATGCAGTTTTCCGGGCGCTAGTAATGTTCTAACGTTCCATGACCCTAGTTTTATTATTTGTTTCTGAATTCTTTTCCTTTTTATTCTCCTACTTTGATCTCTACTTTTTTCTTCACGTTTCTTGTTCATGTCTTTTATTGTTTTAGTTCTTTCATTTTCGTGTTTTGTCTCATTATCATTAACCCTATACATTGCCTGTTCGTCTTCCTTGTAATACGTAGTCGGGTCTTCTATTAGTTTTTTGTTGGATTTTGTTCTCTTCTACTTGTTTTTTCTTCCACCTTTCTGGTTAGCTCGTTCCATACTAGTTCCTTGCCATCTACTATCATCTTTCTATATTTAACAATCACTTCTTTTCCGCTTTTTCTTGTCTCTATTGCCATATTCCTCAGCGCTCTATTAATATACTAAAAACAAAATTAAAAGTTGCGATAAGTGCCAGGTGCATCGAAAGTATCATTATGAGAGACCTGTCCATAAAAATTGAAGTTTTCATTTCCTGGACGTAAAGCTGGAGGTGGTGTTAACGGTTTCTGTGAAGGAATGGTTATTTCTTTCCACTGGCTTGCATGGTTATCTGGTTCGGTTGGACTGACAAGAGGCGAACAAGCCACAGAAGACGTAATATTGGAATAAACTTGGTGTTGCACTGAAACATTATTGGCATTCTCAGTGGACATTTGGTCCATCATTAAATTTTTCAATTCATATTCACTAACTAGGCTTGATATTTTTGATTTTATTTCAATTTGAAGACGAGGAGAAAAGGTTCTCACTGTCTCCTGCATAGCATCAAAAAATTTCTGCAAATGATCTGCTTTTTTAATCATCTTCGAAGCCTGTTTTTTATCAAAATAATTTTTTAGCACCAGGCCCATTGAAACATTTTGTTGTTTGATCGACTTTGATGTAGATGCTTTAGATTCCGGAGTTGCTGGTGACATGATATCCTCAGATACAGATAAAGGACGCTCAGGCGAATCCCTAATATTTTCAGTTTCATTGTCAGATAATGGCAGAGATTCCTCATCTAAATTGTTTGATATCATATCTTGGGAGCCACTCAACCCCAGATTTGATATTTGTGCTCTTTCTGAGTAAAAAGGAATCATGAAAGACATAATGTCCTCATACTTCCATTTTTTTAAAACAATACTTGCTTGGCCACTAACGGTTTTTCTGTTTCGCAGTGCTTTACGGAAAGCGTCTCTAAGAGCGGTCCATCGTTTTTTGCAATCTGAAACTATAAAAAATAAATGCTAATTTTAAGTGAAGAATTTGTATAATTATAGCTCTAGTAATATATTGCAACGTATTTCAATTTTTAGTAATTGGTATCGTACAGTATATTTTCTTAATTACAGATTTCTTGGCTACGGCGATTCCGTTTCTACGATTAGCTTCAGTTATAGGTTAGGAGAAACAACGGTACGTGAAATTATTTATGACACATGTGAAAAAATATGGGCTATACTAGCACCATTGGTGATGCCCCTCCGACGCTGGAGCAATGGCAAAAAATAGAAGAAGGATTCCGTACAAAATGGAACTATCCTAATTGTGTAGGGGCCATCGACGGTAAACACATTGTATTTGAAAAACCTCCGAATTCTGGATCTCTGTTTCATAATTATAAGAAGGAATTTAGCATCGTTCTACTCGCTCTAGTGGATGCAGATTATAGATTCATCTGCGTAGATGTGGGAGCATTTGGTCGTAACAGTGACGGAGGAATATTCCGTTCATCCCAACTTGGAAAAAGACTGCTTGCAAAGGAATTAAATTTACCTAAAGATAAAGCGTTGCCTCACACGGATACTGTTTTACCTCATGTAATTGTTGGGGATGAAGCATTTCCATTGTTGTCCAATTTAATGAGACCCTACCCCGGAGCTCAAACAAGCAATAATGAAGCATACAGAACTTACAATTATCGTCACTGCAGAGCTAGACGTGTAAGCGAAAATGCTTTTGGAATTATGGCAAAAAAATTTAGAATTTTTTTTAAAAAGTTTAATATTTTGCCCGATCATCTAGACATAATTACTTTAGCTAGTGCGGCACTGCATAATTTTTTAAGAAATGATTCCTGTGCTTGGCAACCTGGGGAACTTGAGGCTGAGGAGGTTGTAGAAGGTCTTGATAACATGGTTAATATTGGAGGCAATTTTCAACGACAGGCTTTTAATATCAGAGAACAATTTACACAATATTTCATGTCCAATCAAGGAAGTGTGGCATGGCAACGCGATAAAATAAATGCAGGAAGATAGGTTGATAAATATGTATCTATATATATTACACATATTAAATATAAATTTATTGTCAATAAATTATTTATTTTTCCTTACCAGAGTTTCCTGTTTTTTTTGCAATCTCACTCCATGCGTTCTCTTTACGAATGTTGTCGTGATAGTACCTATTTTGGGGATCATACAGTATCACATATTCTCGCACACTTTCAATTAAACGTTCATCAGACATTGTGCTCTTGCAAAAGTCTTAAATTTACAGAAAATAATATTCACCGACCGTTAAGAACATTCGGCAATTTTTGCCTCCTCTAGTATTCTTTGTCGTTGCCGAGCCGATCCGACCGGTCTCAGCGTGTCGAGTCGAAGCAGTGCGCGGTAGTACATTGAATTTCATGTATAGCAAAACGTGCCGATCGTTCCGATCCGAACCGACCGATCCGAGTCGATTCAGTGCGCGTCCTCCTTAACATTTCCTTCAGCCATAAATTCTTGTAGATTTATTTCATTGTCTAAGCAGATATGTAATACACAGCAGGCCATTACAGTTGCTGGTATTAGCTCAGTTTTATTCATGTCTAAGAACTTTAAACGCCGAAATCTACTAAACAATAAACCAAAGGCTCTTTCAATCACCTGTGTTGTTCTTGGTAATATTCGGTTAAAATTTAACTGATTCGCAGTCAAGTTACCGCGGTCAATATATGGAGGAATACACCATCCTAACAATGGATAGGCTTTGTCTCCAATTATATGCATTCGGCAGTCGGGAAAATGGCCAGTGTGAATAAAAACTAAGCTTTTGCTTTTAGTATGAAGTATAAGCTAAAGCTTTTACTAGGTAGATTTAGCTTTTGCTAATAGCATTTGCTGAAATTGAAGTGAATAACCTTTTGCTTTTACTTACTAGCAAAAGCTAGATATTTTAAGTATTTACTTAATTTATATTTTTTATGACTAATCAGTCGGCCGTGAAAATCTGTGGAATTGCAGGCTCAGACCTGCCGATAGACTGCTATGTGTATGCACACATGAAAACTTTTTAAACCAGTATCATTAACGAGTGCTAACGGTTTACGTTCAAAATGAGTAGTGATTCAGAAAATTCTACAAGTGATTTTTTGACGGAGGAAGTTCCTGCAAAAATTTCGTCCAACCAGAAATTGATGGAAATTTTGGAAAGTTATAATATTATATTTAATAAATCGCAAGTTCCTAAAATAAAAGAGAAGAAAGCACAAGCATACAAAGAAATCCACCAGAAATGTAATTTTGCAAATTGGAAGGGATTTAACTGAAAAACAACTAAAAAAGAAAATCCAAAATATGAAGACCGAGTTGAAGAAGACGGACAAAACTGCAACGGGAAATAAGAAAATTGTTTTAAACGCGTATGAAAATCAACTTTTGGCGCTAATGGAAGGACAAGAAAACCCTGTTTTTCAAAAAGTACCAGGTAGGTAATATAGTTAATTGTGTAACTAGTGCAAAGATATACTTTTTGCTCGTGTTACACACAACATTTTTTTCTACGATCGAATTCATGTGAATGTTACTTTTTGCACTAGTGCAACAAAGTTAAACTTTTGGCACGTAGTGAAAAAAATGGAAACTGTTCGCACGATCGTAGAAAAAAGTATTTTTTCGCCGAATAGTATAAATTACAGTTTTGCTGCTATTTGACCCAAAAAATTATTTCAGGAGCACTGTCGATAGGATCTGTGATGGAACAACCTCAGCCATCAACGTCCAAAACTGAAGAATTGATTCCACCTCCACCTCATGTTCGGCCTTTACCTGATAAGTCTCCAGTCACCAGAAGAACCAAATTTAAGGAAACAGACGAAACCTCTAATTTGTCCAATACAGAGCTCCAATGACTGGTATTGTTGGAACAGTTGGAACTAATAAGGGTTCAAAAGGAAAGGGTATTCATTTGGTAATTGGTCATTTAAATACTTAGCAACATTATGCAGAACCACAGTGCTGACGATTACTGACGGAATTTTGTCAATGTTCAATCGTATCTGATGTTGCAAAACAGGGAATCGACGTTTTAGTTGTCCGAAACAGCGTTCTATAATAACGCGCTCTCTTTTATGTAAAGTATTATACGCTATTTCTTGAGGTGTGGTGGGGTTTCTATACGGTGTTAATAGCCATGGTGTTATGCCGTACCCTTCATCGCCTAAAATAAGTCCGTTCTGTTGACGTCTTCTCATCTTACCAAAAATATTGGATCTTTTTAAAATACGACTGTCGTGCACCGAACCAGGCCATTGAGCATCTACGGATGTAAACCTTTCTTTTCCGTCACAAGTTGCTTGCACATTTAAACTACACCAGCCTTTCCTATTGATATACTCGTCACCATGTAGTGATGGCTTTATTATTGGTACATGAGTGCAATCAATTGCACCAAAAGCACAGGAAAATCTATACACCTGTGCCCATTCGTTGATTGCCTGGTCAGTCGAGCTTTCTGCAGGAAATATAATCCAAATTCCTGCCTTTTCAACTATTTTTGGTAAAACGTGAGATATCGTTTTACATATTGTTGTTCGATGAACTCCTTCTTCTTTTCCGATCCCTATTTGAAATCCGGGATCACTTAGAAATCGCAAAAATATTTACATCTGTTTTTTTGAACTCAATGCACCACCTCTAGTCTCCACTTTTGGCTCCAAAAAATGGTTAGCTATCCACTCAACATTTTCTGCACTAAATCTATACAGACCGTGGTATTCTTCGTCACGACTTTCTTTTCTTTCGGGATAAAATTTTACAGATCTTATATTTATAAATGCAGCCATTTCTGCCAAACTGTTTAACAATACTAAATTTTTAAGCCAGGGTCTAACAAGCTTGCAAAAATGTAAGCTTTTCCTTAATATTCTTAGTAATTGCTTACTTTTATTCACACCATTTTTAGACAATGCTAAAAACTTTAGCTTTTGCTAATTGCATTTTTAGTAAAAGCTACCACTTATTTTTATTCACTGCAAACTAAGCATTTGCTAGGAAAATGTAAGTTTTAGCTTTTACTGAATTTTTATTCACACTGGCAAATATTTACTTTCATTTAGCAGTATTTCTTTATACAGACCAGAATTACGGAAAATATGTACGTTTTAGAATTGATTAAGGTGATATATTGTGCTCACCCAGCTTACCCACTTTGCAATTTCAATCTTGGGATCACACGTATTCAAAGTGGGTACAGACCGAGGAAGGTTCTGCACTTGCTAATTCTATCGGAAATGCTAACGTTTCAAACCACGTTTCTGATGAAGACAAGTCCTCGATTGTCTGTATAGAGGATGAAGATTACCCAATACACAATGTAAACGCTTTATCTGCGCCATCGACGAGTGCGGCTCCTCTGCTAACATATAATAAGTAATCACCCATAACTATAGGTTATATAAGCTTTTAACTTATATCTTTGTAGATTTGTAATTGATGGTTGTAGAATTGTAAACATTAATTTCTTTTTTATACAAATAATAGAAGGTGGAAAGCATACTTCATTTGATTGCTCCATTTTTAACATGAAATTAATTGGAGAAGAAAGAAAGGGATTACATTCTGAGTATATTTTAAAATGCAGCATGTACAGTAAGAGACAGACAATTGCTAGTGAAGATGCAAAGGACGATGTGGACATAAACATTGGGATTACATTAGGTATTTTATCTACTGGCATAGGGTATTCGCAATGTGAAGAATTATTATCTTTCATAAATATTCCATTTATGGCGGAGAGTACCTCTATCAAGAGACAAAAACAGCTTGGTAGTATCATTCATGATACCGCTCTTAAAGTAATGGAAGAAGCAGGTAAAGAAGAAGCAGAACTTGCAAACTTGCTATAACATTCCCTATACCTATTGGTTTTCTTGTTAATCCATATGTTTTATCAAAAGGTGATCAAACTCCAAAAGTTCTACCTAGTAAGCCTTGATTTTGACAGGAATTGAAACAATGTTGATTTAATGTCAAAACAGTATCATCGTACTGTAGTACGTGAATCTACGTACTTTGTATCATTCTAGAAGAGGACTGACATTGGAGGAAGCATTACAGATTGCTGATGAGGAGAATAACAGTGCTCCGATTGAAGCTATATATATTGAATCTCCAGAAGTGAACGTGCTAACCGATGAGGAATCTGGGGATGAAGAAACTGACTTTGACTTAGATCGGCTTTCTGGACGTCAGCTCCAATTCTATGAGGAGAAGCCGATTTGAACAAATCATGCAGTTTTTTTCATTTAGCAGATAACAGCCAAATAGATGAAAATGATAAGGCTTGGAAAGTTAGACCATTGATGAATAAACTGAAAGAAACATTTATTCAGCAATATGTTCCAGACGAAAATATAAATCAATGGCGAAATACTTTGGCAGACACACCTGCAAACAATTTATCAGAGGGAAACCAATTCGTTTTGGTTTCAAAATGTGGTCACTCAATTCCAAAAGAGTATATCTCATAAACTTTTATATCTATCAGGGAAAAAAATCCAAATTCAGTGAATTATGATAACTTCGTTATGGAAAATGCACTGCTCCCTTACTCGGTTTATTACGCGAACCAGATGAAAAAAGAGAATTGCAATACAAACTATTTCTAGACAATTCGTTCACAAGCGTATATTTATTGCAAGATATGTGAGATGTTGGTATTTGGTGTACAGGTCCGAGAAAATCGAGTACCTAAAACAATTCCACTCCCCACCAAACAAACCTTAGCAAAAGTTAACAGAGGTACTTACTACTCTGCCCTTGACAGAACTACTCGAATTATATTTGTCAGATGGGTTGATAACAGTACCGTAACTGTAGCTTCAACATGTTATGGTGTACAACCTTTCACACATGTCAAACGCTATTCGTAACAAGAAAAAAAAGTTGTGCGAGTTCCACAACCAAATGTCATTCGGAAATACAATGATTCCATGGGTGGAACTGATTTGATGGACCAGAATGTTTCTAGACATCGTATCAGTATTTGTTAAAAAAAATGGTGGTGGTGCCTCTTTACGTGGATGCGAGATGTCTCCCTCCAAAATGCTTGGTATATTCATACTAACAGCGGAAAATCAATGCGACAGCTAGACTTTCGTAGACACATAGTTACTAGCTATTTGACCAAATCTGGAACAAAATTCAAAGGTGTTGGTAGATCATGCACATCCTCATCAAGTGCAACACAAAGTAGAGTGTCCGACGATATTAGATTTGATCGAAAAGATCATCTGCTCGTTTTTATTTCAAATAATAAACGAAGAAGATGTGCTTATGAAGAATGCAGTTCTATTACCAGAACTATGTGTCTCAAATGTGGTGTTGGATTGTGTGGAATTTTCACATGAAATGAATTTGTTTTCTTGCAGCAATTATGTCATTTAAGATATTTATATAATATCATACAAATAAATTACAAAAAAATATAAAATGAATTTTGTGCTCTGGTACAAAACTTCTAGGCCAGGAATGAGACTTGAATTATCAACAAATCTATTTTCGGGCGTTTGCTTTTCGGTTTGAGTGGAAGTTTGGACAGAAGTTTTAGTGACATCTGTTATCTCAGCGGCCGCAAAATCAGCACCTTGTGTGTTTATTGAAAGGAAATATTTCGGCGGTAGAAAACCCAGACAACATATTTTTTGTAGAGAATGTAAGTGGATAAACACTTCCAATCAGTTGTGATATTTCGTAAATTGAGATACGTTTCCCAGGATTAGACACTAATCATGCTCTACAGGCGTCATTATAATACTTTTTTAAAGGGCCAAAGTTGGTCTTATGTAATGGCTGAAGGCGGTGGCTGGTATGAGGTGGTAATATCAGTAATTCTACTCCAGATTTATTTGCAAGAGAGACACTTGTATCTGTTATGCGTGCTTCCAGATTGTCCATTATAAGTAAAATTGGTTTCTCTTTAGATGAATTGGTGTGTTCGATAAAATTTTTTTGCCACTGTACGAGTATATCACGCGTCATCCACTCTGATGACGAAGCACACCCTATTGTGCCAGCAGGAGCTCCATGAATCATATCAGTTTTGAAATGAACTTGAGGAAAAATTAGTAGCGGGAACACAGAATTACCACACGCGTTTGTAGCACACATGCAGTAACTAATTCGCCTCTTTCTGCTGAAGTAATTTCACCAATCTCCTTGATACTCTTTGGTGCCACTGTTTTGAGGTTGTTTGGACTGTTGTTAGGCCGGTCTCATCTACATTAAACCCCATGGCTCTAGCTGAGGAAGTAGCTTCGGGGCTTCTTAATGAAAGATCAGGATTCCTTTTTATGAAGGCTGTGAACCAACCTTACCAGTTGCTGATTCATGCTTTCAGTTTTCCGGTATATTTTTTCCCATTGGCCATTGCAAATTGGTACGCAAGCTGACGGGCAGTGGAAGGCGGCATTCCATGATGTAACCTAGCGCAGTCTTTTAAATAATCACTCAAGAGTCGTTCTTCATCTACGGTGAAAGCCTGACGACAGTTCTACTTTGGCTGCATTCTTGGTACTTCGAACAACAGTGCACCATCGCAGTCAATTTCCTTGTCCCTGCATTTTTCAACATATCGCGATAGAGTAGTTCTGGCGATATGAAACTCATTTGCAGCTCTCTTTACTAACCAACCACCGTTTAAAACGCGTCTTACGGGAAGAACATTGTATTTGGAGATGTGAGTCCAATATTGGTCTTTCTTTTTCTTTTTCTATTTCGAACCATAATGAATTAATTCTGAACGAAAAAATGAATTTAAAAAACTTCATATTTTGAGGGGCACACTGGATAGCTGGAAAGTTGCAGCGCATGATCTACTCTAGTGGCCCATTTCTGTACCTTCTAGTGACAGAAGCGTCTATATGTTAGTAGAACATCGGCAGTCGTGTGCGTATTATTGACAAGAAAAAAGCGATTTAGGTGTACGAGACCGACGTTACCATTTGTGTAATCTTTAACGGGGAGTATTCTGTTCTCGTTATTTAAATAATTTGTTAAATCTAAACATTATTTTTAGATATATTTTGTAAAAATGTGCTATGAGCAAGCAAAACTGCAACGCCTTTTTGAGGAGGTTGCAACAGATTCTGAATCCAAATAAGAACGTTCTGCTTTTGTCTATTATGCATCTTGAAGAAGACGGCATCGACGAAGCAACCGGAAAACCAAATATCATAATAGAGTACAATCAAAGTAAAGGAGGCGTAGATGTTGTTGATAAACTGTGTGCTGCATACAACTGTGCTCGAGCCACTAGACACTGGCCCATGGTTATCTTCTACAGTGCTCTCAATGCTGCCGGAATAAATTCATACATTATTTATAAGGCTAACACAAATAAAAATTCATAGAAGCAAGTTCCTAGAGGATTTGAGATTTGCACTTCTTGATGAACACATTCGAAGACGATCTCAGCAGACAAATATTCCTACATCAATTCGCACCAAACTTATCAACATTTGTGGCATACATAAAGAAAATGAATCTGCACCACGTAAGACTTATGGCCGCTGTGCTTTCTGCAGTAGTAAACAAAATAGAAAAACTAGGTTTGCCTGTGGACAATGCAAAAACATATCTGTTTGGAGCATTTGAGTAGACTATGTAAAGATTGTGTTAGTACAAGCACTGATGAATAGGTACGCTATATTACTATGACATAATTTTCGTTATTTTTCTATATCTTAATGATCTTTTATATATTTACTTAACTGTTATAATAAAAAAATGCCATTTATGTTCAGAATTTGTATCTTTGTTCGTAAGAAGCCTAAGTTCTTTCACAGTTGTCAAAATTTTACACGAAATACCAAAAATATATACATTACACATATGTATGTACATGTAGGTATATCGTTTACATAACATTCTTATTATTAGAAGAAAATTGGAGCCCAACGCTTGATACATTTTTTTTTAAGTCGGTCTCAGAGTCCTACGTTACCATTTATGTCAAATGCGGACACGTTACCAGCGGAAGGTTAAGGAACAAAATTGATATTGACTAATATTTTATGCTATAATAGAAGTGGAGATGATGGTTAATATATTAGAGTAAATGTACAAACTTACCATACACTTTTAACACAAGAAAACAACACTTTCGCGGAGCAATATTATTTACTACAAACATGAAGATCCGTCAAACAGCATTGCAATTGAAGCCAGTGTTGCCAATCACAGATTTGTGTTCGCGCAATAATTTGTACAACAAAATCCTATTATGTGCTGAAGTGATAATGCTCTATAAAGTATCTAAAATGAATATTTTATTATCCACAAACCACTGTGCCCCACACTCCCCTACCCGCTAAATAATCTACTTTATTGCATTTTAATGTACCTATTGAACTTACAGGTACTTAGCAACCGGAGAATCTTTCCATTCTGCCTCATTCGGATTTCGAATTAGCCATCAGTGTTATTGTTAATGAAATCCTAACAGCAATAAATAAAGGATAAAAAAACCTATATTTAAAATTTGCAAATAAAGATTTCTGTAAAATAGCGAATGATTTTGCTATTAAAAAACATTTTTAAACTGTTTCGGTGCATTAGATGGAAAGCATATCCGTATACAAAAACCTTCCATTGTATTGCTGGCAGTTGTGGGTGCAAATTATTGCTTTAGAATAGTTGCTATTGGAAGCTATGGAAAAAATAGTGATGGATGTGTGTTTAAGCATGCAAATTTTGGACAACTTTTCGATGCAGGACTTCTTGATATACCTACTAACCGTGCCCTTACTCCAGGAGGAGCACCACTACCATATTTATGTATTTGTTGCAGATGAAGCATTTCGGTTACATGAACACATGCTTAAACCGTATTCAAGGCGTAATTTATCAAGAGTCGAGATATAATGCTGCACAATGTCTTTTATTATCAAATGTATGTGTCTACTTACTTCTTTATAGGACAATTCTACTACAAATATACCCGCATCATCGAATAGTACCGTAAAATCACGCAACTATAGTCCTAGGAGACAACAATGGTCCAACATTATGATTACGCAAACGCAAAATTTCGGAAATTGTACTGCCATCTAACAGCATGCTGCCCCATCTTTGTTTTTGTTTATGGGTTGGAGCATTTGTTTAGCGCACGTGAACTAGATGTCGCTATTTGTCTTTGACAGAGAGACTCTCAAAGTAATAAACGTTTTTACACGTTTAATGAACTCTGCAAACTTTTATTTGGATAGAATAGTTGTTGAACAGTGGGTGCTTTGGTTTCTGTTCTATTGTAAAGGTAAGTTATTGGTTGTAAGAATACTGTGTTATTTTTTCTTAAATGTGTTTATTTCCGAGACAACAGGTAAAATTATGAAAAATGGTACTTTGATTTCAACTATGTTCCAACCGTTTTTTTGGACTATATTTGAAATCATACTTAATTTGTTCCAGATGTCCTCCAGAAGAAAACCTGGAGCGAGGAGTTACAAACTCTACTCTGAACGGCACTTACAATTATGCTTGGATGACATCCAAAACAAAGTTTTGACTCACCGTGAAGCGTCCGAGAAGTACAAAATACCAAGAAGCTCCATAATTCTGAAGCTAAAAGCTATTCGTAATGGAAAAATCAGAGCACCGGGTCGTAAGTGTATATTTTCATCAGAGGACGAGGCGCAATTCGTGACTCATGCAACAGAAATGTGTAATTTCGGTTTCCCTATCACCATCTTTGATTTGAGATGTATTGTAAAGACATATTTAGACAAAAAGGGAGTTGATATTATGCAATTCAACCATAATTTTCCTGGAAGAACTTGGGCAATTAACTTCCTAAAACGTAACAAAAAGGAGCTTTCCCAACGATTATGCAGCAACATTAAACGTGTTAGAGCTGCAGTAAATGAAGAAGTAGTCCACTCCTATTTTGAGCATCTCAAAGGAGAAATAGATGGTATTCCACCGGAGTTCATTTACAACTACGATGAAACTAATTTGGTCGATGACCCTGGTAAAAAGAAAGTTTTAACTAAGCGTGGTTCTAAATACCCGGAGGCGATCAAAAATTCGACCAAAGCGGCATTTAGCATAATGATGTGTGGAAATGCAGCAGGAGAAATTTTACCACCGTATGTAAATTACCGAGCGGAACACCTATGGGATACGTGGACGATTGGGGGCCGCCGAATACAAGATACAACAGGTCAAAGTCGGGCTGGTTTGACGGAAACAGTTTCGAAGACTGGTTCTTCACAACGCTTCTTCCTGCGCTCCGCCGAAAAGAAGGAAAAAAGATCATTATAGGCGACAATTTGAGCTCGCACATGAGCTACGAAGTAGTTAAGGCATGTGAGCTGCATAACATCGCGTTTGTGGCTCTGCCGCCTAATAGCACTCATTTAACACAGCCCTTAGATGTGGCCTATTTTAGGCCACTGAAAATTCATTGGCGGAAACTGTTGGATCAGTGGAAATCCACACGTCAGGGACAAACTCTGGCTACAATACCAAAAGACGTATTTCCATCTTTATTAAAACAGCTATGTGAAGCTATTTTGCCACGATCTGCTGACAACCTAAAGGCTGGGTTTCGTAAAACCGGAATTTATCCAACTGACGAATTACCTGTGCTCGAGCGGCTGCCTACGTTTGTACGGCCACAAATCCAGCAAGTGGATAAAGAAAAAGTGTCTGAGGCTTTTAAGCAATTTCTGAATGACAAAAGAAAGGAAATAGTGGTTCAAGGAAAAGCAGGTCCAAAGAAGCGCCTAAATGTAAAACCAGGAAAAAGCATCTCCTCAGAAGAGGTAAGAAGTCTGCCCTTGCCATCGACTTCCGGCACAAAATGTGGTAACAGTGGCATAAAGAAGAAATGCCGTAAAATGAAATCGCGAAAAGAAACAGTGTCCTCTGAGTCCGAATCAGCGGACGAGATATATGAAACGGTCGAATCCGATGAATCCACTGGACCATTCATAGAGGAAGAGGAGCACATAGAAGAGAAAGAGAATGAATCCTCAGCATTAAACAAGAATCTACTATGTGACAGTTACGTACTACATGACTATGTGGTTGTAGAATATGAAGGGGAGATATGGCCTGGTAAAGTTACGACACTCGAGGAAGACGGGGCGTACATAAAATGTATGACCCGATGTGGCCTTGCTTGGAAGTGGCCAGAGAAAGAAGACTGCATTTTCTATTCTAAAACCGATATAAAGTTTAAAATAAAAGAACCAAAGAAGTTGAGCACCAAAAGGGCTCTCTATAACGTTCCCGAACTAGAACGAGGAAAGCTCAAATAATCATTTTTGTTTTTTTTTTTAATTTTATGAGAAGACATTTTGTTTTTACTTGCCTACTTGGTTTTTTGTTTAACTTTATAAAAAGATCTCATTCTGGTTTAATTTTTATTTAGTTTAATACGTAAGAAATTTATATTTCTATTAATTTAGATTTGTGGACTAATTACTAACTTAGATATTTTTAAATAAAGCAAAACTAGTCAAAATAAAAACGACTTTTCTTTGATAATATATTTTTAAGTTGTCTATTATTGCACTACATGTGTACAAATCTGTTCCAAGTTTAGATAGAAAGCAAATCTATCGGTAATAATTTTTTGGGACATAGTTAAAAGCATGACATACATCAATAGTCCAAAAAGGATTAAAAAAATACCTATGAATATATATTTCAATCCGAACTCCTAGTATTTATTTTTGATTGCTATAGTCTATACTAAACATATAATAAAATATATTGCAGATATATGCAATTATTTTTGAGGTATGAGCAAATGAAGAGAAAATCACCAATTTTTGGACCATAGTTAGGTGTTTTTACGGTACTATCGATAGTGAGCCCATTTCCTGTATAAAAATATGTGTAGAAAGCTTTCCTGTTACTTGTAGACGCCTTTGGTAAATAGTACATATTCTTATATTGAAGCTCAATTTTATGAAGACATAAAGATTAATACTAAGAATTAATTCCTGATAATAATACTCCAAGAACTCAGTGTTGATGTTGCGGAAACAACAGAAAATGCAAATTTTGAGGTATGTACCACACTTCGTTAATCCCTATATTCCAATTAATAACTTATAGTGCCTTACTGTGGATACAAATTTCAATACACCGATGCAAGAAATTGAGGAAAACATAACTCCAAAAACAACTTTGAAGGTATAGGTAACATATTATAATCTTTGATTTCATTCTCTTTATATTATGCAGCGTTCTTTGAACGTAGACTGAAGCAAGTATGTACCTAAACAATTAAAGGAACCGGTGTCGAAAAAATTAAGACCGACTGTACCAACACCACTGTGTCAGATCGAAGAAGGCTACTACAGATTAAAAATAGAATATATAAAAAGAGAGTTGGATGAACAAAAAAATAAAACAATGTTGTTAAAGAGGGAGTTTTAAAAGAGTTGGAGTATTCAAAAAAAGAAGAAAGAAATAAAAGAAGAGAAAAGAAGAGATGAGGAACATAAAAGAAAAATTAAATCATTAGATTTGGAAACCATGAAACAGGAACTAGATTTGAAAAACAAATAAACATTTGCTCTTATAAATTGTTTTAGTTCTTTCTGTACCTATTAATACTATCGAAGTGGGAGGATTAATTATTGTTTTTTCTTCATGTAAACAGCAGAATTGAATTTTAGACACGGCTGTCTATATCTGCTATCCACAACCCACATTTTTATCAGATTAAAAGTAAATAACGAAATAAATTATCTTGGACTCTCACCCCTAAACTTAAAATAAAATAGGAAACCTCCTTTTCCACACACTATACTGTCTTTCAACGACATTGCGGGTCCTGATTTGATACTCGTTATATAGATTTTCTGCAATTGTCATCGTTTGCTGAAGTGGAGGCATTAAATATGGTTCGATTGCGTGTCCACTATCGCCAACCATTAGATATCGTCCATATCTACCCTGTCAAAGTCTAGTTTCACACTGGTGTTGTTAAATATTGTCTGATAATGCCATGAACCTGGCCATCCTACCACAATATTTCTAATTTTTAAACTTGCATCGGCTATTGTTTGCACATTCAAAGCGAATAAACCTTTTCTACATCGAAAAATATCTGCATCTTCTCCACCTGGGGATTGAATTCAAATTAATGTGCAGTCAATTCCACCAAGGGAACCCAGCAATTTCATAAAATTTTTCAGCAACTCTTTCCATTTCCTCATTATACATGCTATAGTATACATAGCTATATATTCATGGCCAAGTGCAGGGCCGGTTTTACCATTAGGCGCACTAGGCGCTAGCCTAGGGCCTCACTTCTAAAGGGGCCTCACGAAGAGAAAAAAAATGAAAATATTTATTATAATAAACAAAATTTAAATGCGAATACAAATATCAAATTTATAATATTATTATAAATTTGTATTCGCATATAAAACAAATTTAATATATTTAGATTTGATATATTATATCAAATATATAACACTCAAATATAGCGCTCTTTGATAGTTCGCGTTCCCGGAGGCAGAGGGCCAATACAAGTTCTCCTGCGGGACGAAGAGTCGCCATTCTCAGTTTATTCTATGGCGTAATGGCGTAACTGATGGCGGCAGTTATTTTTGATCCGCTTTATTATTGTTGAAGTTTACATTCGTTTTTAAAGTAAAGTGTCAATAAATCAGCAAGAATTAAAAAAGGTAGTGCATAGTTATTTTTATAAATTCTTTTAACCTATCGGACTCTAGGCGACAGGCGTGAAGGTAAGTAGTAGTAGATTCTGTACTCTGTGGGTTAAATTAATGGCTACACTATGTTAAGGTTGCGGCGTTGCCGTAGTTGAATGAAAATAGCTATTTTAAAAATAACCTTTGCTAGTACCAATCTTTTATTATTTATTTTTAGTTCCACCAATATGAAAAGATCATTCGAATCTGGCTCAGCCAAGCGGAAAAGGCAAAAAGCAGAAAACCTTGAACGCGAAAATCTTAGAAATTCACTGGAATCATTTCTTTCAAATTCTAGCTCGATTTCTGGAGTTTCTGAGAAAACTAACTTACCGTCTGGTTCTGGTACTAGTTTGTGTATTCCAGTTCGTCTATGTAATTTGGATTCAGAATGTACAAATACTAAAAATAGTAATAACGCATATGCCGAGCTTAATACCTTGCAACAAGAGATTCCAAATTCAGAACATACTGAAGTGATGGTAAACAAGGAAGATAAATCTTTAAAACTCGAACATATTACCTCAGATTTAGAGGATATCGCAAAGTGGCCTCTAGATATTTCAGATAAACTTATCGATCTGATCGTGGCGAATGTTCCTAAGAATTATGGAACAATTGAAAACCTGAAATCAACTTACGTCGATAAAGAGAGAGTATATACTAGAACTTTTCAGGAGTCAAACTTTTATACTACCAAATCTAATGGGTTCAAAGAAAAACGTGAGTGGTTGTTATTTTCAGAAACTACTAAGTCAGTGTATTGTTTTGTTTGTAAACTTTTTTCACGTGTTTCTTCAAAAATGAAGGAAGGGTATAATGATTGGAAAAATATTTCTAAAATATTAACTGATCACGAACGCTCCCAGGAACATGTAAAATCTATGTGCTTTTATAATAAACGGCGTGGAACAATAGGACGAATTGATACTGAGCTTTGTAAACAGTTAGTGTCCGAAGAAAATTATTGGCGCAATGTTCTAAAAAGGGTAGTTGCTACTGTTAAATTGTTAGGTTCGCTTGGTTTGGCGTTTCGGGGCTCTAATGAATCTATAGGGTCCGAAAATAAGGGTAATTTTTTAACATGTTTTGAATATTTAAGTCAGTTTGATAACTTTTTAAAAAATCATTTAGAAAAATATGGAAATTGCGGTAAAGGAAGTACTAGTTATCTTTCTCATACTATTTGCGATGAATTTATTCATTTAATGGCTATAAAAACAAAGGATATTATTTTGGACGACATTAAAAAAGCGATGTATTTTTCCATTAGCGTAGACTCTACACCTGATATATCTCATGTAGACCAGCTCGTTTTAATAATCAGATATTTAAACGAAAACGGTGAAATAAAAGAGAGATTTTTGGGATTCTTACCGATTGAGGCTCATAATGCAGAACATTTAGAACACGTAATTTTAAATACTTTCAAAGAGTTTTCAGTAGATATTACAAAATGTAGAGGTCAGAGCTACGACAATGCAGCAAATATGTCTGGAATATATTCTGGCCTTCAGAGACGAATTAAAAATCATAGTTCTACTGCATTTTTCGTACCTTGTGCAAGCCACTCTTTGAATTTAGTAGGAAATAATGCTGCAGAATCGTGTTCTGATGCTCTGCATTTTTTTTCTTTTTGTCAAAATCTCTTCACTTTCTTTTCTGGGTCAACCCATCGATGGAATGTGCTAAAGATGATTTTACCCAACGATGGTATATCATTGAAAAAAATATGCGATACAAGGTGGTCCGCTAGAGCGGATGCCATACTGGCTCTTAAAAAGGGCTATATAGAAATACAAACAGCTTTAAATACAATGTGTCAATCTGAGGAAGAAAAACCTATAGCACGTACAGAGGCAAAAGGTTTGCTAAAAAACTTTGAAAAATATGAAACGGCGTTATTGACAATACTATGGTATAAATTATTAACGAGGTTAAATTTTACAAGTAAAGCACTTCAAGACCCGAAAATAAATTTATTAAATGGCGAAAATCTACTAAACTCTTTAAAACAGTTTGTTAAAGATATTCGAGAGAATTTCACAGAAATTGAAACTGAAGCTAAGACATTGACCAACGAATGTTTATTTGATGATGAAAAGAAACGTGTAAAAACGCGAAAATTGCAAACTGATGAGTCTTCATCAAATGAAGTAAATCTGAAAGGTCTCCAAAAATTCATTACACAAACGGTTTATGTTATTTGTGATAAGTTAATTAGTGAATTGGATAGAAGGAGTCAAATTTATAGTGACATTTTAAAAAACTTTAAAATATTTTTCAATAGTGATCTTGCAGAAGAAGATAGCAATATTTGCATAAACACACTAAAAGAGACTTACAAGGACGACATTAATGTAGATTATTTTCAAGACGAAATAAAACATTTTTTAAATTATACCAAAGATGAAAATATTTCCGACCCTTTTAGCATGTATAAACATATTAATAATGGTTTAAGGTCAACATTTCCTAACGTGGAAACAATTTTAAAAATATTTTTAACACTACCTGTTAGCAATGCATCCGGAGAGCGTTCGTTTTCAGTCTTAAAGAGAGTTAAAAATTATTTAAGAAACAGCATGTTACAGGATAAGACTTCTAGTCTCTCAATGATTTTTATTGAATCAGAAGTAGTGAATACACTGGATTACGAGGAAATCATTGATTTATTTGCAAAACAAAAGGCTAGAAGAAAGTTCCTTTAACTATGTATGTAGGTACCAGGTAGGTACCTAACTAAAGTTTTTTATAAGTTTCAGAATTAAAATATAAGTATTTATTTTAATAGGTGAGCCCATTTGTATGTGATGTAATCGAATTCGCATTTTTGGATTAACTGACAAATAAAATGTATTAAAATATTAAAATTCAACTTTTTATTTTTCCCTTTGGGTAATTTAAATTGGAAAAAAAATCTGTGATTTACTTAGTAAACAGTACTGCATAATATTATAAAATGGATGTTTAACAAAGGGCCTTAAAATCTTCTAGCGCCTAGGGCCTCCTTTGGGGTAAAACCGGCCCTGGCCAAGTGAAGCTATGACATTGGATACCCTTTTCACAATCCTACATCCAGATGCCTTCGATACTCCAACAAAATCTGATGCGAAGATTAGCATATTCCCAGTAGCGAAGAATCTTAAAGTTAACAGCAGTTGGACCATTGCAGGTATGCCGCCACCTCTGCAAAACACAAACATGTGATTCGGGAAACAATGTAAACAGTGGAACTTAACATACCTGTTTGTAGCTGGTGATATTTGGTCCTCAATTCGTTCCAGTAATGGCAGAACGGTAGGCTTTGTCAATCTGAATCTTTCTGTCCTTCTTACTACCATTTCTAATTCTTCTTCGGACGAACTCGAACTTGTGCTTGTAAAAAAAATAAATCGTGTATAGAATACATTTACAATAACTCATTTAATATTTCCAAAATTTTTATTTTTACATATCATAAATTTTCTGGAAATTGCTGCTCCATATCCTATCTAAAAATGATCGCACAGCTGATTTGGTAGATTTTTTTTTCTGTTGCCATTTTGTTTTTCACATAATTACATATGGTTACATCGACCTCATCAGTATTATTCCGTTTTCTATTTCTGGACATAGATGTTGCTGTTTCAGTGGTGGTACCGCATGTATTATCTCGTAATATAGAAGGTGTTTCACGATTAAGTGATATTTCGCTGTTTTGAGTTATTTCAATTTCGTCATTAAACAAGCCAATACTAATTTATACTGCATCGGATAGTGTACCATTTCCACTGATAGAATATTCTTTGACTCTGCAATGAAAGGGAAAAAAAGTAATATTGTATAAAATCATCTTGTATCCACTAATTACCTAGAAGCATTTGACGTTGTTGCACGATTGGCCAGGTAAGATTCAAGAAATTTTAAGCTGTCATAATATACTCACTGTTTATGTGGGTTAGCACTATCTCCACTACATTTTGTCGCCTTCTTTTCTTCTCTCTTTATTCCAATAAATAAATTGGTATTTAATTATTTATTGTTTTATTGACCTCAAAGTGGAAATAAATCAGGAATTAAAAGATAAGTACATAAAGTTCAAAAAATACATATATTAATTTTATGAATATGAAAAGATTTGGATGGTTACTATCACACCTACATGTGAATGATAATGCTTGAATGCCCGAAAGAACATCACCAAATTATGATAAACTTTATAAACTACGCCCAATGATTGATCTACTATGGACCAATTTTCAAAAATGCTTAGATCCAGGTCAATCTTTTGCAATAGACGAATCAATGATTAACCAAAAAGCCCATAAAACGTGGGTATAAAGTGTGGATGCTTGCTGATCAATAGGGTTATTGCATAAAATTTGACATTTATACCGGGAAAACAAAAAATTAGTACAGGAAAAGGGTTAGCTTTTGGCGTTGTCAGTCACTTGACTAATAAGTTGAGCAACAGGAATCACATCCTATATTTCGATAACTTTTTCAACACCGTACAATTATTGCAAAGTTTGAAATCGTAAGGTATTAATACTGTACTGGGACCGGGGCGGTGTCAGATTACCGAAAACGTCGCATTACCAAAGGTTAGCTTTATTTCACTGAATGTAACCGTATAAGACAAGAAAAATCATTTTATAATGTATGTACACATTATGTATTCTTCGACTAGTAAAGATATAAAATACATAATCAATTTAGGCGTTATTTTTTACAAATGAAAAAACAAATGTATTGTATCTAAAAAATACAAAACACGATATGATTCGGCTTCTACATACAATGCAGGCGTACCTACATATCTTCTAAAGAATTACCTACGGCGTACAAATTTACGATTAAAAAAATCTATGATAGTTGTTTGTTTCCTTTTACAGTCTGTCATAGCTTTTTCTTGAATGTCTTTCAACATTAAAATATTGCTGAAGTCACGATCCTCGCACCAGCGTACCAAAGTGTTTGCAGCCAACATAGCTTTGTCATTACTAATAGTGTATTTTGCCACTGCGGTCTTCTCAATCCTGTAGTCTTCAACAAGACGTGACTTCCTGGATTATTTCTTCTTCTGTAAGGTCAAAGTCAAAGTTGTCGTCTAACACCCATCTTCTCAAATCTTTCGAAGATTCTTGTAGAACGTTCATATCATCGCAGTACCTCAAATTTTAGACAATTTAGCAGTAGATACAGAAATTGCATTAAAAAATGTACCTTGTAATATAGATAAAAAATATTTAATTTCCAATATTTTAAAAACTGATCGTTCCAAACATTCAAACCAAAAGCAAGAAACTCTAGTTCTAAATTCAATTGTAAATAAATCAAAGTGTAATAATATAATTTTTACAAAAGCAGATAAAGGTAATACGGTTATAGCAATAGACAAAAGCGATTATAATAAGAAAACAGTGGAATTTTTAGACCCGTTAAAATATAAATTGTTAAAATCAGATCCTACAGTGAAATTTCAAACATTAGTGAAGAATTGTAGTCATAGTTGTAAAAGTTTATTTAATGAAAAGGATGAGAGTAAAATTATCAATATGAACCCCCAGACCCCAAAATTATATTCGCTAATTAAAATTCATAAAATAGAGAACCCTATTAGACCTGTTGTGTCGTTTGTCTCAGCACCTTCATACAAATTATCCAAAATACTCTTAGAACATATTAAAGAAAATACAGGTTTTTCAGCTAGTTTTACTATTAAGAATTCAATAGAATTAGTCAAAAAAATAGAAAATATTAAACTCCCGGATAATGCAAAATTAGTTTCATTTGACGTTACTAATTTATTTCCAAGTATACCTATAAAGGACACTATTAATATAGTGGAAAACCTTTTAACACGTTCACTGCCAAACACGCCGTATGGCGTGTTTGGCATGCTCTATGCATGTGCCAAGCACGCCCGAAGGCGTTCTCATCAGCTGTGTATGAGAGACACTACCGTTTGGCTGGCAGTGGGTAATAGATACTGTGATTGTGCTGGCACTTGCATAAAGGTCTAAACTACGCATGTGTTGTGTTGGTTTTAGTTGTTGCGCGATTTCAACTGTATTCGGGGTAGTAAAATGGCCGATGATATTGCAGGGCCGTCTAGGCCTAAAAGAACAAAATATGCGAGACGTACATCTCTGTCAGATAAAGAATTAATAAGTATATTAGAAGACGATAATGTTTTTGCTTCATCGTCGGACGATAACATAGACTGCGATGACGACAGTGACTTTTCTTGTGGCGGTGATGATGGTGCGTCTGATAGTGACAATGACATTCAACAAACAAATATAACCACGCAACCAACAACAGTTCAACGTAACCCACCAATAAGTGTTCAAAACAATCCACAAAATGTTACTCCGGATACGGTTGTCTGGCAAGATGATTGTAGTTCGCTGACTGTTCTCCCATTTACTAAAATAGAGGAATTGCTTATTCCTGTTCCTGGCGATAAGCCTATCGATTATTTTAGGCATTTATTGACGAATGATTTCCTTCAAAGCATAATTGAGCAAACAAATCAGTATGCTATCGAAATATGTTTATCCAAAAAAACAAAAGAGCAGTCCAGGATAGCTGCTTGAAAGGACCTGGCTATTGATGAATTTTTAACTTTTATCGGTTTGCTTTTGCACATGGGAACAATAAGGATCAACAGAATACAGGACTATTGGAAGCAGGATGAATTATTTGGCTTGGGAGCGTTTGCAAGAAACATGTCCAGAAACAGATTTCTTCTAATTCAGCGGTGTTTACACTTTGCAAAGAACCCTGAGCAAGGTGAAGATAAACCAGCTGATAGACTGTTCAAGATTAGGTCCATAATAACCTTTTTCAATCAAAGAATGATGGAGGTTTTTTATCCAGGATGTGAGCTAAGTCTAGATGAGTCAATGGTATTATGGCGTGGACGTTTAGTTTTTCGTCACTATATAAAAAATAAACGCCATAAATATGGCATAAAACTTTACATGCTACACTAATCCTTCCGGGTGCATTTTAAAATTTTGTGTTTATACAGGGATGGCAGGCGGAAAAGTTCACACGGAGAAGGTTGTGATGGATCTGTTGAAGGAGAAATTGAATGCAAGACATATTGTATACATGGACAACTTTTACAACAGTTTCAGATTGTCGCAATTGTTACTGTAAAATGGCACATACTGCACCGGTACATTGCGCATAGACCGGAAAAATTGTCCCAAAGAAGTAAAAGCGAAAAAGCTCAATGTTGGAGGAACTGTTGCAAAATATGCAAATGGCGTAATGGTAGGGAAGTGGCGTGATAAAAGGGACGTCACGTACATCTCTACTGCTCACAAAAATGAAATGATGGAAACCACAGATCGAAGAGGACGACCAAAATTTAAACCACACCCTATAGTGAAATACAACAGTTTCATGTCTGGAATAGACAGACAGGATCAAATGCTTGCGTACTATCCCTGCGAAAGAAAAACAGTCAGATGGCCTTCCAAAATCTTCGTGCATGTTATACAGATGATGCTCATCAATGCACATTATCTTTATAACAAATATTCCGGAAGAAAAACTTCCCTATATGAATTCCGGCTATCAGTAATAAGCAAATTATTGAAAGATCCTGTTCATCCATCTTCCCTACAAAAAGGTGAGCATGTTTTGAAACCGCGGGAAAAACCAGATGGGAGCAAAAGGATTCCTCGGAAACCATGTAAGACCTGTTCTGAAAATAGAAGACGCACCGATACCATCTATGTGTGTTCCAAGTGCCCAAATGAACCAGGTTTCTGTTTGGATTGTGCAATTTTGACACATAAGTAATTTTAATATTTGTGTTCATTCTTAAATGTTTATTTTTAAATTATTTTTATTCTATAAATATATTACATTACAAAATCACGTTTTTGTATCCGAGAAATTGGTACGCCTTGAGGCGTGCTATGGCCACTGACCTAAAATTTATTGCCCATTGCCGGGCACGCCTTCAGGCGTGTTTTTATAGAAAACTGCAAAATTAAGTACGAACCACCTTTTCAACCTAAAATTAGTATAGAAACCAACCAAACGATTTATTAAAGCTATATTTACTGTCCGGCTGCAGGGTAACTAACTCCCAATAAAGGTCGGCAGCGAACGTGTTAACTATACTCCATTCAACTTAAGAGTGCAGTAGTTGGCGCCACAATCGGCGTTGGTTTTACACTAGAGAATTTAAATATACCGCTCAATTCAAAATCGACATTGACGTAGCCTAACCTTCAAATGCGGTAAATATACAAATATTATTACAACGTATGTATATTTTAGCTAATAATGTCTATATAACATTATGAATCAATACATTTCTATTTTATTAAGTTTTGTTGAACTTTTTTACAGCTTTTTACAGGCAATTAATGATAAGATTGATTTTTAAAACGTAAAATTTATATGTTCGTAATATATTATTCAGACTATGTATAGAAATTGTATATAAGATATATAACTATGTTATATTTATTAATATTTATGTATAGAAACACAATAATTGTATACACAATGTATTTTTCAAGTTTATTGTACATAAGAAGAAATATATTTAAATATTTGTATGATATAACACGCAAAAATCCAAATCATACATCGTATTTTCTTCTGCGATAGAATGTTTGATGCAATTAGTCCAGACTTCAGCAGTGACATGATTAACTCCATCCAATAATAAAGTTTTTACTTCCGCTAACTTAAAAGTTCTATTATTAGCAACATGATGCTTCACTTGAGCTCATATTAATTCGATGAGATTCAAATTACAATGATGTGGGGACAATCGTAATATTGTGCGAACACTTTCTGCTACTATTTTGTCAATAATGTATGTAATAGGATTGTCAGTAATATGTTTTTTAGTAAGTTCCAGTAATTTAACTTTTAATAAAAAATTATCAACAACAATTCCTTTTAAATTAAGCCATTCAACTAATGCTTCTTTTTTCAAGGTGTCTCCGTAAAACAATATCTTGTCGCTCCATTAGCACACTTTCTTGGTTGCGTTTCACCCACATAAGTTCTAATTTTTTGAGAATTTTCCATAATGTTGTTTGCTTAAAGTCTGCCAAATTCTCATCTGCATTAACAACCTACAAACATTAATTAGATCATGCTAACGTTAATTGAAATATATTTACGCTCAATATTTTTGTACACGTAGGTAACTCATTTTTCAAGAAAAAGGAATGCACTTGTCTTCGGATTGCTGACCGCTGGCCTTCATCCAAATTATCAAGGTGAATGAGACACACCTGCAGTATCTATATCCTTCACAATATTCAATACTGTTCTCTTTCCAAGTCCAAGTTGTTTCGCAGTCAATGTAATAGAAGCTGACTTTGAATTGTTCTGCTTCTGTTGCAAATATAAATTATATGCCATTTGCCTCTGCCTACTACTTATATGTTTTCCTGCGAAGGATTTTTTGAGGATCCTTCAAGTGTAATAGTAATATTAGATGAATACGGATAATAATAGATACCTTGAATTTGCAAGTAATACTGAAAAGAACTTTGCTTTTAATGTAAGGTGCTTGCAAAATTTGAAAATACAAAGAAAAACGTAAGGAAATATCACAATACAGCAAATATATACGAACAAAACAGCATAAACAAATTTGACGTATCGCTTTTAACCTCAAATTTCATACGTATAAGAACAGTATTTTACACAGTGTGTACGTGCCTAGATAATTGACCAATCACAAGCCGTAAAATAAGGTCCTATCTTTTCTAACGCTGCACTCTTAAAGTGAATGATGAAATGTTAATATTGTCAAAAAATTAGATATTATGAGTTCCCTTAAAATTTGTTTAGAGCAAAATTATTTTGAGTTTGACAACAAAATATATGCTTGCAATGATGGTTTAATAATGGGTAACCCGTTAAGCCCACTCTTAGCAGAGATTTTTATGGATCATTTAGAGAATCAAATTACAGAACATCCAAATTTCAAACACTTTGTTTATTGGCATAGATATGAAGATGTATTGGGTTGTTTCAGTTGGTTAGATAGACAATTAATGCAATTTTTTAAATATATAAATAGTTTACATAAAAACATCAAATTCACAATAGAAAAAGGATTAAAGGATAGTTTAAATTTTTTAGACCTTACAATCTCCAGAGAACGTAACAGACACATTTTTTCAATTTTTCACAAACCAACACATACAGATGGTATCATTAGGTAGCTCTTGTCACCCTTTCAGTCAAAAATTAGCGGCGCTCCACTCCATGATACATAGATTGTTGTCAGTTCCATTAAATAAGGAAAATTTTCTTAAAGAATTAAACATAGTAAAACAAATAGCGAAAAACAATGGATATAATCCAAATATAGTTGATCAAATATTGAGAAAAAAGAAATACAATAAGGCTATAGAAATGCTTTACGCAAGAACAAAAAGATATTAAGTCATTATGGAGTATTAACTTACATAGGATCAACAAGTGAAAAAATAGGAAGAATCTTACGCAAACTAGATATTAATGTAGCATATAAAACAAGGGAAACACATAAAAGACAATAAATCAGGAGTTTATAAATTAACATGTATGGACTGCCCTAAAATATATATAGGTCAAACCGGAAGGTGTTTTGACAAAAGAATAAATGAACACTTCAAGAGCTATTGCAATAAACAGACAGATTCAAATTACGCGAGTCACCTCCTAGAAAATAACCATAATTTTAACAATAGATTTGAGATACTACATTTACAACAGAAATGATTAAAATTAGATTTGCTCGAAGCCTTAGAAATAAATAAACTTAAATACACAGATATACTTTTAAATGACCAAATGGACCTCAATAATTCTCCGCTTTTGAATTGGTATCGTTAAAATTGTTAAAATACAGTTATGCACATCTTGTTAGAGACCGTAGTTGGTCACGTTCGAGAACAAGGGTAGAAAATAAGTTGTATATCATAAATTTGTAGGCTAGTAGTAATGTAAGATCTGAAGAAGCTACATCGTAGCGAAACATGTCATTTATTTGAATACATATTTGTAATTATACTGGAATTTTAGTTGTAAAGTGTATTTTACTTCAACCCTAATTATTATTATAGTAGTGGTATAAACCTAAACTAAAAGTTTATTTTAGGCGTGTAGTATTGCTTGGGGCAGTACCTATACAAATATTTTATTTACTTTTTTTATGTAAAATAATATGGCAAATATTTCTTAGTACACATGCGATATGGTTAAATCTCCATTGGGTGATTGATTTTCTTTTGTTATTCAATATTTTTTTAGACTACAGAAAAGCAACTGGATCAAAAAGTTAAAGATATTAGTATAGTCACGTTAAAACAACCGGATCATGACTTTACTCTTAACCAAAGTAAACAAGAAGATATCTCAAATCTAACCCCCAACACCAAAGATTTCGTAAGGTCAGGCACAAGCGGCAGAAGTGTTACTTCAACACCTACGATTTTTTTGAGAAGCAATACTAGAAGAAATAAAAAACGAAAAACTCACGACATAGATGATTCTCAATTGATGGCTGACGTAAGTACAACTTTAAGTCATATAAAAAATGCCATTGTCGAATGTCCAACTAAGAAAAGAGGAGCGAACGACACATTTGGAGAATTTGTGGCAGCTCAGTTAGATTTTTTTGAAAAAGAAGACACTGAAATTTATAACGATGTTCAGGAAGAAATAAGTGGTGTGATTTGGAGTAGAAAAAGAAAGCTACTACATTTAAAAAAGTAATATCTGTATACTTATTTCAAAATAAAATATATGTTAAAGTATGAAATCTTATTTTAATCGTTTACACGTGAAAAATTATTACAATAAATAAAGGAAGGTTTACATTAAAAAAATGATAATTGAACACTGAAACAAAATAATTCTGCTATACATGCATAGATACATAAAAATAATCATATTGTTACATATTAGGTGAAGTGCCTTGGCAACACCTTGAAGGACAGGTGCTGCCACTTCACCAGTCCTTCTACTTCTATTACTTCCTTGGTTTCCAAGCCTTGTGGATGAATGAATGTTTACCATATCTTCTTCATTTATTTCCCTGTAGCACTTTCAGTTTTCCGATAGCAAATAATTGTGTAATGCTATACATGCCAGAGTGATAATTTCTACTTTATCAAGTCTTATATGGATTGGATTCAGTAAAACCCTGAATCGTTTCGCCATAATCCTGACTACACTTGCAACCATCCTCCTACTTCTGGAGTGTCTATAATTGAACACACTTTTGTCATATGATGTGCTCTGATAACGGAAAAGGATCATCTGCGACGATGACAAACGGTACTTTTTTACTTGGAGGAAGATTAAGGCGATTATTTTCTAGTGCCTCTGATAAATGGCTTTGTTGGAAAACACCTCCATCACTAAGCCATCCATTTACGCGTACATTATGGTAAATAAACCGGCAGTTTGCATCAACCAGGCCCAACAATACAATGGAATGATTTCCTTTATAGTTATAGTAGTATGAATCCTCCGATATAGGAGGAACTGTTACATCGTCGAAAACTACATCACTGCTGACATGTATTTTCCCAGTTTCTTGATCATATAACCTGTAATTTGACGAGTCTCCATCACAACCAACAAATAATTTTTTGGGTCAAATTTTGAGACTTGTTTCTCCTTGGGCAGTGACTATACATAAGTAGACTGTCCACGTCCATAAGAAAAACGTTGCGCCTAAAAGTGTAGTTCAGGATGAGACCGCTATGGGGTCGGTAGTGTTCCCACATCCATTTAATGGTGGAATATCCCCGCCACCCCAACAACGTAGTTGTGATAAGAACCGTACAAATCACTACAATTAAAAATTACTTAAGAAGTTGGACATAATAACTTCGCTTTTCAAAAATAGGTGGCAGTGCGAAAAACAAGAATTTGGAGTGCGATATATTTTATCGTGTGATAGATACATATTACATGTGCGTATTCACATCCAAATAGTGATTCATGTTCTCTATGTAAATTAAAATGTTAACTAAACCAATACATAGTAGAATAAGAAAAAAAACTTTTATTGTCTTTATTCCCTGTAAGTTTGAAAATTTCCTTCAAAAGTATGTACATACATAGTTGCGGATGAAAACCATCGTCAGTTGAGATCTGGAGAATTGCAAGAATAATAAATAATAATTAAGAAGAGGTTAAAGTATAGGAGTATTTTAAAAATCGTTTAGAAAAATATTAACCACAAAATGTTAATACTTTTTAACAGTTTTAACATTGCATATTGCATATGTTGCTATTTAACATTCACTTACATCGAAATGATTTGTATCTGGCAACATGAAATTGGAAATTAGAATTAATAAATTGTTAGTTATACCAAGATTGTATAGACATTATCATCAATAAAAATTGTCTGTCTCAAATTTTCCACCTCAGCGGACAGTACGGCTCGATATACAATATGTGTTAAGAGCACCTCTTAATATGTTCATATCAGGAATGAATTTTCTTCTAATATTTGCAAATATACGTAATGTTTTTGCTCCATAAATTCGAGTCAGGCTATATAAAGATATTTAAACTGGAATACATGCTGTATATACATATGTAATAGTTATAAGATTTACAACTGAAAACCCAATAGAGCTATAAACCACTTTGAAAAATATTGCTCATTTATGTCAAAAAATATGATATTTGTTGTATTAAACTATAGTGTATTCTATTCATATAGACACCTTGCACCTATAGCTGTTCAATCTCTAACTAATGTATAGTTATCTAGTGATTTGGCAAATATTTTGATTTGTCATTCATAATTGATTCAGTCTTGGGATTAGTAGATTATTTACTTTTTACAGGAAATGCTTTATTGGCACCATTATCACCTGACGACTTGAAAAAAACGATATCTATGCCACGTTCATTTTCAAGACAATTGCTTTATCAATCAGCTATTAAAAAACAGATTAACAAAGGATGCAATACCAAATCCATATAAACAGTCTTCTGCAAATGACATTCCTTTTCATTCTCAAAAATATAAGCTTGCTGGACCTGGCCCGTCTGGAATCCAACGACAATATTTAAAAGCATCAACTAAAAGAAATGTGTCGAGTCCAGAACAGGATTCAATAAGAGAAGACGTTGCAGATGTTGCTTGGCTAAAGGATATATCTAACCTTCCATCCCAAAGTCCGAAACGAATTCGTTTAGAATCTGCGTTAAGGAAACCACAACACAAAAAAACGTGGAAAGGAAATATCAATAGGCAAACCAGGCTTTTAGGAATAAAGCGAGCGTAAATTAGTCGACTAAAGAAAAAAGTTACTTCGTTAGACTTAGGATATCAGTTGAGAAATTATAAATTCAGACGAGTGTGTTGTAAAATCTTAGTAAAAATGCAGTTCGGCAAAAAGAACAAAAAATTGTGGCCTATGAACCAGAAAAAATTTTCTTCAGCTTTGTACTATAAATCTTCCGTCAGCTTATAAATTTGTATACCGAAACATAATACTTCCATCTCCCAGTACAATAAGGCGGTGGATTGGTAGATCTTTTTTTTTACCAGGCTACAGTTCAAATTTATTTCGACAGATACAACTTAAAACACTGAACTGGTGTGAATCTGAAAAGATGTGCGTCATATCATTTGATGAAATGTCTTTAAAAGAGGCAGTAGAATATAATAAAACATTAGATATTATAGAAGGATTCGAAGATCCTGGGCTTTTAGGTCGAACAAATCGCTGTGCTAGATATGCACTAGTATTTCTAGCAAGAGGTTTATTTTCGAATTGGAAGCTATCATTATGTTATTTTGTTAGTCATTGTGGCGTACCGGCAAAGTATTTGATTGTATTAATTCAAACCACCATACAAAAATGTTTTGAATATGGACTGTTGCCAAAAGTAGTAGTATGTGATCAAAGAACGTCTAATCAAAGTGCCTATAAAAAATTAGGAGTAACAACATCAGAACCGTTCTTTTATATTAATGATAAACGTATTATTGCGCTTTTTGATGCGCCTCACTTGATAAAAAATTTTAGAAATAATTTAATGAAAACTGATTTCATACATGAAGGCAATATTATTAGTTTTCGCGATATAAAAGCGGCGTATGAAATCGATAAGCAAAAGACATGCAGAGCTATGCCGAAGTTGACGGAAAAACATGTATATCCGAAAAGATTTCAGAAAATGTCCGTTAAATTAGCTACACAATTGTTTAGTAATAGTGTGGCTTCTTGTTTAAAAACTTGCGTATCTATAGGAGAAATAACTTCCACAACAGTAGAAAATACCCCAAACTTTATTTTGCAATTAAATAATATTTTTGACGCATTAAACAGTGGTACATTTCATAACAAAAATCCCTATCTTTGTAGTATCCACCATAAACATCCTATAGTCCAACAAACATTAGAAGATGGTATGGATTATCTTCATAATTTAAAGAAGATTTCCAGTAATACAACACCCCCATGTTTCAATGGCCTCATTCAAACTATAAGAGGAGTATTAACTTTAAATAATGAAGAATGTGAGAAAAATCCCAACATATATATATTAACACGCAAATTGAATCAAAATGCTTTAGAACATTTATTTTCCATTTATAGACAAAAAGGCGGATACAATCCTAATCCTACAGTACGAATATTTCGTACCACGTTTCGTTCTCACGCTATCAATAACTTAATATCTCCATCTGAAACATCTAATTGCGAACATCAAGTAGAAAATGAAGAAGATCTAATGACAGATATAACAGGCAATAAAAGAAGAGACGCCTCTGCTACTAGTAAACAACAACACACAACTTCAACGAGCATGTCTTCCTCAGATATGTTATCTGATACTGATGCAAATCAAACCAATGAAAACCTCGGTCACCTCGGTTTACAAGAATGCAGTATTCCTTACTTTGCGGGGTATTTAGCGCGCGCAATGTATAAACGAGTGAAATGCACGAGTGTTACAGTTTTTTTGTAAATGCGAGCTCAACGTTAACAGATCCAGCAGAACTTTTGATTTTAAATAAATTGTATAGTGCTGCAGACATTTCACCGTATAATTTATTGGCTCCCACTGATACTTTGTGTGAAACGGTTACGTACACAATATCTGTTTTTGAAAAAATATTTTAAAAGGTAAAGTACAAGAAAAAAGTGCGTAGGTAGTCGTATATTAAAACAAATTGTATCGAAACCGGTAATGTTTAAAGTTTTTTTTCCGGTGATTGTCACGACCATAAACTGATGTTATTAGAACAATGCATAAAGTGTTTAATCTTTAAATTTTGTAAACAAGATTCATCAAAATATGTTACTCGTAAAGAGAGTGCGAAATTAAAAAAGGTTACGCATGCATAAATTAGTATTGCTGATTTTAAAATATTTCTCTTATAAGAATAATTGTAGAACGTAAACATTATATGTATAATACTATTATTACGCAGTATTTATGTATTTGTAATACTTATGTATTCTATACCTATATTAGCAAAGAACAAATAAATGCTATTATGATTTTTATTATTATTGTATGAAATATGTATGTGTATTATTGACACAGGACTTAATAGAAAGTACTAAGTCCTTTAGAAATAAACAAGTACATGAATGAAACTATGTATTTTTCCTTATCTTTGCGTTGCATCAAGAAATTGTCACGTTGAGATAATTTATTGCCGATGGGTATGTATCATATCCATGTATATTCGTCATAAAACTAAGCTATTTAACAACAGATTGCACTCCTAAAAAATAGGTGCATTTATACGCTACTTTACCCAGAAATTTAAGGGGAATACTACTGATTTAAGGGGAAGAGGCAATTTTTTAAAATGTGCACAAATCTTTCTCAAGGCGACATCTATTAGCTTTTTCTGTTGTTAAAAGCAATATTGGCTTATAGACATACAAACAAAACATCGTAAGAAAAAAAATGGGCAAAATGTTGGATCAGGCGAAGATTGGAAGGAAAAGGAATTTTAAAAATGCTAAACGAGGAATTGCTACTAGAATAGAATAGAATAGAATATATATTTAGTTCCGTAAAATACATTAAATGTGTAGAACATGTCAAATAGTATAAATGTCAAAAAGTATAAATATAATAATAAATATATACACAGAAATATAGTAAAAACATCTTAAAAAACACTCCTAGACAACCATACAATCGAAAACATATCAAAATTGCATATTATAGAAGTCATTGACTGTATAAACAACACTTTCCGCCAACAAACGACTGAGCTGCTGCTTAAAAAGTTTTGGCGTTAAGTTTCTAATAGATAGAGGCAGATGATTGTACACTCTAATCACTTGTGACACAACACCCTTGGACACAATAGTCTTAGTAGTCTGAGGTAGCACTAGCTAGAAGATCCAGATGCATATAGAAATTTTCTACATATGAGTAATGCGTCGTCCATTAAATTATTAACGGGAATTAGCAGCCGAATAACTAAGAAAAATACAAACATGCGTGAGAGTGTATCGGCAAAGTGCAAGTATGTTATATAATTGTTGAGATTTTAGAAGTTGTTTTCGCATATTAACGTACTTTACAACTTTATAGATTGGAAACAATCTTGCGATTTTTTACTATAGGGGAAAGTTATCGATCGCTGATGTACTGCACCAGAATTCATGTAAATACAATCTCAAGGTTCATAACTGAAATATGCAATGCTACATACCATTTTTTAAAGAACGAGTATCTCAAAGTTTTGCCTTTGTTAACATTTAAAACGATGGTTTTAATTTCATATAATTTAATGTGGACACCAACCACTAAGTTAGAATGGCTTGCTATATCTGATGGATTCGAAAGTACTTGGCAAGTTGCTAATTGTCTGGGAGCTTTTGATGGACGACATATAACTTTCCTGCTTCCAATTTCTTCAGGATCTTTTTATTGTTATAATTATAAAGGTAGTCACTCTAGTGTACTTCTAGCCATGGCAGATGCGGCATATAAATTTACTTATTACAATGTTGGGGTGAATTGAAGGATTAGTGACGGAGGAGTTTTTAGAGAAAGTGGTTTAGCATCAGCATTGCCTCAAAATCTTTTAGATTTTCCAAAACAAGGAACACTGCCAGGACAAAGTTTACCATCGCCTTATGTTATTGTAGCAGATGATACATTTCCTTGAACTACACAAATACTAATACTAAAACCATATCCGGCCAGAGGTCTGTTATATATAATAACATATATAATAGCTTTGTTTTGGTTCAGAATTCAGAATGGTTCTAGAGTTGTTGCGCACGCGCATTTACAGTTTAGCGTTTTGGTTATTTAAGAACTCGAACCGAATTTTTAGTCCGATGTTTTGGTTACTGACAGAATCAATTCAGAATGATTCTGGAACCGTTCAAACAGTTCTTGCTCTTCCATGAGTACCGATTCTGAATTATTAGTTCGAAATTACGTCATCGGTGCATATGTTCAGAAATTCGAGTTATTTCGATACGTTCGTCATCAATTTTTTTTTTTTTAATGTGTGGTGGGTGCTTAGTTGCAGTGACTCCGTAAGCTGTATCACTTGTCTGGCTATCACTGCAACTCTTGCGGTGTAGTTTAGTGTGTGTAAGTTGTGTTTTAAATGGCTTTGTGACAGCATCATATCGCCTTTTATGATGCCGCGCTGTTAATCACTTTGCTCCCAACAGCGAATGGCAAGTCGATCCGGGATTAAACTCTCTGAAAAAATGTCACCGTCCCTCCAGAGAATTGAACCCCGGCGCCTATCGTCCTCTCACAACAATAGTAAGCCGCCTAACCACTGCGGCCATCGACCCGTTTGACATTGATATTTACGTTGTCTTTTAAAGTTTGAGATTTTTTCCGTCTGTATTTGATTTTTTTTTTTGTAAATTACTGTCCTGGGAATAAAATTTATGGAAAGTGAGTGGTATTCTAAGACAGAGACAGGATTTGAAAGATTTAGCGCAGAACATTCGCTATTGATATTTTGTTGGTTTGTATTTTAGTCTGTATCTAAAAGATGGCAGTAACAGGCTCCTAAAATGTGTTTTGGTTATTAAAAGTTCGGAACCATTCTGGAATTATAATGTTGTGCGCTTACGTTCTGCGCAGTTCTGTTACTAATCCTGAATTCCGAACCAAAACAAAGCTAATATTATAACATATATAATATTAATATTTAACTACAGGTTATCACGAACCAGACGAATCATTGAAAGTACTTTTGAAATTCTGGCTAACAGTTTTCGAATCCTTCTAAATCCTACAAGTTTTTCTAATATTCGTAATATGGAGTGTACTGACGGTGATTTAGCGGAACAAGAAAAACACTTTCCAGTCGGTGCCTTTGTTGAATTGTCTGCGTGTAACTTATTCGAATTGTTTTTCGATGAGAGTATCTTTGACTTACTTCTTGAAGAAACAAGCCGGTAGGCTTTATTTTTAAACTCTCCGGACCTAAAAGTAACCAATGAAGAGCTGAAGTGTTTTATCGGGATTCTTATTCTATCCAGGTACAACGAACTTCCAGGCAAGAAATGCTATTGGGATTCCGGTGACAACATGAAAAACGCAGCAGTTGTCAATGTCATGAGAAGGGATCGTTTCATACAAATAATGCGTTTTATTCATTGTGCCGATAATAACAAAATCGACAAAAAAAGACAAATTATGGAAGATTAGGGCTCTAAAATTCAGATAAATTTTGTCAAGCATTTTGTAACCCAACGCCATATTGACTACGACGAGTCAATGATAAAGTACTATGGCCGCCACGGATGTAAACAATTCATCCGTGGGAAGCCAATAAGATTTGGCTACAAAGTGTGGAGCATGAACACAAAAGAAACAATGATATTTCAGCGCTGTAATTAAAAACTTGAGTCTAAAAGATGCTGGTACACATCTGACATTAGCATGGATGATTGTGAAAGAAGAAATAATTGCTAAGTGTTGAAAAATATTTCATCAGATTCTTTCAATAGCGACTCTGATTCAGAAGATGTTCCATTGGCTATTCTACAAGAAGAATACAAGAACAGCGTCGAGGCAGTGACATTTCAAGAAACTCTAGCATTACTACAGAAAGTGAACGGAAACATAACATACAGCCGTAAAGACAGAGAAAACTGGAATACGATGTCACAGAAGATCTTGAAGAGGATGTAATTGAAATTGAAAGTGAGGAAGAAACAATGGATGATGAGCCAATGCCAACTACCATCCTCACTCAGGAAGCTTTACAAGGAATTAATATAGTGATTTCTTGGGCAGAACAAAACATGCTAAATTCTGAAGATCTATTAACTTTGCGAAGAATAAAAGAAATGGCAGTTCTAAGATGTTTAAAAGAAAAAAGGTTCAAACAAAAGTAACCAGTTTTTTTAACAAACAAAACTGACTTCTTTAAATCATTACGTATTCATGTATGTATGTACGTATCCATGTAGAACATGTATATTTTTCATTTGTTAATTCTTTTTGATGTAACTGAATACATATAAATAAACGTTTTAAACTGCACATTCGATTGAGTGAACATTTCGATTCTGTGAACAGGTAAGGTTTTAATTAGTTCACATAATCGAGCGGCTACTGTAATACTGGTTAGAATACATTCATACCATACCATGGCAACATCATCAAGTAGTGCATCATTTTCTTGATCCATAGCTTTTGATGTGCTTTGTTGGAACACCTGCAAGTTAGTTCTTGCAGGAAAGACACTGTCTACGGATTGCCTTGGAATGGTATGTTCCAATATGAATGACATTTGTTCCTAACACCATATACCAGGTGTAAATACCTTCAAAATTACTTGTTTAACCCAGATATGCCCGATTTTTTTTTGTCGTTTTTTTGGTAAAACACGTTTTAGAATAGTTTAAATAACCAGACAAAAATGTCGAAAAAATTATTTTTGGAAGTGTTCCAGAGAAATAAGGCGTCCTTTTAAAAGGACAGTGGGTTAATATGTAATCAAAAACACAAATTTATTAAAAGTTATATATTTTTTTTTAGTATTTATAGGACTATACAAATTATATGCTATATAAATATTATATAGTAGCACATATTTTAAAATGAAACTACCACTAATTTGTAATGGTACTTGGTACATGGTACGGTTTAAAACAATTTATGTGAAGCGCAACATTACATTTTTCACATTTCGTGGACACTTTTTTATGACACAAGCGACATCGTGTTTGTTTATTTTGGGATACAATCAGATGATCTAAGCGATCAAATCTTGAGTCAGCATTAGGAAATAAGGAAGGGCAACTGCGTTTATTTGATATTCTATTGTGAGTCTCCATCAACGACATTGCAATGCTGCGTCTAAACGTCAGTAAATCATATGTGCCTGCTTGGTTTCTATGCAATTGCCAAGCGTTATGTATCGCGATGTCGAGACAGTGCATGAAAATTGGCATGTACCATTTTTTTCCTCTTATAGCTGTTCTGTATAGACTAATATTTTGATCGGAGCGATCTACACCGCCCATATGGCTATTATACGGTTTGATCAATTGGGGTCGATTAATATACACATGTTTTTTTTCTTTCTTGGAATACCTTCTAACTTTCTGAAGCGGAAATACGCCCTCGCAATTTGATGCTACGTTCAATATATTGTTATCGTTCCAACAAACAACAACGACAGACTTACTTTCAGTAACCCTATAATCAAAACATCCTCTCTCAGCCTTCTTCATGCTTTTGCTATCTTCCAGTGGACATCTTGATGTTCTATTTTCGCGTATTGATCCGGTCCCTCGTATTCCATTATTACCAAGTTCTTCCAGTAACGGTACTATTGTAAAGAAGTTATCGAAAAAGATATGATAGGGATGCTTCCCTAGGGATAATAAAATATTTGCATATTTTAAAACAACTGATGGACCCAATCCAAAAACCTTGTATTTTTTTTCTATATAACTGTTAGCACCCTGATATGGTTCCATCCAAATAATATATCCATTGTGTGTGCATCCAATCCATAATTTATAGCCGTATCTTATTGGCTTGTTCCGTATGAACTGTTTACAGGGATGCCTGCCAAAGTAAGGAACCATCGCCTCGTCGACGCTGTGATTTTCAACATGTGGCGCATGGAGTTGAAACCTTTGATTGAGTGCCGCTACTAATGACCTAATTTTGGTGAAACGCTCTTCTTGGTCCAAATTTTCATTGTCACAAACATGAATATTCGAAAATATGTATTCAAATCTGTTTCTAGATATCGAATTTGCAACTAAAGTATTATGAACGTCCGCAGACTGTTCCCAGTACATACGACGTCTGCTCATACAGTTATAGCCGCTTAAAATCAGTACGCCTATAAAAGCTTTTATTTCGCTTTTAGATATGTCCGCATTCAGATTTCTTCGAGCAGCATATGTATTAGTAAAATGTGTAATCATTGTGAAGAGTGCATCATCAAAGAATAGAAAGAATAATTCGCTAGGCGAACTTAAATTATTTGCCGTACTTTTAGGAAGCCAATCAGTTGCACTTTTTTGTATATCACCTTTTAGCCATTTGTAATTTTTAATATTCTTGGGTTTGTTTAGGCGATCTTTTAACACTTGCAAAGGAATATTATCTTCAGGATCTGAGGATTCATTGTGATCTGATAAGTTTAACTCGGCTGCTGCGTTGAGTTGTGCAGCAGGCAAGATATTTATTGAAACCAACTCTTCATCGCCCGAGTCTACGTCAATTTGGTCGTCACAAGCGTTATTTGGTGGTATTAAAACAATATCAATTCCACTGTCTGGTAGAGCAATGTCTTCAGCATTATTTTCGATTTCTGTAAGCAGCTCATGTAAAGTTAACCCCCTAAAAAAAAGATCGTGTAAGTGCCCACCGTCCTTTTAAAAGAACGCCTAAACTAAGACTAAAAAATGGCAATCTGTATAAATTTTTAAGGTTAGTACAGATTCTGTTTGCAATGTTATACTCAATAGGTTACTGATTCCAGCGGAACTTATTTAAAATATATATTATAATGTCCGAAATCTTACCCAGTTAGACGAAGGTCGAGTGGAAAATCCATATCCAAAAGTTGGAGAACATGAAATGTAAAAATTCACACTTGACTGATACGTAGACGCCACAAAATAAATGTTTACACTATATTTAATCTTGTATTTTTATAGCCATCTATGTTTTTCTACTGGAACTGACTTGAAAAGTGAACTACAGATACCTATGTTTGCTGTCCTTATAGAAGGACGGTGGGCATATCTGGGTTAATAAAAGTTAAAAAACAAAACCATTTTTATTATACTTAAGGCCGTTTCAAAATAAAATCAGAATGTTAATAGGTACTTACTTCTTCAACACCAACAGCGCCCTTTTTTGAAAGGACACATTTTCTATACTGATCAAGGAAATTGGTTCTTAAACTACAAAATTTGGTTTTTATGTCGTCTATTGTTGTTTCTGGACGAATTATTGCTACTTGCTTTTTAATTTCTTCAAGTGCTGATTTTCTTGCGTGACGATTTTTATATGCAACATTTTTTACGGCATACAAACAGGGATGTTGTTTGTACTTGTTCATGTGTCCACGACATTATAATAAAACACAATTAAAAATATCTATTAATCTCGCTTCTTAACGTTACCACAACTTACATACAATAAAATAGAACAGGTTCCAGTATCTTCCATACAATTAGACTAAAACTGCGAGCGCATCAGCTTGCATACAATTTAGTGCCACTTTTGTACTAAAATTAGTCCAGTGTGAAACGGTTCTAAAGCCCGTGTCGCCTTATGTTTAGGCAATCAACAAAAGAAATAATATAATGCAGCTTGAAGTTGTGTCATCGTCAGACAAAAATGCTTGTGGAAAGAAAAGAAGATCCCAGCTGTAGATCAGTATCAGGCAATGTCTCTTCTAGATACAAATTGTTTTCAACAATTAAAAATTTAAGCCAAGGAACCATGTTCTGACCTTTCTGATTTGAATTATGAAGCTTTTTTATTAACATTTTTAGAGGCATGCCCAAATTAGCTCTACACAGATAAAACTTGAAAGTTTGCACTCATTAACATACTTACACAATTACATTATTGTTTAGATTGGGTCGATCTAATCCTGAGCATACTAAAGAGGTTGAAACTGTTGATAGCTGTTGCTGTGATGTAACACTTACTGAACCGGCAGCTACAACTGAAATCATAAGAAATATCTTCCTTCAAGAACTTATGGATGGATTATGTAGAAGGATCCAAATTTGAAACCATTGCATGATTATTGCAAGGACACATATTCAAGGCACCTTATCTGTGTTGATCCATTACAGTTGTGTATACGGACAAAATATGAAAAAGTCCTGTGGCACAAAGAAAGACAATTTCGTATCACATGTTCGAGGTGTTATGGAATCTACATATAGAAAAAATTAATTCATCAAAAATTAATTGGGATGAACAGTCAAGAAAATATTTTTGGCCAAAAAAATTTTAACCAGCACCTGCCATGGTACATGGACTAAAATGCGAAAGTGCTGCAAGAGACGCATATAAATTGCAAAAAAAAATGTTATTGAAACTGAGTTGATTATATGTGCATGAATTAAGCTACACAACGCAAAAGTCTAGGGATATTTTTGTAAAATCTCAAAACTAACGAAAGAAATTGTCGAGGTCATATAATATTACTTCGCCTGTAACTGTTAGTGTACGTACTCACTTTTTTGTTAAAAAAAATGCAAAAAACATAGCAATACATGTTTTAAATGTTTTAAATGTTTTTCACAAGGGACGAAAAAACCAACATTTTCTTGTTTTGTTAAATTTAGATGTTAGTCATTTCGTCTTGTGTTTGCTTAGTAGGTGTGTTAAAATTATTGTGTTTTTAGCATGGAACGGCAACATTTAACGTTGGATGAGATGAATAGAGCGGTGGGCCTCCTTCAAGCTGATGTGCAACAAACCCAAGTAGTCGAACAGTTGGCAGTCTCTCAAAGCGTCGTAAGTCGTTTATGGCAACGGTTTAGAGACACTGGGAGTCCAGCCGAGCAACTTCCAGGCCGTGATCGCTCTACAACCGCCGCTCAAGATCGTTATTTAATTTTAACTGCCAGAAGACAACCGACAATCACAGCACCCGAATTAGTTAATGAATTACAGTATGCACATAATGTGACAATTGGCGGTAGTACGGTAAGAAATCGTCTGCATGAAGCCAATCTTCGTAGTCGGCGACCATTGAGATGTCCACCTCTATCTAGAGGCAATCGCGCTGCACGACTAACATGGTGTCAAGATTTTCTGGATTGGGGTGACAATGAGTGGGCTACAATTTTATTCAGCGATGAGTCTAGATTTGGATTTCGTCCAGATTCTCGTCGAACGAGAGTATGGAGACAGGCTGGAAATGTGGAACGCTTGAGACATGTACAGGAAGTGTACTCATACCGAGGTGGCACATTAATGGTATGGGGCGGAATTATTATTGACGGAAGAACTGAGCTCATTTTCCACGCGACTTCCTCACCAGTCAGCAGTATTTGGATACTATTCTCTAACCTGTCGTTCGTCTATTTGCTGCTGCTGTTGGAGATGACTTTCACTTAATGCATGATAATGCTCGACTACATGCTGCCCGTATTGTAGTCAACTGGTTGGATAACGAGGATATTGATGTATTGCCATGGCCAGCACAGTCACCGGACTTGATTCCCATCGAGCACGTATGGGACATGCGGCAACGACGAATTACTCCACATATGGGCAACATCCATAATGAATTTCAATTCTGAGAGCTTCTGAGAGTACAATGGATACAAATATCTCAAGCAGACATTAACAATGTAATTTTGACCATGAATGCTAGATGTTGCGCTGTGATAAACCAATGTGGTGGCCATACCTTATTTTAAGACAATTTTTCGTGTTTTTGGCATTTTTTGGGACCTTTGAAAAAACAGTGAGTTAAAAAAATTTTTTGAGCCAATTTTATGTAATTTTTTTCAAAAAGTCTGTGTTTTTGACAAATTAAACAACAATATAAACTATAAATTTTGCATTATTTTTTCAAGTTCATTACAGGTACAAACACGTCTGGTTATAAAAATATCCCTAGACTTTTGCGTTGTGTGTATGAGTAATAGTATATTTAACATTGCTGGATATTTAAAACAATCTCTTTAATATGTTTGGGTTTTTATTAAGTTTATAATAATTATATGAAATATTCGCATTCAATACGATTTCACAACAAATAGTAATGCAAAGATGTTTGAGTTTCTGTAGAAATAAACCTACATCAATAAAAGAACTACTGCAAAATGGATAAAAATATTATACATAAGAACACAATATATAGTAACCTGTATATTGTTTATTGATATACTATTGTAGGTAATAATAATCAATCGCCAGCTGGACCTACAAGAAGAAGCAACAAACATCGAAGTAAGTATTGAAACAACAGTTCTGTATTTTGTATGTATATATTTCTGTAATTTAGATTATATGAAGAGCGTCCATGCAAAAGCACACATGTCCAAAATATGGTCAAAATGAGTTAATGGCTGTATCTGGTCGAGTTTCTTGAATTCATTCCAAATTTGATCTCAGAACTGTGCAAAAGCCATGTTGTCCTATAGAATTCCATAGCAAAGTTCACGAGTCTAAGCAAAACAACACATGTCTCACGCTCGGCAACGCTACACGTGGTTCAATCAAAGCTGCACATGTCCACCACAAAACGCATAGGGTAATGCAGGTTGTTGCTTCAAAAGTGCACATGTCCACCTCATCAAGGTTTCTGTAATGTGGCTCTAGCTAGCGTTGTTGGTTACTCACTTTATTAATAGAGGACTTAGTTCATTATGAGCCTATTAAGCAAGGGGTACAGAAGCACGTGGTTTGTCCATGTAGTTTTGAACTAATCAGTCTACAAACTACAAGTAACAGAGTTTGTGGTACTCGTGGGTTCCTACCGTATACACTGTGTAATTTCTTCTAATGTAGCAATATGGAAACATCTGTGGGCTCAATTAACGTTGGTTCTCGAAGACATCAGAAGCGTGCTTTATCAACACGACAGGCAGCAAAGTCTAGAAGGTAGGTCATTGTTACTGTAAAGGTTAAGTAATTTTGTTTTTTAACAGTCGTGTAATTTTGTAGATACACAGAAACAGATCCTCATCTAAAGAAGTTCAGACGTCCATGTAATCACCGCAGTAAAAAATTAAATTGTAGTTCGATCTCCATTAATGAAATTAAGCGCCAAAGGGAAAATTTTTATGATACCTCCGACAAAATTGAGCAGGATCAAAAATTGTGCCATTTTATTTGTTTGTCCTCCTCAAAGGCGGCGTCCGAGACAGGGTGTTCCAGAAGAGAACGCAAAACTTAAAAGCTTTCACGTTTTTTATTATTTTCGCACAAAATCTAAAGTAGTTCCAGTGTGTAAGAAGTTTTTAAAGGCAGCCTTTGCTATTTCTGACAGTCGCATGCGTACTGTAGCTAAAATTATCGAGTCTGGCCAAGTTCCCAAAGAAAAGCGTGGTGGTGATAGGATTTTAAATAGGAACATTGAAAAAAAGAATAAAGTCATGGAGTTCATAGCTTCACTTCCTGCATCGGAAAGCCATTATAACCGAAAGAAGTCTTCCAGAGTCTACCTATCTTGTGACTTAAATCTTAAGAAACTTTTTCAAATGTACAATGAACTCAATAATAACAGGAAGGTAAGCCTTACAATGTTCAAGAATATCTTCTATCACAACTTCAACATTGGTTTTAAGTCTCCTGCCAGCGATGTTTGTGGTACTTGCCTCAATTTAAAGCATGCTATTAGTAAAGAGACAGGTGATAAGAAAATGAAGTCACAAACGCACCTAAGAATTCACACGTTACGTGCAAATGAGTTCTACAAGTTAGCAAAAGAGTCTCCTCCAAGAAGTGTTTCGTTTGCTTTTGATCTGCAACAGGTGCATCCACTTCCCAAAACACCAATCCAAGATGCTTTCTATCTCCGGCAGATCAGGTTTTATTCGTTTTGTTGCGTGGGCATGGACAGCAGACATCCTTCATTTTATACCTATGATGAATCACAAGCAAAACGAGGTTCAACTGAGGTGGGGTCAGCATTATTATGCCACATTCGCAGTTTTGATGTAACTGACTGTAAAACAGTCCGATTATTTTGTGATGGATGCGGGGGCCAGAACAAAAATTCCTATATAATGCATGTTTTAGCTTGTTGGTTGCTGGAAGCTCCTGCGTCAGTTAAAAATATTATAATCCACTTTCCAGTCCGAGGCCACAGTTACCTCCCAGCCGACAGGGCTTTCGGAAGGGTAGAAAGGCTACTGAAAAAGGGAAATATTATTATGAGTAAGGAGAAGTACAATGAAGTTTATTCAAAGGTTGGAAGTGTCAACAGTCTAGGGAGAGAGTGGTTTTTATATGACATAAAAAACATATCAGACAAACTGTACAACAAAATACCAGGCATAAAGAACTTAAAACGAATAGAGCTGCGAAAGTTCACAACAAAAAACAAAGCTGCAACTATTAAGTACAGAGGCAGTGAATTTTATAGATTTCAAGTCGATGTCGGGCAGTATCAGTTGATGGTGAAAAGAGGTAAAACGGAAAGAAGATTCAAGTTGAAACTGTAGCCATTTGGAAATGAAATTACTAAAGAGAAAAAACAGAATGTGAAGCTTTTGTTGGAGAAGCAGTTTAACAATGAAGAAAATCATATCAAGTGGGAAGAATTGCCAACGCAGAAATTTTTCAAAGATATCATTTTTGGAAGTTCAGCCACGAAAGAACAAGGTAAAAATGAACAAGAACCAAAAGAAGTCGAAACAGACGAAGAAGAAACATGCGACTGCTTAGAGTTGGATTGTGGAAATATTCATATATAGGTGCTTATGTTATGTTTGTTTTCTTTTTCATAAGTTGTACTTGATTTCTTACTGTTCATTTCAATAAACTTTTCAAAATAACACATGTCCATAAATAAGTCTGAACAAAACCAAACATGTCCAAACGAAGAATCTCGATTTTTCAGTTGTTTTGAAAAAAAAAACAGTTTTTGAAAATGTGTTGGGAATTAGAGACAATACACTTATATTCAGTGGGATTTTCGTTAAATAATAATCAGTGACTGGTCTGTGAAGAGTTTGTCTCAAATAATTCGAAACTACCTTTATTGGACTTGTGTAGTTTTGCATGGACGCTCCTCATATGTCCCCACGAAATAATAGTGCGAAGTGACTTCTCTTGGCAGACAAGAAAATGGAACTAGTTGAAATGAGGAATAAATATATTCACGAAGAACATGAATGCAAAATGAATAATATAAGAGAATTGCATGCTATACAAATGGAAATAGCGAAAGTGGAGTTGGAGAAAAGAAGAAACGAATTAGAAACCAATATGTAAAAATTTATGAGAGATGAGGGAATCAATTTATTTATTTATTACACACTATGGGCCAAGTTGCAATTTCGTTTATATAAATTCTTATATTTTTGAAATGTGTTATTCTTGTTTGATGTATATCATATGATATATATTATTTTCTACATGTATTTAACTTAGTTTTGGTGATAGGTTTACCATTTTGTCTATATAAATTCTTACCTTACTTTATCTGTTTTCTTTGGAATACATCTTGATGCTTTACTACTATGCTTTATGAGTGCATTATTAACTATGTATTATAAAATATAAGAAAGTAATAATCGGTGTAGGTTTTCTTTTTTTCTTTATGAAGCCATACATTTTAATATTGTTATTCTTCGATATATGAAGGCCCTGTATGACTTTTGTAAAGGTTATGTATATGTTGAATCTTTTTAAGAAATAACGCAAATTGAACACATTAGTTTTTTATTTACATGAGTATAACAAATTTGTAAAATAGTCATTAATTAAAATATTTCGAACATGGTTGTTTTCATTCATTATTTCACTATTGCGTGGAACATTACTTGCTAGGACAATAGCGTTTTCTACATCTTCTTCTAGCTGTGGTAGTTCAAACTCAATGTTTATACATACAACAAATATTATAAAGTATCGCAGATGCAACTATAACACTTTGCGTTGTTTCCAGTTTAAATCGGATTCCTAACCTTAAAATTGGGAATCTTCTCTTCCAGACACCATAACTTCTTTCTACACAATTCCAACTGCGAATCAAGGATTCGTTAAATAAATTCTCTGCTGGTGTATTTACTTGTAAGATAGGTGTTATAATATAACTTCTATTCTGATAGCCACTATCGGCAACTAGAAGACTACCATCAGTTATACTTTCATTTTCAAAACGAGCTCGCAGTATTGAGTTATTGAATATAGTAGAGTCGTGTGTAGGGCCGAGCCATCTACAAACTATATCCAAAATTTTTAAATATGGATCGCACACTGTTTGAACATTACACGAAAAGAAACCTTTGCGATTCCTAAATACTTTCGCATTTTCTCCACCTAAAAAAGCAAATCAATATGTTGTATTCTTGCAAAAAGAATATTATAATTATATCTTGCGACGCAATTTTTACATGTGTGCAGTCCAATGCGCCAATTACTCTTGGAAATCTGGCAATAGCATAAAACTGTTGTCTAATTTCCAATCGTGATGCATTTGTGTAAACCGATCGCGTAACATCGCGATGTGATGTGAAACATTTTTCACTTCTTGGCATGTTGTCACTGTAGATTTTCTAGAAAAATCACCAGCAGTTAATAACATGCACCCTATTGCAAAGAATCGCAATGCTACTAGTAACATGACATCGGGAGTCAAGTGCTTAAGCTAGTACTGTAAAACCGGCCCTAAGAGCTATGTATCGAAGGGCGGTTAAGAAACGAAATGATACACGCAGCGGCCAGGGGACGATCAATATAAGGCAATGGCGTTTTGAGGAACAAATGAGTTTATTACAATTGCATGTTAACGAAGAGTGAGTACAAACGTAATATTTATGTATATAATTACAAGTTTGTCACGGATAATTACAACATTGAATCTTAATCGGAATACTCAGTAAGAAGTCTCAAGATGACATACGATAAAGCAATTATACTGTTCTTTTACTTATCAGACTTTATTACTTTTAGGACTATTTCGAATTTAGAAGAGGATGATAAGTCTGAAGAGGCCGAGGAAATTCCCACCGGGAATACTAATGAATAATTGTCTCCAGAAGTGGAGTCAGAGATGCTACCGTCTCCAGCCCTGAGTAGTATATCTTCGACTCCTTCTGCAACTACAAATTTCAAAGGAAAACGTAAAGATACTAGACAGGAAGCTTACCAAAAAAGACATATCTGTAACTAGCGTATTCCAAAATTGATTAGAAAAACAAAAACCGCCAGAACCAAACAAAGATTCTGAAGATCCAATCATTCACTTCTTTATTAGTATGGGCAATATTGTTCAAAATTTTACACCATACCAGCAAGCTCTTGTAAAAGGGAGAGTGTACCAGATTATTAATTAAATTGAACTGGCGTCGTACAATTGACTACCACAAAATTATCTATCTTAAGGTCATATTATAATACATTTATGCCTTTGAATACATTATATAAATGAATAAAAAAAAATTACCGTCCGTCCGAAACAATTTACAAGAAAAAAATTTACCTCAAAAAGCTCTTTTACTAATAGACAACGCTGGATCACACCCAGGAGAAGAGGAACTTCTCAGGGAAGATGGTAAAATTGTAACTATGTTTTTACCGCCCAATTGCACCGCACTTCTGCAACCAATGGACCAGAACGTCATACAGAATATAAAAACATCTTACAGAAAATCGCTGCTAGTACACATTCTATCTGAAGACACAGACATAAAAAATGGATTAAAGAATTTGAAGATGTTGTTGTGTATTGGCTTGCAGAATCTTGGAAATCTTGCCCTGTGAATTTGATCAAGAAATCTTGGCATCCCCTTTGGATATCACCTAAACAATACGAATGGGAGGAAGAAGACAATTTACCGTTGTCTCAGTGGATTCAAACACAAGATAATGAAGATGTGCTTTATCCTCTCATAAAACAAGTTGATCAGGGAGGAAATTTGTCACCTACAATTATTGTAAGAGAATGGGCTGAAGGAAAATACGAAGACTTGGGACATGAAACACTGACTGAGAATGAAATTATTAAACAATCATCAAATGATGAAGATATGTTTGTTAAAGAAAATGGTGGAGAAGTGCATCATACTGAAGCTTTAAAATGTTTTAACACATATCTAAGGTGGGCCGATGAAAATGGACCTTGTTTTGTCAGTTTTTCCTAGTTACTGGCTAAATAAACAAACATCAGACAAAATATACCTTAAAAAATGAATATCATAATTCATTAAACTGAATTAAATGATACCCGATGATGTAGAAACTCCTTTAGACGTATTTCTTCATCTCTTTTCTGAAAACGTAATAACGAATATCGTGTTTCAAACAAATTTGTATTATATGTATACAGAAACACGGAGGCGACGCTGGATATACTCCCACAACCACTGAAGAAATTAAAACACACATGAATTTCATTAAAGGTTAAAGAAAAAATTAAACGACAAAGTGCGCATCTAAGAGATGCAATATCAACTAAAGTAAAGTTAGCAATCACGATGCGTTATTTAGCAACTGGTGAGTCGCAAACCTCGTTGGAACATCTCACTCGTGTATTTAAAACTACGATTTCTAAAATCCTAACTTTGGTAAGTATTACGATATATTCTCTGGAAGAAATGTATTTAAAGGTAAGAAACTTGTTTCAATTATAAACATATATATAAAATGAGCGAACGTACCCGGTGAGTAAAAATTGTTCTAGACTTTGATGAAGAAAATTCGGATCCGTATACAACTTTGGATTCGTTGCAGGATTCTACGTACACTGTTAGCGATCAGGATTCCAACGAAGATGATGTTGAGGATGAATTGTCTAATGATTGATCTGGCAGATGCAGAGGTTTTTGAAGCGTTTTCAGAGATTGATTCAAATGTTGCCCCTTACTCGGTAAATGCAGCTAACAACAGTAGTTCAGATCTGCAGGGTTTAGACGTAGGGGAAAAGTGCCAACAGTGAGACACAGGGTACAGTGGGACAGCATCGATATTTCAAATTCTATTGTAGTTGTGTTGCTGTCGCCATCTGTAATTAACTGCATATATTACCTAAACTGTACCCACCACACCCGCTAGATGTTGGGGTGTTCAAACCTTTCGCTACGTATTATGATGCTGCAGTTTCTATCTATGACGTGGCTGAATGTGTAGGCATAGCTCACGGAAAAGCAATGAGTCCAAAGAATATTCTTTCCGCTTTCAACAAAACTGGCTTATATCCCTACAATAGAAATGCCTTTGAAGAAAACGATATTTTATGCAGTTATGTGAGTGATAGACCCTTAAGCAGTGGAAGTGTGAATGACCACAGTATGAATTCTAACGAGGAACCCCAGCGGTCAGGTTCTGGTGCAAATACGCTACCGGAGACACCTAGTTCTACAAATGCATTTCAAATTTCGCCAGTGGTTTTGAGAAGTTATCCGAAAGCTTCTCCCAGAAAGCAAGCAAGAAAAAATCGTAGAACAGAACGCAGTATTATCGCGACAGACACCCAAAAAATGAACTTGAATTGCTGAAAGCCGGTACAAAAAGAAACGTTTCGTCAAAAAATGTAATAAAAAACGACCGTGGAAAGACATTGGAGAAGTTTCAGCAAATGCAACTCGACAAAATTCCCTAAAAGTTGAGATGAAAAAGGAAACGAGTTCAAGCGATGGCTACTCGAACTACTCCATATCATATCAAAAATCAAGCGCTAGCGAAGGACAGTATTCCGATGAAGTTGACAATGTAGACTTTTCCGAATAAAAGTCCCATTAATAAAGATTTTATTTTGGTAAAATTCTCCACCAACAAGAATCGCAGATATTATGTAGGTCAAGCAATTAAAATTCTGGATGATGAAGACGTCGAAGTGTCATTCCTCAGAAAAAGTATGAAAACAAACAACTTTGTTTTTTTCAGACACAAAGAACATTGCAGCAGCAGCAAAAGACAATATTGTCATGGTATTACCTAAGCCTTCAGTATTGGGAAATACAAAGAGACAGCAAGCAATGTTTTCTTTTGATATAAATTTAAATATGTTTGATATTTATTAATGATGTCATTTCGTTTCCGAATAAAGGTAGTTTTTCTTGCGTTGTATGAATTACAAACGTGTTTTATAATAAGGTTTTGTTTATTTGTTAATAACGGTGTCGAAACTATATAACAAGCAAAAGAGGAATGAATAACTAAATTTATATTTACAGGTGGTTCTAAATGTCTTACTGTGCCCCCCAGGGTGTACACAATGAGACATTTGCACAATTTAAAATCTATGTGCGCGGCTGTGTCAAGAATCATTATTTCGTTCTAGTATTTACTAAAAATTGTTAAAAAGACATACTTTGGACCGAAAACCTTCTTTAGCAAAGTTGGAAACAATTAGAAAAAACATTTTTTTAATCATTGAAAAAAGCGTGTCACTGTTCGTAAAAACAGCGAATTACGAGATGGAGATAATTCCGATACTAATTGCTGGACGAATCCTAGAGGTTCTCATTTAACCTTTCCTTAAATGAAGATGATTTTTACAACACATTTGTTGATAACGAAATCATACAAATGATGGTCGAACAGACTAATCTTTATGCGACTCAACAACTCACATTGGATGGCGACGTAGGATCTAGTTCTAGGTTACATTACTGTACACCTACAAACCAATATGAAATGAGACAGTTTCTTGGATTACTAGGTTATATGGGACTGCCAACAATTGAGCACTACTGGAGTAAAAATCACCTGTTCAAGAATTCTGTTGCTTCGGAGATCATGACCAGGAGAATAGGTTTCAACTATTGTTAACATTCTGATATTTCAGCGACAATGAAATGTGCCTCTAAGGCAGCAGAACATACAAAATCGAACCCCTGATTGATTTATTTGTTACGAAATGTCAAGAAGTCCAGGAGATATAGTCTGCATTGACGAAAGTCTCATTCCATTTCGTGGACGACTTCTTATAAAACAATATATCTCAAACAAGACACATAAATACGGCTTATACATGTTCAAGTTGTGCTGTGACAACGGCTACAGTAGGAACATGAAACTTTATGATGATTGATTTTAGAGAAAAATTATAGCCGCTCTGCTGAAACCTTCGGACTCCGAATTAACTACTGTTCCATGCCCTGTTTCAATAAAACGAAAAAAATCTATGAATATGCATACGTTTTCAAGGCGAAATGGACTGGCTACTAAAACAAGAAAATATTGCAGAGGGTGTTACAGCAAAAAAAATCAAACTCAATCTGGATAATAATAAAGTAAGAAAGGTGACAACCTACTGCGCGGATTGTGAAAATGAACCACATTACTGTTTAGATTGCTTCACATCTGAACATAAGTGATTGTTTTTTTCTGTAAAAGTTGGTCCAAGAATATGTTCTTTATTTTCTTATATACTGTATTCTTATTAACCCTAGAGTGGTCGCGCGGATGATGATTGTCATCTGGTAGTTTTTTGTGAGAATAGTTTCACATTTGTCTGCTGCAGTACCTTTCTAGAATAGTTTAACCTCACTATACACTCATGAGCTTGTGAAAAAAGCGTAAGTTGTGTGAATTATTTCAGATCTAAATAACTGAAAGACAATTGTCATCCGCGTGATTACTTAGGTTTGATTTATTAGACACTTATAACCTGTTTTTATGTTAACTTGCTCCTTTAATATACGCATACATCTTAGGTAAGGTGAACTGGGGTAATTGTAATATATAACTTGCATAGTGTAGTTTCAAACAACCCTTACACTTTAATGCGCGCTTCAAAAAATCTGTGAAAATTTATACAAGATGGCTATATTATGGACTTTATGTCAATAAAATATAAAATGGGTGAAATCATTTTAGTAACATTATAATTTTTTTTTTAAAAGACTGCAATATATTACATTTGCCCCCACGAAAAGGGGCAAATGTAATAATCGGCCATCAGCGTAGTTGTGTTAAGGATTAATAGCTTATGTGGGGTAAATGTAGAGAGAATGTTATGCTCCACATTTACGTTTTTTAATTTTTTATTTTCGTTGAAAAATACAAAAGTTACAAACTTTTATTCAAAAAGAAATTTAAACTAACTAACTATCAATATTAAATATTCCACAAATATCACAAACAATAATATCTTTAGAGCTATAAAACATCTAACAAAGGTTAATACCATCAAATTTGAGTTGAAAAGTAAAACCTGAACCGCGGCGGTCTGCAGTCGGCGGAGGTAACGTCTTTAGAATATTGGAGCTGTCCACTATGTCTTCGTCATCAACTGCGGGCCAGAAAAATTGTTTTTTCTTAAATCTCAGGAATTTCACAACCCAATTGTCAGATCCTTCACTTCTTAATACTTTTCCAACAAAGTGCCTGGTGCTTTTCTTCATGCTATATTCAACCAAAACCCATTTATCAACATCAATGGATTGACTATGTTCCAAATCAGATTCAACAGAATCATTCAAATCTCTTAAATACTCCTCTTCATTATCAGACTCATTGTATATTACTTCATTGTCATCTAGTTCACTACCAGAACTTGTGTCTTCAATGACCTCTGATCTCTTTTTTTTGGTGCTACTACTGCTTTGTTACTTGTTATAACCTCAGCCCCTGGTGCTAACTTCCGTTTCGGGATTTTTGGGCTACTTTGAATTTGGCGGACACATTCTAATAATAACTTCTCAAAAGATGGCTTTCCAGAAACTGTGATAGATGGTGTACCAACTATACTGCTGTGGCCAATGTAGGTAGATGCAGTAGCATTACTTATGCTGTTAATCAGATTCTCCTCACAGAGTGGTCTGTGGTAACTGTTTCGTTGACAGAATTTCCAGGAAGAGCTGGTACGTTGGTATTATTTCCCGAATCAATTGTTTCAGAATTTCTCTGATCCCATCTCTTAAGAGCTTCTTTGTCAAAGTTCTCTCTAGGCACAACTTGGCTGTTGAATGGAATAATACCGCCTTTCTTGAAGCCATTAGTGATTACAGTTGTCGGGGTCTCTTTCCAGGATTGGGCAATAAACTCGGAAAATATTTTTTTTGGCAATTTGCGACCTACATTTTGTCGCTGCCATTTTACCAATTTCTCATCCCATCTCGTTTTAACGGATTTGAATACGGATAGATCGAGCGGCTGCAGAAGGTGGGTGGTATGGGCCGGCAGTTTTAGAATAGTGATGTTCTCTTTAATTGCTAGTTCTACGACAGATGCATTAACATGCGTGGAGTGCCCATCATATAAAATAAGGGCCGGCCTTTTATTTCCCAAAGCAGGAATGACAGTCTTATGGAAATAATTCAAGAAAATTTGGGAGTCCATCCACCCCTTCTTGCTTGCGGCGTAACACATTCCAGGAAAAGAATCATCTGCTGCTTGCCATTGGTCCCAGATGTTCAGCCCTTTGAAAATAACTAAGGGGGTGCTTTCTGACCAGAAGCACTAGCCATTAGACATACTGTTGTGTTTTCACGGCCTGGAGTGCTGGTGACACGTGAGCATGGTGTACCTCGCTTACCAACCACTTTTGTTCTGGTCGGGTCGATGGAAAAGCTGCTCTCGTCTAAATTCCATATCTGCGAAGATTGGTCTGTAAGCATTAATTCACTGAGGGTTTTTTTCAGGAGAGCAAAATACCCATAAATAATAAATGGATCTGTAGCTTTTTTTCTCACAAATTCAACTGCTTGAGGTTTCTTTATACTTAAGTTGTGTCTCTTCTTGAATCCAATGAACCAGTCAATGCCGGGTACGCCATCCTTGAAGGGCGTGCGCAGTTGGTGCTCTTTGACATATTGCGCAACCAGCTCAATAACCTCTTTTCGAGACAATCCAAAACCCCATTTTTCTAATGTAGCAATACCGTTAGCCAATTCCTCTTCTTGTTCTCGGCCTAGAGCAGTTAGTCGTCCCTTGAAATCTTTTTTTGCTCCTCTAGTCCCCTTCACGTTGGTATAAATTGTAGGATATGGGATATGATAAAGTTTTGACGCTTTATAAATGGTCATTCGACCACTTGTAACATCCTCCACAGCTTTAGTCAAGTCATCTGTCGTGTAACTGGGGTTTCCATTTTGTTTTTTGCGATAACATCGTACCATTTTGTGACCTGAAAATAATGGGGCAAATGTAATATAATGTACTACACATTTGCCCCTCACCATAATTTTCAGGGGGCAAATGTAATATATGTTAGTATCACGTGATCGGTGACTATTGAATAAATTTATAATCATACAGCATGAAAACAGTTATTTTTCACCATGGTAGCCAATATTTTAAAATATTTACCTTAAAAACTAAAATTCAGGCAGCTCACAAATAAACACCTCTGGCACTCGATGATTAAGTGAAACAGACGCCGTTCGGTAAATCACGCACATCGTCTGTCAAAACCGCTTTTATTAATGCGCAGCTGCAATAATGGCGAAACGAAGGTTAGGTTAGATACATACTATAGCAGCGGACAGCAGTTCTAATGAAATTCGGATAATACACTTTGCTATTACAATTGCCCCATTTTTACAATTACCCCAGTTCACCTTAAATAATTCGAAAGCTTACACATATACCTTCTGCTATATAAGTAAGTGATCTATGCTACCACATGTATTATATCTTACATTAATATCTGAACCTAAATAATTCAAACATATACAATTCTTCGTTAAATTCGAGTCCAAAATCCTAATATGAAAATGTTGTACCATGCTCCATATCTTTGCACGAGGTTCCTAAAGTTTGGACTTTCAGGTAACCATGTTGTTGGTTTATTCTTGTAAACGGAACTTCGTAATCAGCGGATGTTTCATTTTGAAGATTATATAAATGAGACTTCAACTAAATAATTGTGAAGTACACAGCATGCTAATGTAATATCTCGTACCTTATCAGCACTTAAATGTAATGTTCCTAAAAGGATGCGGAATCTATTGGCTAGTATTCCGAAGGTATACTCGACTATCCGTCGCGCACGGCACAAGCGATAATGGAATACTGCTTGATTATCTGTTAAACCTCGAAATGGGTATGGTTTCTGTAGATAGCAGCAGTTGGCAAGCCTGTGTGTGGCGCCAGACGATGTCATGTGACATGCAGTGTGACAGTTAGTAGTTGTACTGTAAAAGTAACCAATAAATACAATAAAATAATAACAAAGTATTAATTAAGTTTCATTAAATATTTTTTCAATGGGAAGGCACTGTCAGCTACAATCACATACGGTATGGGTTTCGGCTTGACTTTTCGGAATCCACAAAATAAGCAATGACAAAATTGTTGCTACACTAAAGACAGTTTACAGTTAATTACTCTTATATATTCTGCAGCAAGATTGGAATAAATTGCTTGGCAAATTACTGGCACAAACTGAGCAATGGTTGATTCATGCACTCTTGTTGAATACATTAAATTTCGAACGTTTCACCTGTTGCTAAATATCGTAGGGTAATCATTAATTTGTCCTTTGCAGGAATACACTCCATCAGTATTCTGTTTTGAAATAGATTTCTCTAGTTTTGCAGAGAGCTTTAAGAAACAAGTATTTGACATTCTCAAATAATTGTTATACGCATCGGGATGCTCTAATAATAAGTCCTTATTTAATAAATTCATAATTCCTTTTTTGTTACGTCGTGCTATCCATGGACGAACCCATAACTTTCTGCTACGTCTTTTCTTTTTAGATTTCAAAAGGTATGCTGCTATAGCGGTAGTCACTGTTATAACTAAAACTGTTGACAAAGCCTGTCGATTCATTTCTTCTTCTTTGTACTTTGTTATACATAATAATAGTTCACAGTCAACATACTGTAATGGATTATTACATTTAAACTGGATATGTAAGATAAGTTGCCTATACGCACAGGGTATAACCATTAAAAGAAATTTAAATTAAAAATGTCATTAACAGTCGATCGGTCGCATTCAATCTGTGAGATACATGGCATATGTTATTGCACCCCATTCTAAAACAAAAAGTTCGGTGTAGATGGCGCCGCATCTAGCTGTCTGTTAGCATTTTGTTTGTCAGTTAGTGTTATAACGTTCAAATGTATGTGTAGTGCATAAAAAGAATCGAATTGTATCTGAGAGATACAAAGCGATCCATGTCGTAAGTATTCTGTGTTGCATATTTTAATTTATTTATCGCCAAAATTGTTGCTTTTTTTGTTTATAGTGCTAAATTAAATTTACATATTTGAAAAGAAAAATTGTGAACAAGCCTTTAGTCCTTTGTATCCACTAGATACATTGCGACCTTTGCAAACAATTATATTTTATAAGTATATATAAACATATGATATATTCATTTACTATATATTTTTTGGTTCCTAAATATTAACAAACGATAAGATGTTTATACATACTAATAAGGAGGTTCAATATTAATATTCTAATTCCATAATTGGTCAGTTTTATATTTTAGTAAAACATTATTGTTACAAAGAATGGGAGATAAAAAAATTCATCACTTCAATAATGCTAAAGATGTCGAGGAACTTGAGAAAATTCTATTATGCGACTCTGATAATGAAAGTGCAGAAAGTTTGGGTGAGGATGTGGAAGATGAGGAAGACGCTGTAAGTGAAAGGGACGAAGATTCTGAAACTGAACAAGAAGGAGAGTCTGAAAATGAAGACGATGAGACACATTATTTTCTTGGAAAGGATAAAATAACTACTTGGAAGAGAGAGAAACCTGCTCCTAGAAGAAGAGGCAAAGAAAATATTCTGATTCATCTTCCCGGAGTAAAAAATAGGGCACTTGGCGCAGAAGGAGTACTTAACAGTTGGAAATGCCTATTCGATGATAATATGCTGAATCTAATTGTAACTTACACAAATCAATATGTGATTAAAATTCAGGAAAATTACACCAGAGAAAGAGATGCGGAATTAACTGACCTTATTGAAATAAAAGCATTTATTGGTCTTCTATACTTAGCAGGAGTATATAGAACTAATAGACTCAACTTAGAAGAATTATGGGCACCAGATGGAATAAAAAAATTAGACTTACAATGTCTTTGCGAAGATTTAAATTTTTGATGCGTTGTGTTCGTTTTGATGATGCTGATACAAGAATTAACAGAAGAGAATCCGATAACTTAGCTCCTGTACGGACTATATTTGAAAATTTTGTAGCTAATTGTATGGCATGCTATTCACCAGGTGAGAACCTGACACTCGATGAGAAATTGGAGGCATTTAGAGGACGATGCAAGTTCCGTCAATATACCTTCGAAACCTGCGAAATACGGTCTAAAAATTTTTGCCTTGGTGGACGCAAAATTATTCTATATATATAACCTTGAAATATATGCAGGCAAACAGCCTGAAGGTCCTTACATGCAAAGCAATAAACCTGTTGATATTGTAATGCGTTTGGTATCTCCTTTATTCAAGACGGGACGTAACATCACGGCAGATAATTGGTTTTCCGACATAAACCTTGTCAGCGATTTAAAAAGTGAAAGACTTACTTATGTGGGCACTCTAAAAAAGAACAAAATTCAGATACCTGCAGAGTTTGTAAATTCTAAACGGCGACCACCAACATCTAGCCTTTTCGGATTCAGAGATGATTGTACATTATTATCGTATGTTCCGAAGAAATATCGAAACGTACTTCTCGTGTCAAGTATGCATAAAGATGATTCTATCGATGTATCTACGGGCGATAAAAACAAACCACATATTTTAACATTTTACAATGAAACCAAGTGCGGAGTATATATTGTTGATAAGATGTGCGGCACATATAATGTTGCGCGTAATACTAAGCGATGGCCAATGGTCATCTTTTTTTCAATGCTCAACATGGCTGGTATAAACGCAAGAATAATACATATAGGTAATAACAATCCACACATTACCAGAAGAAAGTTTTTGCGATTGCTTGCGAACGACCTCACTATTGAACATCTGCAACGTAGGAGTATGTCTACAGTAGGAATGCCGTTGGATCTTCAAAGAAGCTTAGATAGATTTAGACTGCCACTCCAAGAGGTTGTTAATGTGGAAGTTGAAGTTCCAAACAAGAGAAAGCGGTGTAGCACCTGTTATGCCAATAAAGTTTCAAGACTCACTAAATATGCATGTCACAATTGCAAACAATGCTTATGTCTACAGCACTGTAAGACGGTGTGCAGTAAATGTGTCGATTTGGAAAAGACCCTGTAAAAATGTTGTCTATCTTTTTTAATAGTATTACTTTTGATTTTTTTATAGTTTAAATAAATAATATATATTAAATAAAGTATTATGTACATGTTTGCTCTTTAAAGATTAGCCACTTTATACCAAAATAATAAATTAATGTATCTCTCAGATACATTGCGACATTCTATGTGCGGAATAAAATTGCGACCGTTCGAGTGTTAAATAAAATTAATATTGTCAAAAGTATAATTTCTCAAAAATAGATTAAGCAAACATTGAGTTAATTAAGATAAAATAGAATTAAGAGATACATGTAAGATAAATGTAAATTGACGAACGTGACATAAACTTTCAAACAATGACATTTAACCAGACAAACACAATAACTGACATACTGACGCAAAATCCGACTAATATCGTTTTCAATTATCTTTCCAAAATTGTATCTTCAGTTCAGTATCCTAAAACTCAAAATTCAAAAATTCATCTAAGTATGCCCATTTTCATAAGTTGACGATTTTGAACGGACCATTCTAGAACAATGAATGAGAATTAGACCTGAATTGTTATGTTATGAGGTAGCTTTGGAAATAAGAAAAAGAAAAAAAAAACGTTTTTGGCCGCAATAGAGACGCCACGCGAAATTTTGATCCCGATATAAAATTAATTAAAAACTCATATAAATACTAGTAAATACAGTAAATAGTTATTTGGAGAATAATCAAAATTTCTACCTGATCACGCCTAATCTTCAAGCAGCAAATTTGTCATCGAAAAGAAAAATATTTTGTCTACGTATAATCCTGTATCATTTTGTTAGTGAACAGATCCAGTTTTCCCGAATCCCCTCATGTTGGGAGACCTTATCTCCAAATTCCACCCGGATCCTCAATCGAACGAGAGATCACGAGCAGATATTCTCCCGGAATCCCAACCAGACTTTCTGATACTCGAATTTCGACTATAAAACCATAAGATAAGTAGACGTGTCCTCTCTTAAGACTAACTATTGTCATATTATTTAGGCTAAATTTATTAATTACCTTAGACGAGCTCAAATAAGCAAAACAACTCATCCGTTTGACCAATAACGGGAGAGTTACGATCTCAAATCTTGTTATTTTCTTAAATAGATCAGAACTTTACCTAAAATACCCACAAAAACAAATACTTAATCATAGTAAAATCATTTTATGTAACATATTCACCGATAGAACCACATAGTTTAACAAACAAAAGAAAATCAACAATATTAAAATTAACGGGTCGATGGCCGAGTGGTTAGGCGGCTGACTATTGTTGTGAGAGAACGATAGGTGCCGGGGTTCAATTCTCTGGAGGGACGGTGACATTTTTTCAGAGAGTTTAATCCCGGATCGACTTGCCATTCGCTGTTGGGAGCAAAGTGATTAACAGCGCGGCATCATAAAAGGCGATATGATGCTGTCACAAAGCCATTTAAACACAACTTACACACACTAAAACTACACCGCAAGAGTTGCAGTGATAGCCAGACAAGTAATACAGCTTACGGAGTCACTGCAACTAAGCACCCACCACACATTAAAAAAAAAAAAAAAAAAAAAAAAAAAACTGTTCGTTGTAAATTAATTACTTCCCAGCAAACAAAATTCAAATTTCGCGCAATTATTTTTAGTAACTACAACATAATCGTATAAAAAGAACTATTAATCTGAAACAAATTTATAGGTCATTTCATGTTTCAGCGTTGAAGTTACTATAATATATATAGTTACATATAAAAATAATAGAAAAGAAACTGCATTTAAAGGAGAATTTAATGAATTCCTGGCTGCTCTTCGGTTCTCTTGTCGTGATCTTCATCAGAAGTGAACTTCACTTCTGAAGAAGATCACGACAAGATCGAAACGTTAAGTACCATAACTTTTCTACACGGCAGATAACCCGAGAACCGAAGAGCAGCCATCAACAGCGGCCGTGAAAGCCTGAAGACCACATTAATGAATTCCTCTCAAATATTAATAAAAACCACTCCACTTTTACGTGCATGTTTAGTCTTGGTTAGACGATTCATCGAATGTATGGAACTAAATACAGAGAATGACCGTAATAAGTATTTAAGGAGTAAATTTTCTACATATTTTCGTAAGACTATTGCAAGGGCGGGGAAAGGTCTACATACAACACATGGTCATTTTTACCACACACATTGTTGCATCTAAAGGTACTTTTACCAGGGCAGTGTTTGTAGTAAAAGGCGTTTACATACATATCGTCATTAAAAACTACAATATAGCGTTATAGATTTTTAACAAATTTGAAATGTCAGTTCTATCATTTATAGAATTTGCATCTTTCTTAATATGTATCATTTCTAAAATATCCCGGGCTTTTTGTTTTGTATCTTTGTGGAGTATTTTTGTGTTATCAAAATCAAAATGGTGGTTGGAATCTGATTGGTGCTTTTTTAATGCGGTAATGCCGGTATTATTGTTTTTGTGTTGTGCGAGTCTGTCGTGAAGGTATTGCTTAGTCTGACCAATGTACACCGCGTTACAGTCGTTGCAAGGTATTTTATAGATAATATTTGATTGTTTTGATAGCGGTATCGGGGGTTTTAAATTGGAGAAAAGCTTATTACAATTTTTATTAGTTCTATGTGCGATGGTTATACCATAAGGTTTGCATTGATTATTAATTTTTTCGGATAGGTTTTGGACATACGGAAGCGCTATAAATTTGGTGGTTGGGGTTATGTTTGTTTTCTTATTATGTTTATGTTTATTATATGTTTTTTGTATTTGCCGTTTGAACACTGAGTCAATAAGGTGCCTAGGGTAGCCATTTTGACTGAGAGTGTTTTTAGCATTTTTTATAATTTCTGGCCGAAATTCAGGGAAGTTAAATTTATTACACGGTTTGCTAAACCAGTTATTGTGCTTTTTTTATAAGCCATAGGTGCAACTGAAAAAAAGTTCATATAGCGTCCCGACCATGTAGGTTTGGTATATAGTTTAGTGCGGATTCTATTATTATGTTTGCCTAGTGTTAAGTCTAGGAAATTTATGGTTTGATTTTCTTCGATTTCTAAAGTAAATTGTAATTTATTATGGTAGGCATTAAATTTTTCTAAAATTGGTTTTTAAGTATTGATGGGCACTGCTGTAAGACAATCATCTACGTATCGTTTAAAGAAAGGTAGATTCAAGTTATTTTTCGTTATTACTGTTTCTTCTAGGTCCTCCATAACTAATTGTGCTATTACGGAAAAGATAGGCGATCCCATGGCACAGCCAAAGTTTTGTTTAAAATATTTATTTTGAAACTGAAAATAGGTAGATGACAGTGTAAGCTTCAACGCTTCAATAAAATCGTCGAGTGGTAGATTAGTATGGTCTTTAATCGAGTCCCACTTTTTGTTTACTATGTCTACTGCAAGATCGGTGGGGATATTGGTGTATAATGAAACAACGTCTAACGAAATCAGAAGGTAATTGTTTGGTAAAGTGACATTGTCTATGAATTCTTTGAATTGCCATGAGTTTTTTATGAAGTGTTGATTTTGACCTGTTACATTTTTAGCAAACCGTGTAATAAATTTAACTTCCCCTGAATTTCGGCCAGAAATCATAAAAAATGCTAAAAACACTCTCAGTCAAAATGACTACCCTAGGCACCTTATTGACTCAGTGTTCAAACGGCAAATACAAAAAACATACAATAAACATAAACATAATAAGAAAACAAACATAACCCCAACCACCAAATTTATAGCGCTTCCGTATGTCCAAAACCTATCCGAAAAAATTAATAATCAATGCAAACCTTATGGTATAACCATAGCACATAAAACTAATAAAAATTGTAATAAGCTTTTCTCCAATTTAAAACCCCCGATACCGCTATCAAAACAATCAAATATTATCTATAAAATACCTTGCAACGACTGTAACGCGGTGTACATTGGTCAGACTAAGCAATACCTTCACGACAGACTCGCACAACACAAAAACAATAATACCGGCATTACCGCTTTAAAAAAGTATCAATCAGATTCCAACCACCATTTTGATTTTGATAACACAAAAATACTCCACAAAGATACAAAACAAAAAGCCCGGGATATTTCAGAAATGATATATATTAAGAAAGATGCAAATTCTATAAATGATAGAACTGACATTTCAAATTTGTCAAAAATCTATAACGCTATATTGTAGTTTTTAATGACGATATGTATGTAAACGCCTTTTACTACAAACACTGCTCTGGTGAAAGTACCTTTAGATGCAACAATGTGTGTGGTAAAAATGACCATGTGTTGTATTTAGACCTTTCCCCGCCCTTGCAATAGTCTTATGAAAATATGTAGAAAATTTACTCCTTAAATACTTATTACGGTCATTTTTTGTATTTAGTTCCAAACAGACAATGAAATAGAACTGAACATGTAATATTTTACAAGGTATTAGCTACTATTATATATATAACTGTCCGTTGTTATAATGTGTGCAAATTTTGTTTTAGTTTTTCTGACGAAGGTAAAATAAAGTTACCGAAAGCTAAAATGTGTTTTTAACTCGTCCAAAAGCTCACTGTTAGGCCGCTACGACAACGAAACCTTCCACACAATTTTATAAATACTACGGCCAAGAAAAAGAACTACCTCATATATATATTATCCATTTGACGCTGTTTATTTTCTTGTGAATTTATGTTATTTTATTTTATCTTCAATATACAGTTCTGTTCATTAAATATCTGTTATAATTTCTAATTCCCATGTACCCTGGACACAAAAGAGCACCCTGATGGTTCATGTAATTTCCATTAGTCTATTAGAGAGATATTTCACCATTACCTTGTAAAGAATTAATTTTATCATTACCGAAACAATCAGACGTTTTGATGATACTTGTATCTCTCTTCGCAAAATTCCCCAAAAGCACCGGCCCCGTGACTAGTAAATATTACAAGGAAACTATTAGTAAGTACTTAAACTAAACATATTAATATGTATGTATACTATGTATGTACACATACACATATTACTGTTATAGAAGACAAAAAATATTGGCAATATGAAGATACATTAAAGTTAATTTGCACTATAGAATCATATTATGAAGATTTAAACCACCCAAAGAAACGAAAGACTGTTTGGGATACTATAGCATGTGACTTAGGAAGTCATCATGTTAGTCCAGCAATACACTACAAAATATATTTCTAGGTGACTGTCACTGAATGCCATAAAAAATGGAAAAAGTTGTTGAGGACCTACAAAGTCTGTGCTGACAATATAAAAAAGTGGAAGAGAAGTTTTGTTTCGAATAAACTGTTACATTCAAAATGCGGTGTTGCCGTTTGCCTGGGTTATTCATCCGGTGAGCACTAGTTGAATCATCTTATTTTTCTGTCGCAATATCCTTTCTTTGGTGAGGTTAATTATTTAATTTTGGTTTAGGATTGTGTTTACCGTTTTAATTAAGGTCTTTTTCTTGGAAACAACTTATTATGAGGGGTATCCACAAAGTAACCTCCGGTTTGAAATAAAAATTAAACCAGTTAAAATACAAAAATGTTATTATATACATATTAAAAGTGCAACTTTTCTCTACTTTTCGACATAATCTCCAAACAAATTCTAGCATTTGTCATATCTTTTAACAGTTTTCGAAATACCCTCTGCATAAAAATCTGCCGCCTGCGAACGTGGCCAATCTGTCACGGCGTTTTGAAGCTCTTCGTCATTGACAAATCGCCGAGATGCAAGCCACCGCTTCATGTATGGGAACAGGTGGAAACCACTGGGAGCTAAGTCCGGGTTGTAAGGGTGGTGATCAAAAACGTCCCATTTGAAATTGGTCAAAAGTTCAAATGTTCTTTGGGCTGTGTGAGGGCGAGCATTGTCGTGAACAAACACAACTCCAACTGCCAGCAGGCCACGACGATTGTTTTGGATTGCGCGTCGTAGTCTTTCTAAAGTTTCGCAATACACTGCAGAAGTGATTGTCGTGTGACGCTCCATAAAATCAACGAGCAAGATGACCTTAGCGTCCCTAGACACCGTAACCAAAATCATGGTTCAGAGAAAGTTTTACTGATTTTCCTTAGCTTTGGAGAACCTGTATGACCCCATTGCATTGACTGCTGGTTTGTTTCAACATTCACATAGGCTACCCAAGTCTCATCTCCAGTAACGATCCTGTTCAAAAACTCTTCTCCTTGAACGTCATACCGAGAGAAGAGAAGGCAGAACTGGCCTATCGCTCCTGGCTACATCGTGAGCGTTAGTTCTTCCATTTTTTAAAAACGTACCCATTGACGGACTATACCTTCACTCATAATGATGGGGCAATACACGGCACACAATTCACGATGAATTTCAGCTGCTGAATGTTTTTTCGCACAAAGAAATCTTACTACGCGACGCACTTCACACTTCGCGGGATTTTCCATTGCGGCACTCATATTTTTAGGTTAAGTTAGCAGAACGCGCGACCGTACTATACTTCCGCTCCCCTACTTATCGCGGCGTACACAAACGTAAGTTACTTTGTGGATTCCTCTCGTACATTAAATCGTAATAAATTTTCCAATTTATTTCGAAGCGCTTCACCGTGTAGATAAGCACATGGCCGATAGGGGACCACCTCCTAGCGGTTTTGCAAAAGACTCACTTCGGCTTGGGTATTGGACGAGTGTAGTCACGTTCGTTGTGCTGAGAGTCTGTTTCGGGCGTCTTCGTGGTGTGCTTCCCACTTTGATGAGGAATTTATGAAGGCATATTATTATAAATGACCAATGTAGTGTTTTACTGGTGTTGGATTATTGGAAAGGCCACGAAAAGAAGCTTTAGGGTCATTTGTAAATGTGAAACCTTTTTCTTCGTACGACAGAACGTCGGAATGAGTTGGAGTCCGAATTAACAGATCTTTTGCAGGGTTTTGGGAACGTTTGAGTCCGTATCGATAGTGTCCACAATTCTGGTGAAGCGTTTCGCTGATTAAAAGTCTCTCCAGACACATCAGTGCTGTGTCCGTTCAGTATCAGTGTCAGTGAAAAATAAAATATCGTTGCGTTTGCTTCAACCAGACTTGTTCACACACGTCCGACACAGTGACGTGTTTAAGTAGATAGTAATTTTCACTGACACTGATACTGAACGGACGCAGCACTAATGTGTCTGGAGAGACCTTAACTCAGGTAAATATGTATGTCTTTTGTAACGTTTTTCTATTTTCTTCTAAGGTATTCGAAGATGGCGGCTGACGCCATTTTCTTTTTTGGTCTTTAATTATTTAAATTAAACATTTTTCTAATTTTAATTCCTCTATTCCTAATCAGATATGTTCCCTTTTGGGGATCCTTATTATTATTATTTTTACTCTTACCCTTTTGCGAGGTAAGGTTAGTCAAGCGTTAAGGTTATTTTAAGCACTCTGTGTGCGTTTTAAGGTTAATTATATTAAATGAATTGTCTGAAGTTATATGTGAGGCTGCGACTTGATCAAGCTGACGCCGTAGAAGCTTTATGCTTTCTAGACCTCTGCCTTTTACCGACTTGGATGTGTTGCAGCCCTCAGCTCCATGTAACTTGTTTTGATTCTCTCCTATTGCCGCAAACACCCGTAAATTAATTACAAGCTAGGATTGGAAACTTACACAAGAAATTAACAGAATCAATGGCAGGTTAGAGAGAAAGATCTTAAATTTAGAAATAAATATTTGCTTTAGAATAATTTCAAAGATCAGAAATAGTATTAACATAGTTAAAGAAGAAGAAGTAAAAACTAAGTTACCTCCAGACATTTTTGAGGAATATTGCAATAGCTTAGACATTTCGTTTTCTAAACTTTTTAATAAGATTAAATTAGCCAATATATCTAAATTTAGTAAGCTCATTAACACTATACAGAATGATAATCACCTTTTCCAAGATAACAGTAAATGGTTCATAAACATTTCTAATTATGACATTCCTAAAGATATTTCTGACTTTTTATCATTAGGTCCTAAGTTTGGTTGTCCGGTGTCTGGTAAACAACTTAATGTCGGACATTTTCTGGCCGACATTGAGGTAATCATGAATGATGTTCCAGAGGGTGAAAGGGATTCTCTTAGGGCAAAGATTACTAATAATATCACTAATTATCTTATTAATTCCAATAACGGTAAATCGAGCAAATTCACTAACTTGTACGTTAAATCTAAAGTATTCCTTAAGAATAATCCTGGCCTTTACATAGTTAAAGCAGATAAGGGTGGATGCACTGTAGCTATGAATAAAGTTGACTATATTGAAAAAACTCAATTATTACTGGAGGATGGCAAGACTTATAAATTGCTTACTAAAGATCCTACCAACAACCTCCAAATTAAAAATAACACTCTTATAAAAACCTTAAGAAATAACAACGAAATCACCGAAGAAATAGCCAGGGATCTCACTATATATACTGCTGTGTCGTCTAAATTGTATTCCTTACCAAAGATCCACAAAGTTGATATACCACACAGACCTATAGTTACTTCTATTAAATCTGTAACCTATAACTTATCCAAGTACATTGCCAATATTTTAACCACTGCCCTAGCAGATAGAACAACGTATAATGATAGTGACACTTTCGCCTTTGTTAATTCCATTAACAATTTCATTGTCCCGGACAGTTTTGTTTTAATTTCTTTAGACGTAACTTCCTTGTACACCAATATTCCGTTAGACTTACTTCTTGAAATTTTAGACAACCAGTGGCATATTATCCAACCACATTGTACTATCTCTAGAGATAATTTCTTTAACATTATAAAATTTATCATGAATAATTGCTACTTTTCCTTTAATAATCAATTTTATCAACAAACTTTTGGAACTCCAATGGGTTCTCCGATTAGTCCTATCTTGGCCCAAATAGTGATGGACCACCTTCTGGATATAGTCATTCCAACTTTGCCTTTTCATTTACCTTTCTTATTTAAATATGTTGATGATATTATTTGCTCGGTTCCAGACAACGAGATAAACTTGACTTTGGAATATTTTAATTCATTTAATTCCAACATCCAATTTACGATTGAGAAAGAAACTAATAATTCTGTTCCTTTTTTAGAAACAAAAGTTATTAGATTAGATGATAATAAATTAATACTTGATTGGTATCAGAAACCAACTGCCTCTAACAGATATGTTAATTATTTTTCAAATCACTCCTTACAACAATACTGTTATAGCTTTAAAAATAGAGTCACACACATAAGTGATGAGAGATTCATTCATAATAATTTAAAAAACTTTTCTGGATGTTTTACAATAATGGTTACCCCAAAAATATCTTAAATAAATTAATTACAGTTCGAATTGCTTTAACGGTCCTATTGATGATGAGGCTGAAGACCCTTTTATTTACAGGAGACTGGCCTACGTACCAGGTCTTACAGATAAAATAATTTCACATTTTAAACCGTTTAACAATCTGAAATTAGCTAAATAAAATATCACCACTATCCAGAATTTGTTCACAAAAACTAAAGACAAAACTAATTTACTCGATAATAGTGATGTGGTTTATTGTATCCCCTGTTCACAATATCAGGGATGTTACGTAGGTCAGACCTCACAAACTCTAAAAAAGAGATTAACCCAACATTAACAACGAAATACAAACACAGACCGATTACCCAATATTTTCTTTTTCTCTATATATATTGTTATGTTATTATTGATATTGATATTGTTCAGCAGTGTAAAATTAAAATAATTAAAAAAAAAAAAAAATTAAATTAAATTAAATTAACTTTTATATTAATTAATTACTAATTAATTAGTTTAAAAAAAAAAAAAAGACTCCAGCCAACGGCGTGCACGGGGTAAAATTAAAAAATCCAGATTATAATGTGAAAAAATCTATTAATCAAAATTTATTGTAAAAACACATCACAAACACATATAACACATAATTACATTCATTTCGACACAACAAACATGAAAGTCAAGCTGAAATTACGAAAATCAATTTTATAAAATAGCAAGCAGTACATTTGGAAGTTCTGTGTGGTAGGCCTGGGAAAAATAGAAAAAACAATGGGGAGAAAAAGGTTGTTTACGGAGTTTTCGACGACTGACAGGGACAAAACAAGTCACAAGTGACAAAAAGAGATTTTAACGAGAAATACAACATTTTAAAAGCAAGTGAAAGTTTTATGAGTTCCCATTAGACCTTCAAGATCAAAATTTTACTAGTGAACGTGAAGAAAACCCGGGAAAAGAAAAAGAAGATTGAAAACGGAAAAGGAGGAGTTTGTAACGCACATAGGAGGATATTGGACAAGGAAACACACACACACACACATATTCAATTACATTGGGAAATTACAGGTAAGGGTTGAGGGTGGTTTAGTTAGATAAACATTGTAAAAATCTTTTATTCATATTATAATCTGGTTCATAAGTTTTATAGTCATTGAAATAGTATCACTGATTCATAATGCCTAAAGCACGAAGTGTTGAAGGAGATAGTGGGGATAGTATCAAAAATATGTTGGAAACGGTAATGCATAAGTTAGATCAGGTGTTATTGTGCCAAGGGACCTTCGAATATAGGTTGTCTCAGCTGGAAGAAAGAGTTAACAAAATTGGATCACCATCTGGGCAAGCTGATCATGTTTCAAATGTTTCTCCTGTTGTTCCCACGATGACAAACGTCGTTTCAAGTAATGTGACAGCTGACGCTAGACAGGTTGACACACCAATGTCATTTTCCCATAACCTCAAAATAAAAGATTTGATTCCAAAATTTGACGGCAGACATGGTTGTCCCGTGGTCTTCTTGATTTCGATCAAACGTGTAATAACGGCAGATACAGCACCTATCCAACTATATAATATTCTTAGATCGTCATTGGTGAATGATGCAGCTACATGGTTTTCCGTTGTGGAGAATACTTTTGCATCCTTCGAGGAATTTGAGGTATTGTTTCTTAGTAAATTTTGGTCTGAAACGGAACAAGACAAAATTAGAAGCAATTTGTACATGGGAAAGTTCAATGCGCAAAAGGGAAATTCGCGAGAGCAATATTTTATCAACCGTTATGCTACAGTTCGACATTTAACACCTAAATTGACCGAGAAAGAAATTATAAAACATTTTGCCCGACATTACGACTTTGAAATTCATAAAACAGTCATCGTTCAGAACATTACCTCATTTAAAGATTTTTGCGAGATTCTGAGACAGTACGACGATTTATATAAACATAAAAACACAACACCTGTGGAACATCAACGTGACAATTATACATCGTATTATCTGCGTAATTTTGGACCGAGTTATGCAGTTTCAAACTCTAAAAATTCATCGTATCCCCATAATTTTAACACACATCACAATTCCAATCGTACTAACAATTATCAACAAAATTCTAGTAATCAGACAAATCATAACCTCAACTATCAACAAAATTCTTGTAATAATTCAAATACATATAACAGAAATTATCAACAAAATTCATATTCACCTCAAAATTTTAATCGATGTCCTCAACAAAATTCCAATCAAAATCATTATAAAAATAGACATTTTCAATCTTCAAATCAAAACTTTAATCCTCAAAGGAATTTTAAAGAAGGTAATGACAGAAATTCTCAACAACGGAATGCACATGACAATTCACGCGATTTAAATGCGATTAATGTTGTAACCGATGTACACAGGGGTCAAGAAGAACCCGAACATTTTTTATAAGTAATCCACAAAATTCTAAGTATACTGTAATTTCTGACAACAATTATGAACATCCTAAACATTTATTTCAAACAGAAAACAAAATAGTAAATGATGATTTAACATTACCTTTAGTTAAGGTTAAGGTGGGCAGTCTGGTTCTTGATGCATTAGTGGACACGGGTTCTGAAGTAACTTTATTGTCAAGCAAGGTATTTTTGGATAATATCCAATATTTTAATAGAAGGGTATTCAGAATGAATAATATCGAAATAAGAGCATCTACTGGTAGGTTATTGTCTAAGATTGACAAATGTGTGTGTGACTTTTTAATTTTAAACGAGAATTCATATTCATGTAAATTTTTAATATTAAAGGGACTGAAATATGATATTATACTAGGGGCAGATTTTTTAAATAAACATGGAGTGGTAATAGATTATGTTAGCAGGGAGATTAGGTTGGATAAGAATTGGGTAAAGTTTGAGAATGTGATTAAGAGATGAAAATTAGGAAAATGCTTAATCAAATACCTCTTACCCTAGGAAGTTTATTCCTTACCATTTTAAAAGTAAGCTCATCAAACCTTGAGCCTACAATATTGTATGAAAAAGGCAGATTGATCATATACCCACCAACATGTTGTAATATAACATCAACAACATTCAACATAACTGTAACATCCTGCGATATCAACCCTCAAGGATACTGGTTTGGGAATATAGTAATTCGATGTGGTGATAAAATGAAAGTGCTTAATAGTAAGGAAATTATATGTTTAGATTGTTACTTGTGTAACCATAATGAGGCCATACCCAAATGTAAAAATTATATAGTCCCCTGGATTGTTGCAGTATGTATATCTTTAGTGAGCGGTATATTGATTCATGTGCTATTCTCTAAATTAGCAGTTAAGTATCCACTATTAACACTAATAGGAATAAAGCGAATGATCAACAAAAAGGCTATAGATAAAAACTTCAAAAGAAGACAAGCTTTGCTACAGGAGCACAGAGACTTATTAAACAAAATAAGACCCATTGTGAAGCAAGAAATTGAGCTTGAAGCAAGAGGTGAGATGTGAGGCTAGGTTTAACCGATATTTAGAAAAAAAAAAAAAAAATTGTTGTGTGTGTCACTAATGACACGAAATAAAAAATATATATAAACAGTTTAAAAAGAACCAGATTATAATATGAATAAAAGATTTTTACAATGTTTATCTAACTAAACCACCCTCAACCCTTACCTGTAATTTCCCAATGTAATTGAATATGTGTGTGTGTGTGTGTTTCCTTGTCCAATATCCTCCTATGTGCGTTACAAACTCCTCCTTTTCCGTTTTCAATCTTCTTTTTCTTTTCCCGGGTTTTCTTCACGTTCACTAGTAAAATTTTGATCTTGAAGGTCTAATGGGAACTCATAAAACTTTCACTTGCTTTTAAAATGTTGTATTTCTCGTTAAAATCTCTTTTTGTCACTTGTGACTTGTTTTGTCCCTGTCAGTCGTCGAAAACTCCGTAAACAACCTTTTTCTCCCCATTGTTTTTTCTATTTTTTCCCAGGCCTACCACACAGAACTTCCAAATGTACTGCTTGCTATTTTATAAAATTGATTTTCGTAATTTCAGCTTGACTTTCATGTTTGTTGTGTCGAAATGAATGTAATTATGTGTTATATGTGTTTGTGATGTGTTTTTACAATAAATTTTGATTAATAGATTTTTTCACATTATAATCTGGATTTTTTAATTTTACCCCGTGCACGCCGTTGGCTGGAGTCTTTTTTTTTTTTTTAAACTAATTAATTAGTAATTAATTAATATAAAAGTTAATTTAATTTAATTTAATTTTTTTTTTTTTAATTATTATTTTAATTTTACACTGCTGAACAATATCAATATCAATAATAACATAACAATTACCCCCTCCAAAATATGAGCGCGTTGTAACTTAGCGATAGAGTACAAAGCAGCTCATATTTTCATTAGTATACTTAAAGAATGTTTAAAACAAAAGTAAATTACTTAAGTAATTGTCACGTAAGATATGTCATATTTTGACTGAATTCATTATTCCACATTAAATTTAAACAGTAAATCGGTCGAGAAAATACCTCTAGATATATAAGAGTGGGGATAAAATAATTCATAAGTTTTATTGCCAATTATTCGTTTGATGACAAATGGACCTTCGAATACAGGTAGAAATTTCTTTTCAATGTTAGTTTTAAAATTGCTTATCCTATTGTTTTTTATTATGACTAATTCGCCTTCTTTAAAATTAGTGATTTTCTTGTTTTTACGTTTTAACGATTCAACTGCTCTACGATGTAATTTATCAAGTTTCTGTTTAGTTTTAGCGATTAAGATGTGCCTATCTGGTTTACTTGAAGCATCAACCCCCAATTCACCCCAAGGTCGTGGAATATCAGCTGTATCGGTCAAATGCAAGGTCAGCGGAATAGTTTCAGTCGTCGAACAGGGACAGGAATTTATAATTTCTTCGACAATAGATACATATTTAGGCCATTGAAGATGTTGATCGTTGCAAATAATTCGTAAGTATTGTACTAATTCTCTAATACTCCTCTCTGAGGGATTGCTTTTAGGATTTCTGATAGCTATGAAAATAGGCCGAACATTATTCCTAGATAAAAATGTAAGTAATTTAGAATTTTGAAAACATTTACCATTATCAAAAATAATACTTTTAGGTAAACCGATAGTATTGAAGTATTCTTGCAAACATTTTATAACGGTGGGACCGTTACAAGAATAAGTTGGATAAAAACGTACAAATTTAGAAAAACAATCTAAAACAACCAGTATATTTCTAAAACCATTCGAAGGCAACAGATGTTCTAAGAAATCTACAGCGATTATATCTCGAGGATGTCTTGAAATGATAGGTTTACCAGGATGAAACGAAGTATAGTTTTTAGTTTTATACAATTGACATGTATAACAGGTATTTATAATGTTTTTAGAAAGTTTCCAATCCGATTTTGCTATGAAACGTTCTCGAAATATCAAGTGTAGACGTTTTAAACCTAAATGACAGTAGAAATTGTGTAATTCATATAAAATTTCTTTTGCTTTGAATTTCGGTAACACGATTAGATAAAGATCATCAATCCTTTTACCAAAATATTGTCTCGTATCGTAAAACCCTTAAAATTCTCATTTATTTTTAATTCGTGAAATATTCTCTGCAATTCATTACATTGTTGGCTCTTAATAATGTTTTCAGTGGTAAATATTTCTTGTATATAATTTTGCTCATTATTATTAATACTGAAAAATTTTTTATACTTGTTCTCTGAATGTAGACGGGAAAATACATCCGCTACCAAGTTTTGTTTCCCACTAATATGCTGAATTTCAAAATCGTAATTTTGTATTAATAAATAATATCGGTAAATTCTATTGTTTAAAATTCGAGTATTTAAAATAGAAGATAAAGCTTTATTGTCACTTTGTATATAAAATTTTCTGCCTAAAATATAAAATTTGAATTTTGTAATAGCAAAAACGATTGCAAGCATTTCAATCTCTCCTACTGTGTAATTTTGTTCAGTTTTTGTTAATTTTCTAGACACGAAAAATATGGGACATTCCAAATCTTCTTCATCGTATTGAAACAGAACCCCTGCGATGGCAAAATCACTTCCATCTGTTCGTATGTAAAAATCACGTTCAAAATTTGGATGTACTAGAAGTAAATTGTTATAAAACTGACTACGAATTTTGGTGAATGCTTCGTCATGTGAATTTGACCATTTAAATCTGGTGTTTTTCTTCAATAAATCAAACAAAGGTATGCAAATTTCTGATATATTAGGGATAAAACGTTTATAGTAGTTTAGCAAACCTAAAAAACTTTGTAGTTTTTTAACGTTACAAGGTTTTGGAAAGTTTTTGATTTCATCTAATCGTTCTTTTTCTAGTGTAATACCAAATTGATTAACAACATAACCTAAATATGACACAGAATTTTGAAAAAATTCACACTTATCTAAACTTAATTTCATGCCATTTTTGCTTAATACGTGTATAATTTGTTCTAGATGGATACAATGTTCTTCGTAGGATTTAGAAAAAATTAACTCCATCTAGAACAAATTATACACGTATTAAGCAAAAATGGCATGAAATTAAGTTTAGATAAGTGTGAATTTTTTCAAAATTCTGTGTCATATTTAGGTTATGTTGTTAATCAATTTGGTATTACACTAGAAAAAGAACGATTAGATGAAATCAAAAACTTTCCAAAACCTTGTAACGTTAAAAAACTACAAAGTTTTTTAGGTTTGCTAAACTACTATAAACGTTTTATCCCTAATATATCAGAAATTTGCATACCTTTGTTTGATTTATTGAAGAAAAACACCAGATTTAAATGGTCAAATTCACATGACGAAGCATTCACCAAAATTCGTAGTCAGTTTTATAACAATTTACTTCTAGTACATCCAAATTTTGAACGTTATTTTTACATACGAACAGATGGAAGTGATTTTGCCATCGCAGGGGTTCTGTTTCAATACGATGAAGAAGATTTGGAATGTCCCATATTTTTCGTGTCTAGAAAATTAACAAAAACTGAACAAAATTACACAGTAGGAGAGATTGAAATGCTTGCAATCGTTTTTGCTATTACAAAATTCAAATTTTATATTTTAGGCAGAAAATTTTATATACAAAGTGACAATAAAGCTTTATCTTCTATTTTAAATACTCGAATTTTAAACAATAGAATTTACCGATATTATTTATTAATACAAAATTACGATTTTGAAATTCAGCATATTAGTGGGAAACAAAACTTGGTAGCGGATGTATTTTCCCGTCTACATTCAGAGAACAAGTATAAAAAATTTTTCAGTATTAATAATAATGAGCAAAATTATATACAAGAAATATTTACCACTGAAAACATTATTAAGAGCCAACAATGTAATGAATTGCAGAGAATATTTCACGAATTAAAAATAAATGAGAATTTTAAGGGTTTTACGATACGAGACAATATTTTGGTAAAAAGGATTGATGATCTTTATCTAATCGTGTTACCGAAATTCAAAGCAAAAGAAATTTTATATGAATTACACAATTTCTACTGTCATTTAGGTTTAAAACGTCTACACTTGATATTTCGAGAACGTTTCATAGCAAAATCGGATTGGAAACTTTCTAAAAACATTATAAATACCTGTTATACATGTCAATTGTATAAAACTAAAAACTATACTTCGTTTCATCCTGGTAAACCTATCATTTCAAGACATCCTCGAGATATAATCGCTGTAGATTTCTTAGAACATCTGTTGCCTTCGAATGGTTTTAGAAATATACTGGTTGTTTTAGATTGTTTTTCTAAATTTGTACGTTTTTATCCAACTTATTCTTGTAACGGTCCCACCGTTATAAAATGTTTGCAAGAATACTTCAATACTATCGGTTTACCTAAAAGTATTATTTTTGATAATGGTAAATGTTTTCAAAATTCTAAATTACTTACATTTTTATCTAGGAATAATGTTCGGCCTATTTTCATAGCTATCAGAAATCCTAAAAGCAATCCCTCAGAGAGGAGTATTAGAGAATTAGTACAATACTTACGAATTATTTGCAACGATCAACATCTTCAATGGCCTAAATATGTATCTATTGTCGAAGAAATTATAAATTCCTGTCCCTGTTCGACGACTGAAACTATTCCGCTGACCTTGCATTTGACCGATACAGCTGATATTCCACGACCTTGGGGTGAATTGGGGGTTGATGCTTCAAGTAAACCAGATAGGCACATCTTAATCGCTAAAACTAAACAGAAACTTGATAAATTACATCGTAGAGCAGTTGAATCGTTAAAACGTAAAAACAAGAAAATCACTAATTTTAAAGAAGGCGAATTAGTCATAATAAAAAACAATAGGATAAGCAATTTTAAAACTAACATTGAAAAGAAATTTCTACCTGTATTCGAAGGTCCATTTGTCATCAAACGAATAATTGGCAATAAAACTTATGAATTATTTTATCCCCACTCTTATATATCTAGAGGTATTTTCTCGACCGATTTACTGTTTAAATTTAATGTGGAATAATGAATTCAGTCAAAATATGACATATCTTACGTGACAATTACTTAAGTAATTTACTTTTGTTTTAAACATTCTTTAAGTATACTAATGAAAATATGAGCTGCTTTGTACTCTATCGCTAAGTTACAACGCGCTCATATTTTGGAGGGGTAATTGTTATGTTATTATTGATATTGATATTGTTCAGCAGTGTAAAATTAAAATAATAATTTAAAAAAAAAAAAAATTAAATTAAATTAAATTAACTTTTATATTAATTAATTACTAATTAATTAGTTTAAAAAAAAAAAAAGACTCCAGCCAACGGCGTGCACGGGGTAAAATTAAAAAATCCAGATTATAATGTGAAAAAATCTATTAATCAAAATTTATTGTAAAAACACATCACAAACACATATAACACATAATTACATTCATTTCGACACAACAAACATGAAAGTCAAGCTGAAATTACGAAAATCAATTTTATAAAATAGCAAGCAGTACATTTGGAAGTTCTGTGTGGTAGGCCTGGGAAAAAATAGAAAAAACAATGGGGAGAAAAAAGGTTGTTTACGGAGTTTTCGACGACTGACAGGGACAAAACAAGTCACAAGTGACAAAAAGAGATTTTAACGAGAAATACAACATTTTAAAAGCAAGTGAAAGTTTTATGAGTTCCCATTAGACCTTCAAGATCAAAATTTTACTAGTGAACGTGAAGAAAACCCGGGAAAAGAAAAAGAAGATTGAAAACGGAAAAGGAGGAGTTTGTAACGCACATAGGAGGATATTGGACAAGGAAACACACACACACACACATATTCAATTACATTGGGAAATTACAGGTAAGGGTTGAGGGTGGTTTAGTTAGATAAACATTGTAAAAATCTTTTATTCATATTATAATCTGGTTCTTTTTAAACTGTTTATATATATTTTTTATTTCGTGTCATTAGTGACACACACAACAATATATATACATATATATTACCGCTCGTTTATTTTTTTAATAAATTGGGTATTGGTATACGTTTGTGTGATTTACCTCCTCCATCGAGTAATTCTTTGAATGTTTGTGAATATCGTGTTCTACCTGACCTACGATCCTAACAACTCGCGGTCCTATGAGACACGCAACCTGGACAGTCATTAATCCTCATAGGTGGCGCCTTTTTTTTAATTGCTGTATTTTTATGCGATCTGAACAGTGACTATTTCCAACTGGGCCGGCGGCTGACTGAATGATAGAATTGACTAAATATCGTAGGTAGGTTCCGAAACCTTTGGCATGCACCAATTGCTTTGACGCACAACTCTGGCTATTAGAACCAGAGGCATAACAAAATATGAAGTAATCATGTCACAGCTACCTTGATTTGACCAGATATTTAGTACATAATCGCCAATTAGAACACTAAATTGACTTTTACAAAGAAACTACACTGAGATTCAGAATGATTGTCATAGTAAAAAAACTGTTTTCCGGGAGAATTTATCTATACTTATTACCATTTTAATGAGTGAAATTAGCTACATGCAAATTTCATACATCAAAATCAATATTGTTGACATTTGGTGGCATTGGCGTTCGTGTTGTAGTTTTCTTCGTTTATTTATCTTTATTCTTTCAAACCGTTTATATTTAAATCTAATTATCATCAACAAGAGTATTTTTCAATACTGTAAGAGAATAAAGGACTTAATCTGTGGTAAGACAGCAAATTATTTATAACATACACCTAACCTATATAACGTTTGTCTGTTTAAGTGTACAATGCCCTACACCCCAGAGCACGAGAAATTCATTTTGGAAGCTTATTTCCGAAATGGGCAGCGGAATGATGAAGGAGCATGGATATATTCTGCAGAGTTGTGTATTCAAGAATTCCGTATACAGTTTCCGGATGAAGAATTCCAGGATCTAAGTTTAAGCAGACACATTTATAGAGTCGTGCAGCGCTTTCGAGAAACAGGAAGCGTTTGTAAAGGCAAGTCATCTGGTCGTAAGACAGTTCTTACAGAAAACAAAATTGAAGAAGTACGAACTTGTCTAGATCAAAGTCCCACTAAACCATTGCGTCAATTAGCTCAACAAACAGGTAAAAATCAAAATTAACATTAAGTGAAATAGTTTATTACATTTTATAATTTTACAGGCTTGTCATATACTTCAGCGCAACGAGCTGTCAAAAGAAAGTTACATTTTCATCCCTATAAAATTTCTACGGTGCAGGAATTATTACCATTAGATCACAATAGGCGATTGGAATATTGTCATTGGTTCAATAACAATTTAAGAGATGATAACATTCTGAACATATCATTTTTCTCAGATGAAGCCTGGTTTCATCTAACGGGCTATATCAATGCACAAAACTATCGCATCTGGTCTGCAGAAAATCCACACGAGTTTCGAGAAACACAATTGCACCCCGTAAAAGTTGGAGTTTGGTTAGCTATGTCCAGACAACGAATGATAGGGCCAATTTTCTTTGAGGAAACTATAACTGCTCAACGTTACCAACAAATATTGGAATTGTTTATTGGAGAATTACAAGCAAATGAGCTTCAAACAGGATATTTTCAACATGATAATGCTCCAGCACATACTGCTCGACAAACCTGTCAATATCTCCAACAGTTCTTTGCCGAAAGAGTCGTTGGAGCACAAAGGTGGCCGCCTAGATCGCCTGATTTAACCCCATTAGATTATTTTATGTTTGGTTATCTAAAAAATAGGATCTATAGAAACCGCATGCATACCATAGAAGAACTGAGAAATGCAATTATCAACGCAGTACAGAGTATAACTCCACAACAGTTAATCAATGTCTTTGATAGTATGAAACGAAGAGTTGACGCTTGCATTAATGCTGAGGGTAGACATTTTGAGCATTCTCTTTAATTAATTTTGTCACTTAATTATTATATTAATTGTAAGTTGTACTTTAAAGTAATGAACTGTGATTGATATGGATGTAATAAACTATACTTAAATTTTGTTAAACAACAGTTGTAAAATCATAATTTAGTAAAGATACAAGTTAAACTGACTATATTTCATTTTTATAAGCAAACACACCAACTCATAATCGTATATATAAATGCGAAGTGAAATGTAGGTTATGTTTTCTTTATTTATGACAAGTTCGTTTACTTCCTTATGTTCCGCCACTGACTTAGTTCAAACCTTCATTACAAACACGCGGCACATACCTACATCCTGCCACTATCTATGGGTGCGGAATCGACAATCTTTTTGAATCTCCCAGTATAAGAGATAGGAATACGAAACCTTAATAGCATTTAAAAGAGAAATAAAATTAAAATCGAATGACGATGTTCGGTACAGGATGTTCCACTTAAAATAAGCAAATTATTGAGCATTAATGGCACTCGTAGTTAAAGGTTAAAGATTTTAAGCACCCTGTATAATTTTTAGAAAGCATCTTTATTTTAGCATTAGATGTAATGGTTGTGCTAATGAAACAATGCAACTTGAAACACATAACTTAAATAGGTACAGCAGGTAGTCATTCTAAATATAGGCGATCTGCACATTTTGAGCGTCAGCGCCTCTAGCGGAAACTTAATCATCGCATAGATAGAGGCATAATCGTTATACAAATAAAAATAAGTCTGTCAGTGATAGCAGGTCTTTAGAGTTGTATATTGTCTGATTTTCTCTTTATTTTCACTGTAAAATTTAAAAAAATAGTTGAGGCTGTAAACGGATAATTCGTAGTATGAATAAGAAAATACACTTTGTCTTTTTAGCAATTAAATATAAACATAAACCATCAGGAAACCTTGACAAAGGTAAAAGATTGTTTGAAGCAGTGCATGTACGAAATTTAGTGGAACGTTCTTCATTAATCACAGCTAATGTAGTGAGGCAGACATCAGTTTCCAAAAAACCTTATGTTATTTCGAAATTTTTATTATATTTGAGTAGTTTTTAGGTGTTTTAAATATTATTTACTAGAAAAAGATGTTTATTTTAAAAAAGTGACATTATTTCAGGACTTTATAAAATATCCCCATTTGGTTATCATGGTACATGGAGAATGTATTTTTGCCCAAAAACAAAAATTTATAAATTTCATTTACATATTTATTAAATAGAAAATCAATTTCAGGTAAACGTTCGTAAGATTTACAATAAATTATTATTTTTGATGCCACAATTTTGTACACTCCATATGAAGTCCAACCTTACATTCAGGACATTGCTTCCTGAAATTGGTTTTACATATAGCACACTTTCTTTGCTTACTCTCCGGAATTCTTTCTAAAAACTGTTTGTCACTAGTGCTGGTTCTTACACACTCCACGACCTTTTTTGTGAGTTCTTGGAAAAGAAAGGTCTGCCCAATCGTTTTGGATCCGATATAGATGATACATTCAGGTAGAAACGTGCAATAGATCTATGAAAATCTAAAATTGGTGTTTTCCCATTTACAATTGTATATAAAGCATATGCATTTATAATAGCCATATCAATCGCATTCATATATATCGGAAAGTACCATTTCTTTCCGCGGAGTCTGATTCTATATTTCTGGATATTCCAGTCTAGCTTGTCAATACCGCCCATAAATTTATTATACAGCGTAATTGCATTAGGTTGTGGTATCGTCGGAAAAGATTGTACTCATCGCGCTGAGTGTTGTACCGAAGAGATTGCGCTCCTATCTCTCTTAATTGCAGATATTTCAAAAAAAGAAAAAATTTCTAGCCGGACATTTGTCGAATTTTTGATGTCCAATGGGTGGATATGATTGTACTCATCACGCTGAGTGTTGTACCGAAGAGATTGCCCTCTTATCTCTCTTAATTGCAGAGATATTTAAAAAAAAGGAAAAATTTCTAGCCGGGCATTTGTCGAATCTTTGATTTCCGATGGGTGGAGATGATTGTACTCATCGCGCTGAGTGTTGTACCGAAGAGATTGCGCTCCTATCTCTCTTAATTGCAGAGATATTTCAAAAAAGGAAAAATTTCTAGCCGGACATTTGTCGAATTTTCTTTCGATCTCCGATGGGTGGAAAAGATTGTACTCATCGCCTTGAATGTCGTACCGAAGAGATTTCGGTCCTATCAGTAGTCTAGTAAACGCCGGTTCTGGACCGCCAATTTGTGAACCACCATATTTAGCTTTATTCTCCTCTTTTTGAGATCAAAACTACTTATAGTGCTTAACAATTTAACAGTCCATAAACGGAACAAAAATTTGTGCTAAATCATCAGTAATTCCCTTGGAAATGCATAAAAACAATTATTTTTGTAAACATTTATACCAAATTTTATCCATAAATTCACAGTCACAATTTTGTTCGTTCACAAGTTAAAATTGCATAAAAAACTGAATTTATTTAATCGCCACCAAATTGTGAACCAATATAAACACTCATATTCTCTGTTAATTTAGCAAAATTTGAAAAATAATTTATTAATACAGAATAATTAACATTCTATATCGAGATCACTTTCGTTTTCTTCCTCATTTCTCGGAGTAGGCTAAGCAACAACGGCCACAGCTTCATTTCTATTTCTATATATTGACTCGTATATCAATTCCCTGCCTTTATCGGTCTACAAATTATAAAAATTAAAAAAAGGAAATAAATGCAATAGATAAATATTAATAATAAATATCTTTTTCAATTCTTCCTTTCTTTTTTTAACATTTGTTTTCAATGATAAAATTTTCTTCATTTCATTCATTTTTTCTTCTATTCTTCATTTTCTTCTTCCGATATTTGCTTTTTTTTTGTTGCTCTTTCTGTTTTAGTATTTTGCTTAGATGTATTGTATTGTGCTCAGATATATCTTTTTTATGGACTGTTAGCATGCATACGTAGCATTGTTGAAATAACTCGGCGGCTCCACTGGTGCTTGGACCGCATACTCCAAGATCATCTGTAAAGAAGTGAGAAGTGTATTTTAAAATATACCTAATCAGTATGTGAATTATTATCACTTACCATTCATTTTTAATAAGAAGAATTAAACACTCTATTAAACCGTTCTTACGGCTAGTCAGCAGTGCGGTTGATCAAGTGAGAACTGAGAAGAGAACTCTAGTCATAGGATACACCTCACACCTCTCTGGGAGAACAAGGTTACTACCACGGTAGTTCAACTTCATACGCGACCATGAAACATTGTTTTTAGTTCAAACCAACCCGATAGAGGCGCTGAAATGTATGTATTTTTGTTTACAATTACACACGAATTTGTCAGCATTTATTTGGAGCGGTCGTGAAATATTCATTTTATAAGTTTTAGTATTGGCGATATTTGATCTTAATATATTTTACTCGATTAGTAAAAGTAATTGTGTTGTATAGGTAACCACAAAATGTAGAAATTGGTAGTGGATGTTTTGTGTAGTGGGTTTGCCTGACAATAGACTTTAATTTTCCAGATTAAATTAATGAATGGTGCTTAGGTAAGAATCAAATCTAATTCGTAATCTGTTTTATTAATTAAATTAATTTTCAGGTTAATATATTTGTATATAATTTATATGGGTATATTGCCCCGATGTAAATTTCCTATATTGCATTAGTAATAGTGTTCACGTAAGAAGCAAAACTAATTCATCTTTTTTGTAAATCAAATCGATTTTTTAAGTTTAACCCTCCGTTAGTCGCGCATGTATCCAACAGATACATCCTTATTTTATTTGCAATTTTCTTGGAAACGAATAATATTAGAATTACAGGATGGAGTGTATTCCTAGCGTAATGTGTTTTAAAACATTTCCTAGAAGGATAAACCCAAATTCCCTTTGGTTTTGCCGCTATTGTCATAAAATGTAAATGACGTTGTCCGTGTATCCGTCAGATACAGCGCGACTATCGACGATACAATTCTTGAAATAATTATACATAACATGCGTAACGACATAATAGTTGACAAAACTGTCATTTGACTGTTATTCGTTTGTTATACTCCATCAATAAACGACATAACCTCTATGCCTCGTGCTTGAAAATATTCATTGCGTTGATAATGAGTACGAAAAACTATTTCGATTTATCAAAACAGGAAGACATTGACGAAATACAGCGTCTTATTTTTGAAGAAAATGAAGCGAGCGACGATGTTCTAGCCGAAGATTTTGGCGAGTCTGATGAATCAGATACAGACGATCGCATAGAAATGAGGTCAGTGGATTCAAATACTGATCATGAAATTAGCGATGACGAAGAAGAAATTGCTGAAGCAGAAACAGATGACTTTTTTGGTGAGTTCGTAATTTTATTTTATATCTTTTGTCACATGAAAGTAATTTTAGGAAAAGATGGGACACACTGGAAAAAAGATCCGCCTAAAATTTCAAAAACACGTCCTCATAACGTTGTTACGAAATTACCGGGTGTCGAGGGACAGGATGCGAGGAATGCCAAAACTGAGCTCGAGTGTTGGAATTTGTTTTTTACGGAGATCATTTTAAATTTATTAGTGCAATGGACTAATCAACATATAGAAAATGTACGTGAAAATTTGGAAGGGAAAGAGATTGTCGACCTACAAACAAAGCAGAAATTAAAGCCTTTTTGGGATTGTTGTATTTGGCAGGTGTATTTCGAGGAGCTCGTCAACGACTTAGCGATTTTTGGGCCACTGATGGTTTAGGAATACACATTTTCCGGATGACAATGTCGGAGAAACGCTTTAGATTTTTGATAAGGTGCCTAAGATTCGACAACAGGAATACCAGAGATACGCGACGTCAAGTTGATAAATTGGCGGCAGTAAGAGAACTTTTTACTGTTTTCGTAGAAAACTGTCAAAAGCATTATAATCTAGGCGAAAATGTGACAATCGACGAAATGTTGCCAGGTTTCCGGGGCAGGTGCTCATTTAGACAATATATTCCATCAAAACCAAATAAATATGGAATAAAAATATTTTGTCTAAGTGATGCCAAATTGTATTACACCGCTAATATGGAAATATACTGTGGACAACAGCCTGAAGGACCCTTCCATCAATCAAATTCGGCGGATTCGGTAGTAATGCGCCTTTCTCAACCTATTCTTGGATCTGGTCGGAACATTACTGCGGATAACTGGTTTTCCAGTTTGAAGCTAGTGAAGGAGCTGGAAAAAAATAAGCTGTCTTATGTGGGCACAATAAGAAAAAATAAAAGGAAACTTCCGCCGACTTTTGTATGTACGAAAAATCGAACCTGTTTTAGCAGCTTATTCGGCTATACCAAAGACGAGACTCTCGTTTCGTACGTTCCGAAAAAAGGAAAAACCGTTGTATTACTTTCAAGTATGTATGTTGGTTCAAAAGAAGTTTCCAATGACCCTGCGAAGAAACCGGAAATAATTTTATTTTATAATAATACAAAATCCGGCGTAGATGTTGTGGATAAACTTTGTGCCACTTACAATGTTGGAACATCAACAAGAAGGTGGCCAATGGTGATTTTTTACCACCTTATGAATGTTGCGGGACTGAATTCTAGAATCGTTTATCTCGCAAATCAAAAAGTATATACTTCGAGGCTAGATTATTTGAAAAAACTGGCTCTAAATCTAGTAGAAGAGCAACAACGAATTAGAGCCCAAATTGCAAGTCTTCCTGTAGATGTGAAAATCTTCCTACAAAAATATAAACCCCAACAAGAATCCGAGCCGGAACCGTCAAGGGCACCAAAAAGACAACGCTGTCAACCCTGTTACCAATACAACAGAAAAACATCATTTAGCGCTTATCGTTGTGAACAATGCGGCATATGTTTATGTTTGAAACAACATTCAAAAATTACTTGTGAAAGCTGTCTGAATACTAAAGGCCAATTAGAATAATTTTATCATGTATGTGTTATATATTTATGTAATAATTGTTGCCGAAGAGTAGTAAACTTCATGGTTTTTATTCAAATGTGTGTTTTTGATTTACTCCGTATGATTTAAAGTTCGCTTAATCAGCCAAAAGTCTGTATTTGCCCTAGTTGACAATAGTTCACTTTTTTGTTCAAAAGGCTATAACTATTTTAGAAGTAACAGTCAGATGCATTTGCCAATATTAAACATTCCAGGTAATAATTTCAATTTTCATTAAATTGCAGTAACAATAGATTAAGAATACTATACAGCAACTGATACAGTTAATAATTATTTTAAAATTCATGAACTTGTAAATCATGTAGTATTGTCACTAGTATGTGTTAGCAATTATTACAATCTATTTAAACACTGCAGTAGTCCGTACATTTTTGTATTATTATTATACCGGTACCGGCAGGCTTCTTTAGTCACCCGATTTCCGATATTGCACGAGCTCGTGACGTTACTCAATGACTGTCGCGATATACTGTGAGCAGTCTGCAGGGTCTGCAGCATAGCGTGTAATCTTTAATATAAGATACGAAACTGTCATGGCCGCAAGATTCTCACATTCCGTAAGAGGGCGCTCTAGCGCTAAAAGATAAACAAAACAAGCCCACAATCATATGATTGCATATGACAGTTATTAATCAGTTGTCGTTGGAATTAGTTGTACTTAGATTGATTTATATTTTTCCTCGTTTGAATGTTAATGCGTTTTTATATTGTTTTTATAATTATTAATAGCTGTAGTGTTAAGTAAATAACCGCTTGGTTTAGTTGATAAACTTTAACGATAGTGACTTGTCTATATAGGTTTTGTTTTTTTTTTGACATACCACATTCTTACAAGTCGCCATATTTAAAGTTATATTAATGTATCGTTTTAGTTTATTTTACAATTGATTATTTACATTATCATTATGATATGATACTATTGTAATAATTAATTGTAAAATAAACAAAAACAAAATTCATTTTTAGTTATGATATGAAAATAAATTACCTACAATTTTGAATTTTGCCGCCAACAGTTCTCACGATCCAATAGATGGCTCTAAATCATGGTACCACCTCTTATTTAGGGAGATTTCGCACCGTGGTCTGCAGTAGCTATTCACCATTGAATGGGTATGTTTCACTTGATCGCTCTGTTGTAACATTTCGTTAGTTAATTGAGGAATAACTTACATGCATAGTTGTTACTAGTTTAAAATTAGATTAAGGTACCCTTTTTCTTTGAGTTTTCAATGTTTACTTTATTTACATAGTTTCGTATTGTTTCCATTTGTTTAGTTGTTCTTGTTTTGGTTGTGATCACTTTTAGGCTATTGTTTGTTGTTATTACTGTTGCAATGGATATCTTTATCATTCAACATAAAAAGCAAATCGTAAGATGGTATCATCGTGACAATTCAATTAGAGAAATAAGACGTTTATTTTATGAACAGTTTCACGCTACAATTTCATATGAGACAGTGCGGCATATAATAAAAAACTTCGAAAATTACGGTTGCTTGTATCCAAAAATGCATAAAAAAGCTGTAGTTGAAGGAAACTATGAACGAGATATTTTGATATGTGCTGCTGCAGAAGAGCAACCCACTCAATCCGCAATGCAAATCGCAAACAATTTAAATATTTCCGATAGAACCGTACGTAGAATTCTAAAAAGGAATAAATATCGATCTTAAAAAATACAGAAAGCTAATGAAATATTTCCTAACGATAATTGGCAAAGGCTTCAATTCTGCGAACGTGTAATGGAAAAATGCAATAATGACGAACATTTTGTCGAAAATATATTATTCACGGACGAATCGTCTTTTCCATTGCACGGACGTCATAATCCATCTGTTGCTCGGTATTGGTCGAGAAAGAATAAAAATTTAACATACGATGCTCGCACTCAATACCCTCAAAAGATCAATGTTTGGGCGGGACTGCTGGGTAACCACGTTATTGGACCCTTTTTTATTGAGGGTAATTTAATAATAATAATAATAATAGCGGTTTATTGATTGTACATCCAGGCTTACAAGATAAACAAGAAGAATACAATAAGACAAAAAAAAAACTACCCAAACTGCAATATACATAATAAACATTATCAAAAGCCGATAGTTATACAAAGCATCTGGATGATATCAAATGTTTGGGATCAGCAGCTTAAGATTAAGCGGCTGTTCTACCTCCCAAACACCTCGGAACAAACAAAAAAAAACAAAACAACTCGAGTGCAAGCACTCAATAGCAACACAGTGTTTGTAGAAGATGTAAGGTATAAAATAAACTAAACTAGCATTACAATAAAAGAGATAAAAATACTGATATTACAAGCCAAGATATTGTTGACGTAACTGGCGAGTGAGCGACAACGGGCGCAACGAACGCATAGCAGGAGAAAGAGCATTATACAGGTTAGCAATGTTATAGCTAAACGACCTTTTGAACATTTCAGTATGATGAGCTGGAGGAGTTAATAATCCTTTAAATCTCACATTAACCGTATGCACGTCAGTCCTAAATAAGATTTTACGATAGAGGTAGCTGGGCTTTTTAAAATAAATGATCTTATAGTAAAAAATGGTGGACCGGAATTCAGCTCTATGCGCCATGTTCATCCATCCAGCCCACGCAAGTGTATGTGAAATTCTACAATATTTTTTAATTCCATAGATAAATCGAAGACAAGAGTTTTGCAATCGCTGTATTCTAGTTCTGTCCACATTATCCAAACAATTATAATAGACACTTAAACAAAAGTTAAATTTTGAAAGTATCAGTGACTCACACAGAACTTTCTTTAAATGGATGTCAAGACAATGTTTACTTCCATATAGAACCTTTAAATGGCTATATGCAATTCTAATCAAATGAGAAACATGATCTTTAAATCGCAGATTGGAATCCACATATAAACCCAAATTACGTGTACAATTTGATACGGGAATTACGTGATTATTAACTTTAATTGTAATGTTTTCCATAACAGCAGATCTAGCTTTTGAGCGTCCAAAAACCATCACAGCAGTTTTAGTAGTATTGATTCGAAGGCAATGCTTCGAAGAGACATTAACCAGTGATTCAATCTCTTCATTAATAACAGATACAGCACTTTGTGAGTCATCAGCTGTGAAGGAATAGTAGATCTGTGTGTCATCAGCATAGAGATGATATTTGCAAAAACGTAGACATTTAACGATTTGAGCAGTGTAAATTGTATAAAGCAGGGGTCCTAGGATGCTGCCCTGCGGAATACCAGATATAATTGGAAGAGGAGAAGACAATCGATTATCGTAAAGCACTTGCTGTGATCTATTACTTAGGTAGGAAGAGAAAAAGTCGATACAAATAGAATTGAATCCATTATATTTCAAAATAGAAAGTAGGAGAGAGTGATTGAGAGTATCAAAAGCTTTCGAATAATCTAACAGAACCAGAAAAGTAATAAGATTATTATCAGTAGCGCGCAGGATGTCATCAGTGATATGAGCCAAAGCAGTTTCACAGCTAAACCCAGAACGAAAACCTGACTGTTCACTAGGTAGCAGATCGTGACAATCCAAGAAGGAACGTATCTGAAAATTAACTACTTTTTCCAGTAACTTTGATAGCACTGGTAAAATAGAAATGGGTCTCAAATCAGCGAAATTTGAAGCATTGCTTGACTTTGGCAGAGGTAAAACGATACTGCGTTTCCAACATTCAGGAAAAACTCCCTCCAGCAGACAGGTATTAAGAATGTGCGTTACTACTGGTAAAATAAATGGACAGCACAGAAGTAACATCTTGACGGAAAGGTTATCACACCCCACTGACCCAGACCTGATCGAACTTAATTGCGATTGAACATCAGCGGGTGACAGTAATTTAAAGTTAAATTTCGTGTCAACTTTTACGTTGTTGTCGTAAAAATTTATAATCTCGGTATGAGCATCGATATTTGACATAAAACTGAAAAAGTGATTATTAATATCCTCTACGTCAGCTAAGTGGCGTGGCAGTGTATTGCGTTTCTTTTTAGTGTAAATATTCAAAGACTTTAAAGTATTCCATAAGGTCCGACTATCTCGCATTTCCGAAATATAACGTAGGTATGCACGCTTTTCCCGTCGTATAGCGGAAGTAGTAAAATTACGTAAGTGTTTATAGTAAGCAATAGATGCGGCAGTCTTTTTTACCCTAGCTGTTTTCAACGCTTTATCTCTAAGTGCAATCATTAGTTTTACATTGTCTGTTAGCCAGGGTGTAGGACGTTTTCTGAATGTACAAGTGCGCAAAGGTGCATAGGAATCAAAAAGGTTTGTCACGACATTATTAAAACAGCTAACTTTGTCATTAATGTTAGGACTAGTGTAAATAGGGTGCCAGTCTATAGATGCTAGATCTGTAATAAAAGCTGGTTCATCAAAATGCGAAAAATCTCTGAATGTATGCGCGCAAGGGACAATTGGCGAAGGACTAAAATCAAGACAAATATAAATTAAAAAGTGATCGGACAGCAGTAGGTCACGTAAGACTCCACAATCGGTGAAAGAACTATCAGAGAAAATGAGAATAACATCAAGGAGTGATGATGAAGTTACAGTTTCACGGGTGGGACCATTGATAAGTTGCCTAATTCCAAGAGAATCGCACATATTAAGAAAAGATGAAGATACTCTACTATTAACATCTAATAAATTTATATTTAGATCACCTAAAACTACTAACTCATGTGTATCAACAATTAGACCAGAAAGCATGTCTTCGAATCTCTCAAGAAATAGGGCAGCATCAGCAGACGGGGGCCTGTAGATGACGCCCACTGTTATTATTGATTTACCTACCAATAGCCGTGCCCACAAGTATTCAAAATTTACATCTACGATAATGGTCAAACCTGCAAACTTAATGTTACTTTTAATATAAAGCGCCACTCCCCCAGCTCTTCTACCATCAGATCTATCGCTTCTAACTATAGTATAATTATTTAAGTAAACCAAGTCGTCACTCACATCCCCAGTCAGCCATGTTTCCGTAACAGCAATGACATCATATAAATTTTCCTGAAAATAGTCGGAAAATATATCAAAACCTGTCAAAAGTGAACGTACGTTAATATGAGCAAATGAGAGCACCATAATTATAATAAGTATATGAAAAAACTACGCAGTTACATCCAAATATTGATAAATTATATGTGAAGGTATTGGGATATACAAGTAATAATTAATAATAAGCAGAAAAAACTAGCTGTGAAATAAAAAATAAGTTAAAGAATGAGAAAAAGAATCCTTAGGAATACAAACAATACGCTAAATAACAGTTATGTCAAAAGCCTACTAATTATTTTACAACCTAGAAATATTATATCAGATTTCAGCAAATAAAGCAAGGTAATACCAATGAGTAACAGATTTAGTGTTAAGTTAGCAAAGAAACAAAAAAAAAAACAAATATGCAAAAAAAGAAGATAAATACAGTAATGCAATTATATTACAGTGTTCAGTTACAAAGCAGCAATGAAAAATGAGTGCTATTAAGGGGAAAAAAATAATAAGGGTGAGAAACTAATATAAATAATAATATAAGAAATAATATAGTATTGATGAGTGAATTCACACAATATGACCGCTAATGTCGCTCCACAATTTGTGAGAAAGTCGCGGGAAGCAGAGAAGAAAGTAACAAGACATAACACAAGTACAGAGTTCTTCTAATACACGATGCAAATAAAAAGAATACATATAAATTGCACTACAAATATGTCATAATTCCTCCTTCCCCACTTCTCCGCCAGAGAGAGAAGAAAAAAAAATCAAACAGCAATACACTTATACAGCATGAACATATATCTCATATACAACGAATCTAAATAATAACTATCTCTCTAAGTTAAACAAATCAAACCTCTCTTCGTACATAAAGGTACACAGTATAAGTATAACGTCAACCTTGAAACACAATATGTATTGAGTGCAAAGAAACTTAATGAGACTTAATAAAAATTTGTAGGTACCATCAGGCATAGCTAAAGGCATTTAAACAAAAATTAAAAATTAAACTCATAAAAATCACAAAAAAAAATTATAATAATAATAATAAGTCACATGCTCTTCAGATATACAAAAGAGCATATTGATCTAATTTACGTACAAACAAGCAAACAAACAAGCAAACCTCCAAGTTCCTTAATTAATTACGAGAAGCCGATTTCAATTCTTCTTTGAATGCGCAAGGTTACTTAGGGCTTTTGCAAAATAACGTGATACCTGCGGTTGAAGCATTGGAGGATATTGAGCTTGAACAGGTTTGGTTCCAGCAAGACGGTTGTCCAGCGCACAATGCTATAATTGTAAATGAGTATTCGCAAAGAATTTTTGAAGATCGTTTACTAACCGGATGGAGTGAAATTCGTTGGCCTCCTAGGTCACCAGATTTGGCCCCAAACGATTTTTTCTCTGGGGAAGCGTTAAGCAAACGCTTTATCAATTTGGAGAAGACAGAGCGGCCAATATTCAACAATTAAGAGAAAATATCGTTAACACTATGAGAGCTATTACGCCAGAAACATTGTCTAATGTTCATCGAAGTTTTTATGACAGATTAGGTTTCTGTTCATATGCTGAAGGTGGTCGGTTTGAGCACTTACATAACTAATGTCATATTGTCAATCTTTTATTTTTTAAATAGTTTTAGAAAGTTTTAATGTTAGTTTATACTCTATAATAACAGGAGTACATTTATTCTGCATTACAAACACCATTAAATCTTTACTTTTTAAATAAATTGCGAAGAAAGATCGCTTACGTACTTGTTTTTGAGGAAACGCTACTTACCACTGCAGTAAGTTATTTTAATTATCTTTGAAGAACACTAATTTTTTTATTACTTCTCCAGAAAATAACGTTATCTGCCTACTAAAATTTATAATATGTAAAACCATGACACATTATTTATCATACTTGCAAATCTTAAATATCCGTCCAAGATGCATATGACGATGAATTGGCTGATAAAGGAACACTCGCTTACATCGTACGCGCCTATCTCCCAATTACTTTCCGCGCTTGTCTCGTGCAATGTCGGGTGACAATAGGAGCGCGCCGGTACCTGTATATGAATTAATACAGGGTTTTTGTAAAATTATTATTTTTAATTATGTAAAACATGTAAATAATGTTCTTCAAGGACAAAATATACCAACAGATGCAGATGTTGTATTTCATTCTGCTAAAAAATTATGTAAAAACAAACATGTAAATATATAAATGTTGAATAAATTGCAAGTCAGATTTGCTTTTGTGTTTGAATCAACAAAACCTCTTCGTTCTAAGCATTTTTACAATTAGCTGTTAAACCTTAGCTGTTAAACCTCATTTAACAGAGCTGTTAAATCGCGTACTGTGGATACAGACTTCGACTGAATATAAAACAAAATTCCAGTGTTCTATATTACATATCAAATGTACCGCTTCTGGAAAATAGTACGAACCATCGCGATAGATGACGCAAATATGGTTCATGTTTGTATACATTAAGTTGCATTTCTATTTATATATATGTTCTGTGGATACTATAATACATAATTATAACCGTTACTGACTTCCATAATGACATCATACAATGATGTTACATTTACCTATTAGTTGTTAGGTGGCGCAAGTATCACTCATCTTTTTATTTTACTTATATAAATGAGTTTTACAATTAAAAAAGGATCATTAATAATTTTACGAGATAAATCAATAGTTGAGGGGGGTGAAATACGTGGTGGTTTTATAAATTTTTTAATTCCTATATTAGCTGCAGCTGCTGGACCAGTGTTAGGAAATATTTTAAATAAAGTTGTTGACAAGGTAAGTGGTAAGTCATTAACATTAGAAATTCCGAATCAGCCGCCAATTACTTTAAAGAAAGTAACAAGAGCGGCGGTAGTCTAAAAATCTGCCCATTTTATGAGGAATTAAATTTGTTGTTTAGCATGAGACCAAACATATCCAACAGTACCGAAGGAATTGATACAGCTGAATGTAGTAGTTCAGCGGATTCAGAGATTACTAGTTCTCTAAATCTGGATAATATCCAAACAATAAATAGTAAGTAGAAAGTTTTGCTACTAGTTTTGCAATTGTGACAACTACTGGTCTCTGTATTTTACAGTTAATGAAAGTGAAAGGTCTGCGAAAGTGCGACGGCCAAATACTAACGGTAAAGTATCTGATTATTCCTCTATGTATTAATATACATAGGGTTATTATTTGTAGGACGTAAAAGTTATCATAGCATTATGGATCGGTACAATGAGAGTTTGTTAGAACGTCAGAAAACCCTTATCATGACATCTGTAGAAGAACAGTTGAAACAGCAAAAGAAAATGTTTACGGGTCGATGGCCGCAGTGGTTAGGCGGCTGACTATTGTTGTGAGAGGACGATAGGTGCCGGGGTTCAATTCTCTGGAGGAACGGTGACATTTTTTCAGAGAGTTTAATCCCGGATCGACTTGCCATTCGCTGTTGGGAGCAAAGTGATTAACAGCGCGGCATCATGAAAGGCGATATGATGCTGTCACAAAGCCAATTGAACACAACATACACACACACAAGCTACACCGCGAGAGTTGCAGTGATAGCCAGACAAGCGATACAGTTTACGGAGTCACTGCAACTAAGCACCCACCACATAAAAAAAAAAATGCAGATGTAGTAAAAATGTCTTTCAATATTGATGGTATTCCTTTATGTAAGAGTTCTTCTGTAGCTTTTTGGCCAATTTTAGGAAAAATTGTTAATATTGAAAGTATAAAATTTAAACCATTACCAATTGGAGTGTTTTGTGGAAATGGCAAACCATCTCCGCTATTAAATTTTTTGGAAGATTTTATTGTAGATCATAATTATTAAGTAATGGTTTCATTAACGTTCACAATTTTATCTGTGATGCTCCTGCACGTGCATTTATAAAATGTGTAAAATCTCATAGAGGTTATTCTAATTGTGATAAATGCAGAGTCCAATAGCCTTATTTAAATACTATTTAAGCGACATCTTACAGATGAATCGTTGAATAAACATTGATTATCTCTCTCACTCAGATAAGAAAACTACCTCTTTACTAAAATACCGACTGAGCATCCATGTTGATTGTTTTTGTTACAACTTGGAATTCTGTTTCCCCTAAACACTTTTCCAGTGATCATTTTTCGATTACGTTGATTTCATACAACAAAATCAGAACTATTTGTGAACGTATTTTGATACAGGGTTGTAAATATTTCCCCGTGCTTATGATTTCGTAAACATACAATACAGTATTTACTAAATAAAATAATACTGTTCTTGCAGGATATATGTGCTGTTGTTATAGTACATACTTTCATTATTCGAAAATAAGCTCTTATAATGCCCTATCGAAAGAAGTGCTGTGTCCAAGGCTGCAAGGATCAAGCGTCTCCAAGGTAGATAATGAAAACTGGTAATAATTTCTATTGATTTAGTGTTATGTTTCAGACATCGGCTTCCCATTAGTAAGAAGCATTTATTAGAAGTTTGGCTACAAAGAATAGGAAATTCTTCTTTATATCATCTCAATACTGAGACATTACATAATTCCTATTTTGTGTGTTCTGCACATTTTATAAAAGAATGTTGGAATGGGAACCGGTTAGTAATTAATTTTATAATATTTGCATGGGTTAAAGATATTAACAAATTAATACAAGGTACAGACTGTCATACTGATATCTGTCACATGGATAAAGTAAAGTCTTTGGTTTATCACTGGCGCTTGAAACACAATAGATATATTAATTAATTATTATTTTCTCGTGTTTTCCGTATTGTTACTAGAGGGCGTTTGCATTCGGTTGTTTTCCGCGCTTAGTTAGGGGATCGCTTCCTCTTCCGTTTGAGAGAGACGACGTTAAGATATCGTACAGGTAACAGGTATTTGAGTTACAGTCAAGTTTAAGTTATTTTTGGTGTATATGAAGCCTTTTTGGGATTTGAGACTGTAACCGCCTTTCGAAATTTCTATTTGGTATATGGATTTTGGATTGAAGTAAATTTCGTACCGCTTTGCGGATTTGTAAACCGTTACCTGTCGGCGTCTTTTACCAGCCACGTAGTCGTTCGAATCTCGATATCACCCTTATCTCTCTAAAGGTAGCATAACTTCTTTTACTTTTCTTTTCTCTTTTGCTTAGTCATTACTCTCATAACTTGGTTTGTGTATTAAATATCTTTGGGTGCTCGTACCGAGTCGATAGCCATACTCGACGCTATAGTGTAGAGCGTCCCGTTAATTTTGAGGTCCTGAGTCCCCTGATCCCAGGGTACATGGCGTTGGATTGCCTGCCTAGACCGCCGATTTCGACCGGTATGAGCGAGTAGCGGTGTATATCGAGCCAATCGAGCGAGATAGCTTTTTTGGATCACGAACTCAGGCCAGATTTTTCTTTATTTTTAATCGACTCATATTAGTTCTTGTATTTTATTTTTTTTCTTCCACATTTATTTTTGCGTCATAGTTTGTTGTATAATATTGAGTAACTTTAACTTGGGAAAATTTATTAAAATGGGTAAAATTTAGAAATTTAAGGAATTCATGTGTTAATGTGGTTGCCTATATCAACCTTTGTTCAGTTCACTTATATTCGAAGAGCCTTCAGCTCTCTGCTATTATCTGTAAACATTTTCTAGCTGTATTTGAATAATATTTACTATTTGATAATTGCGAATGAAGAGCCTTCAGCTCTTTTGTGATCACTCTAGTGATCGTACGTGGGTATGGAGGCGTTCATCAGATCAACTAGAAGCTAAATTTTTACATCAGACGGTGAAATACGACGGCATTAACAGGATGGTATGGGGCGCGATATGGTATGGTGGAAGATCACAATTAATAATCTGCGAAGGAAACATTAACGCAGCAAAATTTATAGAAATATTGACACAGAGACCCTTACCAATATTTGACAAAGCTATGCTTTCAAAAGAAAATGCAATTTTTATGGAAGATGGTGCGCCCTGCTACAAAGCACGAACGACAACAGCGTGGAAGAACGAGCAGGAGATTCGTGATTTACCATGGCCAGGACAATCACCGGACATGAAACCAATTGAAAATGTGTGGCATATAAATCAATAAAATATGGCAAAACGGCTCAGGAAGCCTAGTAATAAAGGTGAACTTGTGGCTGCGGTTACAGAAGAATGGAAAAATATACCTGAAGGGACCGCTAATAATTTAATGGATTCCATGCCCCTTCAACCCCCTAGGAGTAATAACCGCCCCTTTAAAAATTTCAAATGAAAAGGGGTAGCGTATGATACCGCGTTTAAAGCAGTTTTCAATTCTCTATTCAGCAATATTGGACTTTCTGATTTTTGGACCTCGATATTCAAGAAAAAAGCAATTTTATTGGATACAAACGAGTAGACGTAGAGTCAAATACCTGTCACGATTGATTAGTCTATTAGTTTTGTTTATGTCAAAAAGTAAATTAAGATCTTTTTGTGACATTTAAAAGTATTTAAAATTTGTATTAGTTTGCTAAACGTCGTTAATATTGTTTATTGTTTAATTATTATTATCGTTTATTTAGAAATGGCTAAACGTTAATTTACTTTTATTAATGAGCCTTTCCGAGAGCCAAAGAATTGAGATATTAATATTAATTGGAGTGGGTGGTAAAGCACGAACGCATGCAGAGGTATGTAGAATATTTAATGAGAAGTATCCCGAGCGTCACATTTTGCAGTCTAGAAACTGCATATGGCGACGTGGTTTTTAATACCGCAGTACGTTGGCTTAGTAGAGGTGCAATGTTAAAAAGAGTATACAACTTAAAAAGCGAAATACAATTGTTCTTGGATATGAAGAAATATGCCTTTCCTCATTTTGATAATAAAGAATGGATGTGCGGTTTTGGGTTTCTCATCGACACTCTCGCAGGAGCTCCTGCGGGTTGTCTAGCAGAAGTATGGGAACTGCCGAACCCGTGGCACCTGAGCTCCTGGGCGTCTACCCTCTTGTAATACCGTAACCTCTATATGGGGCGGGGACACTTGGCTTAATCGCCCGGTGTGCGAGGATGACATGCTCTATAACCAGGCGTGGCTTACGGGTAAGTCAGCATCTAGCGGTCGACTTTAGGGCACGTGGCGCACCCGGTCGTAATAGCCTTCCCACCGGTTAGGGCGTAAGCCGCGGGGTGATGTTTATGTATTCCCAACTCCTGGGAATAATCATAAAAGAATCAAAACAAACCAAAGATAAAGATGTAGGAAGTGAGAGTGGAAAAGGTGAAGATAGAGAAGGTGGAACAGATGGAGGAAGCTGGTAGAGGAGCTGCTGGGGGAGGCGAAATAATAGAAAAGGGAGCATTTAGAAAAAGCGATGTTATGAGGACACCGCCTATGACGGTTCCCCCAAAACCCCCGCCTAAGCCGACATGGTTTCGAACACAGCTTACCTGTGTTAGAGCTGTTTTTGGACACAACTTACGTGTGTTACAGCTGTTTTTGATCAAAACCCACCTATGTTTATACACAACTCACCTGCTTTAGGCCTGGTTCTCCGAACACATGTATACATATATGTAGGCATCGAGGCTCGTTTATATACTGTTGTATGATCGGATTTACGTAAAAGGACATCAAAAAGTCGAATTTGTTGTAAATTTGTTAACTCTAATTGGATAGTTAACCCTCCGTTGCTCGCGGGGTGAGCGCTGCGCTCACCTCCGTATAGTTTATGATGTCATCTTTATATTTTTGCGAGTTCGAACTTGTCCGTCTATGTATTCCTCAGTATGCATATAAGTAGCTAGATGACACTGCATTTTCAACAGTATTTGTGAATACCGCCTAGTGAGAGGTGCATAAATTTGAGTGTGCGTTAAAGTGAGCGCAGGGCTCACTGCGCGGGTATAGGTGTTATAAATTTAGATAGTTCTTGTTTTGAGTAAACTAAGGTATTTATTGAATTCATTTTATGCTAATATTGTTTCTATGACTATAAAAATATAATTTTAGTTATTCGCAAAAATGGATCCAAATGAAGAAGCTCGATTGCTGAAAATTTGGGAAGAATTAGAAAGGGAAGATGAGCTGGACGAACAAAATCGAGCTCATTTGGTAAAATTAGATGATGAGGAAAGCGATGTCGATGGTCTAGAAGACGAGTTTGATCATCAGACTGATTCTGAGATATCTGCAGATGATTCGGATGCTACCTGTACGTTTTCACCCGTGTGGGAAGAAGACGGTCCTAATTACATAGGAAAAAATGGAAAAACACTTTGGAAAGTTCACTGTACCAAGAAAAAATCACGCACTTCTCGCCGCAACATAGTTACTCATCTTCCTGGCGTAAAACGGGAGGCAAAAAGTACTAAAAACCCTTACGAAGCATGGCATCTATTTTTCACTGAAGAGATGATTACCGATATAGTAAATTAATAATAATAATAATAATAATATAATATTTTATTAGACATTCAAAATTACAACAAAATTACAACAAAACAAAATTAGAATTAAACCACAAAATTTCATACGAACATAATTAAAAACGGATAGCAAGGTGGAATGTCTAAATGGAGGCAACGTCAGATTGGCAGCTGTATGAGCCGCCATCTGTTATTATTGTTACCCCCATCAGAGTACTTAAAACATAATAACACAGATGAGGCAGAATCAAGGTTGCATGAGTATAATATGGATATCTCAATTGACTTAAATAAATTTTAGATTTTATATTTTATATCCTACATTCCCTAAGCAACTGACGCACTTTGGCCTTGAATTGAGACGGTTGCAAATTCAGTAGGGGTGCTGGTAAGGCATTCATCAAGTGTGATATTTGATAGGTAGGGGAGAATGAGGTTATATGGGACACTTTTTGAATAATATAACAGAAACGTTACAATTTTACATGAAATAGCTTCATATTTAGGGTATAAAGAATATGTTAAATTGTTTAAACAATGCCATATAATAAAACTACAAATTCGGGTACAAAACTAATTGATTTATTTTTTATAAAGTGCTAAACATTAGTCTCATTCCTCCCACAGATGTGGAGATTTGAGACAAATGGGTAGGAGGAATGAGACATCATACTGTAATGTATTTCACTCTACATTCTATCTAAGTAAATGCTGGTATTTGCTTAATTCTATAGGAAAAGTCAGAGTTTCTTCGGAACGAGATGTACCCCCGGCAGAATAAGGTTTTGGCAAGCGAATAACAACATCCTCGATTGAGATCTCTGAGATATCGTCAATTACAGGAAAATCAAATTTATAAGACATTCCACGCCTTCTCATAAATTTTACATTCAGAAAATGTTTCGAAATTTCCAAAACCTTACCCACGTAATACACACTGGATTTTTTTAACGCAAATTTCACTAGAAGATAATCATCTACCTCACAATGGTCAATATTAAAATCAAAGTTATCCTGTGTCATACTATCATCTGAATCATCATTCAGAGAAAAAGATTCTTCATCTTCACTCTCACTTCTCGAGTTATGTTGTTTCTGTGCTGATTTATTTTTTAGCTGTTTCTTATTCAGGTTTGAGAAACATAGTTTTTTAACAACAATTTTTTTTTCTTTGAAATGTTTTTCTGTTCCTGTTCTATCTGTTCCTTTTCAGGAGTCTCTGTCAATATTCGGCTTGACCCACGCTTCCTACCAAATGATGTATTTTTCCTATTCATTGCCTTGGGGAATGGTTTAACATCCTGCGGAGTCAACATTTTGGATATAGGCGGCTGTGTAGTCTCTCCATATATATCATTATCGTTTCCATTTTCATGTTGTATGTCATCATCTCTGGGGTCAATATTATCATCTGCATTGATATTATTTACTTCCAGTGCAGGTGCAGTTGCTGGTCTGTCAGTGACACTGCTCATCAGAAAATCTTCTTCTGAAAAGTTATCCGCATTGAATGGCTGTATGCCCGTTTTTCTGAACGCCGATAAAATGTTCTCTCTGGTCATAGCTTTATTAAACGCTAATCCGGCCAGTTCGCTTATATTATATATGGAGATAGTCTTTCCGGGATTATTAGTCATCCATGTTGTAGCGGCCACATTATATCTGGCCTTAAAAGGACCATAGACCGCTACATCTAAAGGCTGCAGCCTATGACTACAATGTGGCGGAAATGTCAACATGTGCACTCCATGAGATTTTGCTTCCAAAATAACATCTATGCTGATATGACTGTCATGGTTATCGAGAAGCAGTAATATAGGATTTTCTACACTAGCTCTTGAGTGTTTAATAAAATGCTTCATGGAAATAAGAAAATTCTCACGCGTCATCCACCCACTTTTATGGGCCAATGCAAGGGAACCTGGTGGTGCATTAATTAACATGTGGTCCACTGCTTTGACTCGTGGAAATACGAAAACAGGTGGTAAAGCATTGCCTGATGCATTTATAAAATTCAACATTGTAACTAACTGTCCACGTTCACATGATGTTACTTGACCAACTTGCTTTTGGCCCTTGATGGTAATAACTCGGGGTGGTTTGTGTGCAGTTGTGACTGCAGTTTCATCCGCATTAAAGATATTACTTGAACTAAATTCATATTTCTCCAAAAGTAATTTCAGTTTACTATAAAACATAGATACGTTATGCTGATTAAAGCTTGTTGCGCGAGAAAGACTTGTCGCTTCAGGACGACGCAATGAAAGAGTTTTATCTCTATGCAAGAATCCAATAAGCCATTCTCGTCCTGCCTCATTATTCTCATCCCATTGTTTGGGATAGGTTAAACCCAATCTTTTTGCATACTGGTATGCCAACTCTCGAGCTTTCTTATGGGTAAGTCCATAATGCATTTGGCTACTTTGCTTTAAATAATCACTCAGCATTCTTTCTTGCTCCTCGGAAAAAACTTTTCGTACCATGGTATTTATTCGATATTCATAGTTATTCCAATTATCCATACACCGCGCTTTTGAAACATGTCTATGCAATGCAGCTCTTGATATCTGTAAATCATCGGCAACAGAACGTATTGACCGTCCTTCACGCAGCACTAGATCTAGAGCTGTTGCAAGCTGTTCCTGGTTCACTCGAATCCTATTTGTTTTTCGTTTATAATACCTCGGCATCTAAAAAAAAACACAATATAAATTGAAATTTTATATGGGGAGGATTGGGACATGTCCCATATCTCCTGCACTTAGATGTCTCATTCCTCCTTAACATATACTTTTAGAATAAATTTTAGTTTTTGACGAACATGTTAAATTTTAGGTTATGCTTTATAAACGAACTTATTCCATAAATATGATAGTTCCATGAGATTGAAATTCGTTTACTTGAAAAAAAAGGAATACTAAGTACTTACCTTAATGTCAGATAACACGAATTTAATATAGCACTGTAAAAACTTCTTTTTAATAATTAACGGTCACAGGGAAGACAGTCGCGTTTGAAACTTTCTGAGATTAACAGTAATTGCTACTGACACCTAGTGTTAAAGTATGAAACCTAACGCGTTATTTACCATCGATTTAACTTAGATGTCCCATACCTCCTGCATCCCATATAACCCCATCTTCCCCTAAAGCATCTTTTAAAAAATTCGGTTTTATGTTGAGGAATCATAATAGCATGGCGATGCCTAACATTAATATTGTGTATGTCAGTGCGATATCTAATTTTATGATACAAGTAAGGAGGCGTACGATAAAAAATTAGTTTATGATAAAAACATAGACTATGAAGTTTTCGACGAGTTGACATATCTAACCAATCCGCCCATTTCAAAGTATGACGTATGTGTTGATATTTTCGTATACCGTAAATAAAGCGGAGACACGAGTTTTGAACTTTCTGTATCCTTTTTATATCAGCAGCAAGCAAACAAGGGTGGTATATGACATCACAATAGTTGAAGTTAGAAAGTATAAGGACATCACACAAAAGCAATTTAGTTTTTTGATTTAGTATATGTCGATGTCGAAATAAGATCTTCAGCATTCCGTAAGACCTCCGTAATAGTTGTGAAATATGATTACTAAAGGTTAAAGCAGTATCGATGTAAAGTCCAAGACTTTTGATACAACGAACCACGGGTATGGGAGTACCATTAATAGTTATTTGTATGCATAATAAGATTCTCTTATTATGCGTGTCAAACACCAACACAGATGATTTACAAGGATTAAGTTTTAGAAAATGAGAGGTGCTTTTTTCAACTAAGTGGTCTATATCAAACTGGATATTCTTGATAGCTTCATCAAGTTTGCAGGGAGGAAACGAATAAAACAACTGTGTGTCGTCAGCGTAGAGATGGAATTTACAATACTGTAGGTTATTATGAAGTTGCGATGTATAAATATTAAAAAGTATCGGTCCCAAAATAGAGCCCTGTGGAACTCCAGCAGATATCAACATGGAAGTTGAATAGGTATCCACCACCTTAACACATTGTGAGCGGTTAGACAAATAATTAGCAAACAGATTCAGTGCAATATTATCAAAACCTACAAAGTGTAGAATTGCTAACAGAATATGATGATTTAGCGTATCAAAGGCCTTACTGTAATCCAACAAAACGACGATAGTGTTCTCTCCATTATCTCTAGATCTAACCACCTCATCGGTTAAGTCCAACAAAGTAGTTGCACAGCTGTAGTTTGGTCTGAAGCCGGATTGAAACTTAGGAAGTATGAACGAGGAATCCAAATACGTCTGCAATTGTGAAGCAACTAGTTTTTCAAATATCTTGGACAAGACTGGTAATATACTAATTGGTCGTAGATCATTATATACAGTTGGCGACGAATTTTTGGGTATAGGGATTACTAGAGACCTCTTCCAGGTATCTGGAAATGTGCCAGAAGTGATACACTCATTCATAATGTGTGTGTAAAAAGGTACAAGAAAGGGACAAGTCAATTTTATTAAATTTATATTAAGCTGATCAGGACCAGTCGCAGAAGTTTTAAAAGCATTAATTGCAGAAAACACATCATCTTCAGAGACTGTACGTAATTCCAGCAAGGATTGAACGGAATTTTTGCGATTAGTCGAATAATAATTTACTAGATCGGCGTCGAGAAAGAATGTACTATTTCCCTGAAGTGTTCGTTAATTTTATTAACGTCTCGAAGACTTTCAGGAACGGAGGTGTTACGACTCTCACCAGCAGTGTAGATGTTAAATTTAAAGTTAAAAATTACACTAATATCTATTTACAAATGCATCGAGCGAATTATACACGTGAGCGAGATGTCGTCGACACTAATATAAACGAAATTAAAGCCTGTTTTGGTCTTTTGTACTTAGCGGGAGTGCTCAAATCGTCACACAGTAATTTAGACGATCTCTGGAATACGGATGGAACTGCTCCGGAGCTTTTTAGATTAGTAATGTCCAAGAACAGGTTTTATCTGCTACTTCGGGCTCTACGTTTCGATGACTTGAATACTAGAGATATTCGAAGAAAAGTCGATAAGCTTGCACCTATTAGACAAATCTTCGATATATTTATCCAGCGATGTAATGCTTGCTACACCCCAGGCGAATACTGTACTATTGATGAGATGTTGGAAGCATTTCGGGGGCGTTGCAGTTTTCGGCAATACATACCATCTAAGCCGAACAAGTACGGTATCAAAATTTTTTCTTTAGTCGATTCTCGCAGCTATTACACATTGAACATGGAGATTTATGCTGGCAAACAACCAGAAGGTACATTTCAAGTAGATAACAGTCCTGCAAGTATCGTAAAGCGTCTAGTTGAACCGATTACAAATACAGGAAGAAATATAACGTGCGATAATTGGTTTACATCTGTGCCGTTAGCTATAGAACTTTTAAAAAACAATAATCTTACTTATGTTGGGACCATTAGGAAGAATAAGTCTGAAATTCCTCCAATTTTTGTAGAGACAAAACAGAGACCTGTTTACAGCAGTATGTTTGGATTTGGACAAGATTGTCTTTTAGTATCATATGTGCCAAAGAAAAATAAAAATGTCTTGCTGATCTCCACAATGCATGATACTGACACTATAGACCCCGAAACTGCTGATGCTTGTAAACCGGAGGTAATTACATTCTATAATCTTACGAAAGGAGGCGTAGATGTAGTTGACCAATTGAAGAGCCTATACTCAGTATCAAGAATTACCTGCAGATGGCCTATGACTGTATTTTTTACATTGCTGAATATAGCCGGCATAAATAGTTACATAATATTTCGAACCAACATGCCAGATTATAAGGATTCACGTCGCATGTATTTGAAAACATTGGCTATCGAATTAACGAGACCACATATGGCTGAACGTGCTTCTATGAACATACCGCATGTGCTAAAATTACAGATAAAGAAGAAGCTGAAGCCACTACAAGTAGTTGAAGAAGTAGACGAATCTGCGGAAGATACGGGAAGATCTAAATGCGGATACTGCCCGCGAAAGAAAAACAGGAAAACGAGTGTTAAATGCTCTAAATGTCAAAAAGCGATTTGTAGGGAACACACCACATATGTTTGTGTAGAGTGTGCGAAATCTGATAGTGATTAATCTTTTTATTTCTAAAGTTAATTACATTAGCGTATATTTTTTGTTTTTTTTAAGAATTAAATACTTTATTGAAAACTGTAAATTTAAAATAAATGTATATTATATTATATTATAATAAAATATAGTTATCAATTCTTATTGTAATTATTCTCACTTGAACCTGCAATAAATAAATAAACTTGGCCAGTGAGCGCTCCGCTCACCGGCGAGTAACGGTGTTGCAATACATAGCGCGGGTAACGCAGGGTTAATTTTGAAAGGGATAAGAATGTGCCTGTATTTCCGAAAACTAACGTAAAATGTTTTTATCATACTTTAAATAATACTAATTATTTCTGTGCTATAAATGACTGTAATCTACTGTATAGTTATATTTCAAAATAATGAATCGTTTAATGAAAGTTTTCTCATTTTTAAACATACATTCTATAATTGTGCATAATTCTAATTTGGCAGTTCCAATCTTTCGAACTCCATCGTATAACGTATGTTAGTTCTTCGTTTATACATATACTGTAAGACTAATCTGGAAAAACTTTTTGATAACAGATGCAACACTTCGTTTTTATGCATACCTACATTATAAGACTAAATAGTACACATACATTGTTAATAAAAGGTGCAGCATACACTAATGAGTTCATGCGTGAACTGTATCATCAACAATAAGACATAACCATCCCCATTGTAGTAGACGAGATTAATTGTTACAAGCACCGAGATTCAGCAATACTCATGACTGCGTACATGAAGATTATCAAAAATAAGAGATATCTTCTTACTATATAACCTTCTTTGGTTTCGAAAAATGGCACTACCTGTCGCTATTCACAATGGGTAAGTTTATTACGACTTTTTTAATATGTGACATGCATTCATTGCTGTTATTATATTTATAGATGAGAAACAAAAAATCACGCTACTGTTACAGCAGCACCTGCCGCAGAATCTGCGGGTAAAGTAGTTGCTTGTATGTTTTCTTTTGATATGTTTAATTAAATTTGTTTATAGCATGTCAGGACTGCGCTATTCGTGGACCCAAAAGGGTCCCGGACGGGACCGCCAATCGAAGGGGTTTCCCTCCTGACAGTGACAGGAGGCTATGAAATTTGGCTTATAGAGGGGCCCAGCGGTTTGTTCGTGTTTGCTTGGCGCCTTTAAAGTATAGTATTATAATTATTGCTATAAAACCTACAATAAAAATGCTTTAAACTATATACAGTTATGTGAAAATTAATAAGGACAGCAGAATAAATAATCACAATCTGATGCAAACGCAGGTAAAATCAAAAATGTTCGCTGTTGAGCGGTATCGTTTATGTCTAACTAAATACAAAAAGAAATTTAGTTGAAAAAAGTTAAACTTTTGCACATGTTCTGTAGGCCATAGGCACTCGATCCAGAAGCGCAGTGTGTTGGGTTGTGCGATATAATAAGGACGGTGGTGTTATTTCCAAACAGTATTTAAGCGATAGAACAACAAAGTGTTTTTTAAGAAAAAAATAGTTTTTCTGGGTAAATTTTTTTATCAGTGACTTTGATTTTTCTTCTGTTAGTTCGATATGGGTAGACGTAAACATTGTGGTCTAGAAACGCGGCGAAATATCAAAGCTTTATACAAAGCAGGGAATTCTTATAGAAAAATTGCGGAGATGCTTAATGTTTCCAAAACAATGGTCGAAAATGCCGTAAAATGGGTTCCTACAAACGAAACACGCGGCAGAAGACCGAAAATTACACCTGCAGTGAAGAGGAACATCATACGGTGTGTAAAAAAAGACCCATTTATCTCATCAAGACAAATTAAAACGGACTTAAATCTTGATGTAGACACATCAACAATTCGGAAGAGTCTAAACGATGTTTACAAAGTTTGAGAAAATATTTTTATAATTTACTTTTAGAACCTATGCCACCCGTTCATTAATGAACAAGTGTTTGTCAGGCATTAGGTTCGAGTTTGCTGTTCATATTTGACGGCTTTCATGATGCCAAAGCTGTATATGGACCAACATTGACCTTCGTGTTGTGTTCCATGCTCTGTTGGTAGGATGCGTTTGTCCGAGTGTTGTGGAAGGCAAACGTTCAATTTTTTTTTGTTTTTTTTTCTCTTCGGACTATGAATGTGTCTCTGTTTGTTAATTTTTGTTGTTGTCGAATTTAATTAGCTTAGGTACCAATATTTGTTTCTTCGTGTCGTCTTCTTTGATCTAATCCACCGAGGGCAGTAGTGTGAGGCCGCAGTAATTAGTATCATCCCTTCGTACCTTCCTAATTTGAATTTTTTTACTACGTAAAATATTACGATACGACTCCCTTCTTATTTAGTAATTCGTTATATATTGTAATGGTATGTACATTACATTAAAAATAAAATTAGGTTTATGTTAAAAAAATGTCAGACGTGCAAATTGGGTTGCCTATCATTCAAAAGTTTAATGGCTAAAAATTTATTATAAATTTAATGAAAACGAGTAACTGTGTTTAGTTTAGTTATAAAAATATATATATATTAAGTATGTAAAATTGTAATCCAAAAAGAAACACAAAATACGCACAAAACACACATTTACTCAAACGTCACTTGGCAGTTACGAAAGGTGATACGATTGAGAACGAATCGAAAGAACGTCTTAAAAAAAAGTATGTTTTCCAATTTAAAGGTAGAATTAGGTTCTTATTATTTTAAAAAATCTTTTATATTCAAAATTTATATCTTCATAGTGATTTTATTAATATAAGGTTGTTAAATCATCTAATTCAAATGTTTTGTTGCCATAAGAATGGCAAACAAAAAAATGAACAAGTAGTATCATTTTGTATCTTGGAGAGAGCATATCAAATTTTTGATCCAAAAGTATAAACACCTGAAATTACCATAATATCATATCAAATATTCAAAGTTTATAAAAAAATAATTATCAAAATCCTATTATGTACCTATTTTGAACCGATCCTAGACTATTTTCTGGAATTTCCCTCCCTGGATTAAAGGAAATCCCATCAATCTACCTTCGTAGGACCCTATTACCATCCGGGATCCAGAGCTACGCCCACTCCTTCATCGTGCATATTAGAATCCCTACCGAGACCACAGGAAATAAACCACATCCTTCGGAATGATCTCAGATATGTATTTTTAAGAAAATTTAATAATTCGTTTTCACATTCCAATAAGTGTTCCAATCCATATAGGCCATTTTACAACCAATTTAACTAAAAAAAAGATTAATTTACTTACCTAATAATATTGTTCGGAAGAAACAATACAAAACTTTTTTTTTACACCTAACTTTTGTATCACATTAAATATTAGATCATAAACCGTCTTGGTGTTAAGATTTACTTACCCATTTTGTTAATTAGTTTAGAATAGAGTTTATTGTTTATTAAGCCCTAATTCGTGCAACTTCGTTTCGATCAACCGATGATATAGTTTTCTTCACGTTTTCTTTATTACCAAAATAAAATTTATTGGCGCTAAATTTAAAAATCTTATCATTTATTCGAACCCTTCAACGCCCAACATAAGATTCATGCTCACATATAAAAAATATATATATGTATATATAAAATTTAATAATCAATTTTCAATTTAGACATTTTCAAAAAAAAACTAGTAAAATACATTATAATGTAGTCTTCTTAAGATGGCCGTAATTTAATAAAACAAACATAAATTATTGTAGAATATAATAAAAAAAGCTTCCACATAACATAACGTAACATAACTCCATAACTTAATACTAATCTACCAACCTAACGAACTTCGCGTCCTTTGTCACCTAAACATACATAACTATGTAGTGGCGGTATATTTAAAATTTGGATTTTTGCCTCCTACAACTCGTCCATCCTGACAATGATTGACTTCAATCATATTAAGAAACCGTTACTAATAAAAATACATTACACTAACATCCAATTTCAAAAAACAATAATTTTAAAAATCTAGTTATTTCTCCTCCTCATTACACCATGGTCTTATACAATCCACGGCAAAGACACTCTCGAATGGTTTCGGTGAATACTGATAACCGTCTGGATCGGTAATCACATACCTGTCATTTGGTAAAACTTTCTTTACCTACTTTATAAGGTCCTTTAAATTTAGGTATCAGTTTTTTGTTAATACTGGGCGTAACATCACGATTTGTTATCATAGCTAAGTCCCCTGTCGTATATTTTCTTGGTGTTGCACATTTACTATCATAATGTTTCTCGTTATATCTCTGTAATTTGTTTATGTTTTCGCTGGCTTTGTGTCTAATGGTCTCGAAATCTCTTTCTGTATAGTCACGTTCTAAAAATAACTTCATTTCGTCTTCAATAAAGCCTCTCTGGTTGATACCAAAAAGTAATTTCGCTGGTGTTTCCTTTGTCGCTCTGTTGACAGTATTGTTTACAGCAAATTCAACATTTTCTAAAGCTTCATCCCATCTTTCTGGACTAGGTGTTACCTTCGCCAACAGTGGAATAATATCTCTATTTAAACGCTCTACCTGGCCATTGGCTCTGGGTACTCCCACTGCTATAAGAGTATGCTCTATATCCTGGTCTCTCATATATTCTTTAAATGATGTTGACGTAAATGCGGCTCCTCGATCGGATATTACTCTAATAGGTTTTCCATAGAAACTAAAATACTTGGCCAAATGTTTCAAAACTTCATTAGTATTTGTTGTTTTACATGCAAATAATTTAATAAATTTAGTAAATCTATCTATATCTATTGTTATGTTCTGTCTTCTCTACAGGACCACAATGATCTATATCAATAGTATGAAAAAGAACATCCCCTTTTTTTATACTATGTAAAAATCCTTGACGCTTACCTGTAGTAGGATTGTAAGTGATACATTTCAAGCAGTTTGAAATATAGCTCTTGACCTTGTCTCGCATGTTAGGAAACCAATATGATCTGCGAATCACTTCAATCGTTTTGTCACAATCAACATGGCCCATGTCATCATGACTAGACCTAAGAATGTTAAATTCCATGGATTTTGGCACATAGAATAGTAATCCTTCCTTAAAACATCTACTTAGAGCATCAACATGTTGCATGTATTTGTTTGACCGGTGTTCTATTTCATAATCGTAACTCTGCAAAAATAGTGACCATCTACAAATTCTAGGTACTATATCTTTTTTTTTAGTGTTAATCGAAAACTGTCACAATCTGTTATTATTTTAAAAGGTTTGGAATGCAAATATGAATGGAAACGTTTAATTCCATAGATCACTGCGAGGCATTCGAGTTCATAGCTGTGATATTTGGATTCAGCTTCTGTGCTCCTTTTGCTAAAAAACATTACTGGATGGAATTTATTATCACATTCCTGCCTCTGCATTAGAATTGCTCCAAATCCCGCAGAGCTCGCGTCACAATGTAACTCTGTGTCAGCCGTTGGGGAATATATACTTAAAACTGGTTTAGTAGCTAAAACATTCTTTATTTCGCTAAATAACTTTAAATGAGTTTCATTAAATTCAAATTTGGCATCTTTTCTTAATAGATCATAAAAGGGTTTACATTTTAGTGCAAAATTTTGAATGAATCTTCTAAAATATGATACTAATCCTACAAATCTGCGGAGTTCTTTCATATTTCTAGGAACAGGATAATCTATGACAGCTTTGATGTTGTTAATGTTTGGTCTTATGCCTTCATGTTTTATTAAATACCCTAAATATTCAATTTCGTTCATCAGAAACGAACATTTGTCCAAACGTAGTTCCAGTAGATTATCGACTAAAATAGAGAATACAGATTGCAATATTTTTATGTTCTCTTCAATCGTTTCGGTAGCGATAAGTAAATCGTCAATGTAAATTAGAACTTTTTGTTCTGCTAGAAGTGACTTAAATATATGATGAATGTATCTCATAAAAACACTTGGACTGTTACGATAACCAAATGACATTCTCACGTATTCGAGCTGGCCCATATGAGTCACAAATGATAAATATTTGGTACAACGTTCATTAACTTTAACGTGATAGAAAGCATCTTTTAAATCTAATTTCGTGAAAACCTTTTTCTTTCGTAAACTTTCTATTTGGTCTTCGATAATAGGAATATGGAAATTTTCTTTTAATACTGACTTATTCAGTTCTCTAAAATCAACACACATACGTGTTTTATTTTTTTTTCTTTTCTAAAACTATTCGCGATGCAAATTCAGATGTACTCGGTTTAACATACATATATACATCTGACATGATACAATAATAAATATTTAACAAATAAGGTGGGGTTAACGGTACATCATTTTCTTCAATCAGTAGAGTTGTAGAATCTGGAGTCTGGTGCGAAGTGGTTGTCGAGTCTGCTCTTCTCCTTGGGCACTGGCGTCGCTGGTGAGTAGTAGCTCCACACTCGTAGCAGGATCCTCGTTACCTCTTCGGCTTCGTACACCTTGAAGAAATGTGGCCTTCCTCTTTACAGTTGTAACATTTAATTACTTCAGTCTTCGTCTTTACGTGTGTTGCATTAGTCGTTGGCATTACTGAACTCCTGCCTGATGGAACTTGTCTTTCAGCAGTTGTTATTTCCGTCATCACCCTCAGTAAATGTGATAGTTCCGTGAATTCCTTCATTTTTGCTTGTGTTTGCAGTGTGTGGTTATCTAAGCCTTCGATAATGTAACTAATTAGATCTGCTTCTGTAAAATCTAATTTATTTCCTAACGATAACTTCTCATGAAAATAGTTTGCAAATTTCTCGTGTTTTTTCCATTTTCTAGCCTCAAAACGACGCATAGCAGCTATTCGATCATCTCTGCATTTAAATAATTTGACCATTTCGTCTTTTAATTGCGTTAGCGTAAATGCGGCATGCTTGGGTTTGGAATGAAACCAATCTTGCGCCATCCCTCTCATTTTGCTAATTACGATTAATATCATCCTATCATCTTTTGTTCTATATACCTCCTTGACCTTTTCTATACGTTCGAACCATTGCTCCACGTCTTCTTCGGGTTTTGCGTCATAGTGCGGTATCAAGCTTGCTATTCCGGTACTCTTGTGCACTTCACGGTCACGGGACGACACGGCATCAACTGTAGCAGCAATTAATTCCCGTACGCTCACAGGTGTTGTCTTAAATTGGTTTTCCTCGTCTGTAATAATAATTTCGTTCTTCGCCATTTTACTCTCACAACGTGCTTCTTGAAATTAAATCTTTGTTAATCTTCTCTCGCACTTATCAATCGGTAACTGTTAATATTCAGGACTTATGTTGAGTTAAATCCCACTTTTGAAATTTGTAGTCTTCTTAAGATGGCCGTAATTTAATAAAACAAACATAAATTATTGTAGAATATAATAAAAAAATAAGCTTCCACATAACATAACGTAACATAACTCCATAACTTAATACTAATCTACCACCCTAACGAACTTCGCGTCCTTTGTCACCTAAACATAACTATGTAGTGGCGGTATATTTAAAATTTGAATTTTTTATTTTAGTGTCTACTGCGTTCAATCAGGAAACCGATTAGTTTTCTGGGGTGAGGTTCGGGTTTGGTTCTTTTCTAAACTTTGTTGTTTATTTTACACATGGTAGTCAAGGTGAATAAGTTTCATTTAATAATCAGGCTTACATAAAGATAATTTTTTAGTTTTTTTTAAATATAACTTGTTACATTTACCATCGAAAATTTCTTTCAAAATTTTCTCACCGGGGAGAGGAAGAGAAGTAACGTTCGAGTTACTTTTGAGTGACTCTTCGAATGTTTGGAAGAGTTCCGGCCTCTTCTCTCTTAGGTCTCCAACAGCGAACACGTGTGTGGAAATTAATACGTTCAATCAAGGTTTGTACACCTTTTAAATTTTATCGTTTGCTTTGCCTAAATATGTGTGCTAATTTCTGGTTAAGTGGAAATTAGCATATGTTTTCTGGAGTTTGTTTTCTGGTTTTTTTTGTTTGCACATGGCTGCAATAATTAGTTTCGCCTAAAGAATAGCTTGATTGATAATTAACTTTATTAATTAATTGATTAATTCATTCTTGGTGTGGTCCCGCGGTTTTTTTTTTGGGAGCAAGTACTGTGTCTTTTTTCTGTGTGTACAGGTTCCAAGGGAAGAGGTGCCAGGACAGCCGCCATTCGTCTTTTCCGAGGATCAGCCCTGGTACCGGCCATTGGACTGTTATCAGAAAAAGACTCGTGTTGTAAGCCCACTGAGCATGAAACGTTACAAATCTGCATGAAACATTTCCAAGTACTACATCCACAGGATATTATAATGTAATGTTGCATCAACTGTAATTTTGATGTTGCATTTCTATCATTGATACTAATAATTGGTGTAAATGATATACGGAATATATATGTGAGTATGAAATGTTTAGGTAATGTTTCATGTATGATATTAATTCACGCTTGCGCATTGACAATTTTACCCTTACGCTACGAGTTTTGGATTTATCTTAAACTGTACTTTCAGTATGCGTACAACGTTTTGTAGTATACAAAAACTTAAAATATATTCATAACTTATAAAATTATATAAACACGTAACTTATATATACATATATAGAGTAAATAGTGCGTGATAAGTGAGTTAATTATCGAATATGAGTTCACTGCCACAGGTAAGTAATAGGTTGTTAACATAACCTTAAATATGTTGATAAGATTTGATAATGGAAAAGAGTATACCTATCGGTCATTTTCTTAAAGCTTGACTTATTAAACTGTCAGTTATTTGAATTTAACTTAATGCTCTACACGCTAACAGAAATTCATAAATATTGCGACCAAGAAAAGAATCTTTTATTTCTATATCACTGTTAGGCGGGAAAAGTAAGTGAATAGCCAACTCATAGAAGTTAGGTATTTACTTGGATGTTATGTTGTTGTTTTTTTTTTTTGTTTTCACGAATATATTGATTCAAATAAACTTATTAAAACGTTGTTTTAGCTCAATATTTTGTATAGTTGTAATGGTAGATTAACTTATAAGTTAAGTATTATTAAGATTGCATTATAATGCAATCTTAATAATACTTATAGGATTGCTGTAAAACCAAATGTGTAACAGTTACAAGTACACTTTCAAAATAACGTAAAAATAAGTAAATTGAAGAAAGTTATGAAATCAGAATGATGTTAAGGTTCTGCACTAGGAATAGGCTATTTCGCTTTTGGATTTTATTAATGCGTGGATATTACAACGCTGTCGCAGGTGAATCAAAACCGTTGATATGTATTGTCACTTCTCGACTAATTTCAATGTTTATATGTAATATTTGATACAATATATTTCTCTCAAAGCGTTACGCCTTTTGTCGAAATCAATGTTCGCCAATTGGTAATGGTGAGAAGTATTGCTGTCCTACGTTATTCTACAGTTAATACGTCACAACAACACTGTGTTTTTTATAGCGAAAATGAATTTAACCCATAGCAGAAACATTGTCGAATTGCAACCAATCATGAGCCACGTTACTTGTTTCAATTTCGGCATGTACAACAATGTTGCCCTAAAATATTTATTTTATAATAAAATGATTGATCTAAAAAAATTTACAGAAGAAATATAGCTTGATTATAATTTAGAAATGTCATTTGTACAAATGTCATTATAGAATATCAAGTTAAAGAATTATGCAGAGACAATTCTCAAACGACGCATTCAAGGCAAACGGACACCGTTACATGTTTGTCTCGCTCAGAGCAATATAAAATGCAAATAGCCCTCCAATTGTTCCCGCCATATTTAAAAAAAATAATTAGTACTTATTATTTATTTAAAACTGCAATTTTTTTGTATTATTGTTGTGTATATGCATGTATTCGTTGTGTATATATAACAATACCACACAACTAAGAATACGTTAAACTCGTATTAAATATTCACGAGAATAAAGAAAAATGAAACGCATAAGGATAACATATAGTACTATTATTTTCACTGCGCACCGCGTGTTGTGCACTGTTTATAAATCTCTTCGTTTTTACATAAATAATTACAGAAAATTGACAAAATTCGTAAAATTCGTGTTATCATTGACGAGGTTTATTATTTTTAGAATTATTGTATGTTTACATAATTACAATTGTGATACTTTTTTTCCAATTGCATAACGCAGATGTGACTCTTGTCATATGTATACTTTTTCTTTTGAAACACATCTGTAATTGTTTTGATTCGTTCTATTATAACACAAATCTCTCAAACTTTGAACCCTATGATAAATGATAAGTAATCTAAATTATATTTAATGTTTTTTCTGGATAAATTTATATATTCAAGGCAGAGAGAGAACCTCATCTTCATAAGTGCAAATTATCGTAATTTGCTTATTTTTATTTTCAGCATAAATATAGAAAACCACTATGCAAAATGTCTAAAAGACATATTCGAAGAATTGTGGCATTTGAGAGAAATGAAGTTACTGGAGAAATAACTATGCAAAACAACCAGTTTTTTCAAAGAACTGACACGTCAGTGAATGATAGTTGTAATCATAATATTCAAACGATTGATGATTTGGTTAACTCTCCTATTGGTAATCACTTGCATGAGATTGAAAAACAAATTGTGAAGGTTACATCTGATAGTGAAATACCCGCTGTTACTGATCATAGCACAATTATTTCTAAAAACGTCTGCATTGGGAATACTAATGTAGGATTATTGAATAAAAAACTTGCATTGTGGACATGTAAATATCATATATCTCATAGGGCATTGGATGATTTATTAACTATATTAAGAGAAGAAAATTTAGTATTACCAAGAGACTCTAGAACTTTGTTAAAAACTAATAATATTCGTACGAATATGAAAGTTGATATAATGGGTTCTGGAGAGTATTATCATTTTGGCATAAGAAATGGAATACTGCATATTTTTAGCTTAATGAATATTAAAAAGACAAATTCACAAATTATTTATCTTGATATTAATGTTGATGGATTACCTATTACTAAGAGTTCAAATTGCCAATTTTGGCCAATATTAGCATCCATAAATATTGATGAAAAATCTTATGGTCCTTTTGCTGTAGGTATATATTGCGGAACATCCAAGCCAGATAATCCAGAGTTATTTTTACGACCGTTTGTAACAGAGTATAATGAAATCTGTAATAACTTGATCATCAATTCTATTTATTACACAATAAGATTGCTGAAAGTTATATGTGATGCTCCAGCTAAATGTTTCATATTGGGAATAAAAGGTTTCAACGGCTATTTTGGCTGTACTAAATGTGTAGTAGAAGGAGATTACATTAATGGCAAAATCTGTTTCTTAGAAAACAACTGTGCTCTTAGGACAGATGATCAATTTAAGAATAAAATGTATGAGGATTATCACAAGACATACACTCCTTTAGAAGAAATAAATGTAGGATTGATCACGAACGTTACACTAGATTATATGCATTTGGTACTTCTGGGAGTAATGAAACGTCTCATACAATTTTGGGTAAAGGGTAATAAGTCAATAAGATTGCCCAACACACATCTTGATGGTATATGTAAAATGTTGCAGGACATAAGGTCGTCAATAACAGCCGAATTCTCTCGGCTACCAAGACCATTGTACGAAATTGACAAATGGAAGGCTACAGAACTTCGTCAATTTCTTTTTTATACAGGACCCATCGTACTAAAAAATTACTTATCCCAAGAAAAATATCATCATTTTTTAGCTCTTCATTGTGGCATGAGAATCTTGGCATCAGAAAATTTACATATAACATACAATACAAATGCAAAACAATGTTTGGAATATTTTGTAAAAAAGTTTGGTACTATTTATAGTAATGAATATATTAATCATAACGTTCACAACTTGATTCATTTAAATGAAGAAGTTCTTAAGTTTGGAGTAGTAGATAAATTTAGTTCATTTAAATATGAAAATTATATGAGGCATCTTAAAATGAAACTACAATCATCAAATAAACCTCTCCAACAAATAATCCGTAGAATTAACGAATGCCAAAATTGCGAAATAGTGGATAGTTCAACAGAAAACACATTACTGCTTAAAGAAATATGCGTATTAGGCGAAAAACACTTTTACCACTGTGTGAAGTTAAAAACATTTCAATTAGATCTTTCCGAGAGAAACAGATATGCCGTACTAGAATCTGGAACATTAATTCAGATTTTCAGTTTTTTTTTGTGAGCAAGTACTGTGTCTTTTTTCTGTGTGTACAGGTTCCAAGGGAAGAGGTGCCAGGACAGCCGCCATTCGTCTTTTCCGAGGATCAGCCCTGGTACCGGCCATTGGACTGTTATCAGAAAAAGACTCGTGTTGTAAGCAGGCCACCACCTCAACCACCCACAGGTTATGCTTTTTTCTGTTAAATGTCTTCTCCAAGAAATATTATATTTTTTAATTAAGATTTGAAAATTGTGAGCACTTCAAATTAATATCATCTATTGTTCATTGAATTTTATTAAATAAACATTGTTACGATTTTATAAATTGTGTTGTCCTTTATTTCTACTTTGACTAAACATTTTATGTGGGACTGTGCACCCCATTCTAATGTACAGTGGCGCCCAAAAAAAATACTCTCCGAAACCCGCTGGAGATAGGCAATTCTTTCAATTTGAGTGATGCACGATTAGAAAGCTGCGTATGTGTAGCTACCTCATCAATTCCAACTGATATTGATCAGCTTGTATCGAAAAAACAATGCCAAATTTCTCATTAAAAATTTCAAGTAAATTCGTTTTTTTGTTCATTACTTGTTTGTTTTTATTTTGCATTAAAATTTGTATATGAAATCTTTACTTTTTTTAAATTTTATATTTTTTATTCTAATGTTTATTATAAATAAAGTTGGGTAAATTATTAATAAGTGTTACTTTATGTGCGGCCCGCCAAAAAATTTTTAAATTCAAATTAACCCGTTGATTGAAAAGGTTGCTCACCCCTGATCTACAAGAAGTGAGAAATGTAAACATAAGTGAGTGGACAGTTAGGGGGCGACTCCGTTCTGCTGGATTATCTTCTCGAACAAGAGCTACTGGACCGCCGCTTTCCCGTGAACATCGAATTTTGGTTGAAATTTGCACGAGAACACTACTTAGCTTGGACAATAGCGGATTGGACTCGCGTGTTGTTTTCCGATGAATCGCGATTTTATCTTACAGGCTCAGATAGACGTCTTAGAGTGTGGCGAAGACAAAGCGAGAGAAATGCTCAAGCGTGTATTGCCGAGCGACTTCCATTTGGTGAAGGTCCAGTTATGGCTTGGGAGGGCATATCTTCTCTCTCGCACGTTCATGGTTGTTCTTGGAGACAACGCAACCTTCATGCATGATAATGCACGGCCCCACACTGCTCGGATGGTTACTGAATATCCTGACGAGGTTCAAATCACACGATTTGCTTGGCCTGCTCGCAGTCGGGATATGAATCCAATTGAACAGGTTTGGGATGATATGGGGAAGCGTTTACGAAGCGTTGTGCCGGTCCCCATAAATTCTGGAGAGCTTCGCGACATACTGGCGCAGGAATGGGACAATCTTCCGCAGAATGTGATCCAAAGCATGCCTCGTCGTTTGCAAGCTGTTATCAGTGCCAGAGGAGGGAATACTCGCTACTAAAGTCCTTAAAATTTCTTTTGTTTCAACGAAAAGCAAATTACACTAAAATGGTTCATTTTGATTACTTTCAATAAACTTTGAAAAAAAAAAACAAAAAAGTTAGTAAAGTGACGCTAATTTTATACTGGGCAGTGTAGGGTAGAGGCACTTATGGCCACTATCCCACTTACGGCCACACCGGCATATTTGGCTGAATAATAGACATTGTGTATCAACGAGTAGGTTTGGAGTTGTAGATATGTCACTACATTCACGAATATGTGGCGCCGGTTGTAGGAAAATACCTAAACTATATATTAATGTCACGGTAACAGTTAGAGTAGTGCTGTTAAGAAAATAATCTTCAATTATCGCTTTGAATCTTATACAAAGTGTATATTTTTTTACTTTGAAGTCGACAATTAAAGTAAATGGATAATTTTTATTAAATATTTTTTATTGTCTGTCAGATTTAACGGAATGACATTTGAATAATGATGGTGGCCATAAGTAAAAACAAAAAATTTGCTAAGATGCTACTTATGACCTTCCTGCTGGCTATAAGTGGATAAGCCAAAACTACTTATGGTCACTATCTTTTCATTTTGTTTTGCTAAATCGAGAATTTCATTTCATGTTTTACGTAAATGTATGTTTCTTATTTCAGCCAATATGTCACAAGCACGAAAAGAAAACCGTTAAGGTAGAGTACAAAGGTGCGCAAAGCAAGATTTCAGTATTCACCTGCAAAAATTAACCAGGCTTTAAATGCAATATCTGCAGGAATGCCTGTTGCCAAAGCGAGTCGTACATTTGTCATCCCGAGAACAACTTTACGTAATAAAATATCCGGAAAATCTCCAAGAGAATCAAGGCACTGCGGATTCGAATCTCACTTGGGTAAAGAGATTGAAGAGCAGTTAATGTAATGTATTCTGACTCGTGCTGAAATGGGATTTCCAATAAATAAAGACGGGTTACTAATTTCAGTTCAAAAACTTGTGCGAGGAGCAAATATTAAAATACCTTTTGTTAATGATCGCCCTGGAAAGATATGGTACTATAGTTTTCTTAATTGCCACAAACAGCTTTCTCAGATAAAAGCTGAATACATTCACGGTGAAAGAGGTGCAGTTACTGAAGAGAAAATCCGTAAGTGGTTCGATGAGATTTACACAACCTTAAACAATATCGGTGCAAATGGTGTATTAGAAGATCCTCGAAGAATCTTTAATATGCATGAAACGTCTTTCTGGTTAGCTCCAAAAAGCGGTACTGTAATTGGACCCCGAGGGAAACACATTTATGATGAACGAACTAGTTCACATGCTGCACAAGTTCGATTTAATTTTAACGTTTGCTGCGGATTAATTGGTTCGGCAGTCGTTGGTCCGGTGTACTATAATGGTACATTAACAGGAAACAGATATCTGGAATTTATTCGTAACGTTCTAGAGAATTTACTTGATAAAGCAAATTACCTGTTGCGCCAAAATTTATACTTTCAGCAGGATGGTGCTCCTGCACACAACTATCACCTAGGGCAAACCTACCTCTATGCCGAAAAGTGGATTGGTACAAATGGTCCAATTCAATGGCCAGCACGCTGCCCTGACCTCTCACCTTTAGACTTTTTTCTGTGGGGATATTTAAAAAATGAGGTGTACAAAACTCGATACGACAACGTGCGCGAATTGCAAGACAACGTCAGAGAAGTTTTTCGCCAATTAGATAGGAGGACAATCTTAAGAGCCACCCAGAGTGCACTGAAGCTGACACGAAAATGTATTTAGCAGGAAGGTGACACCTTTGAGCAGTATTTATCAATTATACATGTACTTTCTTCTCTTTAGTTTAATTTTGTAAGCTGTAATATGTTAAAATAAACATTAAACACAAAATATGTATCTGTTTTGTCAAAAGTTAGCGGAGCAATGAGCATTTTGAAGGAAATATAAACATGTACGCTTCCACATGATCATGTAATTTGACGTTGAGTGTAAAGACGATATAATACCAGCGTTTATACCGCTTTTTCACTCAACCTGGCGCATGCTTGTGTTATTTCATTTGATTGACGTATGATTTTAACCTTAGAGCTTCCGATACTCACTTTAATCTTCGGAGTGTCATATTGTTGCGGCCGTACGCCTATGACTCATTCGAGAAAACATCGAAATCTAGAGAAGTATAGAAAATTTGAACGAGAATGTGAAGAGAATTGCTGCGGCCGAACTGATGGTCCACAAACACAGTGCTAACAAGTTTTACTCTAAACTTACAGTAATACCTGCTTTGTGCTAAGAGCGTGAAGATGTAGAAGGAATAGTTTTTGACTATATTCATAATATGCCACTGCCTGTTATACCTGTCCAAGAAATATTTTATTTGAGACAATTGTGGCTGTATGAGTTCGAAATACATGATTTGAAAAATGGTACCGGCCACTTTTATACATATCATGAAGGACAAGCTGCAAAAGGTCCCAATGATCTATGTACGTTTGTCAACGAATATGTGCAGAAAATACCTGCAGAGATTCAAGAGCTTTACATATTTTCAGACGGTTGCCTTGGCCAGAACCGTAACAATACCATAGTGAGATATTTATTAGCACTTGCAGCCACAAAGCGATTGCGTAAAATTTATCATTAGTTCCCACTCCGCGGCCACTCATTCTTACCATGTGACAGGGACTTCGGCTCTCTCAAAAAAGTGATAAGAAAATACGATAGATCTATCTGTCGTACCTATCTATAGATCTATTTTCCTGAAGATTACGAAAGCATGATGCTATCATGCCGTAAATACAATATCTGCAATAACAAACAAAGATATTATAGACTACAAAAAAAAATTTATCTTGCGTTGAAAGAAGAGACAAATTCACAATTTCTAATTACATGCAATTTGTTTATGACAGCCGTACACCCGGGTATGTCATAACTTATGATTACATCAATGGATTCGTTTCACATACTTTCAAATTACTAAAACCTGGTACAACTCTAGCATTACCAACTACGCCTGCATACTCAAACACCTTACCTATTAATATCAAAAAAATTGATAATCTTAAAAAAATGATGCAATACAAGTCAGGAGAAATTTTGGAATTTTACTATCACATCACTTCATGGAAGACCTGCAAAGTAGAAGAAAATGACTAAATATGTTATACAGATACATATGTATATTATGTATTGTGAATAGCGTAAATAATAAACGAATTAGGGCCGGTTCTACAATTCTAGGCTAAGGCGCGGTTCTACAATCCTAGTATAAAGCATGGAATTACTACATCAAGAACAAATTTATCTAACAGTTTTTCTGGGTATAGAAATAGCTGCGTTCTACAAGTGACTTATTGTTCCCGTATAGTAATACTCGGTATAAAATACGTCGAGTCCAACTTAATACGTAAACTTGTACCTATAAGACGACAGTTCTGCGTATCAGCCATGTGCCGCGCTACCGGCGCTTGTATAAAAAGTTATCTAAGCTACAGGTACTTGAACAATAATATTGCAATACGCGCATTTAGTAAAAACGTTACCGACGCCATTTTATTGTGATAGGTCAGTTGCTGGATGCAAACAAACCTTTGCATCCATTGTAAAATTATTAATTCGTTTGTATAGTCTTTATCAAAGGTATATAAGATTACAAAAGGTAAGTACATTATTTGGCAATAGTTGTAGCTGTATTATTCATATACAGGTAGAATCTGTGGTAACCGAATGACAGGAGAACGCAGCCATGTTTCCCCACCATTTTCTCGGCAGACACCGATATAGACGTGTGACCAGTTGACAGTGACAGTAGAACTTCGACATATGCGTCAGCCAATTTCAATTCACAATCAATGAATAATAATTTAAGGTTAATCCAAATATGATTAAGTAGCCAGGCATTTTACGCAATTATGTTAAAGAAAATAATATGCTACGAGAGAAAATAAAAACTATTCTTCAATGAAATAACGATTATGCTCAATAATCGAATAATAAGTTAAAGATAGCGAATTCTCAAAAATAGAACAAAGACCTTCCTCTGGCAAATAAAAATAATTAGTCAGGATTCAAGAAAAAGAAATTAAATAAATAACTAATCAGATGTACACCTGATTATTGTACATTGATGGGTGATGAGGCCGAGCATTGGCGAAGGTTAAGCCTGTAATGCTCAGTCATAGTAAAATAAAAAAATTAGGAAAAAACATTCTGTTTATTTATTACTTGACCTAATTATAGAAAATTACATAGGTATAAATTAAATAAATGGTTCAAAAATACCGCCTCCCTTAAATAAACAAAACCCTAATCTATTGTAAAAGTTAGTTTTTACATTATACAGCATTTTCTGGTGTGATATTATTAGAAGTATTTGTAATAGCATTTTTTAATTCCTCTATGGTATTTGGTCTGATATCTGCGTGCGCGTAAATGGACTCCTTTAAATATCCGGAATAAAAAAAATCTAAGGGAGACAAATCGGGCGAACGGGGTGGCCACGATATTTCTTGCGAATAGGTTCCAATCCAACGATTTTGAAATACACGATTCAAAAAAGCCCGAGTGACTGCAGCGTTGTGGGCTGGGCAACCATCTTGTTGAAAGTAAATTCTTTGATGGTTAATGTCCGGTAGTTGTTCTATGATCGGCAAAACTTCATTTTCCAATAGAGCTAAATAACTAGCGCTAGTTAAATTGCCATTGATAAATATGGGACCTATAACCCGATTATTTAACAACCCAGCCCATACATTTACTTTCTGTTGATACAGGGTACGCGTGCTTACACTGCGAAATTCATTTCTTCTAGCTCAATACCTAACTATTGACGGGTTGTGGGATCTTACAATGGGAAATGATGACTCATCCGTAAATAAAATATTATTTAAAAAATCATCGTTGAGATTCACCATTTCCATCAACCTCTCGCAAAATTCCATTCGTCTAAATGCATCGTCGTGAAATAATTGCTGATGCTTAGACACCTTAAAACTGCTGTACGCATTACTTTTTAAAATGCGACTAACAGATGATGTTGATGTTCCCACATCATTTGCAATCTGTCGTAGCGATAAATTTGAATTATTTTCAATCGACGCACATACCAATAGCAATGTATCCGCAGATATTTTGCGTGTGGGATAGCTTTTTTTAAATTTTTTACCATGCCAGTACGTTCAAATTTTCTAAGTAAGTCAAAAATCGTGGATACTGACGGAATAGACCTATCTGGATATTTAACGCTAAATAAATCGCGGACCTGCTGAAAACTATTACCAGCATAATGCCATTTTAGCAATTGAAGTTTTTCTTGCTCTGTGTATTTCGGCATTATTACATTAATATGCTAATAGAGAAACTGACAGGTGACAGACTGATGACATATATACGAACGTATCGTTATGTATATCCATGAATATGTTTTCTACAATGGTAGTGGGAGTCGACCGCTTCCCCACCCATTTGGTTACCAGAGATTCAATCTGTATATTTTGTACACAGATATGTAGTATTTTGAATTAAACGATGTTGTTGCTGCATGAATTATAGGTTAGACGAATTCTGGAAGTGTTTGAAGTTGAATTTGAGGCACTTCGAAGAATGGCGATTACATGTTGGGCTCCAAATTGTAACCATAACAATGTAAGAGACAAATGTTCATTTTTTCGTTTTCCTAAGGCTATGAAGTTATATAAGAAGTGGTTAAGTTTGCTAAGGTATTACAGTGTATTAGAACGATTCAATTAACAAATTTTTGGTATTTTTTTTTTATATAATAGGCATCTCATTAACGTCTTTTTTGTAGAAGAGATGCTATACCTGGACCTGGTGCTAGAGTCTGTAGCTGCCATTTTCGGGATGGAAAAAGGGAAAATGATCCAGAAATATTTCCACATAATCTTACAAAACTATTTAGAGAACATCATCTCTCTCCGGAAAAGAAAAAGATGAGAAGATTAGCTCCAGAAGTAAGATATTTTTATAATCATAATGGTCATTTTTATCATAATTTTTAATATAATAGACTGAAACATTCACCCTGGATCCACAACCAAGCACATCTACTGATGATCCTACTTTTGATGTAGAACATACAGAAATAGGTGCTAGTACATCTGAAACTATTGCTGTATCAACTGATATGACAGATTTAATACAATCGTCTAATATAATACTGGAGGCAGAAAATTCCTTATTAAAGATGGAAATTGAAAGAAAGGATAAAATTATTAACACCCTGCAGATGCATATGTCCTACGAAAATATTTGTCAATCAGACAAATTAATTTTAGAATATACTGGGTTGCCCACTCGTAATGTCTTTGAAAGCCTCTTTACTTTATTGAAAGATGTTGACATAAAGTATTATTTAAAGTGGAACGTACAGAAAATAACAAGGACTACTGTTACTAACTACTGTTGACATTAATAAAGTTGAGACAAAATTTTTCTCACGTAGATTTAGCCTTTCGCTTTCAAATTTCAGAAGCTACTGTAGCTAACATAGTTGTAACCTTTACCCACGTATTGTATAAATCATTACATAAAAATTTGATGGCTGCTATACCTTCAAAAGAAAAAAACAAATCATGTCTCCCAAGCTGTTGTAGTACATTTACAAACTGTAAAATTATTATTGACTGCACAGATATTTTTTGTATGGTTCCTAGACAATCTATGAAAAATCAAAGGTAAAAAGATAATATACTTTAGTAGTGTTATATATTTATTAAAACAATTGTATTTCTGTTTACAGGTTAACATATAGTAGCTACAAACACAGGAATAGTTTTAAAGGGCTTGTTGGCGTGGCACCAAATGGTGTAGTTACATTTATCAGTAGTTTGTATCCTGGGTCAACTAGTGACAAAAATATTGTCAAACACTGCGGATTACTGAAGTATTTGGTAGCAGGAGACCTAGTTCTAGCTGATAAAGGATTTTTAATAAAAGATTTGTTGCCTAATGAGGTGGCTTTAAATATTCCACCGTTTCGCTGTACACCACAGTTCACAGAAGAGCAAGTACAACAAACAAAATGTATTGCAAAAGCTCGAATACATGTAGAAAGGGCAATAAGAAGAATGAAAAGTTTTCGCATTTTGAATTTAATTCCAGAGAAATTCTTTCCACATGCCTCAATAATTTTTAAAACCATAGGTGTCCTAGTTAATTTACAGTATCCTTTAATACGTGAAGTATCACAATTTTATCTGGGTGAAGAAGCAGAAGCTTCCTAACATTATAGTTTATTGGAGTGAATTTAATTTTCTCCTGTCTTAAAAATCGGTCCTTTTCAGGACCAACACACATCCTAGAAAAAAATAAAAATCGACTGTTGATTTTGTGTAATTTTAACGGTTTAATGCTGCTGCAAAAAAGGAATCACTGAAAAAATGTACATATGTATAGTAAATAATCTACTGTTAAGTAGTATGTACTGGTGCACTGTATAGTCATTACTTTTAGTTTTCTTATTTTATGTATAACCGTATATACTCAAATCTGCCTTCAAGTTCACTATATCAAAATTGCAACCAATTCACGCAGTAAATTTTTGCTGGGTTTATTTAAAGTACATATGAACATAAATTCTGCTGTTTGTCAGGAAAAAAAAACGGGAATTATTGAGATTTCGTTGTACAGATTACAAAATATATTTTTCATGTTCTATATATACAAGTAAGAGGTGGATACCTAATATACAGCTGTGTGCGAAATAATAGCAGTGCATATAAAAATACCGAATCCAGGAAATTAATTGTACTGACATCAGAGTCATCTATATAGCGGAAGGTGAATTGACGTAAGGAAGTGTTTTTTGCTACGTTTACTCCAAAATCCGGTGAAGTACCCATTTTCTTAACACATTAGGTATTTGTTTCTGTGCAAAATAATAGCAGTGCTGTGTAGAAAGTCGAATATATCAGGTGTAGGTTTGAGTTTTATATATTTTATTGATAGTATTATATTAGTTGTGTATTTTACTTAGTGTTGTGCAATAACATGGGTCGAGCAAAGCACTGTTCACCTCAACAGCGTGAAATAATTCAGCAATTAAGAAAAGCTGGTAAAACCTACAAATACATTCAAGAAACACTAAACTGTTCGGCAAAAATGATTTCAAATGCAATCAAATATCAAGCAAAACCTGAACGAAGGGGAAGAAAGAGAAAGACATCTAATAGAGATGAGCGACGCATTAAGATATTTGCTAAAAAACACCCTTTTACAACTTCTTCGCAAATAAAACAAACTTTAAATCTTCCAATTCACACTTCCTCTATTCGAAAACGTTTGATAAAAGCTAACCTCGTTGCTAGAAGTCCAAGAAAAGTTCCTTTGCTGACAAACCGACACGTTCAACAGCGATTACACTTTGCTAGAGAACATTTAAATTGGCCAGCTGTTAGATGGCGAAATATCTTGTGGTCAGATGAGAGTAAGGTTGTATTATTTGGATCAAAAGGATTAAGGCAGTATGTTAGAAGACCTGTAGGAATGGAATACAATCCAAATTATACAATCAAGACTGTCAAACATGGAGGAACCTCTATCATGGTATGGGCATGTTTTTCATATTATGGTGTTGATCCCATTTTTTGGATAAAGGAGATGATGGACCAGCTTGTGTATCTAAATATACTTCAAACAGTCATGTTACCCTACGCCGAGGAGGAGATGCCCCTTCGCTGGGTATACATGCATGATAATGACCCAAAACATGCAAGTCGTAGGGTTAAGGACTGGTTACGGGAGGCTTCGGTTAAGGTTCTGGTGTGGCCTGCGCAATCACCAGACCTTAATCCGATAGAAAATCTGTGGACAGACGTAAAACAGGCTGTGTCTGCAGCAGCACCCACATCACGACAAGAATTATGGGAAATAGTCGAAAGAACATGGCGTTCCATTCCAAATGAGCGATGTCAAAGATTGGTTAATTCCATGCCAAGACGATGCAGAGCAAACAAAGGCTACACAACGAAATATTAAAATATCTATGATTTTATTACCATTTTTCTATTATATATTATATCTTTCTTTAATACTGCTATTTTTTCGCACATGTGGAATATAGAATAATTTGTAATAATTTTTTAAGTTCTTATTATTTTGGTATACAACGAACATGTATGTTATGTTTTACTGCATAAATTAAGTATAACTAAATGTATAAAGTTTATAATGTGTTTTGGTTTAGATTTTAACTTTTTTCAATGCACTGCTATTTTTTCGCAGACAGCTGTATGTATATTCTGTATCAATCATTCATTGGTAAATATTGTTCATGATAAAATATGTTAAGAGATTAACCTATCCTGTACCTTTCTATGTATGTATATTATAAATAGAATTGATATTGAACATTATGTATTTTGACAGTATAATGTGTGGTTGTTATATACAGGTTTTGATACATGTGTGTAGTGTAAAAGATTTTGTAATATAAAAAAAATAAATTACTAATGTTTGTACACTTCACTTGTCATTAATATACATAGACTGATCCACAAAAAAAACTTTTCACAGTATCCCATGGAATACATAATTCTCGCAACCTGTAGTAACTATATAGTGTATGAAATTCACACAAAAAATCCAGCTACAAATCAATATCAAATGCTTTTTTTTTAAGTTAGTACAATAAAATTCTTTTAATATATCCAGGTTTGATATCCACTCATCATCTCTGCTTATAGTAAATAATTTATGGTCGATTGTAGTCCAAACAAAGAAATAACAAATTGTTCTGCGAGTAATATGTAGTTGCCCTTGTACTTGGTGGTAATACTCATGGTTTTTGTCCACTACAACAGCACCATCTTCATACTTAAAGAAATATTTATGTGTTTGGAGGTGCTCCTCAATTTTCACATTTCTCATTGAATATGGACATTTAATTTCGAGCAAGGCATTATCTCCAATCAGTCCATCAGGGCTCCCACCTAAATACCCACATTCATGCAGCCATAATCCTGTTTCATAAACTGGAAGTTTTGCAATTTCCTTGAATTTTTCTCGTGCTAAATTCTCATTGCTGACTCCCCATTGAACTGCCAAAGCATGGTTAAAATCATACCCTTCCAGTATTGATTTGTAGAACGATGGAGGAAATTTACTGCGTTGACAGGCTTTTAAAACTCGTCCAAATTTACTAGCGGTAAGCCTGTGTTTCCTAGCTATCAGCCAAGCCTCATTTCTATTTTGCCCAACAGTAGCTGCAGCTATCTTTTGAATTTCTTCACAGGACAACAGTAATTTACTTTTAAAAAGTGATAGTTTGTCAGACGACTGTATAAATCCTTGAGAAAATATAAATTCTTCTACAGAGACCGTCAATACTGTCACTGCTGAATTCTGTTCTGGTTTTAAGAGCCATGAAAATCCTACAACATTTGTGTCACCTAACACTTCTTTAAACTCTATTTTATTGAATTTATTTGTATCTTGAATGGCCGTATATGGTTCATTATGTCCATAAATTTCTTCCACAGTTTTAACATCATCTTCAAACTTGCTTTGCGCAGTACCCCAGCTACGTTCGATGTCTGTGGAACTGACGTTATAATGGGCAGAGTAGAGCAACGATGCCATATGGTGACATACAGTTAGACCTCTCGGACAAGAGCAATGTTTGCTAACGACTTCACCTTTCTTCAAATCAATCGATATCTGCAATACAGTTTTTTTTAATTATCCAATTATAAAATTATCTGGAGCAACGCCATACTTACTTCAACATCATAAAATTTATTTTTCATGCTTGCATGAACTTCGCCCCTTACAAGCACTGGATCAACATTGCCAATAAAATTGATTTTTTTACATGTCCACTGTTGTATGTATTCTCTCCTCTTTCTAGTTGTTTTTCATTATCCTTGAATAATTTTGATATAACATAAAAAGCAATGGCACGTTTTCCTTCCATTATCTGCAAGAAAATATGCATTTATATAAAACTAAGTCTATGCGACTAGGTTATGTTGTACTAGATATTTACCATAAATTTAAATTTACTTCGATAATTAAGCAAAAACTATATACGTATTTACTCTACAACCATGTCTAAACGTAATACATACCTTTGTTAATTATAATTTCGTATAAAATATTAAAATTTGAACGATTAATAATTTGCTATATGTATTCACCACACACGCAAGATTTGTTTGCATCCAAACTCTTGACCTACGCTATACAATGGCGTCGATGACGCGCACTAAATGCGCGTATTGCAATATTATTGTGTACCTGTAGCTTAGAAGTATTGGGCGTTTTCGATAATTGGAGCGGTAGAAAAATTTCGATAGAAACGGTGAATCAGCTGTTTTGTAATGATACATAAAGAGCTACATGAATTAACGAACGCACCGGCAAAGCGAGTAAAGTATGATAGTAAACATAATTATAACCAAACATAATGCTGTTGTTTTGTGCTTAAATACTTTAGCAACAATATGAGTAGCCCTTTTCCATCTAATTGGTTAAAAGCAGTAACAAATGAAGAAAATGAAGTTGTATTTGACGATGACGGGAATATTTATGTATACAATGAAGCAAGTAAGTATCATGTAAACTAAACTTAGTGTATAGTAGAAGTAGATTTACTGGTTAACGAATGATGGCACTAGATAAAACCACTGGATATATGGAGGACACTGAGGAAAATAGATTATTACTTAATCTTCCTTTACAAGAAGGCCAAACACAATGTAGTCATTATACACAAGATGAAAATGGGAATTCTGAACAAGCAATTTTACAAACTGAGTTACAACAATAGAAAATATATATATATATAAATCATGTTCACTTAAATATCCAAAATATAAATGAAATAAAATTGTAGGTTCTGGCAGCTGCAGCAGTTTGAAATGGACGCATGAAGGCATACTGTTACTACTGACATTGGGTGTGTTCGTGGAGCACGCTTTTTGCGCGATTTGGTACTACTAGTCGTTCGCGGAGCAATTGTCTAGCACCACGAAGCGCTTGCATGACATCATTGTTTTTGGAACGTACGTCATCACTAACGCTATGAAATGCAAATTTCATCCAGGTAGAGCAGTTGTAAGCGTTAGCGCCATTTCGTACAACGAAAGCTCGATGAACGGTTGTGTGATTCGTGATTAGTGGTTTAAATTGTTGTTGTTTGTTATATTGTTATTGTGAAAGTTGTTATAATTGTTAGAGTTACATATGTAAATTGTTAGGTGAAGAAAATGTCCTCGTTGCTTCGTCTATTTAATCCAGATACGGAGGAGACAACCGAAATTTTAGTTTCGAGTGCCGATGCGCAACGCGCGGAAACTGGTAAGTTGTTGCCGTTTTATTTAATTACAATTAATGCTATTCTATCATAATTTGTTTGATACTCGGAGTAATTAATTTAACCCTATCATACTTGTATGTTTTAGACCTGGAATTTGCCACACAATTGCTGGAACTGTCCAAAGGTAGTCCTTTCGCCAAGTATGTATTGTCGGTTATGTGCTTTTGGTTGTTGTAAATTTGGTAAAGCTTATAACATTTGCACAAATTTAATTACAGGTGCTGGCAGCTCCTCAAGCAGCGAGCTAATAAGTAGTGCGGATGATAGTGCTAACAACGTTGATGAGGCATCAACGGTAAATGGTAAGGATTCATAAATATTCAATATCTTAGCTTACTCCGTGTTAATTCTGTGTTTAGCAAATAGTTGATTTGCACATATCTTGTGTTTTCAGGTTTCAAGTGGCCTCACGAAGCCATTCTGTTGTTGGTGGAGGAGTTCCGCAAGGAGCAATCAAATTTAACCTCTGGGCGTGTAAGCCAAAAAAAGGTTTGGGAAAGGATTGCCCAGGTTCTGCAAGGGAAAGGGTACAAAGTCACCGGGCCACAATGCCTTTCCAAATTTAATGGCATGAAAAGAACGTATAAATCCATTAGGGACCATAATGGGAAATCGGGAAATAATTTCCGATCATGGCCATACTTGGAAGTATGTTTGAATTTTATGTACTTTCATTTTAACCAGTTTATGTTTATTTATTAGCTTATGGAGAGTGTGTTCGGCGAGAAACCGTTTATGCAGCCGGTAGCCACCCTTTCATCTACCAAATATAGAAGCAAGGCTAGAGCATGACATAAAAAGCCCCAGTTCAACACGTAAGTACCATTTAGAATTTCATTTTGTGCTTTCAGTACTTTCACAAACTATTCATTTTTAGGAAAAAGGAAAACCTCCACAAGTGAAGAAAGAATTGCAAGCTGAAATGTTAAAAATGATAGGCAATTTAATTGATAAAATTTAATCTTTCATTCTAATTATTTTATTGTTTATTAATATAATACAAGTTATAAAAAAGAAGTTTTATTATTTGTAGTTAACGTGTAGTTCTAAAGCCTTTTTGTTTCCACTAAATTCACACAGCCCTCATGAGAAGCCTCTGACATATTAAGTCTCTTTTGACTGCACCGACCTGCGCAGCATCTTGCTGCACATTTGGAGGCACATTATCAGCATCACCTTCATTCACTGCAATGAGTAAGTCATCACCCCTAAGTAAACAAATATTGTGTAAAACACAGCAAGCAATAATGTGGGCAGGGATTAAATCAACTTTCCGCATGGGTAGTACAGTCAAGAGGCTGCGGAATCGTCCTTTTAGAAAACCAAAAGCTCTCTCAATGGCTATCCGAGCTGATGCATGGCAGAAATTATAATTCCTCTGTCGCTCCGTCAGATGGCCATTGTCACGATAAGGGACCAACAAATTCTCATGTAACTTGTAAGCAGAGTCACCAATTATATGACAATCATCATGAAATTTTTCTGCATCCCCTAAGTAGCCATGGACTTCAGACAGACGAAAGACACGTTGATCATGAACAGAGCCCACATGGCCTGCGTAGCAATGAAGGAAGCGACCAGAATGGTCACAAACGGCCTACAAAGTAGAACATAATGTTACAAGGATACAAGTCAATTACCTATGGCAAGGATTCTACTACCTGAAGAATTACTGAGTGACATCCTTTCCGATTAACATATGATTCTGGATTTTCTGATGGGGCAGGGATATTTATATGGGTTCCATCGATTGCTCCTACGACTTTAGGAAAGGAACTCACCGCTTCAAATCCAGCCCATATTTGTTGAACCTTATCTCCCGTCGGCCATCTGATAAAAATTGGTGACAACTCAGTTAGTGCTCTTGTGACACGTCTTGTTACATACATTGCAGTACTTCTTCCAACGTTGAACCTTTCACATAATGATCTGTAACACAATTAAACATAAGCAGAGGATATGCACACATGATGGCACGAAAGATTAAAGGGATAAGAGAAAAATACACTCACCTTAATGAATCAGGTGTGGCCAGTCTCCAGATGGCAATAAGAAACTGCTTCTCTGGTGAAATCATTGCAGTTCCTGGAATCTGCCTTTGAAGCCTTGGCGCAATAATAGGAAGCACATAATCAAAAGTTTCTCTACACATTCTGAAATGATTAGATAAAATTGTCAGGTACTAAGAATTTAATAAGTAAATAATAAAACGATTGCCTTTAATACGTGTTATTATTATTATTATTATTAAATAAATAAAATACCTAAAATGTGACTTAAATTCCAGGTCACTTAATGCCGGCAACACTTGTTCCACATAATTCTCAATCCTTCGGACCACCATTCTTCTATGAACTCCATCAAGGCGTTCCAATGCTTGTAATTCTTCTTCTCTTGCAGCACGTGACGTATCACACATAGACAGTACTGTATGAGTCTCAGTCTGTCTGGATCTTTATGTATGAACGCATCGGATATGGCTTATACCACACGCGAGTTGTTCGATATGATTTATCTCTACGGCGAAACAGGAGGAAGTTGTCGAAGAACTCAACGTATCTACCGGCAGCGATACCCTAATCGTAGAACCCCGTCTTACACGTGTATAGTGGATACCGTGTTTAGATTAAGAGAAAGTGGTCGATTGCTACCAAATTACGAAGGTCGCGGACGTGAAAGACCACGTAGAATTTTACGAGCCGAAGAAGAATTGCTGGATATTGTGGACAGAAATCCCGGTATAAGTACACGTGATGCTGCAGGGCAAGTGGGGGTGTCACGCAGTACGGCACACCGCATTTTTCGAAGAAACTTGTTACATCCGTATCACATTCAGCGTGTGCAGGAACTTACTGAAAATGATCGTCTTCCGCGAATTCGATTTTGCACCTGGTGTCGTGAACGTCTAGCAGAAAATGTTAACTTTCCTACAAACGTTTTGTTTACTGATGAATGTTGTTTTACCAGAAATGGTATTATGAACTTTCATAATACTCATCATTGGGCAGATGCTAATCCAAAAGTGACCCGACAACATCAGTTTCAGCATCGCTTTTCGGTCAACGTCTGGGCAGGTATTACAGGTGACATTCTCCTAGGGCCCTATGTACTGCCTCAGCGGCTCAATGGGGAAACTTATTTAAATTTCTTAGAAAACGTTTTGCCGGACTTTCTGGACGATGTGCCCCTTAACATACGCAGAAGGATGTGGTTTATGCACGACGGAGCGCCAGCACATTTTTCACGAAGGGTACATGAGTTTTTAAATGTAACATATCCCAGATGGATTGGACGAGGAGGTCCCACTGCGTGGCCTCCTCGCAGTCCAGATTTAAATCCACTGGATTTTTTTTTGTGGGGTTACATGAAAACTCTTGTCTACAATGGTGATGATATCGAAACTGCAGAAGACCTACGTCAAAGAATTTTTGATGCAGCACGGCGCATTAGACAAGAAGCACCTTTTCAACGGGTTCGTGAGAACTATTTACGTCGTATAGAAGCATGTTTGCAAGCTGAAGGAGGACACTTCGAACATTTTATTTAATACTTCTCCTTCTATGAACTCCATCAAGGCGTTCCAATGCTTGTAATTCTTCGTCTTCACTACTTTCTGATGATGAAGACGAATCAATCAACTGGTTCATTATTTGCAAACCCGCCGCCACCACATTCAAAACATTGCGTCTATCGTCGGCCATCTTTAATTTTACAATAATAATAACAAAGGACTACGACTGTTCACGGAGCTCGATAGCGCCAACGCTCTAAAACCTCCGCGGACGGCCAGAATAGCATTAGCGTTACGTAGCGCGGTAGCGTGCTCCGCGAACACACCCATTATATGAGGATAACATTTCTCTCTTTAATTCCAGTAAAAAGACAAATAGATCTATATGGAATGGAAAGAAAATGATGAATAAAGGACATACATTTAGTGGTGAAGAATGTGATATAAAATTCAGAAATTTAAAGAAAACATATAAAGGAATTAAAGACAATAATAAAGAAACAGGCAGGGGAAATATTTCCTGGGCATATTTTGATAGATTTGGTATTATTTTTGGAAATACTCACGCTGTTGAACCTATTGCTGTAGCAGGAAATATGTGTAATGTTACATCATCACCTAACAGAGTGGAGAATGTTGTAAGTCAAATACATTACATGAACTAATATATCTATACATGCATAATTCTAACAATAGGATTCTCCTGAAAGTGTCAGGTCATCAACCCCAATATCAACCCATAGACAAAAAAAAGCGACGCAACAATAAGGATGACGAACCTATATGGATGAAGACTTTCAGGATGGAGCAAGCTGAGCGACACTCAGAAAAATGGCTATTTTAAAACAACTTATTGAGGTGTTAAAGGATACCAAATAATTAATAACTAATTCAAGAAAATAAAGTTTATTTTAGTTCTTCTAATACCATACTTCGTTTTATTACACCAACATTACAATCTCTATCATTATAAATTTGTTCTTGGTGAGGTATAGGCTCTATTTCTATATCTACATCATCAATGCGCATTATGCAAATATTATGGAGTACACAACAAGCTACAATAATTTTTGGAATTAATATTGTACTATATACATTCACATGTTTTAATATTTGAAATCTGCCCTTTAATAAATACGCGTGTTGATGACAACTTGAAGTTGTACATTTTCTGTTTTTTTGTAAGTGTCCATTGTCCCGAAATGGTGTTAGTACATGTGTTGTACATTTATAAGCAGAATCACCTAAAATGTGGTAGTTGGTATTGGGTAACAACTCCTGTGGTGAAGTTTCCATTCTACGTCCTAAAGGGGAATTATTAAATACACGAGCGTCATGCACACTACCAGGGAAACCTGAAAGAACTGCATGTTATAATGAACTAAATAGGCCATAACATTTATATTTCACCAGCAAACACATCTGTAACGGCTTGTAATATTATACTGTGATAATGATGTCGATTACAGTATGAAGATTGATCTTTTGTTGGAGCAGTAATTGGTATGTGGCTACCATCAATAGCACCTATTACTCTTGGGAAGCCTTGTCTCTTTCGAAACTTGTCTACGACATCTTTAACTTTTTCACCAATTGGCCAACGAATATAATTCAGTGCCAAAATTGTTAGGACATTGCACACTTTGGTGACGTAGGTCCATGCAGTGGATATGGATTCGATATATCAAATTTCTCTGCAACAATTCTAAAACAAAAAATAAAGTTACATCTATAATGGGTTTCATATGTTAATATTAATTTTACCTGTAAACTTCTTGATTAGATAACATTGTTAAGGCAACTAAAAGTTGCCTATTAGGACTGTATGTATGAGGTCCTGAGCCCTTTCGACTTTGTTCTATTAAATGTGGACTTAATATTTCCAATAAATATTGAAATGTATCACGATGCAGTCTGAAGTGGCATTTAAAATCTAAAACAAGATTTATTCTAAAATATACCTATGTTGTTTTCGATTAACGTACACAATTACCATCTAAATTATAGCGAGGTACCACTTCCTCTACATAATTCTGTATAGCAACGCGATTTCGTTTTCGTTTTTTAGCGACGTAATTACTTATCTGAATAGTAAGACAATCCTCTTCGTCACTCTCAATCACTTCTGCCAGAATTAATAATGCCATTTTTTCAACTTCCTTTTTGACATTTTTCCAAATTTTTACAGTCTACAGTTATTTTGAGGTTAATTACTCATGTATCAAGATGTATCTGCTAAAGGAGTGGATCCAAAAATTGTGGATCTGATACATGTATCCGATACAAGTGGTAGAATTAGAGAACGCGATACGGTACATATGATACAATTACCGAACGCTCTCGGTATATAACGGTATGGAGCGCTCCAATTATCGAAAACGCCCATTCAGATCATTTTTGCGTTCGTTGCGTGATTGTTGATATCTATAACGGCGAATTCATATGTTTGCCTTTTTTTTTTCATTATTACATTATATACATTTTTTTTTTATTTTAGTTGGTGTAGTGTTTTAGTAGTTAGTGGAATGAAGATATATTTTATTAATATAATATGCCGGGGCGGAAATGTTTCATATGTGATGATATCCCTTAATGGAAGACATTGTTTTGGTTTCTTATACGCAGAGAAAGGTATTGATACTTATTTTTCATTATAGAAATGTGCAGTGGCATATAGGAAGTCCCATGGACATAAAATGTTTTTATATAGCTAATAAAATTATTGAATGTGAAAATTCATTCTTCATTTAGTTGTAAACAAAATGCCTGCATAGCGTAAAGTGTGATGTTTATACTCAATATATACTATACATATTGTAATTTATGTATATATTTGTCTACTTGAGTTTGTAATCCTTTAGATAATTTAAACAATGACTTTGTATATTCTGTTTCTCATATTTTTGTAAATTTATACATATACAGGGTGTCTCTGAAATAAGAGTACATCGTATTAAAAATGAGAAACCCTAATTTTATTACACCTTTTATCTAAAATAATTTTTCTAGAATTCCCACACATACGTGAGGAAAAAAATGCCAAAGATATTTATTAAATATCCGCCACGCCACTGGTATTCAAGCCGCTATACTCGTAACCAACGAAGGTAGGGCAGGCAGCACGTGACGTATCACACATAGACAGTACTGTACAGCGTTGCCAATCATACCGTAATTATCGGAATCTACCATAATTATGAAGTAGAAACGATAATGAAAAATGAGTCTACCATAATAAGCAATTCTACCATAATTTATACAAACTCCGTCCTAATATAAACATGAAATATATTTGTTTATACTTTATTTTTTATTTACTTCTAGCGACATCTAGAAATCAGAGGTACAAATACATACTGTTATTTAAATTTCTATTTAATTGAGAACTTGATAAACAGGTGTCTTTTTCTCTGGTAAATTGAAATCTGTAGAAGTTAAAATATCAAATTACTGCAACGTAAGGGAAATACCCCGTTTACTTTCCTTTGTTATAAATTTATATTTGATGTAGTTTGCATTTCATATCTATTATTGAAATCTAGAACACCCTGCTGAGCCTGCATTTCTTCTTTGTTAAGAGTTATATTTGATTCTATATTATATTAATTTATATACATATACGTAGTGCGCGTTGTTTTTTAAAATTTGTATTATTTTTGTCGCTTTGCAAGTAGTGCAAATTATAAAAGTAAGTGAAATTTTTTAAATAATAAAATAATGATGATCGCTTTATTATTCTACTTTTTTCTTCAGCATTTTGATTGAAAATGGAATCACAGCCTTCTACATCACGCAGCAGAACACCCATAAAGAAACTGAAAATAAGGCATGAAATCAAACAAAAAAAATTTACCCAGAAATATAGAGCAGATTGGGAAAAGACATATACGTGGTTGAGACCAAGTAATACAAAGCCTAATTTTGCACATTGTAATATCTGCATTGAAAATTTAACACCTGATATTACCGTGATTAAAAATCATTCGAGAAGCAAGAAACATATGCGCGCAAGTAAACAACTAAAGAAACAACCTACAATTACCTCATATGTTGAAAATAATCAACCAAAATATAAAGCACGTGAAGCAGAAATTAAATTAGTAGGCTATATTACAGAACACAATATTCCATTTTCAGCAATTGATCACCTAACCGATTTATTAAAATCGATATTTCCAGATTCAGATATAGCAAAAAACATATCATTAAAACGAACCAAGGCAACAAATATTGTAATAAACATAATTGGTCCCATACAAAAACAGAATTTAGCTAACAAATTAAAGCATACTAAATTTAGTATTTTAGTTGATGAAGCTACAGATATTGCATGTGTAAAAACATTGTGTATAGTTGTACGTTTTTATGACAAATCTGTGGAATCTGTAGTATCGCAGTTCTGGAGTATTGTACAACTTGCTGAAAATGAAGCAGAAAAAAGAGCTACAGCAGAACGACTCTACAAACTAATTTTAGATTCATTTCAGGAAATGAATGTGCCATTTAAAAATGTACTTGGCTTTGCATCAGATGGGTACAATAACGATTCTTACAATGTCATATTTTAATAATAATTTTATTAATACTTTTTAGATGTAATACAATGATGGGGAGACGAAGCTCAGTATCTGCAAGAATGTACGCTGATTATCCAGGTTTGCATATACATAAATGTATATGTCATTCCTTACATTTGGTTGCAAGCGAAGCCTGCAAAATGTTACCACGAAGATGTGAAGACTTATGTAGAGATATTCATAATTATTTTAAGGCAAGTGCTAAGCGCAAATCTGAGTTAAAAGAATTTCAGATATTTTGTGAATTAGACCCACATAAAATGTTAAGACCTTCTCAGACTCGATGGTTATCCTTAGCTCAAGCTGTTAAAAGAATTAACGAGCAATGGGCTGCATTATCATTGTATTTCACTCATGAAAAATTAGAATCAAGACTAATTGCTGCCGATACAATTTATCATAGCCTGCAAGACGCACAGATTAAATTATTTTATGCGTTTTTAGAATGGATTTTAGTTAAAATAGCAAGTGTTAATGCATATTTTCAATCTGAAAAGGTATTGATCTCGACTACACATTCTAAAATGTGTTCATTATACAAAGATTTATTATCCAGCTACATGCATACCTTATATGTACAGTCAGCAGATTTACATTCTATAGAACCAGATTCAGAGGCTAATTACATGAGCATTCAGAATATATATTTGGGGGTGCATGTTATGACATTAATTTCCAAGGAACGTTACCCACAAGATCTCTTAATTGATTTTTATCTACGTTGTAGGCAATTTTTAATAACGGCTTGCTTACAAATAAAACAGAGGTATGATTTTGCAGATAAACTCATGGTAGTAATAGATTGCATTAATCCTGATAATGTCATAAACAAAAAAACTCATTCGTTGTATAATCTATTGAAATTAACGCCTAGAATTATTGATATCGATCAACACAGTCAAGTTCAAATAATTGATAGTCAATGGCGAGAACTTCTTACTTATGATGTTTCTCAATATTCCAATAAAGAAGTAGATAAGTTTTGGGTAGCAGTTGGAAATATCTTTGATGGCAATGGTCAACCATTGTTTAAAGAATTAGCTGAATATTGTTTAAATGTTTTGTCAATACCCCATTCTAATGCCAGTTGTGAAAGAATATTTTCAAAAGTTAATTTAATAAAAACAAAGCTGCGCAACAAATTAGTTACGCAAACTATTAATGGTCTTTTACTAAGCAGTGGATGTGTGGGCAACTGTGTCGAATTTCAACCTTCGGATATAATGATGTCTCAATATAATACTGCAACGTTATATCATAAGGATCACAATAGTGCCGATGATGTGGATATAGGAGATATAGTTTTAGAACCGTTAAGTGGGGAATAATTTTTGTGTTATTCCAAGTCGATAAACAATATATTATAAAGTAAGCACTGTTTCTTTTTAAAATTAAAATTGCCATTTATTTGAGATCATTATTTTGTTTAGATAAATTTATTCCTCTTATATTATTTTTATATTATATATTAATTTTATATTATTATTTATTTTACTCACTGTTAAAGTTTTAATATTTAAGTTGTGTAATAAATAAATTGTTATATTTGATACACCGGTTATTTTTATTTATGTATGTATGTACGTACGATTCAAATCCACTTCAAATCACATTCAAATAATCCTAATACTTTTAATTTCAGCCACCAGATGGCGCGAAATTAAAAGGTTACTTTTTCTTACAGGCTACCATAATCTACCGTAATTTAGCTTTAAATTCACGATAATGTCATGAGTTTTTGTTGGCAACGCTGGTACTGTATGAGTCTCAGTCTGTCTGGATCTTTATGTATGAACGCATCGGATATGGCTTATACCACACGCGAGTTGTTCGATATGATTTATCTCTACGGCGAAACAGGAGGAAGTTGTCGAAGAACTCAACGTATCTACCGGCAGCGATACCCTAATCGTAGAACCCCGTCTTACACGTGTATAGTGGATACCGTGTTTAGATTAAGAGAAAGTGGTCGATTGCTACCAAATTACGAAGGTCGCGGACGTGAAAGACCACGTAGAATTTTACGAGCCGAAGAAGAATTGCTGGATATTGTGGACAGAAATCCCGGTATAAGTACACGTGATGCTGCAGGGCAAGTGGGGTGTCACGCAGTACGGCACACCGCATTTTTCGAAGAAACTTGTTACATCCGTATCACATTCAGCGTGTGCAGGAACTTACTGAAAATGATCGTCTTCCGCGAATTCGATTTTGCACCTGGTGTCGTGAACGTCTAGCAGAAAATGTTAACTTTCCTACAAACGTTTTGTTTACTGATGAATGTTGTTTTACCAGAAATGGTATTATGAACTTTCATAATACTCATCATTGGGCAGATGCTAATCCAAAAGTGACCCGACAACATCAGTTTCAGCATCGCTTTTCGGTCAACGTCTGGGCAGGTATTACAGGTGACATTCTCCTAGGGCCCTATGTACTGCCTCAGCGGCTCAATGGGGAAACTTATTTAAATTTCTTAGAAAACGTTTTGCCGGACTTTCTGGACGATGTGCCCCTTAACATACGCAGAAGGATGTGGTTTATGCACGACGGAGCGCCAGCACATTTTTCACGAAGGGTACATGAGTTTTTAAATGTAACATATCCCAGATGGATTGGACGAGGAGGTCCCACTGCGTGGCCTCCTCGCAGTCCAGATTTAAATCCACTGGATTTTTTTTTGTGGGGTTACATGAAAACTATTGTCTACAATGGTGATGATATCGAAACTGCAGAAGACCTACGTCAAAGAATTTTTGATGCAGCACGGCGCATTAGACAAGAAGCACCTTTTCAACGGGTTCGTGAGAACTATTTACGTCGTATAGATGCATGTTTGCAAGCTGAAGGAGGACACTTCGAACATTTTATTTAATACTTCTCCTGTTCCGCCGGTTTACAAATCGGTTCTTTTTCAGAACCAACAATTGACTATGAAAGAAAAAAAAACGAAGTAATTACGCACATTAACTTCGTCACATCTCATATCAACAATGATGCTTTATTTCCCACAGCTGTCATTGTTCAGATTACGCACAACAAGTGAACAGAGTTATTCATTATTGGATTCTCACATTTTACTTTCAATATCTCCTTTGAAATTTTGTTTACACTTCACGCACGTAATAATATTGAAGTCGTTGACTCGTATCAGCTGCATACTATGATTTTCTGCTAACACAGCTGAATTTACAAATGACCTTAAGATATAGTATAGACACAGATAGTGAATCCATGGGCGGCACATTCGTGACTTTTCAATGGGTTTTAAATTGTATCGTCGAAATTGCAATTAGCGTACGAATTTTTGGGTACTTATTTAGTATAATTTGGGCTTCCCATTTCAAATACTTTGTACTCTTATTTCGGAGACACCCTGTATATATATATATAATATTATGTGGTATTTGAAGAGTTCTAATTGAATTAATTAAATGATAATTAATTCAAATACCACATAATAATATATATCATCTACTTATATACTGACTTCCAGAAAAATTGCAACACCTAGAAGTTGTCGAATGATTTTATTGAAATTTTCAGGAAACGTTTATTTTCATTAAACAAATTGATGATTAAAATTTGAATAAAATCTAGCCAGTAGTTTTTTTTTTTTTGCATGTTGTTTCCATAGCACATAGTAACTATAAATTTGAAGTATTAGACCATTTAGTAACTATCAAGTTTGTAAATTGTTGTTGTTACGTCACAATTTCATTCTGCACTTGATAACAATGCCGAGAGTACGTCAACATCAACATTTTGTCCAATTAAGTGATTTTGAACGTGGCCGTATTATTGGTATGAGAGAGGCCGGACTTTCGCTAAGAGAAATTGCTCGTCGTGTAAACCGAAATGTTTCAACGGTATTGAGGTGTTGGTCCAAATGGTCCGAGGAAGGGGTTCAACATCGTCGCCGTGGATCTGGACGTCCTCGAAGGACTACAGATCGCGAAGAACGTCGCTTAAGACTTTTGGCCACAAGAGATAGATTTTCAACAACTCGATCAATTGCAAATGATTGGATGAGAGGTACAGGACTCAGAATGTCACTGTCAACTGTTTATCGCCGGATAAGATCTTATGGATTGCGTTCATATCGTCCATTTTTATGTCTTCCTCTTACACCACTTCACCGTCTACGCAGACTAGAGTGGAGCAACTTAAGGGTTAATTGGGCGCAGGAATGGCATCAAATTGTGTTTAGTGACGAGTCCCGATTTTGCTTGTGGGCCCACGATGGTCGTAGGAGAGTCAGACGGATGCGCGGAGAACGTAAAATTCCAACATTTTTTGTGGAACGCAACACAGCCCTCACTCAAGGAGTTATGATATGGGGTGCAATATGTTATGGTAGCAGATCACCCTTGGTCTTTATTGACGGCAACCTTAACGCACCTGGTTACATTGCTAATGTGCTACAACCAGTTGGCCTTCCATATCTTCAGGGGCTGCAAAATCCCATTTTCCAGCAGGATAATGCGCGCCCTCATACGGCAAGGGCTACAACACGGTTTTTGAAAGAATCTAACATTGTCGTCCTCCCATGGCCTGCTCGGTCGCCTGATTTGTCGCCCATTGAACATGTATGGGATATGATTGGTAGGCGAATAGGTAATTTACCGCACCCTCCAGATAATTTACACGATCTTCAACAACGGATTCAAGAAGCTTGGGACGATATACCACAAGCAGCTATAGATCACTTGATTAATAGCATGCCAAGGCGTCTAGATGAGTGCATTAGAAATCGTGGCGGAGCAACTCATTATTGAAAAAACTTTTAAAGCTTTTATTCTTTTGTTTTTAAAACTTAATCATAACTTTGTTTCATAGAAATAGACGTTTCCTGAAAATTTCAATAAAATCGTTAAACAGCTTCTAGGTGTTGCAATTTTTCTGGAAGTCAGTATATTTAAACAGCCTTGATGTTACCAAATCATTTGTAAGACTATATAATAAAAGTTATAATAATTATTAATTGTCTTTATTTAATCTATATGTATATGTATTTGTTTCTACTGATAAAAAAACGGTGAAGTCCACTTTGGTAAGTATTTAAGATATAAACAAAAATACTCATATTACTTGGAGCAGTGTATCAAGTTGCTTTATTGGAATACAAAACGTCTTTGTACAACACCTGTTGTACAAAATGCGTTTTGTTTTTCCAATAAAAAAATACATCTTAAAACAATACTATAGAGCGTCGATTTAAAAAGCGCGCTTTTGATTGCTAGCGCGGCACATGGCTGATACGTGTATTACTCTCCCTCACCACTACATTAAAATTACATTGAATTGGTACGAGATGGTCGAGTCTAAGGTTGGTAACAAAAAGGGATTTGAGCATGCGCCGATATATGTAAACAGAAAATAAAGCGGGTAAAAATCTTGTTTGTGACAGTTTAATGAGGTAACCTCGTTTTTAAAGTGAGTAAAATTAGGTGAGTTTTTGTACGAAATTTGGAAAAAAGAGTTAGATGCTCAAATTTCTCTGTGAAAGAGACAGAAATATTAGTAGGACTAGTAGAGCAATATAAAAATAACGTAGGTAAGTACAAGTTAATGTCTATATGTAACGTATAATATTAATTAATAAATATGATTCTAGAATGCAAATTAACGGATCATGTATCGAATAATGAAAAAGATCGAGCATGGGAAACATGTACGGAATTTAATGCTTTGTCAGGTGCAGGAACATCTGTAAAAGTACTGCGAAGTAAGTGAGACTCACTAAAAAAAGTACTCGAAAAGAGTACAGTAATATGAAAAATAGTATGTATCAAACTAGTGGTGGTCCTCCTTTAGACACAAAATTAAGCATCATAGCCAAAAAAATACTATACAGGGTGTCCCGTATTTTATTTTACAGGCTGTAACTCCACACCCGGTGTTAATGCCGATTTAGGAATTTCCTGTTTATTCATAGATACAATAGGTATGCAGTCTATTTGTACAAATTATATTATATTCAGTTTCTCTATTACAATAGGTAACTACCTAGGAAATAATGTTAATTCTCTAAGATTACCTGCATTAGGGTTTTGTAGTTCAAGTTAATCTTTCTATGTAAACCGAAATTATCCTAATGTATTTCCATTTTATTAGTCATTTGTGTTCCCTATTGTTAGTATCAGTTTGGGTTTTTCCCTTTTTACTTTAATTAGCAAAATTTCGGGTAATGTTGTAAAATCTGTTCCTCCTACCCTAAGATTTCCTTATTGTGGAGGAGATGCATTAGCTATCTAGTTCCCTTTTACCAACAATTAACAGCAGTCCTCATTTAACAACAATTCAAACCAGTTCATTTTTTCTACAATCACATTGTCACCGCATTATCATATCATTAAATTTAATATTAATTTAAACTGATCAGTGTCTTTGATTTGAAAACCTCTCCATCGAAAGGTAGTGAAGCGCGAACACATAAATATTACTTCTTACAAAAGGTCGCCGAACAATTTAACAATATTGCCTATACGGCCTTACAACCCGTGGGTGGCGAATAGCAGAACTTTGTACAAGGTGGTGTGAGTGCCAAAAGTGCAAAGTTCCCAACACCCGGTATATTTACGATTGAATATTCCAAATAAAAGTTGCTTTACCTCTTAAAGTCTACGAAATGACAGAGTCAGCTTTACATTTGCTTATCGTCTTGAAGGTGTTTTGAAGGTCAACTTTTGTTTTTTTAATGGAAACCTATATTTTTGAATGCAGCGTTATATTAACCAGAAAGATACAAATAGCTTTTGTCTGAAGAATTTTTCTTTTACGTTTACCATTATTGAAATAATTACCGAAAAAACCCATTTGTAGCACTTGTCTAATAATAGAAGGCTTTGGAAAATTAACAACCTTTATGTTTGACAAATAAAATTTATATGACAGTTCCTTTACTGTGCATGTTGTTGTGTGTTTCTTGATTTTTTTCGTTTTTCACTACTGTGTTTTCGTGTTTTGACTACGTTCGATTACATTAATAATTTCATTAAATATGCCGAATACATACACCCCCAATGAGTATGTAGACATGTTATTAGTTTATGGACAATGTAATAGGAATTCCCCAGAAGCAGCACGCGTGTATCGAGAACGATTTCCAGAACGTGGCCATCCATCACATATGACTTTCAGTAACGTGGAGTCAAAAATGAGAACTGGCTCCTTTCCTAATAATGTACAACATAGAAACCATCGACCAAGTGTTAGAAATGAAGAAAACATTATTAACGTTTTGGCCTACGTAGGGATAAACCCTCACGTTTCTCTTCGTGTTCTGGCAGCAGAAATTGGACTTAGCAAAACGATCGTACACACAATTTTAAAAGCACACAGATATCCATTTAAAATTCATCTAGTTCAAGGTTTGACACCCAACGATTTTCAAAGAAGCACGCTTACATATTTTAGCAGAAGAAAATTTAAATGTTTTCAACTACATATTCTGGAGTGATGAATGTCGCTTCCACAATAATGGCATTGTTAACAAGCACAATGCTCATTACTGGTCGAATCAAAATCCACATTGGATGCAAGAAGCTCGCTTCCAGACAGTGTGGGGAATAAATGTCTGGTGTGGCCTTTTCAACGGCTGTGTAATTGGTCGTTATTTTTATGAGGAAACTCTAACTGGACAGCGTTATTTAAATTTTCTGCAGAATGTGTTGCCAGGTTTAATGGAAAATGTTCCTCTCGAAGATAGAAGAAGAATTCTGTGGCAACAAGATGGTGCTCCAGCTCACACTGCCCGTATTGTCACTGACTACTTAAATATGATTTATTCTGAGGAATGGATTGGTAATAGAGGCCCGATGCCTTGGCCTGCGCGTTCTCCGGACTTGTCTTCTCTTGATTTCTTTTTATGGGGTTATTTAAAGGAAATTGTATACACTGAGAATTCTATAAATTTGGAGGATTTGAAGAATAAAATTCGTCAAGGTTGCCAAACAATAACGCGACAAATGGTAATTTAATCTGTAAATGAGGGAATTTTGTGTACAATAAATTGTCCAAAAAAGTGTAGTGATAATATTACTTTGGAAATGAGGCGAAGAATATTTACCCGTTTCTATAAGTTAGATGTAAATGGAAAAAATATGTTTTTATTTAAAAGCATGATGGCTCGATCTCCAAAGCGTCCGCGACAAAATGCAATCCATCATAAAGCTTTGTCCTACAAGTACTTTTTGGAAATAGACAAGAAAACTTTTTTTGTATGTAAGAAAGCCTTTTGTTCCATTTTTCAAATAGGAAAGAAGAAAATTGAGTATCTTCAAAAAAAGAATAAATTAACTGAGGCAGCACCTACGCCGGATAAAAGGGGCAAACACAACACAAGACCTCACAAACTGAATGACGATGTTAGGCAATATATTAAAGATCATATTAGCAGTTTTCCTGCTGAACTTTCTCACTACTCCCGTAACAAGAATCCATACAAAAAATACCTGTCTCCTACACTAAATATTACAAAAATGTATCATTTGTACAGGGAAATATGTAATGATAATAAGAAACCAACATCGTATTTTGTAAAATATTGCACTTACGCTAAAATATTTACCACAGAATTTAATTTATCATTCGGCACACCAAGGAGCAATTCTATAAAATCGAATTTTCTGTGCTTCCTGTTCTTCTCTAGTTCGAGGAAAACAAATATATGTTTGACATTCGAGCAATAGCCATAGTCACCACTTTCACTGCTTCAAAGCCAGAAGTTTTACTTACTCCAGAAAAATCTCCTACTACTAATAGTATTGATCTCTTTGCATAAAATCTTAAAGTTAGTAAAAGCTTTGTAGCAGGAGTCAGTGGTCGGTTCGTTGGAGACTTTATATCTTCTTAAAAATTTTGTAATAGTTGGAAACAGGTATTTTTCCTTAGCCGAAATCGATTAAAAAATTCCACTTCGTCCATTTCCTCGAAAAAATTCATTCTGTAACGTGTTGGTAAATAATTTGTGATCTCTATGTACATGTATGTATGTGTACATACCTTATTTTAAATCTTTTGGGCCGCCTAATTCTCTCATGATATTCCATCATTTCTTCTTCATCAGATTCAAATACTGCCACATTAACAATATCCATTATAAATTTTGAAGATAGACAATTGGCGCACTTTATATAAAAAATAAATGTAACTACCTAACCCAATTTTTAATGCTACCTTCGCTAGCAATAGCAATCATATGACAGAATGCACTTATTCAAAGTTTATCTGTCTGAAAAACGAACAATAATTTATTCCAGTGTTTATACCGTTGTTTATTCTATACGGTGTTTATCTGGTATTTGTAGAACAATCATTTGTGATTTAAACTAGGTATAGACTTATACCAGGTTTATCTACGCATTGTAGAACCGGCCCTTACTGATTTGAGAATATATTCGTTAATTAATATTACAAATTAACAAATATTAAAGATAAGTTCAAAATGAGTGGAAAACCAATATAAATGCAACGTACTTTTTGCTGTGGATGTCAGTCAATAGCGGACTTCTATTTAAGATAACATGAGATAGCATGCTCTACCCTAGCTTTATCTTTTTCTAACAGGGGTGTCAATAGAATTTGAAAAATGTATCTAGAATTTTTAGTTATAAGATGAGAATTTTACCAAATAAATGTTGGGAGTTGCGTGCTGTCAGCTGTCTTGAAAATATAACCTGATCTAACCCATCTAACCTAAAAAATAAGCAGTAGTTACGTTGGCGTTATATTATTTGTTCTTTACTAAAAATTAATATTCTTTGTTTAAATAGGTTTTAAATAGGAGTTGTTAATAGTGGAATTTGAATTTAATATTTTAGCATAGTAAGTATACTTATAATAACAATTAGTATGTACAAATCTTGTACTAGTATTTTATTATTTCTAGAAAGCAGCTGCAATGCCAAAGTGTGTTTATAATAATTGTAATAGTACAACAAAATCAAAGAAGTGTGCAACTCTCCGTTTTAAGCCATTTCCAAAACCCAAAACAAACCTGGGCAAATGTTTGTTGTGGTTAGATTTATGTGGAAACAAAAAAGTACATGTTTCAAATATTACAAAAAATACATATGTATGTCAAAAACACTTCTGCGATGACAGAATGGAAATAGATCCAATTCCATTTTATGAAACTTCAGGAGAAGATATTCGAAAATATGTCAGTACAGACATCGAACGTGAAATTGAGGTAAATAATAATGAGGACAATAACGAGGAATACAAGAAACTTCTCCAGTTAATGAACAATGACAGTGCTGAATATACTGCAAATAATGAGCATAATTACAGTAGAACATTAAATACACCTGTGATTTATGCAAATAAATCAACTCAAACTTTGTCGAGAAACCTGTTCAGCAAGAATGAAGAACAGGAACCAATTGAAGCAAGTGGCAATATATTCTCATTTTGCTCATTATCAAAAAGCAAACATTTTCGATATTTTACTGGCTTGTTGCCAGCACATTTCGAGGCATTATTTCAAGTTTTGGATCCAGCAGTGATGCCATCATTGAAATACACAAGACGAAATAAAACTCCTGTTAAAAGCAAAGTTCTGAAACGTTTTACAGACAAAGACAAGTTGTGTTTAACTTTAATTAGGTTAAAACGAGGATACACGTTGAAAGAACTATCAGTGTTTTATAATTGCAGTGTTGGTTACATATCTATAATTTTCCACACGTGGATACAATTTATGCATTTCCAGTTATGTGGTTTACGAAATAGCCTTTTTAAGGGATCACGGAATATGAAAAAAAATGATATTCCAGCATGTTTTCGTGCATTTGAAGAAAAAATTACAGTTATATTGGACTCCACAGAAATTAGGATGCAAATGTCTAGAAACTTTCAAAGACAAGGAAACACACACTCAAGTTACAAGCATCAAAACAGTGTAAAATTTTTAATAGGCGTTTCACCAAAGGGTGCAATTATATATACAAGTGAAGGATATGAAGGATGTATATCAGATCGTGAACTTTTTAAATTGTGCGACATCAAATATTTTTTAGAAGAAGGAGATGTTATTATGGCGGACAGAGGATTTACTATTCAAGACATTTGTGATGAAAATAATTATAAACTGCTTATACCTCCATTTATGGCAGGTAGATGCAAATTAACAGCTGAAGAAGAAATTTCAACAAAAAAAATTGCGAAAGGTCGTATACATGTAGAACGAGCGATTCAACGAATTAAAACTTATCAGTTGTTAGCTAAACCTATTACAATCACCATGTTGCCACTAATATCAAATATTTTTACTGTAATATGTTTTTTAGGGAATTTTGAAAAAGTATTAGTTACTTAAATATAAGTATGTATATCTTCTAACTTGACCGTCGTGTCGTTAAGAGATAAAGTGTTTAAGGGTCAGTATTACAATCGCAGTTTAACTATTACTATTGATTTAAATTGCGATTATAATACTGGTCCTAATAATGCATCCATTAATGTATAACCTATATCATTTAAGTAAGCATATAAAATGATTTCTAAAATTGTATATAAAGAATTCTATATTATATATTTTGTAACTGTTTTTTTGAGTTTTTTCTTCCTGATATAACTAACTCAAATTTTCATCTGTTGATATGACAAAAAAAAAACAAGTAATTACTAAACATTTATTACAAATCGTACATTAATTCATATGCTGATAAACCACGTGGAATTTTCATAAGAAAAAATTCCGGAACGTACAAAGTATAATAGGTTTTTTTAACTTAATTAGTAAATTACTAAAAATCTGTTGAGGAATGTCTTCTAATTTAATTTTAAACACTAACATATTTATTTTTGACCACACTACAAAATCACATTCCTGTACTTCAAAAATAAGCATGCTTGTGGCTACTTGATATAAGTATGGGTGATTGTCTTTGAATCTTATTTTCCCATCCCTTTCTTCTAAATAGAAGGAGCCTTTTTGTTTCCGTTCCACAAATTCCTTGAATTTACATGGATCTTCATTTTCCAACATTTTTGGACATTTTATTTCAATAATTCTTTTAATGCAGTTGTTTTCCATAACAACTCCATCAACACTGCACGCTAAGTGGGGATAATCTTTGTTAACATGCAGACCGACTTCAATAAGGCTTTCGTTGACTGCTAAGTGGTTTGATACATATTGTTGTCTAGCTATCGGTTCATTTTTACGTCCATAATATAATGCTGGAATCATTATAGAAAGAGGAGTTAATTGCCATAAATTTTTCTTTAAATAATTAGATTTTGCAGAAACTGTTGATAACGAACTTGCAGTTTTGGTTTCAGAAGCTGTAAAAAAATAACTTCTCCATATTTTCCATTGCTCGGAGCCCTGGATTTCAGCACCTTTAACTTGAAACATCTTCAACTTATACTGCGCCATATACTCGGCCATATTATCTTTAAACATTTTTACTTTTTTAATAATCCACTGAATATCTTCTTGCGCCATTTCAAAATCTTCATATTGAAATTTTAACAATGTTTCGAACATTGTTGGTTCTTGACCATGCTGAATGTTGCTTAGAAAATCATTAATATTTAATGTTCTTGTGTATGCTACTGGCCTTGGGTCAAACAATGCCCGTTCTATCGGTTTAAATCGCACTGTGGGATAGTATTTTGAAGCAACGGCTCCCGGAGTTTTTCTCTTTGCTCCCAAACCCCATTCTCGCAGCCTGCTCGTACATGCTATACCATCGTGACCATTCTCTTGCGTGAACTTGTCTAAGAATAATAACAAGGCTGTAACGTGGCTGCATCTACCTAATGCAGACTGTCGGCATTCACATGTACCACCCACAACTGCACCAGACAGTTCATTTAAAGTAATTTCTACACCATATGAAACATTTTTTTAAATGATGAGTAGCACTGTGCTTTTAAATAATAAGACTTGTTGTCTTTAGCATCGTATACATTAAAGATGTAATCACTTTGTACAAACTGAGAACCTTTTCTAAAAGGCTTCTCAGTAGTACCTGCATTTGAATCTTGCAGTTCAAACTCTTCATTCTGTAATTGCAATCCTGCAATGTAGGTATATATATGCCCTTTATTGAAATACTTTGGAATGATCTGTGACCCAAACTTATGCCAGGTCTTCACAAAATTGTAGAAGCTGCTGCTTGAACCATTAATTTGGTTTAAGTTTCGTTTGGCATCATACCATTTTCCACCGTCGACTCCCAAAAAAATGGCTTGTTCTCGACCAGCTACAATACAGTTAACAATTCTGAAAAATAAATTTCTTATGTTAATCAACAATCTAATATTGTGGTAACAAAATATAGTGTCATACCTTTCCACCAATTCTGCTTTACTACCACTTTTTTTTAATCCTCTGCATTCTAACCATCTCTGTAATTCCAAGTTGGAACAATCTTCAATATTTTTATTAGATGGCAATATAGCACCCGGCACATCCTCTGCTGTCAATGTTATGGGAGTTCCCATTTTTAATTAATACGCCCTGACAATTTTAACGTAATAACAACCAGTCCAAAAAACTAAGCGGTATAAGACAAAAATATAGGTTATATGTGTTCTGTGGGTTGATAATTGCACCAGCAAACCAACAAATAGCAAAACACGCTGGCCTACCGGTTCAAGAAATTAATTAGATTCTCTAAATTTAGGAATATTTTTGTTGTTGTAATTTGTAATGGTACTCCTTGTAAATAAAGATAGAGATAGGGTAGAACTTTTATTTCGCTCATTTCAAGGACGTTTTTGAATAGAAGTCCGCTATTAAAAAAAAATAGATATTTTATTTAATGTTCATTCAGAAAACTTAATTATCTACAAGTTTACAATGTACCGAATTCTTGTCAGATAAATAATTTTTATACAAAACATTTTTTTGTGAATATCTCGAAATCATATTTTTGCAGTTTTATCGTTTTTTCACTCACCGATTCGATTTTTTTTCATGAACTGCATGCAAATCAATGTTAGAAACACTAATACTTTGCTAATTTAACCTACTTTCTAGAAACAATAATAACAGAGATAGCAATGGTGCACACTTAATTTGAATCAGCCTGTATACATATATAAAATGAAATCGGAAAAATTACCGAAAGTCATTATTTTAAAATGGGATCACTTTGTATAAGGATGGCTATTATAAAAATGGATTGGTTTCTAAATATTGGCAAGTCAGTATTTTTATCTTCTACAATACATACATGTTTGCATTCGTTCTTTTCTCATTAGTTAACCATGACAGTATTTACAAAATAATAAATGTTCAGTTGTCGAATAAAAGTTATTTAAGAGGCGGCTATGATATGGCAGGGAGCACTCAGCCGATAACAAATTAGTTATGCATAGCTTTCGGAGTTGTTAAAGGTTGAAATTAAATTTCTAAAAACTCATTTTGTTCCAAATTTGTTGCTTTGTTGCAAGGCCCCATTGAGAATAATAAATTATTTGTCTATTACGAAATATATGGAAAAATGTATTATAATAGGGTCTTGTAACTTGTCTTGTTATGTACATAAGAATGGTAAAAAAATAAATTAAAAATATGCTTGCGTTCTCGAAAAAGCTTCGAAAAACTAATCATTATTTTAGACGGCCATTTTGTTTATAAACAAAATCATAGAGCTTCAAGCACTTTGGCAATCGTTCTCGCGATGGCGCTGCAAACAACCTATCATTTTAACTGCTGTAATTTATCATTTATGTCTAAGTAAGAGAAATAAAAGCAGTTTTATATAAAAATAATAATATAGGTACTTTTTAAAATAATAAAGAACTAATCTGGGTACGTATTTATTCCTGTTTTAATTTCCTTAATTTAGAGGAATATATTTTACATTCTATATATTACTAATTAAAATTAGCTCAAATAATATAGAAAAATATTATATTTATACCATACACTGCTTACTAAATAATTAAAGTAAAGAAATCAAATTTTAAATTATGTGTTGGTATTGTTGTTATGGAACTTATTACGTGATGCTAAATTTCCAGTAGTATAGTAATTTCATTAAATAGGTTGGTTATACCTACAATGACATTTGTCATATTGTTTACGTTTTAGGTTAGAAAACTCTGTACTTACAAAAGGACCAAAAATTTCGTAGAAACATGCAAAAAAGATAGATGTACATAAATAAAACAAACTCGTGTGGATTACAGCATAAACCTAAAACATCTACAAATTGTTTACAATTTTGACCTATAAGACAAATATACAAAATACCTTATTTTCATAACTGAATTGCAGTAAAAACGACCATTACAGCTTAGGTGGGAAAACAGATTTTACGATACTCGGATTTAGTAACGGTGAATTTGTGAGTTCTGTTTGGTCATTAAGAATATTGCCCGGCTGTAAAATTTTTTTGTGAAACAATACCGAGTGTTTTATTATACTGGTGCATGTGGATGGTTTTCATTTACTTTTCAAATAGAATCCCTTCGCCAGAGGCCAAAGTGAATCATTAACTTTTCTTTTAGTGAAAAAGTTTCCTCCGAATGCTTTCTCTTGCAGTGTTTCATCTTGATATATAATTTTTATAATTTTAGACTTTTTATATGGCAATAACTATGTATTTTGACTGTATTGATAATAGTTTAGCGATAAGTCAAGGAAAATGAGACAATACAAATATACACAAAACATATACATGACAGATGACAGACCAACATTTTCCAATATAAGTTGCCGAAATACAATTACCTACATCTTATAAAGAATAAAAATATGATACTGGAAAAGTACTTAAAACTTCGTCACTTCGCAACATTGCCATATCCTTGCCATCAAAAAAAGGATAGCAGAGTAATGACTATCCAACCAAAGTTCAATCGTAAAGCGCGAGTTGTAAATTATATTTGTATCTTAACAAAAAAATATTACCTCATAATACAATCAAGATATTTTTGTTATTGACAATGACAATTGCCCATAATCAATACAAAATAATAATTTTGTGGTATATTTATAGTATTTTGTAATTTACGGATTTTCTAAAATAAATTTCGTATTTTCTCATATTTTCATTGATATTAAAGCTGATAGTGACATCTATATTCTAACGGAGTTGTGATTTCGCGCCATCTTGGCTGTTACGAGATTTTTTATGTTGAAACGCCCTCTTAACTTATCATAATTAGAATAAGTCATGCTGGAGCGCTTAAATTATTCAAGGAGATCAAAAAAGATTGTCGTGATCTTACATACTTTCCACAGTATCTATTATACTAATATAATACTTGCATGCATTCTTCTACCTGAAGTTAGTAACTTTTGCGATTTTTGGTGGATTTCACTAAATAATATGTCATAACTGTCATTTGGTGTTCATAGACGTACGTTACTTGTGTTTTATGTTGAAGAATTTGTTATTTTTGCACTGGAGGTAAAAATCAGTATTTTTAAGACTAATCAATTGCCTAACATCTGTGAAAGATGTCGCTTACGCTAGAGCACGATCAATTTATTGTGGAGGCGTACTTTAGAAACGGTGAACGTGGAGGTAATGGAAAATGGACATATTCAGTGACACGTTGTGCAAATGAATTGATGGAGCAATACCCTAATTTGCAAGTCGACTATGAAAGTCTAACTTGGCGTATTCCCAGGATTGTGACCTGCTTTCGATCAACAGGAAGTGTTTGCAAGGGCAAATCAACGCGTCGTCCATCTGTTAGGACAGAAGATGTTGTAGAAGATGTGCGTACACGCCTGGAACACAGTCCTTCAAAACCAGTACGTCAACTTGCTCAACAAACAGGTAAACATATTCTGCATTAAATATCGATATGTAATTTATTTATCATTTTTCCTTGTTATAGGTTTATCATATGGAACTACGCATACGCATTAGACGAAAAGTGCACATCGTCCGTACAAAGTGTCTGTCGTGCAAGAGTTACTCCCACCAGATTTTGAAAAACATATGGAATACTGTCAATGGTTTAACTTAAATTTAAGGAATGACGATATGTTGGATATAACCTTCTTTTCGGATAAAGCATGGTTTCATTCAAGTGGTTACCTAAATTCACAGAATTTTAGAATATGGTCAGCAAAAAACCCTCATGCGTTCCACGAAACACAATTGCATCGTATAAAAATAGGAGTATGGATTGCAATGTCCAGAAGGCGAATTGTTCGTCCTATTTTTCTGGTGGCACTACTCAAAGCAATAGGCGCTTTAACCAAATATTAATTTTACTTCCGTTTGGAGCCATATTGTTCAATAGTTTTTTCAATAAATACTTTTTAACATAACAACTGTCTATTAATTGGCTTTTACACCATAATTATACTGTTAAAAACAGTTATATTGTACAAAAACCCAAATTTGATAAGTGAGACTAATAATTTGAGTAGGGACTGTAGGTAATGAAACGTGACAATCCATTATTTGAGTTAGTAAACTCTGTAAGAACTTATAGTGCGTGGTATGAATAAAAACGAAGTACATGCTAATACTACAAATTTAAGGATCTACTTCAAAGTATCTGCTCCATCATGAAGCATCTGGTCAGTTCCGGTAGAATCTGCTTAACGTTGAAGTATTTACTACACTGCTTGTAGTATCTACTTTTAGCCCGTAGTATATGCTTCGACATGTGCAGCATCCCCCACACCTTCTGCTCGGGGAGCAGGTCATGACACATCGTTGTTGTTATACAAAATTGTCGAGACTACCCGAAATATTATTTGCTATTTTTCTTGGTTGTCAATTAAATTATTAAAAGTAATAAAGTGTGTTCGTGATTGTGTAAAATGTCTTCAGATGAAGAAATGCCCCAGCAAGAAGAGTCCCAAAATGAAGATATACAATTAGCATTTGTTATAATGCTAGAAGATTTCAAGATACTGCTGGATAAAAAAATGACACCTGCCATCAAGTCTGCAAAAGATACAGCCCTTAAAAAGTTAACCAATATTTATAATAAAAATACAAAACAAAATTTAGATACTAAACAAGTATTAAAAAAAATTAATAATATGAAAAGCAAAATAAAGAAAATTACGGATATGACAGCAACAGGAAATAAGAAAATTAAATTAAATGAGTGGCAACAAAAATTTTATGACATATGGAAGGGAAATGAAAATCCAGTCATTCAAAGAGTGCCAGGTAAACTAGTAGCTTTTTTGTGTAAAGACATGGTAAATAAATGTAATGTTGTAATATTATAATATGTGTGTGTAGTATGTTTCTAGTGTAGTCTAGTTTGTACATACGTATGTTGTAATGTAATTATGTAATACGTTTTTTAGGGGGAGTGAGTGCAGGCACCAGTAGAGATGAAAATGCAGATCGATTTACTGATGAGGAGGATAGGACACCTTTAGTAATGACAACGAATCAATTGAAAAATTGCAGAAAACATTACTTATTAAACAAATAAATGCTGCTATAGCTCAAGAAAAAGCCGCTATAGCTCAGGAAAAAGCTGCCGAAGCTGTAAGAAAAGCCGCAGGGGCTGTAGAGCAATTTGTAGAAGATTACTTTGCACGACTATGCGAGCATTGAAAATAAGTGAAAAATAGGAGTATTAGTGTCTTTTAACTACCTACTTAGTTATTTTTGTTAAGAGAGATTTAAAGTGTACGTTTTATTATTTTGTACTTAAGTTTATTAAGTTTCATTATTATTATAAAATAAATATTTATCTAAATAAAAAATACAAAATACCAAATTTTTTTTATTGATTTACTGTTTTAACGTTGTCGGTACATCAATTCTGCAATTTCATTACGAAACTGTATACCTCGGCGTCTAATTGCAGCATTATTTGGTTCAGCATATAATGCAGGCATTACTGGTTCTTCTTCTACATCAATTTCTTGAAAATGTTCATATGCATCGTTCAAAAACTTGGCACAATTATGTAAAATAAATCCACACATGATATATCGACATATTCTATCAGTTTTAAGTCGAACTGTATACTTTAACATTGGAAATCTCCTTTTCAACTGCCCAAAGCATCTTTCTATAATAACACGTTCTCTTGCATGTACTTTATTAAAATATCTTTCAATATTTGTTGCCGGATTTTGGAATGGTGTAAGCATCCAAGGAGTTACAGCATATCCGGAATCACCCAAAAGACATACTCTTTCTTGATTGCTGTACATAATAGGATAGGTAGAAGAATTATACCATATTCTAGAATCGTGGACAGATTCAGGCCATGTTGCATCTACGCTGGTAAACATCTCTCTACTGTCACACGTGGCTTGTACATTTATTGAGGCAACTCCTTTTCTATTAATATATTCGTCACCATGTACAAAAGGTTTTAAAATTTGGACATGAGTGCAGTCAGTTGCACCAATAACGTTGGGTACTGCATGATGTACTGCCCACTCATTTTTAGCTATGTTAAACATATCGTCTGTAGTAGGGAACTTAATCCAATACTTTTTCTTGCTGCAGATTGCACGTGAGACTTTATCAATAATTTTTGACACAGTTGTTTGATGAATTCCAACATCAACACTAACACCTTGCTGAAATCCAGGGTCCGCTGAAACATGTTAAATTAGTCTTTTAAGTCTTTTATTATATATTTGGTGTACTTTCTTTTATTTTTCCTATTTTTCTATTTAAACATACCTAAGCTTCTTAAAAACACTTCCATTTGCTGAATGTGTGTAAGCGCACAGCCTCTAGTCTCGTTTACTTCTGTCAGAAATGTATTAGCTAGGTAAAATACGTTTTCCCTATTGAACCTACAAGTAAAACAGAAATAAAAAACAATTAACAAGTTATACCTTATTTTCTGTTACCGGAACATTTTATGATACAAAATATCATCATTAACGTGTCGTCTTGCACTGTATATTTTTCTTCTGCGTATTCCATCCATTTTCAAACAAAACTAACCGCAGAATTCTCAAGAAGCCGCTATTATACCAACTTCGCTAACGTTAAACAAATACTACAATTTCTTCTTGAAATCGAAGTATCTGCTGTAAGAAGTCGCTACTTCAAATTGCAGTAAATACTCAGTCATTTTCACGAGAGTGCTACTTAGTATAGTAACTTCCGGATAAATTAAAAGTATCTACTTTGAAATGTAGTTTCTTCTTAGTTTTAAAGTACCTACTTTATAGAAAATGCTAATACTTGTAGTATTAGCATGTACTTCGTTTTTATTCATACCACCCAGTGTGTTAGTGCTTTTGTGAGTTCGTTTATTATTGGTATTTAAATTTTTAAACAATATTTAGCATGGGTCGTAAAAAAGACATAACAGTTGAAAAGAAAACAAGGATATCGGAATTATTAGAAACACGACAGTATTCGCAAAAAGAAATACCGCGATTGGAAGGTGTTTCCGTTCAGACAGTGCACCGCATTGCAATTTTGAATCGGGAAAATATTCCCATCACCAATAGTGGAAGACCATTTGACGGAAGAAAAAGCATAACAACACCTTGGGAAGATCGCAAAATAATAAAAATAGCACTTGCTAACCGTAGACTGTCTAGTAAGGACATACAAAAAAAGTTGGCGGAAGAAGCAGTGCAAGTATTCGAAAGAACAGTGCGGCGGCGACTCTATGCAGCGGCGCTAAAATGCAGGCGACCATTAAAAAACCCTAATTGACGCCAAATATGAAACAAGCCTGCTACAATTGGGCAAAGGAGCACCAAGACTACTCCGTTGACGATTGGGCAAAGGTAGCCCTACACGAAAGTGTTATAATATATGTAATAACACCCTCTGTTTCTATTTCAAAAACCGTGTTAATTTTCTGTCGCATAGTGAGGAGACAATCATGCAAATAACGAATGAGAGAGCTAAATTTGTCCGCAGACGTGTTGGCGAACGGTACAACGAAGATTGTCTCCTCAGAACAGTTAAGCATCAACAATCTATCATGCTATGGTCGTGCATAACAACCGCAGGTCCTGGACCTGATATTTTATCCAAGGTTCTATGAACCAACATCAGTACAAAACGGTTCTATTACCTTACGTGAATGAATTAGATCCAACAAAAGGTCTTTATGTGTACATGCATGATGGTGCTTCTTGCCATAGAGCAAAATTAATAAAAAAATATTTAGGTTCGGTGAATTTACGGGTTTTGGAATGGCCTGGCAATTCACCGAACTTGAACCCAATAGAAAACGTGTGGAACCAACTGAAGAAGAAACCATTCGGGCTTGTATAAGGAGCATGCCGAGAAGAGTGCAACAAGTAATTAAGATGAAAGCCGGAATCACCAAATATTAGATATACTTTGGGTAATGCACCAATGTTGATGTTTATGTATTTCGAATTAAATTTGCGTTTAAATTTATTAAGTGTTTTCATGATAGTATTAAATTAAGTAGTGTTCCTAATATTTTGGCCAGGTACTATAATATTATGTTGTGTATTATGAGTAGGAAGTAGTAAAGTATGTTTCATCATTCTCTCACCTAACGCACTAGTACTAAATAAATTTTCGTCGCTGAATCTTCCCACAGCGCCAATATGAACGGTGATAAATTTGTAATCCTCATCAGCTCTTCATCAAAACAATGGAGAATGTATGTTTATAATGAAAGTATGAGGAGCCGCTTCTACCAGGCTTCTTTATTACATGTTTTGCGTCGACTGCACCAATACAGTGCGGAAATTGCCATCTTTGTTCAAAACCTGTAGCTACTGTTTTCCAAATTTGTGTTGTAGGTTCGGGTAAATATATTGGTAGCATACGTTTCCATAGAGCGACAGCTATCTCTTTTATAATATTCGATACTGTTCGATCTCCTAAAACGTAGTGCCTCGAAAAGTACCATTACATAGAAGAATACTGGATCATCGATCAGATTACCGGGTCCTTGTCAGCAGATTCACGTGACGGATGCGACGCGAACATCGAATGTGCTGACAGGCGATCGCGGACAGGGGACTGACCGACGATCTAGCGAGCGGATAAGTTAGTTAGAAAATAGCGTTAGAATAAGTAAGTCCTACGGGTTTGAGTAGACATAGGTCTGTTAAGAAGTAATAAAGTAAGTGTTGAGTACAGTACGCGTTTTAGTGTGTTTTACTACTAAGTTAAGTAAGGATACAGAGCACCCCCAAGAACGCAGCTACGCTCTCAGATCACGGTACGATAGAAACATATTAAATAGAGACCATGAGAGTAGTTATAAGCGATGGTTTTGTAGCTATCTCGAGGAGCCAAATATCTGAAACATAATGAAATTACATTATTGATGTTAAATAGCAATCAATAACTTTGTTAATTGTTGCAGGGGAAGAGACTTTGTAGCTGAAATTAAAAGGCAGTCATAGAGATGCACGACGGTGACAGCAGAGGCGTCTGAAAAGTAATGCTGCTCCTCAGAACATCAAACCATGGAGATTTCAGAAGCAGATGTTATTTCTTGAACCATTTATGTCAGCTTAACCGCGTGCAGGAAATTTAAATGACGACAGCGATAATGATTCCCAATGTTCAGTTGTGGTGGTCGATGAAAATGCAGAAAGCGAGGTAGAAGGTAGCGCCTTGAAAATAATAGACCTGAGCAATTTTCTCATCATAATGAGAATAATGGGGACAGTGATGGAGCAACAAATAGGGAAAGGGAACTTGCAGGGTCTAATAATTCTAGTTCAACTCGACTAGCAACGAAAACAGGACAATTTCCGAAGTCTATTAAAACGATTCATGCAACAGCCCGAGGAAAGGTTTCAACAACGAGCGGAAGAACGAAAAAAAATATTGGATTCAAATAGTATCACTGATAATCCTCTTGTCTATGTATCAACTTATTAAAGGTATGCCTTCCAACTATCCGCATAGAGTAAGGGGTCCAAGTTTTCACAGCTGTATCTCAAGCGGAAGAGGAGATTATGAAATCACCTGCCGACCACCTTCAACGTTCTCATCGTCTCATCATTCAGTTTCATCCAGGAGGACACGATATTCTCCTTATTTCTCTCCTACACATCCATCGCCGCGTTCTTGGCCAGAATCTCAACATCGAACACAGTTAGATTATTTACCACAACAAGAGCCTAGAAACCTATACACAACTGCATCCTGAATTTCCATTCTAGCCGACCATGTTACCCATTTCGAATCAAATTGAACTCGGCTGCTTAGATACTTCTATCTTTTTTATGTTCTTTTCACCTTATGTGATTTTTTTATAAATAAATGTATATTATTAAAAACACATGAATTGTTGCAATTTATCCGGAAGTAATTACTGAAATCGGCATCACTCATCTTAGATGTAGATTTATTAAATAGATCACACTTTTCCCTTACTTACTCGAGAACTACTTCAAATTTTTTTGGACTTTGGTGCCTCCCTGTTCTGCAATCTAATAATGGTAGAGAATTTACTGCTAATATCATAAGAGAATTACGTTCTCTGTGGCCGAATTTAGTACTCGTCAATAGGAAACCAAAACATCCTCAGAGTGTTGGGCTGGGCAACTCTATTGTCAAAGATTCTTTAATTGCTTGGATGCGAGATAATAATACTTCATTTTGGTCCCGTAGCTTTTTTTTGCCAGGGGAAAATCCTTTATGGAGACCGGACCTAGATGTCAATGGCCGGTAGTGTGGGACTCGTGACTAACATACCCACCAAAAACCCCTCAATTCTTCATCTGCTGTGCCACCGGAACTGCTGCTATATTCAGCTGGCACAGATGTCACTTGACTCTAATTTCTACTTTAATTTATCTTCTGCTGACTTGCAGTCTATCTCTAGTTTCTTTCGCCGTCATTATGTTTCGTATGTAGGTATTAACTGCTCTCCAATTATCCTCGCTCTCCACCATAAGCCCAGTCAAGTTTTGTTTATCTATATCGCAGCGCAGTTGTTCTTTGAGAGTGGCTCTGTGCAGACTCCACTTTTGGCATTCGAACACTACGTGTTCCGGCGTTTCTTCTATTCCACAATATGGACAGGAGTCGTCTTCCACCAGCGCAAACCTCTTGAGGTAGCTTTTAAAATTACCATGGCCCGAAAGGACTTGTGTGAGGTAGTAGTCTACCTTTCTGTGCCTGCATTTAACCCAGGGTTGTAGATCTTTGATTAGGGCTTTCGTCCAGGACTCCGTCGGATTCCGTGCCTCCCACTTCCGTTGCCATCTTTGAAGAGTAAATTCTCTTTCTTCTATTCTGGAACCCTCCCTCTGAGGGCTCCTGAAGAGAAAAATTCTCCGTTACTCTTCCGCCAAAAGGGACATGGGCTGTATACCTGCTATTACCTGCGCGGCTTCAGCAGAAACTGTACGCACTTATTACACGGAGTAATGTTCTCCTTTGTATTTTATTAAGCGCCTCCCTATTCCTCTTGATGTCTAACGCATTTGCCCATGCTGCGACTGCATACAATATCTGTGACTGTATTACGCCGTATAATATCTCCATCTGCTTGCTTCTAGGTCCTCCAATGTTCGGTAAAATTTTTACTAACGCTGCGAGAGTCTTATCCGCTTTTTCCACCACTCGCCTTACTTGTGGTCCCAATGTTAATCTGTGGTCCAGGACTACCCCGAGATACCTCAACTGCTTTTTTGGAGCGATTTCCCTTCCCAATACAGTGAACTTAATGTCTTCGTATCTGTAGGGTCCCTTAAGTATGACCGCTTCCGTTTTTTCGGGAGCTATCTGTAGATCAGCCCGCTCCATTCATTCTGCTATCTTTTCCAGAGATTCATTTGCTTTAAAGACAAGATCTCTTGAATCATCTGCCTCTATAACTAGTGCCAGGTCATCGGCGTATGCCGTCGTAGTGGATCCCTCTATCAGGTGGATGTGCAGTACCGGGTCGTATAAGATGTTCCACAGGGTCGGACCCAACACCGAACCCTGCGGCACTCCGGCATTGACTTCCATCCCTATCTTGCTGGAGAGCAAGATCTTTCTTGTGTGAAAATAGTCCTCAATAATATTAACCAAGTATATTGGGTTATTCCTTTTCTTCAGCTGGGCAATTATTCCGCCCCAGGACGCAGAATTAAACGCATTCTTAATATCTAGCGCTATCATCGCTACCCATTTCTTCGAGGATGCCTCAACCGTCCTGACTACCTCCTTAATGGCGTGTACCGTTGGCCTCCCCTTCACAAAACCGAACTGTTTTCCTGATAGTCCACCCGTCTTCATGATTTCATTATCCAGCCGATTTTTAATCATTCGCTCGTACATTTTCCCTAGCTTAGGATTTCCGTAGCTTGGGATTTGTACAATGGGAAATCAATAGCACGTATCATGAAGCAATAAAAAGGCAACATAATCAGTTAATGTTTATAATACTAATTTATTATTAATTGGTAGTTTTAAGACAAGCAAAAATTTTTATAAAGAACGACACTTTGCTGATAAGATACACATAATTTTTTCCACTATTCCACTAGTCCATCCGGGAGACACTGTATGTTTTTATAAGTATTTTTGTGCATAACATCTAATAATCGTAACCCGACGAAAACTGGTATTCTGTCTGTAACGAATTCATTGGCATAGATTTTTGTATGTTAGAGCGTTAGAATTCAACTATATAACAACAATTTCTGAATTTTATCAGATTTGGTGGATTATTCAGTTAAAACAAAATGGATAACCAGCTACTTTTATTCTTATTAGCAAATGAAGAAGATCAAATGCAAGAAAGGTAAGCTTATACTGTGATAAAATAAAAATATAATACTGATAATTTCAGAGTAGACGACTAAGGGATGCTAGTGATCCGTTTCAATTACCAGAGCAAAACTTTAGAAATTTATTTCGACTACGCCCAGAATTAGCGTGGAATTTGCTACACACATTATCACCTCATATACCAAGTGAAAGGAGAACTGCGATATCTGCAGTTTTAAAAATTTTAGCAGTATTATTTTTCTATGCTCATAGCTCGTATCAAAAATGTGTTGGTTCAAGTTTCCTATTTAAGTCAACCATCAGTTAGTAGAATAATAGGCATAGTTTCTTCAGCAATATGTGACCATCTATTAAATATCTGGGTACAGTAAGACAGATTAAAAAGCAAGAAAGTAATATGCGATTTTATGAGCAGTTTCATTGTGCTGGTGTCGTTAGCTACATCGATTGTTCTCATGTAGCTATTGTACATACCTGCAGAAAATAATAATTTTCCTGAATTAGCTTATATTAATCGAAAACGTTACCACAGTTCTTTTTATTCCAGCAGTGACAGCAGCAGCCATATTGGAATTTTTCATATAGATACAGCGACAACAGCGGCGGCCGTAATCCACACCAATAACAAACAAAAGCCGCCGCTGTTGTCGCTGTATCTATATGAAAAATTCCAATATGGCTGCTGCTGTCACTGCTGGAATAAAAAGAAATTTTTCTTTTTACGACAAGCTCCCAGTTTGCGGAAAATTGAGAGTGCTGCTGTAATAAACTTTAGCATTCAATAAGATATATAAACTGGCTCCTATAATCGGAGAGATCAGTATGCCGCAATTACCGTATCATAAATATTTAGGTCCAGGAAACGAGTTATCTGGTGATGATCCAGTCGATACCGATGATGCAATTGCACTAGAACACGATAGTGCCTATGAGACCGCTTTGTCTGCTGAAGATATATTAAAAGCAGATGAAAATGCAATATTAGATTTTTGGGACGATTTTAGTACTTCTGGAAATTGGCATTCATTAGTTGGTATGTATAGTAGAGAATTATGTTTATTTGTCTGACATGTATTTCATATTTATAGGTGCTGCTGGTTTAACACTCAAACATCAGGTAGAAAAACAAGTAGGCGTTTTATATCCCGATATGCCTTCGAAGCTTCATTACAAAGCATTAACCTTTACCAATCGACGAGAGGAACATGAAGAGCGTCAACGAAGTAGTCGTCAAGGACAACAACAAGTGAATCGTGATCGAATGCAATCTTCTGATCAACCGAGTTCCTCACATGATGTTAGTGACATCGGTCAAGATGAGACGAACTCGCCCATGGCAACAGACGCAGTAGACGCACCACAATCGGAAAGTAGTATTGGTAATCATAGCGGTGTTACAAATCCTGGCGGTAATGTTGCTCCTTTATATTTTAATACATCTCTCGCTAGTCCAAGTGTAACTTTTTTTAAAAATCGCGTTTAATGCACACTTGGGGATTTGCATCTTCCAAATTTGCTCGTGGAGCAACAAAAAAAGAAAATGATTACTTAGCATATACTACTAGTTTAGCGTATTTACCTGTTGATTGGGTTCCCTTTTATTTGTCACCAATAGAGTATAATAATTTACCAATTGGTAGTTAAATTAAAGAAGTATATGTAGAAGTAATACCAAAAGGTGTACGGTGTTCCTTTGATGTTGGTACTTCATTAACAGGTAGTGCAAATTCAATGCATGTAATTTTTGGTAAGCATTGCATCGGTTTAAATCAAAAATTAGATATAACAAACATGTCATTAAAACCTAATGATAAATCTCCAATGACAATCAGTGAAATAGGTGATATTTCTGCAGATGAATTTACAAATAGATTTTATGGTAATAAAACAAATTATCATTCTTCTCAAGCAGAAACAAATTATCCTACAAGCTGGGGAGCTAATAGAGCATTACCGTATTATGCTTGTGTAATGGCTACAACTAATGAATCTACTAAAAATGCGTATCATGTAAATAGTGGTTGGCCACGTATAGATAATATTATGGAACGATACAACTTAAATAAACATATTAATATTCCTATAATTAAATATTCGTATAAACCAAGAAATGGTATTTTAAAACATCCATATCACAATGCAATTGTTCCGAATAAAGTTAAGGCTTTCATTAATCATACCGATATTGGTAAAAAAACATGTCAATATGTACAAGATGAAGCTTTTGCTCAAAATACTCCGAAAGTATACGGGCAGGTATGTTATCGAAATTTATAACTATTATTATTATTTCTATTTCCTATTACAGATCGCGTCAAACAGCATACTCTTTGCTACTTCTCTGTGGAGGACGAGATTATTAATAAAATTGCCTTCCAGGAATTTTGCATTAACTGTGAAAAAGATTTAATTAATTTTAAGAAAATTAGACATTGCAATGAATGTTTGACAATATATAACATTCGTCGTATAGATAACAAATTGGAAGCACTTACTTTAAACGATTTATAACTTTTGGAAAATATAATATTTATTTTAATTAATTTAAATGGACACTTATAGTATAATTACTATTTTTGAATTATTCGAGGAAATATGGACAACACCAATTCAGTTTCTAGAAATCTTGAAGAAATTTTCCACGAACTTGATAATGGAATTTGGACACCCGATATTACCATTACTGAAATTAATGAAGAAAATACTGACGAAAGAATTATCGAACCAAGACGAAATCCATTTGTGGAAACCATATTACGAACACATCTCAGACGAAGAATTTGCCACGATATCCTTCCCGTCGACAATAGTAATGAAGCTGATCAGTTTGTTACAGCAATGCGTTCAAGAAGATACTACGGATAACTCCTTATCGTATCATATCATGAAACCGCAACTGAATGGAAACACCTCCACGTCGTCCACGACTGCGGGTGGACTGCAGGTACTTGCAGATGTAGCACTTTCGCAGGATATACTTTCAATAGACGACGACGAGCTATCTGGACAGGAGGAGTCGGTAGAGGTAAGTAATTGTTATTTTTGGCATATGTATATATCTATTTATAATATATATGACTAAAAATACCCATTACTTCCAGATTATTTCCGATCTCTCGGAATATATATGTTCTTACCTCCAAGACAGTGTCTCTACTATCTCGTCGCCGGCACCCGACGGCAAATACCTAGTGCAACTGAAATTAATTCCAATGAAGGATGCGAAACGAGTGGTGAAGGAACAATTATGGACGAAAACCACGAAGTCTGCTCAATTCGTAGTGACACCGTTGATGGTCCCTCGATATCAAGCCCTTCTTCATCTTCTGGGCGACGTAAAAGAAAATATCCTGAAACATCAAAATACCAAAAAATCCAAACGCTTTCGACGATTATCAAATTTTTCGAGAAATACCCGGTATGCCCCTTACTAAGTTCATGTAAAACAGCACAATGGCTAGAAAATCCTATTTTACGCAGCATCGGTAGAAATGATTTAAATTTTCAATCTGCAATTGATATATTTCAAAGACAAATTTGTAATAAAACAGTCAATGAATTAATTGAATTTTACTTAAATAGTCATCCATTATTTGATTGTACTTCTGGTCATATATATGATTATTACTATTCATTAGAAGAATCGCAAAGTAAATTATATGATTTAATAGCTTACCAATGTAATTATGATGAAGATTTTATTAAAGAATTTTTAGAAATAACTTACAATATTTTGGATAAAAAATTAGAGAAAAAAATTGTATTCAAATTAAAGGACCAAGTAATGCTGGTAAAACGATTTTTTCTAAAATTTGTGCTGCATTATGTTTAGTAAAGGGTCAATTAGCGAATTTTAATAAATATTGTCAATTTCCTCTACAAGACTGTGTTGATAAACGAATTTTAATTTGGGACGAACCAAATTGTGAACCATCTGCTTTTGATACATGTAAAATGTTATTTGCTGGTGATCCATGTATGGCTAATATTAAATATCAAAGTCATGTCCAAATTGATAAAACTCCCATTCTTATTACAACAAATGTAGAAGTATTTCCATGTAACGATGTATTTAATAATAGAATGTTTAAATTTAATTGGCATACTGCTCCAATATTACAAAAATATACTAAGAATATTTATCCTTTAGCATTATATGAATTGTGGAAATTATATGGTATCTTAAAAAGTAATAGTAATGTATAAGTGTCAATTTAAATATAATATGTGGTGATGGTATAAATTCTAATAAAACAATATTTTATAAAATAACTTTGTGCATAACATCTAATAATCGTAACCCGACGAAAACTGGTATTCTGTCTGTAACGAATTCATTGGCATAGATTTTTGTATGTTAGAGCGTTAGAATTCAATTATATAACAATTTCTGAATTTTATCAGATTTGGTGGATTATTCAGTTAAACAAAATGGATAACCAGCTACTTTTATTCTTATTAGCAAATGAAGAAGATCAAATGCAAGAAAGGTAAGCTTATACTGTGATAAAATAAAAATATAATACTGATAATTTCAGAGTAGACGACTAAGGGATGCTAGTGATCCGTTTCAATTACCAGAGCAAAACTTTAGAAATTTATTTCGACTACGCCCAGAATTAGCGTGGAATTTGCTACACACATTATCACCTCATATACCAAGTGAAAGGAGAACTGCGATATCTGCAGTTTTAAAAATTTTAGCAGTATTATTTTTCTATGCTCATAGCTCGTATCAAAAATGTGTTGGTTCAAGTTTCCTATTTAAGTCAACCATCAGTTAGTAGAATAATAGGCATAGTTTCTTCAGCAATGTGTGGCAATCTATTAAATATCTGGGTACAGTAAGACAGATTAAAAAGCAAGAAAGTAATATGCGATTTTATGAGCAGTTTCATTGTGCTGGTGTCGTTAGCTACATCGATTGTTCTCATGTAGCTATTGTACATACCTGCAGAAAATAATAATTTTCCTGAATTAGCTTATATTAATCGAAAACGTTACCACAGTTACCACTGGTGTGTGATGCCGATTCGAAAATTATAGCAGTTAATGCTCCATATCTGGGTTCTGTCCATAATATTGCAATATGGTCAATGCCAACGATATTTACAAAATATGAAATAAAACAAACTAATGATTCGCTACACTGTAGCTTCGTCAGGTTGACATATACAATAATAACTATCTATGTACATACTCTCTTATATATAGTGTGTGGTTATTAGGAATTCTAAGAACTAAAATATAAAGAACAATTTCTTGTCTAAGTGTCGGGTCTGTACAGAAAGTACGTGTAACTAAACATACTACTTATATATGTATATATATACTGCAATTCACCTAGCCTGTTTAATACCAGTAATTATTATGAAAGACATAAATTAAAAGTAATGAATCCACAACCACCGAAACTATATTCTTTAATCAAAATGAAAATTATCCAATTAGACCAGTTGTTTCATATGTTACAGCACTACCCAGACGACACACAATATCCATTAGATATCTATAAGATAGCCGTATATCCACCGGATGTCCATATCCATGACATACATCCATTAGATGTACAATGGATATCTTTGACGGATATAATATAAACAAAATATCATAGTCTAAAATTGTATTCAAATGTTAAAAAATTAAAACATAATGCATCAAGTATGAAAATATATTAATAAGCGCTAAAATGAATTACTTCCTTAATGTCTAATAGATATCCTATAGATATCTATGGATATTCCTATAAACGGAAAATATCGGTCTATAGCAGGATATCCGTTGGATATCCAGTGAATATCTACATGACGGCGCTGCGATCAACACACGTGACGTGACAAGATACCACCTATGCTTACGCAGGCGCATCCGATGGCCCGTTCCGTTCGCCATTTTCATTTTCATTGTTCATTTCGTGTTGATTTCGTTCGTTACAGTGTTGCTTTCTTGTCGTGTTTGGTTCTATTTTTTCATTTTAGACACCCACAAGGAACAGGTACGTGAAAATTATTCTCACTCTGTTTATTTTTATGGCGATAAAAATTGGTGGTGGTGTGGTGTGTATATACACTGAGATTCAGAATGATTGTCATAGTAAAAAAACTGTTTTCCGGGAGAATTTATCTATACTTATTACCATTTTAATGAGTGAAATTAGCTACATGCAAATTTCATACATCAAAATCAATATTGTTGACATTTGGTGGCATTGGCGTTCGTGTTGTAGTTTTCTTCGTTTATTTATCTTTATTCTTTCAAACCGTTTATATTTAAATCTAATTATCATCAACAAGAGTATTTTTCAATACTGTAAGAGAATAAAGGACTTAATCTGTGGTAAGACAGCAAATTATTTATAACATACACCTAACCTATATAACGTTTGTCTGTTTAAGTGTACAATGCCCTACACCCCAGAGCACGAGAAATTCATTTTGGAAGCTTATTTCCGAAATGGGCAGCGGAATGATGAAGGAGCATGGATATATTCTGCAGAGTTGTGTATTCAAGAATTCCGTATACAGTTTCCGGATGAAGAATTCCAGGATCTAAGTTTAAGCAGACACATTTATAGAGTCGTGCAGCGCTTTCGAGAAACAGGAAGCGTTTGTAAAGGCAAGTCATCTGGTCGTAAGACAGTTCTTACAGAAAACAAAATTGAAGAAGTACGAACTTGTCTAGATCAAAGTCCCACTAAACCATTGCGTCAATTAGCTCAACAAACAGGTAAAAATCAAAATTAACATTAAGTGAAATAGTTTATTACATTTTATAATTTTACAGGCTTGTCATATACTTCAGCGCAACGAGCTGTCAAAAGAAAGTTACATTTTCATCCCTATAAAATTTCTACGGTGCAGGAATTATTACCATTAGATCACAATAGGCGATTGGAATATTGTCATTGGTTCAATAACAATTTAAGAGATGATAACATTCTGAACATATCATTTTTCTCAGATGAAGCCTGGTTTCATCTAACGGGCTATATCAATGCACAAAACTATCGCATCTGGTCTGCAGAAAATCCACACGAGTTTCGAGAAACACAATTGCACCCCGTAAAAGTTGGAGTTTGGTTAGCTATGTCCAGACAACGAATGATAGGGCCAATTTTCTTTGAGGAAACTATAACTGCTCAACGTTACCAACAAATATTGGAATTGTTTATTGGAGAATTACAAGCAAATGAGCTTCAAACAGGATATTTTCAACATGATAATGCTCCAGCACATACTGCTCGACAAACCTGTCAATATCTCCAACAGTTCTTTGCCGAAAGAGTCGTTGGAGCACAAAGGTGGCCGCCTAGATCGCCTGATTTAACCCCATTAGATTATTTTATGTTTGGTTATCTAAAAAATAGGATCTATAGAAACCGCATGCATACCATAGAAGAACTGAGAAATGCAATTATCAACGCAGTACAGAGTATAACTCCACAACAGTTAATCAATGTCTTTGATAGTATGAAACGAAGAGTTGACGCTTGCATTAATGCTGAGGGTAGACATTTTGAGCATTCTCTTTAATTAATTTTGTCACTTAATTATTATATTAATTGTAAGTTGTACTTTAAAGTAATGAACTGTGATTGATATGGATGTAATAAACTATACTTAAATTTTGTTAAACAACAGTTGTAAAATCATAATTTAGTAAAGATACAAGTTAAACTGACTATATTTCATTTTTATAAGCAAACACACCAACTCATAATCGTATATATAAATGCGAAGTGAAATGTAGGTTATGTTTTCTTTATTTATGACAAGTTCGTTTACTTCCTTATGTTCCGCCACTGACTTAGTTCAAACCTTCATTACAAACACGCGGCACATACCTACATCCTGCCACTATCTATGGGTGCGGAATCGACAATCTTTTTGAATCTCCCTGTATGTGCTGTAGGTACAGGTTAGGTTAACGCCAGTAGGTGTAGAAATTTCTAATTTATTTTTTCGGTCGTAAATTGTGGTAAATTATTAAAGTCTTTCTTATTTCTTCTTAATAACCAAACTATTCAGTATACTTTTTATCTGTAACATTTTAATGACATTAGTTAAAATTTTTAAGAAAAATGATGAAAACTGTATTTTTGTTAAATAACAAAATTTAGATATTTATTTATAATTTAGCTTTGCTTTCTGGTGAAATAAATGTTAGAATCATAATTTTTTTTCATAATATGATTCATATGTGGTGATTAAAATATATCTGAGACATTTTCTTTTATTACAGGAAAATGTCATCACACCGTAAACGAAAATCTATTCTTGATGTTTCTTCAAGACATATGCGTCGTCTTATTAGCAATAATAATGAACCAAAGATTAGAATAAAAAATCAGTTACCCCAAAAAACACAGGAAAATAAGCATAATTTAGGAAGTGATGTTTCAACCCCTAATCCAGACAGAATTGATTTTACTGAAAATTATGCCATTGCATATAGCAGTAGCTACAATAAATCACTATTTTGTCTACCTCAAAATAATTTAAATGTTCTTAATACAACAAACTATTCTAATAATGATGCAGATATGAGTGATTTTATTGAAAATTGTGCCACTGAGTGTAGCAATAGCAACAATAAATCACCATTTTGTGAACTTCATAATGATTTAAATGTTTGTAATACAACAAACCATTCTAATAATTACCTAATAAGTGGAGGTGAAAAATATGAAAAAAATTCGAGTCCGTCATTACTTGGTGACCTTAGAAATTGGGCAATAAAATACAACATCAAACGTAGGGCTGTTTCAGGTTTATTGACAGTTTTGCGTAAACATGAGCACAAAGATGATCTTCCAAAAGACTATCGAACCCTCCTCAAAACCCCTAGGACTACTTTGATAAAATCAGTGCCTCCTGGGAATTGTTACCATTTTGACATCAAATCACAAATTGTACAAGTTTTAAACCTTGAATATAAAACATTTAAGTTTGAAGAAATTCGACTAAAAATTGGGATTGATGGATTACCCATATCAGATTCTAGTTCTAGTCAGTTGTGGCCCATTCTTGGGTGTATTCACCCATCTCCCAGGATTTTTTAATAGGTGTTTACCATGGGTATTCTAAACCTGAAGATTCAAATCAATTTTTAGAGAGTTTTGTGGAGGACATCAATCAGTTGATTAATGAAGGCTTGGTTTTTGAAGGTAAAAGGTTGAACATTTCAATTTTCTGTATGGTAGCAGATGCGCCAGCTAAGTCTTTCATAACAAAAACTAAAGGTCATACGGGATACTTTAGCTGTACAAAATGTGAGCAAGAGGGAAACTTTATAGAAGGTCGTATGAGTTTTCCTCTAACTTCTTCTCGAAAGCGCACAAAGCAATCATTTGTTGCCCAAGAAAATCCAGAATACCATCTAGGCAATTCAATCCTGCTCACTATTCCACAATTTGATATAGTAAATCAAATACCCTTAGATTACATGCATTTAGTTTGTATAGGAGTTGTGAAAAAAGTGATTGCTTTATGGTTAAAAGGTCCTTTAAATGTTAGATTACCGAGTAAAAAAGTTGATGCTATCTCAAAAAGGCTGCTTGATCTAAAGTCATTTATTTCAAAAGAATTTGCCCGAAAACCTCAGGAATTAAATAACTGTAGCAAGTGGAAAGCCACAGAGCTAAGGCAATTCATTATGTATACATGTCCTGTTGTATTGTCTGGCATTTTGCCAAGTAAGATTTACGATCATTTAATAACTTTGCATGTTGCCTTAAGGATATTTTGTACAGAAGACAATACTGATATGGCGCAATTGCAGTATGCCCACGAACTTATAAAACATTTCATAGATTATTTTATTATTATTTATGGAGCTAAATATGTATCCCACAATGTCCATGGTTTAATTCATCTAAAGGATGATGTTGAAAGGTTCGGTCATCTGGACTCATATAGTGCATTCCCATTTGAAAATTTTATGAAACACCTAAAGTCTTTTATAAGCAAGCCTGACCAACCTTTGCAACAAATACATCGAAGGTACATTGAAATGCAGAATTGTACCAATTTTATATATGAAAACTATAATAAACAGGATAATTTGACAGATAATGTATATCATTCAGATGGACCACTGATTGCAAATCTTAGTTTTGGTGAACAGTTAAAAACCACACGAATATCAAAATGGTTTTTCTCAATAAAACAGCCAGATAATTGTTGTATTATAGATGGAAAAGTAGTAAAAATATTCAATATCGCATATAGCAAAAATCTTGAGTGTTATGTCGTGATTGGAAAACAGTATTCAGCTATCAAAGACTTATACCAAAAGCCCTGTCCATCAACATATATTTCATGCTTCTATGTTGAACACTTGTGCAAGGATTTGTCATTCTGGCCTATATCAAAAATAACATCAAAATGTCTTAGTATACCCTATGCTGATGGTTTTGGCATATTTCCACTGCTACACAACTGAAGTATACTGCCACTTGACGCCACAATCAACTATTAGCCTTATAATATTTTTATGTATTTAGTAGATATTTAAAATGGTTGGTATCTAAAATGTTTATAGACTTATACCAAACTCTGCATAATGGGAAAAGCTTGGTGTGTGGTCGAATTTGATGATGGAGTTCAGATTGTGCCACAATTGTGGATAAAAGGAGACAGGTGTTATTGGCCTACATTGAAAAGTTCAAACTCACAAAAACTCTATGAAAAAGCTGTAAGAGAATATCAAGAACCGAATGAGGCTTGGGTCTTATACAGCATTCGTATTTTGGGAGTTTTTGGTAAGTGTTTGTGTTTAACTATAACAACTTTAAACGGTTTTTTTTATTTCTTAGTTTGATATAATTACATAGATTAAAAACAAAATTTTTTCTCCAGTCTCAAAGAAATAGAATGGTTCAAGAATATGTGTAGAATTAATATTTCTATATTGAGGAAATAACTCTTTAAGTAGAGTAGCAAATTTTAGGATAGGAATAAAACATTTAATCTTCCTCTACAAAGTGTATTTAAAAAATGATTTTCACCACTTTGTTTCAAAAATATTCAATTTTCATAAGGGTTAACTTAAAAGTGTGTATAGTGTCAGTCCCAGAAACTCATTTTTTAAATACACTTTGTCGAGGCAAACTGGATATTTTATTTCTTTATTAATATTTTTATGCTTATTAATTGCTTATTCATAAATTTTAATTTTATTATTTTCAGAATCTTATGACTTGGCCTTACCAAAATTAAAATTAGCGGAAATTCAGTCAGATCTGAACAGTGATAATGAAGAGACTCACAGGGAAAGTCGTAAAATCAGAAAAAGGATTCTCCTGTCATCAAGTGATGAAGAAACAGAGACAGATGATGTACACATACACTTCCCAAAGGCCCCAGGAAAAAAAGATTGACTCATGATACAGTACAAAGTCAAAATCTGGATAATTGTCGAGATAATTGTCTCACTCCAAAAAGTGTTCAGTCATTGTCGATGAGTTCTGCATCCACATCAACCATTAAAGGTGGCATGTTTCAGAAGGAAAGAGATTGTTGTACATGTTGTTGCCAGTTTGATAAAGGTATATTATTAGACAATAATTTATTAGTTCATATTTATTTGCTTTGTAATTCACAATTTGGATTTCATGTGTATATTTCTTAAGTTTAATTGGATATCATTTATTAGGTATGTCCTCAAACCATTTTATTTTAAATTTCAGAATACAAAAGAAGAACTGACAACGATTTGAAAGAAGTAAAAAATCAACTGAAATTGGTTCTTCAAGTCCTGAGAGAACAGAACAGACCACAACCTATATTAAACAATCATGACGATGAAATATCATCAATTGAGTATTTTAATGAACATTTGCCAGTGAAATCTATTGATGATTTACATGCGTGGGAAACAAAATTAAGTTCAAAAGATGAACAGAAAAAGATGGTTTGTACATTTTTATATTTATTCTATGCTACTCCACTGATCTATGATACCAGTTTTTTGTCATCAATTTATCACTTTTTTAAATTATTTATTCATAAATTTTAACTTTATCTAATAAGTTTATTGAATTCTTCTGTAATTTTGAAAAACATTATCAAATAGCTATAAATAGATTTGTTTCACTTGTATTCAACATGACTATTGTGTTAATCATAATCATTTATTTAGTGTCATAAGCATGAACCAGAATGTAAAATGTTAAGACTTTTATAGTTTCCCAAATAATCACGTCAAAAAAAAAATGATTTGCTGGCCAAATAATATGATTCCACAATTATATAATTTTTTCATATCATGTCGTTCGTATTATCACTCTTAAGATATGGTGTAATCCATATGCAAAACCTATATTATTCGTATGTAATATTTTCATTCTAAAATTATATTGTCAGTAATTTTTAAAATTTTTTAAAAGCTATATATGTATACTGCAAAACCTACTTAGTATACATTAGATGCTATACCGGATGAAAAAATTCATATTAATTTTTTCAACAAAATAAGAATAGCTACAAAAAGGTATTGTAGCTATTCATATTTTTTATTTTTTGAAAATGTATAAACTACTTAAGTAGTTTATAATTTTAATTATTTTAGGTTGCCTTTCTGGCCAAATTAGGAGGGCGAGATACCAATACAATGGTAAAAAATATATTACGGAAAGTGATGTCTGATTCTATTGCTACCCAGTTTAACTGGGAAGGCAAAAAAGGAAGAAGATGTTGTCTTCGTTAATCATTGCAGACTGTATTAAAAGTATGTTCACGATTCTTTATTCTAATTCGTTATTTTAATACTATATTTCAATTGTTTTTCTCTTATTACAGAGGCAACTATTCAAACTCCAAATGCCAAAGCCACTACAGAACAAGATATTATAAACTCCATAAAAAATTGGTTGAGACATGCTGCCGCTCGACTGCACAATACTAACACTCAGTAAGTGTCATCTATTAATTTAGAAGAGTTTATACAGTGCCTCCATGTAACACATAAATTCATTATTAACTAATTCAAATATACTATTAAAAATTCCCGAAACAGTTCGATTTTTGATTTTAATTTACTGTTTTTTAAAATAATAATCTAATATACTTACAGTAAATTAAAATAAAAAATCGACCTGTTTCGGGAATTTTAAAGAGTATTGTTTATTTAGCTAATAATGAATTTATGCGTTACTGTATGGACGCATTGTATATTATTTACGTATTTTCAAGTTATATAGGTGGTATAATTGTTTTCTCTTTTCCTTACAGAGATAAAAAGAACCAGGAAAATTTGAAGGAAAAGCAGCCCAATGAAGATACTGATATAATAATAAACTAAATATATAATTATATTTAATAAAAGCATAATAATAATAGCATAGTTATTTTTAATTTTTGTTTAATAAATATGTTTTACATGAAACTAAGATTTTACATTCACGAGATATCTTTTGAAAGCCATGATGATATATCTAATAGATATACTAGAATAGATATCTACTAGATATCCATAGGATAACCTCTATATCCTGGATATATCTAATAGATATACCAGACATGTGGAATAGATATCCATAGGATAACCTCTATATCCTGGATATAGGCGGACATTTGGATATCCAAGCAACATCTATAGGAGATCTACCTATATCAAATAGATATACTGGATATCCATGATAGATATCTTTTGGATATCTAATATATATTGTGTGTCGTCTGGGTAGCAGTTACAGTTTCCAAATATTTGATAGCTATTATAATTAAGCATACGAAATTCAAACCTAAATATAGTATCGAAAATAGTTTTCAATTAATGAATAACATAAAAGATCTTAAGTTACTTACAAACTTAGATTCCATACTAATGAAGAAGTGAGAGAAATTCAAGTTTACCAGAAAGGGTTTTTATCGATTCATGGTATCGGCAAAAAAAGCTGTAAATTCTGCAAAGAACCTTAACCCTTCGACCGTGTGGTGGGGTATCATATACCCCACAGGTACTATTTATAGTTACCTCTTTTATATTACTTTAGCTATTGTATCATAGAGAGCAGTAGCTGTTCATTATGTATCATCAAGTAGTCTAGAGTTTAGCGAATCAGTTTGCATTGAAGTATTGGCAAGTTACAAGCTATAAACGTCAGTGTGGGTATAACATACCCTACCACACAGTTAGTGTTACAAAAATAATACGGTATGTTTAAACGGATTGTGTTTCAATTTTTTGTAATTTCTGGTAGTTATTTTTATGTTTTAACGTTTTAAACTTCTAGATGTCTTACGAAAAAGAGCAAGCGCGGCTGTTACACCTATGGCAAGAGGTTCAGCTGGAGTCTGAAGAAGAATTTGGAGATGATTCGTCAGATGGAGAGCTAGATGTTGTGGAGGAGGTGGCAATTAATGATAGTCATGAGCAGTATGAAGATGAGGCAGAAGTTGCAAATAATGATGGCGAGAACAGTAATTGCGTGGAATTAAATAAGATAAAACAAGGCGACGAAATACATAAGGCATTGCAAACAATAAAAGTCAATCAAGAAAAGGCAAACGGTAAATACAACCAGGAGGGTAAAACAACATTCATTAAATTCACGATAAGTTGCATGTACGTCATTTTCCTGTCTATTTCCTTCATTTTTCCAAATTCTTTTGATTTAAACTTCATTTGTTCAAAATGGCGGATTTGAAAGCATTAATACGAAAGCGTGGCGGAATAAAACACAGTCTTACTACATTGAAAAAATATGTAAATTCATTAACTAATGATAAATCAGAGTACATACATACATGGGGAAATAGTAGAATTACAAGAAAGAATAGCAAAATCTGAATTATCGTACGGAGAATTCTTACAAATTCAATCTTCAGTTGAAGGAATATGTGATGATGCGGGTATAGATGATCAGTATATAGAAAGATAAACATTTGAAAATGACTGTATTCAAATTGTTGCTAAAGCTAAACTTATTTTGTCGGATAGCAGTGATACAAATTCAAATTCTGTTCGGTCAATACCTGTAACCTCAGCAAGTAATCCCATAATACACGATAATATCGTCAATAATGTCAAATTACCCACAATACAACTCCCTAAATTTAGCGGTAATTATGAAACTTGGTCTGAATTTAAAGACACATTTACATCTATTGTTCATGAAAATCCAGTAATTAGTAACGTCCAAAAACTTCATTATTTAAAGGCTAGTTTACAAGGGCAAGCTGCACAAGTAATAAGTGCACTTGAAATTACTAACACTAATTATCCTATTGCATGGAAATTGCTGTGCGATCGATATGACAATAAAAGGCTTTTAGTTAACAACCATATAAAATCTCTGCTTAGTATAACTGGCGCGAAATTTGAATCGGCTTCAGAATTACGTAGTGTTTGATGAATTTTCAAAACATTTACTGGCGTTAGAATTGTTAGGTCAATCAGTCAGTCAGTGGAATGCTTTAGTTGTTTACATGATTTCGTAGAAAGTTGATGCTCAAACTAAACTCGAATGGGAAACGTCAAGGTGAACACATGTCCTGAGTTTTTTTAATTAAATACTGTTGATAGAACACACCATGTTAAAACTAAAAAACTGTGTATAAATTGAAGACCTAAGTGGATAAAGGTGTTATGTCACATTTTTGAAAAAAATGAGTTAATCTAATTTTTGAGTCCCCTTGGTACTACTTAATCTTTAATTTAGCATAAAATATCCAAAATTGCTCATTTAAAAAAACCACTAGTTGATAAACGTGGTATGTCGCACTAGGATACGCAACGTTTTAGTGGATAAAGGTGTTATGTCCTAAAATGTGACATAACACCTTTATCCACTACAAAAACTCTAATGTCTAGTTGGCTGCTTCTGTGAGACAGGGTGTAACACGTGACATGTCACTTTTGAGGTTATCTTTATGTTAGTGGTTGTGTTTATCGTAGCTCCAGAAAGTGTTAAGTAATTAATGTGTTTATTTGTGAGTTAAAGTTAAAGTATCATGGAGAGTAGAGGCAAAAGGATTCTGAAGATGTTATTTGAAAAAGGAAAGTTGAATTCTCCCAAAATAGGTAAGATTTTAGTTCTTTTAAGTGCGATTATTTTTTAGCTGTTTATTATAAATTTGTAAAAATACTTACTTCGCTAGGCAGTTATTATTAATTTTCGAAATTGCAGAAAGCGACGAGGAAGAAAATATTTCATCTAGCGACGAATATGTCCCTTCAGATAGGGAATATTCTAGTGAAAACTCAGATGTTGACGATTGTTTAAAAAAAACTAAAGATAAAATCTTCTGTGAAAGAGAAAAGGCAAAAAGAAATATATTTTGCCAAGAAATTAATACTAACAGTACTCAAAATCGGGAACTCGAAATTAATGAATCAAATGAAGTTCATGAAGTTTTTCAAGTAGAGAATGACGCTAATAACATATTAATTAACACTTTTGAAAATGATAATATTACTAAGGAAGAGCTGAAAAACAAGAATGTTACCGCAGAAGGCGAACAAAGTGTCAGTGTAACATCTCAGAAAAAGAATAATAAAAAACTATTTGAAATGAAACCAAAAATTTCCAGAAAAAGGCTACGTCATCCTCAAGAATGGAAGCGAAAGAAATCTTCACTGTGTAGAGAAAAAGGGTTGGAATATATTTCGCAAACAGGAAAAGTTATGCCAAAAAAAGTAATAAACAAACAGTTAACGTTATGCAAAGAAAAATGCAGGTTACAGTGTGGATCTAAATTTAGTCTAGAAGCAAGGGAAACTATTTTAAAAAATATTATAATTTAAATAATAATGCCAAGTGTTGTATTTTGTTTAAAAGCATTGCTCTAGAACCAGTTGCTCGGCATCGAATTCGTACTAAATCAAGTACAAATCGACCGAAACAATATTCCTTTAGATATTCCATTACTTTTGAAAAGGCAAATATAACGGTGTGTAAAGACGCTTTTTGTTCCCTTTACCAAATAGGACGAAAACAGGTAGAAAATATACAAAACCAACTAAAAACTGGCCAATCAGCTCCAACACCAAGCAAACAAGGATTGCATAAAAATAGACCACATAAAATTAACGAGGATGTAATAGCATGCATTATGAATCACATTAGTAAGTTTCCGGCGGAGAATTCGCACTATTCGCGCAATAAAAATGAAAGTAAAAAGTTCTTATCCCCATTATTAAATGTGACAAAAATGCATGACATGTACATCAACGAGTGCAAAGAGAAAAAACTTGGGGTCGAATATTTCATCAAACTTTCTATGTACCGGCACATTTTTGAGACAAAATTTAATCTTTCTTTTGGACATCCGAAAAGCGATACCTGCAGTGTATGCGATGCCGGTGGAAATACTGCTGACCATAATAAGAACTATACATTTGCTTTCGAATGCCAAAAAATAGACAGACAAAAGCCACTTTCTGACAAAAACATAGCTTACATCACGATGGATTTACAACAAACTATGCCTTTGCCCAAGCTGTCAACATCGAAGGCATTTTACTTGCGACAAATGTGGCTATACAATTTTGGCATACACTGCATTACTTATTTGGGGCAGAAATCATATTTCTTCACATGGACTGAGGATGTTGCCAATAGAGGCAGCAATGAAATTGCAAGTTGCCTGTTTCGGTTTTGTAAACTGTTGAAAGAAGAACACCCAGAAATTGAGCAACTGATTGTATGGTCAGATTCATGTGCTGGCCAGAATAAGAACTTCGTGATTCTTGGCTTGTATGAATATTTAATTTTAAATGGCTTTTTTAAAATAATAGATCATAAGTTTCCCGAAGTAGGCCATAGTTACCTTGATTCTGACAGGGACTTCGGTCGCATTGAGAAAGTCATCAGGAAACATCAAAACATTTTTATACCGGACCAATATCGAAATATAATCCAGTCTGCAAGTACAAGAAACAGTATTTGTCTAAACATGGAAAACTTTTTTTATAACTTTGAAGCGCTGCCCAGCAATCTATTTCTGTTTAAAAAGCAAAAAAACACTCTAAATGACAAAATTAATCTTCGCGATAATGTCAAGTGGATTAGAGTAAACGAATTTGGCTACTATTTGTATAAAACATGCTTAGATGATTATACACCATTTCTTCAAGTTGATTTACGGAAAAAATGTACGCAAAATTATGACAGAAGTGGATGTAAACCAACCAGACTAGCACAGAAAACAGGTGGTTTGACTGTTGATAAGTTACAGAATTTAAAAGATCAAATTAAATTTGTTGTTGAAGAATACAGATGGTTTTATGAGAAAATCTTAGAAAATAATATCGACAATCCCAAAAAGAAGAGAAAAACTTGTTAAATTTTTGTATGATCAGATTTTGTGTATTTTTATAAAAATAATAAACTTACATTACTATATTTGACTCCTTTATCTACGTAGCCCTAACCTTAGTTTCATTTTAGATTTGGTGGATAAAGGTGTTATGTCCATAAAACTCAAATTTTTGCCTAAATTTGGAACTTTTTTTTTAATTTAAATTTAACGATATAAAAATAATGATGATGTACCTATTTAATAATAGTCACTAGCTAAAATAAAAAACTAAACTAAGAAGTTCCAGAACAAAACGCGTTTTAGCAATTTACTCAAAACCTTAATATTGTGACATAACACCTTTATCCACTTAGGTCTTCAATTGTTTAAAGAAAAATGACTATAGTAGCGATTGTAATGCAAGCAACTGTAGAATCTGTCACAAAAAACATAATTCTTTACTACATTACGAAATTAATATTAAAGGCGATACTTCGAATATCGATGCTGATAAACCGCAAGAAAACAGCAGCAGTACTAGTAATATATTAGCAAACTGTGGAATTACGGATTAAAACGTGTTATGCTATCAACTGCTGTTGTCAAGGTTAAAGATAAGCATGGAAACTTCCAACTTGGCAGAGCATTATTAGATTGTGGGTTGGAAGGTAGTTTTGTAACAAAAGAATTTTGCGATAAGTTAGGATTAAATACGGAAAATATCAATGTTAACGTTATGGGTATTAATCAAAATGCTTCAATTATTGCCCAACGTGCAGAACTAGAGATACTGTAACAAGTTGGCGCGTTAGACAGTATACTGTTGCCATGTGCAGATGTGCTTTTTATTTTGGTCATGCCTGTAGAATTGTTTATAACATTTGTCGCTTAAATAAACTAGTGAGACTGCGTTCTGTGCGAGCTCGCCATTTTTGATTAAGGCATTTCCTTCCTGATATCCGAGCTCATAACATCTAGGTAAGGTTATCATATTTATTTAAAAATTCTAACTTTAATCTCAGGTAATTTAATTAATTATTAAACATCTATTATTTTTAATGGCATCTGTATTTGAGAATTAATATTTTACATTTTATTTACAATATATTTCATGAGCACGTGGTAACATTATATTTCGATTTTTAGGCTCTAAAGTTTTAATTGCTTAGTGCAATATAAGATACGTATTAAGCCTTCGGTGCACATTTTCTGGGCACATTTGAATTAGCAGCTCCGCACTCAAATTTATACAGTGCTAATGATGCAAACCATAAAAGACTAGCCACTTTCTTCCGAGCTACTTGAGTTGTCTATGGAGCCATTCATATAGCAAACCGAGTTGGCTGTTCCATTAATTGACGGTACAAGGCAAGAATCACCTAGTTCAGGGTGAAGGATTATCCCAATCTACATAGTATTAATTAGTAACGGCTGATTTTACTGGCATCCAAGTAGATGGCCGTGTCATTATTTTACCTGGATCTATCGAGGAGTAATCGTACGTGAGTCTACAGCGAAATATATTTCATTAATAATTTAATATCTTTATTATTTTAATTCTTACTACAATTTCAATAATTTGTCACTATTTATTAATATTTCTGCTACGGCAGGCACTTCCTATAGTGGTCGAATTTATGTAAACTCAATTACAGCTGTGAGTGGCATGGATGTATTATATATGGATAGCGTCTAATATACTAAACAAGTGCAGCGCATTGACTCCAACATTAGAGTGAGAGGTTGCACAAGTGAGATAGAGCTAGAATAGGCAAAGGATTCATATACGCCCATAAGATTTACATTGTTATTTTGGTTTCGTTTAGGTATTTATCCGTTTATCTCGTTTAATATTGATCGGATACCGACTTAAATATATGAAATGCGTAGCGGAATAAATAGAGAATAACTTGTACTTTGGTTTTTATTATAGATACCTAAGTAAATACTATTAAATATATTAAGAAAGCCCATCAATGCGTTTCCCCATATAGGTATGAAATATAATGTTAAATCTGCCGCACAAATAATATATAATACTTACCTTTTAGCGTTATATGGATAAGGTGGTGCATAAAAAATATTCGTAAGCAAGATTTTCCCAATATATTAAATGAAATTGATTTTTAAAGTGATTTATGGGATATTGATAATCTTTGTGCCAAAAATCACAAAACTATTTTCAATATCTTTGTCTCAGGTATTGGCGCGTGAAATATACAATTACCATAAACTAAAGGAATACATAAAATTCGTATAATGAGCATGAAATAAACTAAATTAAAAATTAATTCTTATTAACAAAGAACAAAAATGTATTGCTCAAATTTAAACAAACATTAAAATATTAATTTATTAAAACTTAAACTAATACAAAATTATTTATTGGTGTTTAAATATTACCATCTTTGTATGCATCGGCCTAATTCTTACGCCTCCTGCATTAATGGTGTTATTGTGGTGATGCAATCTCAAAATGAAATAATTGTGTAAAATTAGTTTAATTAATTGGTAATGGTGCGAATTTAATGATTGTTGTTCATAAAAGTGATTCTGCAAGTTTTTAAAATAATATAACGCTAAAAGGTAAGTATTATATATTATTTGTGCGGAGGATTTAACATATATTTCATACCTATATGGGGAAACGCATTGATGGGCTTTCTTAATATATTTAATAGTATTTACTTAGGTATCTATAATAAAAACCTAACTACAAGTTATTCTCTATTTATTCCGCTACGCATTTCATATATTTAAGTCGGTATCCGATCAATATTAAACGAGATAAACGGATAAATACCTAAACGAAACCAAAATAACAATGTAAATCTTATGGGCGCATATGAATCCTTTGCCTATTCTAGCTCTATCTCACTTGTGCAACCTCTCACTTTAATGTTAGAGTCAATCCGTGAACAGAATGCGCTATCCATATAATAATACATCCATGGTGAGTGGGTACACTTAACCTAAAATAAGTAAGGTTAATTCATTTATTCAATATTATAACTATTACACTTAAAATACTTACCAAAATTCAAGTCTATTGTAACAGAGATTATCAATTTTTCTTACTTTTCTTATCAATTATGATTTCTTATTAATATATTTCACTGTGTCCGATTGTTGGCATTTGACATGTTTATAATTTGCCATTATAATCAGCTGAGCAGTTGTGTTCAACCAATGTTAGCGCTGCTATTCAATACCTGCATTCAGCCACTCACCTGTAAACACCCAAATTGCAACGAGCAACAATATTTTTGTAATTAAATTGTATTTGTTATTTTTACATGGAGGTTTTATTTTGATTATTGTTACTAACCCTGACCACCTTGCCGTTTGGTCTCGGCTGGCGCCCACACATATAATTTAACATCACAAAGAAAACCCACGGCCCGCGTCCCGGTTCATGAGCACTGGTCAAATAAATTGCGGGTTTGCTTCGGCATTATTCAACTATTCGTCGCAATACAATCATTGCAGTTTTCTTATAAATGTAAGGTGTCATGCCACATTATTAATAAAATTACTGAAAATATTCAGAGCATTACATACGACATAAAACAATTTAAAATTCCGGATAATATGAAATTAGCGGATACACACTTTTACAAACCAAACAAAATAGATATACTTTTGGGTGCAAATATATTTTGGAACTTGATTTGCAAGGATAGCTTTCAACAGAATAACAATCAACCAGTTCTTCAGAAAACCTTGTTGTGATGGATATTGGCGGTGCGTTTACATTTAATAGTAACGATAACAACGTGATTTCTTGTAACTTATGTAAAAATATGGGAATTCAGGAACAATTAAAACAATTCTGAGAAATCGAGGAGTATAGTAAGGACAAATCGTTTACAATAGATGAAAGAGCATGCGAACAACATTTTGCTTATACTGCATACAAATATAACGGTAGATTTGTGGTGTCTATTCCATTCAAAGAATCGGAATTTCACTTTGGAGATAGATAGTTTAGAAATGGCTTTGTCACGATTTAATAATTTAGAAAATAAATTCAAGCGCAACATTAACTTTAAAAACATGTATGCTTCTTTTATGAAACAATATGAAAGTCTAGGACACATGACTAAATTAACGAATCCTGAAGATTGTCTCGCAAATTCATTTTATTTACCACATTATGGAGTATTAACCCTTCGTTAGTCGCGCGGACTACAATTGTAGTCCAGGCCTATTTAAATAGTGAGAACTTCCAACACATGCGTAATAAATATTCCACCATATTAATAGCTGTCAATAAGATGTTTAGTAATCTGTCTAGTGTGTCATAAGCAGCGAAGAAGTGTATTTGTTTATTTGAGCGGCACCTAAATACGAGTGGACTACAATCGTATGCCACGCGATTAAACGTGTAACTATTTTTTGTGAATTCCATAATTTATTTGCGTTATTATATACATAGGTAAGTGACTTTTTGATAATTCTTTCTTCCTTTACAAACTTTCCACGTCATATTTTATAGTATTTAACCCCGTGTTTCATTTTCATATATGTAGAAGTTTTATGAGTTTTGTTTTGATAATTATTTAGTTCCCTCAAAATTTATTTTTGCTTTCTTGTTTTAGAAAGAGATATGTCGGTTCCCAAGAAACAACGACTTGAGAGTAGTAGAGACCCGGAAGTATGGATGAAGTGGTACGCTGAGCTCTCTAGTAGCGAAGAAAGTGCTGTAGATGAAATAAGTGCAGATGAAGCAGAAGAAGATAGAGCGGTATTGAGCGATCACGATTCAGCGTCTGAGCAAGAAATTTCAGACTTAGATTTCTCACCATATGATGACATTTCAAACGCTCATTTTTATCTAGGTAAAGATAAAATGACTAAGTGGAAGAAGTCAGAAGGTAATAAACAAATACGTACTCGTTCCCATAATATAATAACTCACCTGCCCGGACCGAAACGTGATGCTCGGCACACAATGTCGGAAATCAATTGCTTGAAATTATTCATAAGCGATGCCGTTATTCAGATAATAACAACTTCGACAAATATATATATAGAAGATATAAAAAGTAAATTTCAAAGAGATAGGGATGCAAGAACAACAGATGCAAGAGAAATTCGTGCATTTATTGGTATTTTATATTTCATCGGATCCCTGAGAAGCTCAAGGAAGAATGTTCACAAAATCTGGGACAATTCAAAAGGGAGCGGAGTGGAGTTATGTTACCTTGCGATGAGCGAGAGAAGATTTAGGTTTCTCTGCAGATGTCTGAGATTTGACGACATTACAACTAGAAATGACAGAAGAGAATTAGATAAACTAGCACCTATAAGGGAGGTTTTTGAGACAGTTGTCGCCAACTTTCAAAATAATTATAGTGCAAGTGAATACTTGACAATAGACGAACAATTGTTGGCATTTCGAGGGCGGTGCCAATTTAAACAATACATACCTAGCAAACCTGCTAAGTATGGGATTAAAATGTTTGCATTAGTGGATGCCAAGACATCATACACGCTTAATCTTGAACCTTACGTTGGAGCTCAACCTGATGGGCCATTCAAAGCTAGTAATTCTGCAACTGATATTGTCCTTAGATTAGTACATCCTGTAGAAGGAAGTAATCGAAACATCACTGGAGATAATTGGTTTACCAGTTTTATACTAGTAAATCAACTATTGACGGAGAAAAAATTAACATATGTAGGTACGATGAGGAAGAATAAGCGAGAAATACCTCCAGAGTTCTTACCCAAGAAAGACAGAGAAGAACGAACTTCGCTTTTCGGTTTTCAAGAAAACTTTACCATTGTGTCCTATTGTACAAAAAAATAAATCCGTTATACTAATTTCTTCTATGCACCACGATAGTGCTATTGACCCAGAATCTGGCCAGCATCAAAAACCGGAAATAATAACCTTTTATAATAATACTAAATCCGGTGTGGACACAGTTGACCAGATGTGTGGAAATTATAACGTAGCAAGAAACACAAACCGATGGCCTATGGTCATTTTTTATGACCTACTAAATATATCTGGTATAAATGCATGCTGCATATATAAAGCCAATCATCCCGATGAAAAGGTTTCCAGAAATAATTTCATTGAAAAGTTTTCATGGGAACTAATAAAACCCCAAATAGAATACCGGTCGACTTTACCTTCCATTCCAAAGGAACTAAGGCGCCGTGCGAGGGTTCTACTTGGCGTTGAAGATATTTTACCACCTCCTCAAAATCGCACACAAAATTCTGTCAGACGTTGCTATATTTGCCCACGAAGCAGTAACAAATCAACACGACGAACATGCAAAAAATGTAACAGGTATGCGTGTAAAAACCATATGTGCGATCTATGTACTGAATGTTTGTCGAATTAAAAACAATAACCTTTTACTATGCACAATTCCCAAATGTTCTCACTAATATAATGTAGGATAGTTACTTATTGTTATTATTATGTTATTGTTAAACAAATGAAGAATACCAATTTTCTTTTTATTTAGAATAATGTTAATTTATCTTACCATTTTCCACGTGTGCCAATAAAAACGTAAAAAAAGCATTCCTTCATTCTTTTAATTCTTACTCTTAAATACGTAATTCTTAGTTCTGTAATTTACTGTATATCAAAGTACTGACTTAAATAAACATTATCTTTGTAATTTGATCGCAAGAAGAACAAAATAAGTATTTTGTTAAGAAAAAGAAAATGGACTACAACTGTAGTCCGCGCGACTAAACTCGTATGTGATATAAGCGCGACTAACGTAGGGTTAAAGCAAAGTAGCGTTACAACTAAATTACGAGTTGTTTTTGATGGTTCATCAAAATCGTCGAATAGCTTATCAATACATGACGTTCAACATACCGGGCCAGTCCATCAACAAGATTTGTTTAACATATTGGTAAGATTTAGATGTCATAAATATGTAATATCAGCAGATATAGAAAAGATGCACCGACAAGTATTAATCAACCCTAATCAGAGAAATTTTCAGCGTATTATTTGAAGAGAAAACCCAAATGAACCTATTTCACACTACACTCTCAATACGGTAACGTACGGCTCCATACTTAGCTATTAGGTCATTACAACAGGTAGTACATGATAACATTCATAAGTTTCCAGTAGCATCCAAGGTAGTTTTAGAAAATTTTTATGTTGACGATTTATTAACTAGCACAAATACAATCGGAGAAGCTATCAACTTATGTAAAGATTTAGAGACAATTTTAAGGGCATCAGGTTTTAAATTAAGACAATGGATATCAAACAATAATGAAATAAAATTACAATTAAAAAATGTAGATTCTGATTCGATTTTGAAATTAGAAAAAGCAACATCACGTTTAACCAGAAAAGTAGCTTCATCCTTCAAGCGCAGTACAAAAGAGTAAGAAAAAGACAAAAAAGAAATGTGTTCCATCTGAGTCTGATACCTCCTCAAATTCAGAGAACGAAGATATTGGCAATCTTTGTGATGGCAACAGTGACAACATAGCCTCTGATAATGAAGATGAGAATATATGCATAATCTGCCAGTAATTTGGCAAAAATGGTGAAGTATGGTTCCGATGCACCATCTGTGGACGGTGGGCTCATAAAGAGTGCACTAGTTCATCTTCTGCAGCAGGATACTGTTGTGACTTCTGCTCACAAACGCAACACCTTAAACGTTGTCTTAATTTCTAAACTCTGTATATCCTTTACTTTTTCGTATTACTTAGTTATAGATAATAATAACAGTAAATAACACCTATACTTGTGATTATTTTAAGACCTATCAATCTGAATAACATTGATTGTCATTACCCACTTCTTGGTTTTGACTGCCCACCCTATAGTTGTTATTACCGCACTAGCCGGGAAATCAAGACCAAACGCACATGTCCAAGCTTTATTTTTTCCGAAAAAAGCAAAACTTAGCTATATACAACAACTTTTGATATGGACTACTTCAAATTTCCTAATCTTGTATATTAGTACTTTGACAACAATGTTTCCTTAGGTGATCGTCATTCCCCCGCTCTACTTTATTATAGAAAATGGATCATCCATTAGAGATGTTGCCATTAATTTTAACATAAAAAAAATCAACTTTATATGATCGTTTAAAACGATATCGTCGCAACCATATGACTGCAGACGATTCTGGCGTAGAAGATGAAATAACTCCTGGAAGATCAACCGAATACCGCCACCAAATATGCTACCAGGACTGTTTTTAATAAAACCGAGAAAAATGAGTTGGAACAGTATTTACTTAACACATTAAGCGCCATCATACTGAAAAAAAGATACTACTTTCGGCCTTTGTATAATTTTTATAAGAATTGTTTAAAATGTTATAAAATGTCATATGACATCCATAAAAATAATATTATTTGCTTTTTGATATGTTTTTTAGGCAATAATTTTTTGGTATTCGTGTAGATACAGGTGGCCCGTTTAGATAAAAATTGGTGTCTGGCCGCTGTATCTCGTCGAATACAATTTCAAACATGTTAGAACTTGTCCGTTGTGTTGTATACTAGTCTATACCTATCAGTCGTATACTGACAGTCTATGCTGTATGAGGCATTCATCCTCACACATAAAAATTATAGTTGTTTAGTGAATTTTACGGCAGTATATTGTTTATGATGACCTACGAACAAGAACAAAAAAACTTATGAATATATGGGAATTTTTACTGTCCGATGAAGAGGACGACCCATTCGCTTCAAGTGGATCAGAATTCGAGATAAATACTGAATCTGAATGTGATTCCAGCGATTCAGATGGTCCTTCTAGAAAAAAGAAAAAGTGTAAATTGGCCATTCCTTCAACGTCGAAACAAGGTAATATAGATCATTCTGCAACAACGTCCTATGGTACCAATACCGTTGAGCAAACTATAGCAGATGTGATATCAAATTTTGTTGACGAAAGTAACACCAAATCTAGTGAGGAAGATTACGACAATAGAGAAAACAAAAATATAATGTGGGGTGCAGTGGTTAAAAATAAATTGAAAACGTTTGCTTTTACTGAAAATAATGTAGGAATCAACCATGACATAATTCAAAATTTTGTGGACAAAGATCCCATTGATTTTTACTGTATATTCCTGACGGATCAAATTTTAGAACTTATGGTTGTTGAAAGTAACAGGTACGCAAATCATATGAAAGCTGACAAAAACCTTTTGCCAAATGCTCGAATAAAAAATTGGCATGATACTAATGTTACTGAACAAAAAAATTTGTTGGTATGATAATGTGGATGGGTCTCGTTCGTCTTCCGCAGTTACGTGACTACTGGGCAAAAAATAATATATACGAAACTAAAATAAAGTCAGTTATGTCACGCAACCGATTTGAATTGCTCCTTAGGACATGGCATTTTTCTGACAACACTGCAGTACCTGTTAACAACAGATTGTATAAAATTACACCTTTGATAGAAATGTTGCTAATAAAATATCAGCATGCCATTACTCCAAAAGAAAATATATGTATCGACGAGACATTAGTACCGTTCAGAGGACGGCTAAGTTTCAGACAATACATACCCAATAAAAGGCACAAATTTGGGATCAAATTATATAAGCTTTGCTTACAAGGAGGTTATACATACAATTTAGAGGTTTATTGTGGTAAAGACAAGTCTAATAGTAAAGACATATCTGGAGCAACTAAAACCGTTTTGTCTTTAGTAGATAATTTATTGGACAAGGGAATAACCTTGTATACAGACAATTTTTATACGAGTGTGTCACTGGCACATGAACTGTTAAAACGACAGACTCATTTAGTTGATACATTACGATCTAATCGGAAATATAATCCAAAAGAGGTGACACAAAAGAAGCTAAAAAAGGTGAAACAATTAGTCAGCAAAGTAATACAGGCTGTACCGTCCTGAAGTGGAAGGATAAGAGAGATGTTTTAGTATTATCTACGAAACATGATGATGCTCTGCGTACAGTCAAAACTAAGCGTGAAGCTGTTGATAAACCTGCTATTATCATCGACTATAACAATTCCAAAAGTTACATTGATTTGTCAGATCAATTGAAGGGATACTCAAGTTGTTTACGTAAAGGTGTTAAGTGGTACCGGAAATTAGCAATTGAGCTGCTTACGGGAACAACTCTTATAAACGCGTATAACTTACATCAACAAGTTACAAGAAAGAAAATGCCTGTCACCCAATTCAAAGCATTAGTAGTTGAGAAGTTGATAGGAATTGAATCGCTAAATACTACGCGTGAACAAAGAACTGATGAAAGTCATGTATTAGAAACTACCTCCAAAAGAAGTCGATGTTCACACTGTTATGATAAATTGAAAATTGAAAACGGGTGGCACTATGCACAATCAAAGGCTTCCCAAACACATAATAAATGTAGTGTGTGTAATAAATACTTTTGCATGCCATGTTTTTTTGAATTACACAAGGCTTCACTAAAATAACTTATAACGTGCCATCGAAAAAAAAACATAATTAGTGTAGGCTATGTAAATGTTTTTGATCGTTGCTTTAGCCACTACCACATAATGACATTTATTATTTGACATTTTAAATGTTTTATTATAACCAAAGTTTATAACCTCAAATTAAATGTCAAGGAATAAATGTCATTATGTGAAAGTGGCTAAAGTAACAATCCATTCACATAGCCTACTCTAATTATGATTTTTTTCGATGTGTCTATATTATACCTATATTTATGTTGTTGATATGTTTTGTTTAACGCTGTACGTCAAATATTGTATTAATAAATATGTATCATAAGAACCGGATTATTATTTTCATTTATTTTAATATGTATAAAGCAAAATTATGTGCCAACAAGGTTTTTTGGATCACTGGGCCACCTTATAACTTGTTCTAATACAATTGTATGTAAATGCTGTAGCATTATGAATACAAGCAACCGAATCTAAAAGAACGACACAGTATTCAATCTGATACAGATGGTCCATTAGGACAACATATGTTGTTGCGATTTTGATACAAATGGCGCTTAATGTGTTAAAGCCGCAGGACAGCTAGCATATCAAATTGCAAATGCTTTGAAGAAGAAATATCCGACGTATTGAGATAAAAATCTTTTGGCTGCACAGTTCGAAAACAGAGCCGTGTAAACTGTCTAGTGTTACTGGTACATATTTTAGAGTAAAAAATGTAGAGTATATACCTATTTTAAATTGCCTCTAATAGTAATTTTACACTAAATCGAGCAGTAAAGGATAGGAAGCATGCATCCAAACAGAGACGGTAGACGATAGTGTAAAATTTCCTATCAAAACAGTGTTAACTTCACCCCTTCCACTAATTTCCTAAAACAAGCCGAATCACGCATCAGTTCAATCAATCTGTTATCTGGAGTGTGTCGTCAGAAATTATATAGCTGTAAGTACCTTTCATTTGTTTATTTCTCGCTTTTAGCATACCTACTTACTTAATCACCAAATTGCTGTACAGTACGGTTGTAGTGTTACTTACATAAATACTTAATTGAAACCAGTAGTATTATCAAAGTTCATGTAAATGCTTTTACAATTCGTTTTTCCTTTTGTAACTGTTAGTACGACTATCTGAATAAAAATAGCTACTACTTATTATATATGTATGCACGTAGTTACTATACTAACTTATTGTTAATATTTATGTAAATACATATACAAATTATCATAGACCATCTACTAATTCGGTAGTGCAAAATTGTCGCGTTGAATTACTAGTTCTGACTTTTTAATAAGTAGCATATAAGGATTACTTGAAACATTTATTGTTCCATATCCATAAAAAATATTTTCTTAATTAATTAAAGTTATAGTTCTTATAACAACTGAAACGATGAAATTGTAATCGAAGTGGTAGATTGCACAATATTTTACCCCTGTTCTATTCGTATCATTATATCCATGAAAGAAGAAGCATCTGTGTTACCCATTTGTCAGTATGTTATTCTACGCAACACGATAAATTTGCGTTTTTGTGTGTGATAAAGTGATCAATTGTAACTGCAAGCACAGAAGTATTTCTTCATACTTGCAGAACATCTGGTCGGTAAATAAATCGTAATCTTTATCCAAGGCAAATTATCTAATATGTGCTAACAATGTTTATTTTATTTATATTGATGTTAATTATTCGACAGTTGTTTAAATTATTAATCAATAAATCTATAGAGGTTAAGCGGTCCATAATAAAAAAAAATATTTTTCCAAGATTTCGTCACAGTTTTGTGACTTCTTGAAATGAAATTGTATTTTCTAAAAGTGTAAACAAAATATACGAATGTTGAAAAAATTTTTTTTGTAAGTATTGTACATATTTTTAATAATTGTATGTGTTGTAATATATTGTTTACGCTTTTAGATATACAATTTCCTGAAGAAGTCACAAAACTGTGAAGAAATATTGAGAAAATATTTTATTTTATTAAAGACCGCCTAATCTCTATAGATTTATTGATTAACATTTTAATTATTACTTCTTTTTGCATTTACCCAAATATTTGTAAGTGCAAGGTCATATATAGATTAGGTAAATTTGACCTGTAATACCTTTTCCACTAGTTTTCCAGAAAAAAGAGGGAAGTCTCTTTAAAACCAATTTTAATAACGGCACTGAAATTCATATCGAAATGTTTGTAAATGTACCTATTTGTATATGCGATATATAGATGTATTTAATGTAGAAAATGTAGAAATTTTGGCTATATAGGTACTTACATACTCATTCTCGTTGGTTTAAATTTAATAATGATTAAATTTGATAATAAAATTGATTTTTGTCGAAAATTTTATGTAAGCAATGCCAAATAAACAAGGGTGCTTAACGGACGAAATGTAGTATTTAACATCATTATAGGATTTTTTGTAGAAAAAGAGTTTTATCAAGATGTAGTACTTAACATCATTATAGGATTTTTTTTAGAAAATGAGTTTTATCAAGATGAGGCATATACATTCCACCAAATTAATCAAAATTGAGGAACAATGGAATTATGAAGATTACGAAAATGCTGGTAAGCAATTACAGCATCCCTACTTTTTATATATAATAATTTTCAACACTTATATAATATACAAAGATATTCCCTAGGACAACTTTTACGGGGCAGCAGATAAAAGGTGTCTTATTAATTTACAAAATGAAATTATGCAATACATGTAGAGCATCCTGCTTTGTGGTTTACAATCGAATTCACACATATTGTAAAGGCTACATTCCACCGAGTCCGGCGGCATGCGACACGTTGACGTACGTCAACGCATATATTTTATTTTCTATGCAATTGCTCGGTTGACCTCCCACCTAACACGATACGTCAAATGACGTACGTCACGATGCGGCACGTCGACGCATGTTTTGGTTTGAGCATCAGTTGAATCCGATCTCGCCGTGGTGTTTTGTAGAGAAAAATGGAGGAATTGTTAATAATCGAAGTGGAAAAGCGGGCTGTTCTATATGACAAACGTCTCAGTGCCTACAAAAACTCAAATACACGTGAAGATGCGTGGAAAGAAGTGTCACATGAATTAAAACAAGGTAAGTATTAAATCAGCAAACTTCTTTTATTGATTTTTTGAATTAAAAATACAAGAAAATAATATAAAATATATCATAAAAGTATAAAGAGTAATTTATTAAATTACTTCGTACTGCCAGGGTACTTCTCCTGCAGGTGATATAAACCAATCTGCAAAAGAATTGCGGACATCCATGGCCCGTCTTGTCGGTCGTGAATATTTAACACAATGCTCATTTAAAATCGATTTTGTGTTATTTTCATAATTATTAGGTGTAGGAATATTATCATTTGCATATCTTTCGGTAAACAAAAAGTTATGAAGTATACAACATGTAACGGTTATCAAAGATGCAAAGCTTACATTCACTTCCATACGTTTTAATAGGATTCTCCAAGTGTGAACAGTTATGCCAAATGCATTTTCTACTACTCTTCTTGCTCGTGATAAGCGGTAGTTAAAAACTCGTTCACATATTGCTAAATTTTTTCCTGGAAATGGTCTCAATATATTTTCTTTCAAAGGAAAGGCCTCATCAGCGACTAAAACCAGAGGCAAACCCTTGTTGGTTTGTGGTAGGGGTCTCTCTTTAGGAATTTGCAATTTCTTTGAATTGGTCAACCAATAACGACCAAAGTTGCTATTAGCAAAAACACCACCGTCACTATTTCCTCCGTATGCGCCTACATCTATTGCTATGTATTTATAATTTGCGTCAACAACTGCCATTAAAATAACTGAAAAGAATCCTTTGTAATTAAAATATTGCGAACCGGAGTTTCTCGGAGCAAAAAGTCCTATATGTTTGCCATCTACAGCTCCTAAACAATTAGGCATATTCCATCTGTCCCAGAAATCATCACATGTTTTAAGCCATATGTGTTCACTGGGTTCCGGTATGTAAGATGGCATTAAAGTTCGGCAAATTTCAGAGCAAGTTTCCTTCACTATCAAATTGACAGTAGTTTCACCCATACGATATCTGTAGGCAGCATCTCGAAATGATATCCCGGACGCCAAGACTCTGTAACATAAATGTACTTTTTTACAAATTGATATTTATTGTATACCGGCTAAAAAATTGTAATTAATTTTAACATCGGATTAAATTTTAAATTACGAAAAACTCAACATCGTTACCAGTTGATGTTACTTAAGCTATGCTTGAAAAAGTGAGCTATGTTCCTCACTTCATTTGATACACCCTGTCTAGTTATATTAAAAAGAAAAAATTATTTAACCTAAAATTATGACAACCACAAACGTATTTTTATAAGAATGTTTCTTTTAGATATTGATGTAGTCAAAAAGAGATGGCGGTCGTTAAGGGATGCCTTTATTAAATACCACCGTACCTTGAAATTCAAACCAAGCGGATCAGGAGCTGGGGGCAAAAAGGGATGGGCCTATTATAACTATTTATTGTTTTTGATTCCTCACATTGAGATGAAGGAAACTATTCAAAGTTGTAGTAAGGACAAAATTATTGATAAACCGAACTGTACTTCCGGTACAGAGACACAAACTATTCCACAGACGCAAGAAATGGGCGAAATCGAGGACAGCACATCAAATCATGAATCGGAAAACCCCGTTCAACATGAAAAGTCTGATGAGGTTCTTCAAACTGAAACACCTCGAGCTAGCACTTCAAAATCCGCTGAGAAAAACAAGCTTCAAATAAAAGAAAACGAGATGACACAGATCAGCAATTATTACAAATTATTACAAAAGAAGCGGATCCCGATGAACAGTTTCTGTTGAGTTGCCTACCTATACTAAAACGTTTAAATCAGAGAAAAAACAATATTGCTAGAATCAGGATACAACAACTACTATACGACATTGAGTATGACAACATGCCCAACCAGACATATCCACAAAGGGCGCTATCATCAGCTTCAGGGTATACTTCCACTTCTACAAACCTCGTAAGTCCCACAACAGGAAGTGAAACTCAGTTACCCTGGCAGCCAGATGAGTCTTCTGGGAGTTGGTCATTTCTATAATTAAAGGTTTCCTATCTACTTTCTTATTACTTGTTATTACTTAACAATAATGTTTTGGTATACTGAATAAATGTTTTTAATATAATATAATAGACTTTAGTAATTCTACTTACCTTAAGGTTACAACAAGTCTTTCTCTTGCACCAATACATTTTCGAAAGTTGGTATTTTGCTTTGAAATTCCGTTTTCTAATTGCGAAAGAAGAACATCAAACTGGGATTTTGTCATTCTAAAGTATTGAAAATATCGTTCCGGGTAATTTTCAAGCTCACTACATAACCGATGATATTCTCCGTACTCAATTCTTAACTGATTTATAGGATGAATCCAGTATCTTGCAGACCTCTTTCGGCGTTTTCTTAATAAATATATTGCTAGTGCACGCTTTGATTCTCTTGAAAGATACACCATATTGTTTGGCGTCAAAAAAGCAACTAACGCGACGTGCTTGGTGGAAAGACTCGTAAGTTGTTTGACGTATACCGTCGCCTGTCGTATTTGACGTACGTTAACGTGTCGCACGCCGCCGGACTCGGTGGAATGTAGCCTTAAGTCTCGCTTTTTTGTCTGCTGCGCTGTAAAAGTTGATATACATATATGACCCATACCTTAAAAAATATCTCTAATATAACTCGGATAACAGTGGTTTTCATATTTGTTAAGAAAAATACCTATTTTGTTTCTTTAAAATTCGCTGAAAGCTAGTGATCTAATAAATTTATCCATCTTGGGAGTGTAGTACACTATAATCAATAAATAGTTATGTAGATATAAAGGCGAATCCTAAATTCTCATAAATATGAACTCACACAGCGTCCACTCCGATAGTTTAATAAATAGTTACCTTATCTTGTTTTCTTTGTTTATTTGAGCTACAAAAAAGTTTCCTGAGTTGCAAGGGTATGGGATTTACTTTACGGATATAGATGGAACCATTTTAGAAGAAGATGTTCTAGTGGACTATATTAATCACATAATAAAAAATTCCGAATTTCCAGAAATAGTTGTTTTGAGACAATACAATCGTAGTAGTGGTAATATACCTATATATAAATGACCTACCTATACTAACTACAGTTTTGTTAATATTGCCTTGTAGAACTAGATACTTCGAATGCTTCAACTGTGTCGGTTGTTCCTGATGATATTGTACCGGACTATACCTCACAAACTTCAAGCTACGATCGAATAAGCATAGGTTCTCACGAAATTATAGAAATGATGGAGATTATAGAAAATGTCGAAGAGGGGATTGTAGAAAATGTTGAAGAGGAAATTGTGAACAAAGAGAATATATCAAAAAATTCAGAGTTGCATATCGATAAAGTCGAAAATAATAAAGCGTATCGTTCTAACGAGTCAGTTTTTCAAGATACAACATTGCCTGTAACAATTTGCATTTGTAGTGAAGTGTATTTATGTAAAGTATTTATATTATAGGACTGGAAATCTATTATAATTAGTCGCGGAGGAGAAGAAGTGTTTGACGAATATGAACGCAACGGAATGCTCTCCAACAGAATGCGAATGAAAATCGTTAATATAATGTGTAGTGTTATGATTGAAAAATATGGTATGAAAATACCAGCTTGTGAAAAAGAGTGCATAGGTTCCGTTATTGTATCATTGTTCCCAAATTTAAGGGACCCTTTAGGAAAAACAGGTTATGTTAGTATTAATATAGTTTTGTAAATGTAAAGTAAGTAGAGTAGGGGAGAGTGGGGATACTTGATCCCTAAGGAGACATGATCCCTGTTTGAATTTACCGCTCTAGTATAATTATATTGTGTTTCATTGGTGGCACTGGGTGCGTACTATCCGGTTTCAGTAAACAATCTACATTAAATACGTTAGATATTGCTTGCTGTGATTTTGTGACAGTTTTTTGTTTTTCTCGTCGTCAAAGATCTTTTATGGTAAGTAGTATATATTTTATTTCGTAGTCTAAGTATATTGAATCTAGTTTTATGTGCCACAGTGGTGTTCTGTAGTGTATTACGAACATTTTTAGTAATTTACGCTGTGTTCTTGAGGTTATGTTTCGGTTCTATTTTGATTTTAAACGTTTAGTGTGGCGTCGGGAGAGTTGATCCCGTCCGTTAAAGGGAGATATGATCAGGGGATCAAGTCTCCCTTATATACTTCATATGTAGTATTTTTTTAAACGCCCGGTGTCTGAATTTCGATAAATAAATTTTATTTACTAAATAAACAAATCGTGATACTGTGAATTTATATTTATAACTGGTCGGCCTACTTAAGGCTCTAACATTAAATTTTTATTTCAGATGCCAAGAAAGTATACACCTAAAGTTGGTGTCAAGAAACGTGCTCAGTATGATCCCGATAGTATAGCCGCAGCGGTTAATGCAGTCAAAAATGGAGGGTCCTTTAAAGGTACTGCCAAACACTATAATATTAACGTCATGACGCTCAAGAGAATAATTAGAAGAGGAGACCACTGCTTGCCTGGATTTAAAAAAGCTCTAGTTTTTACAAGTGAAGAAGAAGAGCAGCTTTCGGAGTATCTTATCCAGGCATCCCGTTTAAACTACGGCTTACCTTTAAAAAAAATTTCGCGAACTTGCCTACGAGTTTGCTAAGGCAAATAACAAAAAGATGCCCCCATCTTGGGATTTTAAAAAAATTGCAGGAAAAGATTGGACTAAAAGTTTTATGGAGAGAAATAATCGACTGTCTCTTAGAACTCCCGAGCCAACTAGCCTAGCCCGCAGCTCAGCATTTAATAAACATACGGTTTGCTTCTTTTTTGACAAACTGCGAGCCACACTTGATAAATATAGATTTACACCTGACAAAATTTGGAACATTGATGAAACAGGTGTTACAACTGTCCATAAACCTGGAAAAATCATTGGAGAGAAAGGTGTTAAACAACTGGCAAAGGTGACATCGGGCGAGAGAGGGCAGCTTGTAACGATTTGTTGTTCAGTAAATGCCTGCGGAAATCATGTTCCACCATTTATTATATTTCCACGTGTAAACTGGCAAGATCGCATGCTGCAAGGTGCACCACCTGGTTCTTCTGGCGCTCCTCATCCATCCGGATGGATGACGAAAGAAAATTTTATAAAATATCTGCGACACTTTCAAAAGCATACTAGCTGCAATCTAGACAATAAACAACTACTTATTCTTGATAATCATGATAGCCACGTAAACATTGAAGCAATCAAGTTTGCGCGAGCCAATGGCCTTATCTTACTAACGATGCCACCACATACATCGCACAAATTGCAGCCGTTGGATCGAACAGTTTTCGGTCCTTTGAAAACATATTACAATTGCGCTGCATCTGATTGGATGACCAACCATGGAGGAAAAAACATAACGCTTTACGACATTCCAGGCCTCCTTGGAGAAGCTTATCCCAAGGCTATGGGTCCTACAAATATTATAAGTGGCTTTAAAGTATCTGGAATCTTTCCATTTAACTCTAATATCTTTCAAGATCATGAGTTCTGCTCAAGTTTGGTGACTGATAGGCCAAATCCTTTCGAAGAGATTCTAGACCCGGTTGCTCCAGAAAGAACACCTAGTCCACAGCCCGGACCATCTACACAAAACGATCAACTGCCATTTAAAAATCCACCATCAACAATCTTTGTCTCCCCAATGGATGTTCTGCCATTTCCCAAAGCTCCCTCAAGGGTCAATATGCAAACAAAAGGTCGCAAACGAGGTCGATGTCGAATTTTGACAGATACACCTGAGAAATTAGAATTAGAGACAGAGCAAGCAGAACGAGAAAAGAAAGCTTCAAGTGTGAAAAAAAAATTACAAACAACAAAATTAAAAGTACTAAAAAGAACCAAAACAAAGAGAAAGAACAGAAAAGTGAGAGCTCAGAAGATGAAGAAATTTGGGAAAACAGTGATGATAGTTTGGATGACGTAGACTCATTTTCAGTTCCAGATAGCGACAGTGACACTTCTGAAGTGGAGATCGACAGTTTCTTTCAGAAAATCACTCCTAAAGTTGCAGACTTCGTATTAGTTGAGTTTGCAAATAAGAAAAGCGTAAAATATTTTGTTGGACAAATTACGGAAATTATTTCAGCATCTTCGGAGGTCATGGTAAACTTTTTAAGAAAATCACAGGCAAATTTTCTTTCCCACAATTAGAGACGAGGGAGTGGTCTTACAAGAAACCATAAAAAAAATTTTACCAGCACCGCAGATCAGACGTGGACATTATAACTTTAAAATATCATTTCCACATAACATTTGTATTGATTAAAACTTCAATAAAAACTTTAACATACTTCGTCAATGTAATTTCCTCTATTAACTTTTCATTGAATAATACGTTATTAACAAATAGGGAGACATGATCCCATCGTGATCAACTCTCCCTACGAGTGAGATCAAGTCTCCCTGCTAGAGGGATACTTGATCCCATTTGCCCCATAACAAATAACCAGTTTTTACTTAGTAAAATTGATCCTTTTACCTAGCATTTGCGTGTTTGTGGCTGCACTAAGGTTGCTTGAATAGGATGAATTCAAAAGAAATCAGAAATAGCTTCTTTACTGTGAATTATATTTTAAAACCTAAAATGGGGATCAAGTATCCCTACTCTCCCCTATTTATAATCCCATAATTTTAGGAAGCGTTCTTTACGAATAGGAATGGAGGAGAGGGGTATTTGGCTTGGAGATTAAGAACAGTTGCAAGGAATTTGAATAAAGGGAAGACCATGCGAAAAAGAAAAAGTACCGACGAGCACACAATCATACCACCTAAAACGAGACAAGTTATAACACAAACGGCGGATATAGTCGAAGCGATGGACTATATAAAAAATGCAAGCCCTAATGACACGGAAGGAATATATGAAAAAATGAAGATAAGCTATGCCTACAGAAAGTCACTAGCAACACAAGACTTTTGGATACAATTTCCAAGATTCCAAGATATTTCCTTCTTGGTAAATATTTCCAGTTTTAAAAAGGAACGTCATTATATACATTATATACTTCTAGGTGGAATGCGATTTTAAAATAGCGGGATATGAAAATGCACAATTTGAATCTATGTTTAAAGCTGACATAGACAAAATAATAAATATATATGTAGGGACTGTACAACATAAGTTATTACCTATTACTGGTCAAGGTATGAATAGAATTTCTTGGTATATATTAAACATATATCAATATATTATTCAGAACAAAAAGAAAGTTAACTTCAAAAACAATGTATATGCAATTGATAGTAACGTTATAGTTGACAACAATGTTATATATATAAAAATCATATGTTTCAAAATTTTAGCGACATCTTTTTGTAGCTTGGAACAAGAACATTAAGGCGATTTTTGCATTAGCCCATATGCTACCATCTCCAGCCAGTGTCAGGAATAAGGGCAATTGTTGGGATATTGAGAATAAGATTTTTAGTTTTAAACCAGTAAGTACATAACATATAATGAAATGAAAAAAACAAATATACTTATATTTTAGATAAATACGCCTCTGGCAGAAATTGTTGACAAAAGAGAAACCAATCAGCCATTCTTAGTTGCCCAAGGTTATAACAAATCTGCCATCAGCCAGTATAATATTATAGTAGATGGTAGACACATTCCCTGTCCAAGTGGATGTAACGCAGTAAAAGCGTTCGAATATTTATTTATGTCGCATTACGTATTTAATGTTACATATGAAATAAGTTTAAAATATTTTTGGGAATTTATAGAAACCTATTACTTTCATATCGATGATGGAAAAGTCACTTACACTCCGAAGATGATTGAGTTAAGAACGAGATTGCAAAATAACTGAAATTAGTATTTCTATATTTAAGCCATTACATAGCTTATATGTTTATTCGTATATTTACTTATAATTTATTTTTGGTTTTTTTCAAGAATTACTCGAGCTCAAGAAATATGTTTGTATGTTACCTATGTTCTAGTGGTAGTGTCGCTATATATGATCACATTAAACACTTGCGTTTAGTGCACTCATTATATGATCATACAAAGCTTAAATTACTTTGTGGTGCGCCAAATTGTTCTATGCGATTTAATACATTCAATGGCTACAGAAAACATTTAAAAAAACATCATAATCACTTTGAAGCAAATATCTCTTCAAATAAGGTTGAAAATTTGAATGTTCCATCGTATATCGCTCTCCATCGTAAACAAGGTCCTAGCAGTAGTAACAACTGTTCACATAATATCGATGATCTTTCTTATTGTACTGAAGATGATAACGATATTCGTAACACAGAATTCTCTGAATCAAACTCTATACAGTTAACGGATATATTTAATATGTTGTGTATGTCGTTAACGAGATTGTCGCTTCCACATACCACAGAGAATACCATTTTTAATTGTTTTAGTGACCTTCTGGCTTATATTTTCGAATATTTGATAGATAATTCGACAAATATTACATGCTCAGACTATTTAAAATCTATTCAATGCGAATGCAAAATCGAATTTGAGAAAATTAGTTCCATTTATAAGAGAGATAAGCACCTAAAAACTTTCAAATATGTTCAACCCAAAGAAATCGTTATAGGCATGCGATCAGATAATGTATTTGATGTAAAACAAAAGGTTTATATTGAAAAAAATGTTCCACGGACATTTCAGTACGTGTCTATATTAGATACTTTAAAATTTATTTTACCTAAGTGTAAACATATTTTTCAGCAGACTACTCAATGTGCAGATCCCGGTTCTTACCTCTCTAATCATCAGTTATTTTTAAAGAAACGATATTTTGTACATATACCGGGTGTCCGGATAAGGGTACGGAGCGGCTGTATCTCGACAATGGTAGTCAGCAGAAGTTCTGGAAAAAAATTCTTATACATAAAGTGGGTAAGAAAAATTGTTGGAAATTATTTTTAAGTGTGTAAATCGACCGCTAGAGGGCGTAACTGCTGCGAAGAAACATAAAATCTACGCTATCTCGGAAAGTCAGGTAATCACCTATAACTTTGAAAACATCATTTTATAGCTTGGGTAGTACTGCATCATTTTGTCTTGTGAAATTTTTTTCTATCAGCCATAATAAAGGAGGGGGAAACCGATGAATTTATTAATCTTTATATTGTAATATCTCTTGAACCATTCACCCGATTTGAATATTTTTGATTTCGTTAAAAAGAGCATTTTGTGGACTCTTAAATCAATTTTTTCTTAAATTTTTCTATTTAAACCAAATAAACTAGAGGACGTTATCTGCAACGTTCTTACATTTTTGTGATTTTTGGAATAAAGTTAAATGGAACGATACTATGTTCCTGACAGATTCTTGGCCACAATATAATTATCCGAATTTTAGTGAAAACCGCATCGCGATATGTCCATGCGTTCTCGATTTATAGGAGAAAATGTTAAAAATTAGAATACCTCAATCGTATCAAGTTACCTTAGTAAGAAAAACAAATCAGGTAGCCATGGTTACCCGTAAATTGAAACGTTTACGAGTTTGACAGCTGCCAAAAGTTATTTCTGATAGTTTCTGTGACTTATAGTTATTTTGTAATCGATCTTTTTTCTGTAAAAAAATATGCCGTTTACTAACGCAGAAGCATATGATATGCTACGTATTTATTTTCAATGTTTCGAAAATGCTGTAATTGCGTCGCGACAATATGCAATGCAATTTCCAGAAAGAAGACATTTTTCTCGAGAAGTGTTTTCAAGATTGGCTACTCGTTTACGAGAGACTGGCAGCGTGCAGCCCATTAGAGCACCAATAAGAAGGCGTGGAACATGTAACGAGGCAAATATTATTAACGTTTTAGCCTACGTGAAAAACGACCCATTCTTAAGCATAAGAAAAATTGCCAACGACCTAGGAGTCCCAAAAACAAGTGTCCAAGAGATTCTTCAACGCAATAATATGCATCCTTACCACATTGTCCTACATCAGGCATTAAGAGACAGTGATTATGATAGAAGACTGAACCATTGTCACTGGATGTTAAATATGATTCGGGAAAATCCAAATTTTTTGTCGCAAGTATTATGGACGGATGAAGCGTCTTTTTGTAGCTCAGGGGGTGTAAATTTGCATAATATGCATTATTGGTCGGAGCAAAACCCACATTGGATGCGGCAAGTAGCATATCAAAATCACTGGAGTTTGAACGTATGGTGCGGGATCGTGGAAGGAAAAATTATAGGCCCATATTTTTTTGATCAATCCCTTAATGGAGAAAGGTTTTTAGAATTTTTAAACGTTTCTCTTCCACCACTTTTAGAGGACATCACGCTGGAAACAAGAAGAAACATGTGGTTCCAGCTCGATGGTTGTCCGGCGCATTACAACCGAAACGTACGTCAGCATTTAGAGGAGCAATATGCAAATCAGGTTATTGGAAGAGGAAGTCTATTTCCGTGGCCAGCGCGTTCGCCGGATTTAACTTGTTTAGATTTCTATCTGTGGGGTAGACTTAAAGACTTGGTGTTTCAAGAACAACCGACAACCCGAGGAAACATGATGGAAAGAATACAAAATGCCATTAGAAGCTTGTCTAGGGCTGAAATTGAAGCGGCAGTTTTTTCTACCGAAAATAGATTACGTAAATGCATCGAGAAAGATGGACAACATTTTGAACATTTTTAATGTAAAATAACATTTCTAACGTATTTTTGGATGAACTTTAATTATAATTGTTTTGTGTTTATTTTGTTTTACAATTAAATTATGTTCTGCTGGCCTGTGGCTTTGAGATTTGTTTTTCTTGCAAAGGTAACTTGATACAACGCAATTACAGCCTTTTCGGCACATTACAAAGTTTTGGCAGCTGTCAAACTTGTAATCCTTTCAATTTACAGATAACCATGGCTACCTGATTTGTTTTTCTTACTAAGGTAACTTGATACGATTGAGGTATTCTAATTTTTAACATTTTCTCCTATAAATCGAGAACGCATGGACATATCGCGATGCGGTTTTCACTAAAATTCGGATAATTATATTGTGGCCAAGAATCTGTCAGGAACATAGTATCGTTCCATTTAACTTTATTCCAAAAATCACAAAAATGTAAGAACGTTGCAGATAACGTCCTCTAGTTTATTTGGTTTAAATAGAAAAATTTAAGAAAAAATTGATTTAAGAGTCCACAAAATGCTCTTTTTAACGAAATCAAAAATATTCAAATCGGGTGAATGGTTCAAGAGATATTACAATATAAAGATTAATAAATTCATCGGTTTCCCCCTCCTTTATTATGGCTGATAGAAAAAAATTTCACAAGACAAAATGATGCAGTACTACCCAAGCTATAAAATGATGTTTTCAAAGTTATAGGTGATTACCTGACTTTCCGAGATAGCGTAGATTTTATGTTTCTTCGCAGCAGTTACGCCCTCTAGCGGTCGATTTACACACTTAAAAATAATTTCCAACAATTTTTCTTACCCACTTTATGTATAAGAATTTTTTTCCAGAACTTCTGCTGACTACCATTGTCGAGATACAGCCGCTCCGTACCCTTATCCGGACACCCTGTACAACTGTACTATGATGATATAGAGACAGCAAATCCTTTGGGTAGTAAAGCAGGATGTCATAAAATGGGTGCACTTTATTTTACCATAAGAAATTTTCATTATGCCGTAAATAGCAATTTAAGTAATATTAATTTAGTTGCCCTATTTTTTGCACAGGACCTAAAAGAACCCAATATTTCAATAAATACAATATTGAAGCCATTAGTAGATGATCTCAAAGTTTTAGAAACTGAAGGTCTTGAGATTGAAGGCTTTGACGAACCCGTTTATGGTGCTTTAGTGTCACTCTCTCATGATAATCTCGCAGCAAATTGTTTGCTTGGAATGGTAGAGTCGTTTCAGGCAAACTATTATTGCAGATTCTGTTTAGAACATAAGAGTACTTTACGTACTATGTCTTCTTCAAAATTTGTTACGTTACGAAATAATAATAACTATGAACAACACTGCTTGGAAGCTTCAGAGGACAACCCTGTTTACGGAATTAAAAGAAGATGTATACTAAACGAACTTAAATACTTTAAAGTATGTGATTCAATGTCTGTAGACATTATGCATGACCTTCTAGAAGGTGTTGTTCCCTTAGAAGTTAAACTATTTATACAAGAACTTGTTAAAAGTAATACCATAACTCTATATGACTTAAATGAACGTATCAAACTTTACAATTACGGCGAACTCAATCGATGTATAAAACCTAGTCCTATAAATTTGGACAAATCAGGGAATCTCGTAGGTCAGCGAGCCATGCAAGCGTGGTGCTTAATGCGCTATTTACCATTGATATGTAGCGATATAATAAGTCCGGAACTACGTCGCAAATATAATGTGCTTCTTCTGTTGTTAGATATCATGTCTATTTGCTTTGCACCAGTTATACCCGAATTAGAAGTAAACACTTTACAAAATCTTATTGAAGAACATCACAAACTATTCATAAACACTTTTGAAAAGATGTTGACTCTAAGCAACACTTTATGATCCATTATCCAGAAGTCATAAAAAGAATGGGACCACTTATACACTTATGGTGTATGCGCTACGAAGCTAAACATGCTGTTTTAAAGTGTCTGGCGCAAAGGCTTAGGAATTTTAAAAACATTGCTAAAACTTTAGCAACAAGAATGCAAAGTATGACTATTGTCAATACGAAAACGCATTCTTATATTTATGACTTGGAGTTCAAGTCTGCAACTATTGTAAAATTTTATGAATACTTCTACAAAGAACTTATTAAAGAGTATATTTCTGAATTTGCGGACAATGTTTCAATTATTATAGCTAAATGGCTCAAATATGGCTATCTTTATAAAAGGGGATGGATATTGTGCACAGGCAAAACAGTCAGCAATTTTCCTTTATTTGAAGAAATACTTGATATTGTTATTATTGAAAATAATCCTTTCTTTGTAACACGTATGTGGCACACCGTAGAGTTTAATCGGTCATTGTATTCTTATAAACTAGAAGTGGATAAGAATGTATGTTATAATATTGTAGCTTTGAAACAACTACAATACAGAGAACCTTATACTTTGCATCAGCCGCATACTGTGACTGATGTAAGCGAAATGTTTTTGGTCCCAAAATACCGTTGTTATTTTGTAAATACCTAATTAATATTACAGTGGTCAATAAATGCTTATAATAAATTGTGACTATTTTTCTATTTTTGTTATTCATGCTAGGTATAGAGTTAAAAATAAAACACATTTACTGTATATAATTACAAATTAGCTGAATTAACGAAGAGTGTGTTTGAAAAGCTATAAAATTGTACTATACTTTGATTCAATTGTGCCTTACATTATATTCAAGTGAAACTTGTTAACAATACTGATTTTCGTAATGTTATACTACAATCGAATTTTTTCTTGCACTGCAAATGTTAATATGTCAATAGGTACGTATCTCTGAAGTAGAATATTCACTATACACTCATTAGTGTAGATAATAGTGTAAATGGATGTTATCACTAAAATTGTTAAAAGAACGTGTAAAAGTAGAGTAAATGTATTTACACTACGTAGAGAGATGTTTACCCGTGCACTCCGTGTTAATATTTTACTCTAAGAAGAGTGGACCTATATAAACACCGGCTAGTGTTAATTATTTACACTAAATTTCTAACTGTGTGGAGAAGACTGGTTGTATAGCTTTATGAAAAAGCATTCTAAACTGTCATCAAGAAAACCTGAAAACACCAGTCTAACCAGAGTAAATGCTTTTAATAAAGAAACTGTTGAAATTATAAAGATGTTCTTAGAAGAGCTAAGAATCAGTATACACCAGATCGTATTATAGTGTGTGGTTATTATAAAGATGGAAAGATGGATGGAAATTATAAAGATGTTTTTAGAAGAGCTAAGAATCAGTATACACCAGATCGTAAAATAAACATTGATGAATCCGGTATTTCAACGGTACTGCAAGCACCAAAAGTTCTTGCAAAACGAGGAAAAAGCAAGTGGGGCAAGTAACAAGTGGAGAACGTGGTACATTGGTTACGTTTATAGGTATAATATGTGCATCTGGAACAGGCTTAAGCAAGAATATCTAAGCGGAGCACCAGCAGGATCAATTTGCTTCGGTTCAGATAGTAGGTGGAGCAATGCAGATATTTGTTTAAACGCCTTACAACATATTAAGAAATATACACGTTGCTCTAAAGACAACCCACATTTAATTATAGCTGATAACCATGAGAGTCATATAAAACTACCGGTCATTCAATTCTGTAGAGAAAATGGCGTTACCTTGGTAACATTTCCGCCCAACTGCACTCATCGAATGCAGCCGTTGGGTACAGGTCTTTTCCCCCTTTGAAGCACGGCTCAAAACTTCTTTTGATGAGTATTTATTAACTAATCCTGGCAGTGTTATAAAGATCGATCTAGTCCCTCGACTGTCGGCTCAACCATACTACAATTCCTTTACGCCACTAAATATTATTAGAGCTTTCGAAAAAACAGAGATATGGCCGCTCAAATTTGAAATATATGATAATATGTATGTTGCGCCACCCAAAACTATTAATCACGATGATGCAGTTACATTACAAGCCACTAGCGTTTCTGAATATAAAGAAGATTCTATCAAGTTCATTGGAAAAATTCTGGACACAATATTAGCCAATGTTATTCAAATTAACATGAATTCAAAAACAAAAATTTTAGACATTAGACCGCTTCCAAATATACAATACATCTTCAAAAATACAGTGTGTTTCACTTTTCATGGGGACACCTAAATAACTTTTTTATTTTGAAAGCAATCAATATAAAATTTTTATCAGTTATGTAGGCCACGACAATGCATCTTTTCATATGAATAGAGTTTTTATAAAGTCAAAATCTAGCCAACTACGATTAAAATAAAAAGTAGCGTTTCAAGTCGGGTCATAGTAGCGATTAAGATAGAGCAAAAAAGTATTAAGAAAAGTTATTACAAATCACTCAAGAACTCCAAATACCAAATTTCTCTGAAAAATTTGTAATTTTACATTTTTCTCCATTTTTATGCCATCAGCAGATGATAATTTGTTATTGCAATAATAAGAGTGCCATGAAACAAGAAAACGATTCATCAGTTCAAACGTCAAACATCAAACGTCAATTCACTAAACAGTTTACTTCAGTTGCAACTATCGAACTTTGCTAAGCAATGGCCGATAGACATTTAAGTATTGCTGAAAAAGTAGAAATTATTCGAATTGTTGGTGACAATGTACGTTCTACCCGAGAGGCGGCTAGAGAGTTTAACGCGAGGCACCCTGAACGTCCACCCATCCGTCATCGAACTGTTGCATACTTGAATAATATTTTCAACACTACTGGAAATGTTACTAAACCACGTCCACGAGGATTGAACAATCGAGAACACCATTTAGATGCAGTAATATTAGCAGCGTATCGTAATAATCCTCACACGAGTTTACGAGATATGGCTAGAAATTTAAATATCTCTTACTCTAAAATTTGGAGATGTCTCCGTCGTCACAAATTGAAACCGTATAAGCCAAAATATTTACACACTCTTGAAGATGGAGATCTCCATAGAAGAATGGAGTATTGTCTATGGGCTCAAGGTAATTAATTAAATGACAGAGAATTTTTGAAAAAAATTATGTTTAGTGATGAAGCTACATTTACTACTAACGGTGTAGTTTCGTCCCAGAACTGTAGATACTGGGCAACAGAAAACCCAAACTGGGTCATCAACTGTAAAAGACAATATTCACAGAAAATTAATGTGTGGTGCGGAATTTTAAATGCACGAATCATTGGCCCGTTTTTCTTTTTTGACACGCTAAATGCAGAAAGGTTTTTACATTTTTTAAATACTGAATTAATGGATGTGCTTGATGATTTACCACTGGATGAGAGGCGAGATTTGTACTTCCAGCTAGATGGATCCCCGGTTCATAACGCAAGAATAGTGCGAGCATGGTTAGACGAGAACTTTCCGTTAAGATGGATAGGTCGTAATAGCCCGTTAATAGAGTGGGCTCCTAGATCGCCTGACATTACACCACTTGACTTTTTCCTTTGGGGAACTATTAAAAATGTTGTGTATGCATCAAGACCTCAAAACATACAGGAACTGTGTCAGAGAATCCGACAAGCCTGCCGAGAAATTTCCCCAGAAATACTACGACGAGTTGTACTGAATCACAAAAGACGATTGGAAAAATGTATCCGTCTTCAAGGTGATCTAGTTGAAAAAGATCCTATTTAAAATATTGTTCGTTAAATTGTTGCTATATTTTGTTCTTTAATACTGAATAAAATTTGCGAATCGTTTTCTTGTTTCATGGCACTCTTATTATTGCAATAACAAATTATCGTCTGCTGATGGCATAAAAATGGAGAAAAATGTAAAATTACAAATTTTTCAGAGAAATTTGGTATTTGGAGTTCTTGAGTGATTTGTAATAACTTTTGTTAATACTTTTTTGCTCTATCTTAATCGCTACTATGACCCGACTTGAAACGCTACTTTTTATTTTAATCGTAGTTGGCTAGATTTTGACTTTATAAAAACTCTATTCATATGAAAAGATGCATTGTCGTGGCCTACATAACTGATAAAAATTTTATATTGATTGCTTTCAAAATAAAAAAGTTATTTAGGTGTCCCCATGAAAAGTGAAACACACTGTATATACTGATTCTCCAGAAAAAGATAAAATTCAAGAAAGAGAAAAGAAGAAGCACATACAATTACAGAAGCAAGCAAAAAAGCAACCCGAACGGAAACGCTTAGTAAACCTCAATCCAAAATAATTGAGAAGAAAGAAACGGTAAAATCGAGAGAACCACAAACAGAAGAAGTACAGTCTACTAGTAACCTATCTTTAACCCTGCGTCGGGCGCGCCTTAGAAACTACCGAGATCGGACGCGGTCTGTCTGAGCGGCTCAATTTGGAAAACTTCACTTTTGTAGAGATGTACATATTTGTTGAAAATAAACTTATATATTCAGTACAAAACATTAGTTAAACACTAAAATAATTTGAAAAACGTTTATATTAAGCGACTTAGATGATAGGTAATACAAGTATTTCAATCGGAATCCACCTCCCTAAGTTCAGCTGACGGGGGGCACTGACAGACCGAAAAACAGGCATCACATATTGTGTTGGCATGGGAGAGGCAGATCCCTTGGTTGCATTTTTTGCAAGAATAGTTCGTCAATCTTCTGATTCCTGTTTCCACAGTGCAAGTGGCACATCTACTTCTTTTTTTTGAGGTGGGGGTGATTTTCCACGGTTTTCCGCGGGGAGAAATCTTTTTAGCCGGACTTGCATGGTGGTGTGGAGGCCGGAAGTGATCTGAACCTACTTTCATATGGGTAATTTTATTTACAGATAAATATCTTCTCGGAGACTCTGCGTATCCATGTCTTTTACATCTTCTATGTCTGTATAGAGACAATGGACATTTGTCTCCTCGACAAAAAAAAAATTATTTATCAGCTCAGTCAATGCAGACTAGATATAGAGCATACGTTTGGGATTTTAAAGCAACGATTTACAGTGTTACTCCATTGCAAATTAAAAAACGTAAAAAACATTTGCCATTTAATTAGGGCATGCTGCGTACTACACAACATAGATGACAATGCTATCTGTGATGATGACAGTATTGAGGTAACTGATTCCTCCTCCTGAGGGAAAAAGATACAGGATGAAGTTTTCAGAGATCTACTAATTAAGTATCCACGCAATAATTTGTAGTAGTTATAGATATAAAAGAAGTTGGTTTAAAAATTCAATTAATTCTTTGTAAAAATATTGTCCTTGTATTTAAAATAGTGTTCGTTTTTTTCTGTACACTTGGTTGCAGAAAAAATAATGTAATCGTCAACATAAGCAATGAGTTGTAAGTACCGTTGGCACATTTGTACACAAGCTTAATAGGAGATATTTCTAGCGTTATTGGGTTTGGGATCGGCCAGCTAGGCGTACGAATGATAGTAATCTTGAATTACAAATTAGTATGCATTTTTGTGTCAAGTATAAAACATTCCTAAAACTGTTGTCTTATTGTGGTACATGCAGTGTCTGCTTTGTCCACATTTTTAAACACATTTTTTTCTATTATCTTTTAGTTGTTTCGTTTGTGTTTTGCAATAAAAAGTTTTGTTTAACCTTAGTTTGCATTGGAAAAAATACGTTCCAGTTTGTTCAATAAATTAACAAATATATTTACCAAAATACATTTTTTGTCTTATTGTGGAACACTCTCCTCTACGTCTTGCTGGCGATAATGTGCTTTCAGCAAGAGAAGCTGCAAGAGAATTCAATAATAGACACCCAGATATACGAGTAAGTCGGAGTACTGTACAACGCATTAACAAAGTTTTTAATGAGTTTAAAATTGCTTAGTACCAGGTATAACGGACGTCGTGGAATTTTGAGAAATAATGACCAAATTATAGAATATTTTAACAACCCCCGGTGTAGCATTAGAAAGTATTAGAAGATGCCTAGAAAAAAAAACTAAATAAAGGCTTTTAAGCCAAAAATTTTGCATACATTGGAATTGGGAGATGAGGAAACACGATTAGAGTTTTGCTATTGGCTACAAGGGGAATATCTAAATAATCTTAATCTTTTGAATGAAATTTTATTTAGCGATGCCACATTTACAACAAATGTGGTGGTTTCAAGTCAAAATTGCCGTCACTGGTCAGCTGAGAATCCGGACTTCGTCATAAATGCAAAGAGACAGTATTCGCAAAAAATTAACGTTTGGTGCAGACTACAAAAAGACAGAATAATTGGTCCTTTCTTCTTTGAGGGTAATATAAATGCGAATGGATTTTTTAATTTTCTTGGGAACGAGTTTTGGAACGCAAATTTTGGATCATTCAAAAAACCAAAAATAAAAGCACGTGTACATAATTCAAAATCAAAATTTAGAATTAAGTGCCCCGCTCTGCAAGAAAACACTAATATGTCTACACGAGAAATTGCTCACTACATGCAGGTATCGCATTCTACAGTTCAGTACATTCTGAAGAAGCACAAGTACTTTCCTTATAAACCACGGAAGGCGCATGCTCTCGGTGAAAACGACCCTCAACGTAGGGTTCAATTGTACACGGTTTTCATGAATAAACTAAGGGAAGTCCAATTTTTTATCGTCGTGTGTTGTGGTCAGATGAATGCACTTTTGGGAAAAATGGTGTATTCAACAGAAATAATCATCGCCATTGGAGCACTGAACATAACTATGTTGTGGTGCAACACAATTTGCAAAATCGATTCAGTGTAAATGTATGGTGTGGCATTTTAGGGGATAGACTAGCAGGGCCTTTTTTTGTTGAGGGTAATCTAAACCAAGAAAAGTATAATTAATTTGTTACGCAATGAAATAGGCGATTACTTAGATGAGTCGCCACTTGCTGAGTTAAATAGGGTGGTGTTCCAACAGGACGGTGCCACACTCCATAATGCACGAATGAATACTGATTTTCTAACTAATTATTTTGGCGTCACGTGGATGGGCACTTACGGACCTATTCGATGGCCTGCTAGATCGCCAGATCTGAATCCACTGGATTTTTTTCTGTGGTCTTATATTCAAGATCATGTCTATTTGACTGATACCAGAAATGATTTAGTAAGAAGAATAGTACAAGTATGTCATGAAATACCACCAAATCTTATATTAAACGCAGCAGTCGAAGTTAATAGAAGGTGTCAAATGTGTCTGGAACAAAATGGGGCCAATTTCGAACATTTGATTCATTAAAAGCTAAGCTTAATTACTGTAAATTTCGTAGTTTTTTTAATAACAATAAAAATGTCACTCATTTTGATGGAGGTGTCTTCAGGAAATAAATCTTTATTAGAATAAGTAAAAAAAAAATATGTAGTACAATTAAAAAAAAGTTAACTACTGTCTGTCAAAAACGAAATGTCAAAAAAATATTTTTGTTAATATCAGGTTGTGACGAATCCGTCTTGCAGAGAGTAAAATGAGAAAATTTCTTTTATGTATATATATGGGGGTTTATGTAATTTCCCTTAGTTACTAGCGAATACGTATTTTACCAATTACCTTCCGAAAGTTTTCACTTCAAAACAATCAGTCTTTACACGAACTATTATTTGACATCGGTGTAAATACTGAAGCCGATAAGGAAGTTGCCTGTGGTAAGTCGCGAGAACGGTGGTGAATCAAGGTTCCACTTATCATTATCAGGTGTCACCAGCGTTCTCCGAGCGACGTTCGAAGTGATCAGAGATTTTACTCCACAAAAAGGTAATTACCGACCCAGACACCCAGCATCTAGACAATATTACAGGATTACAGTTTTTAGTTTGACGATTTAGTTTGACATATCATTCATTAACCCTTAAAGTCCTAGCGTTACCATATGGTAACGGTAAACATAGGCAACTTTAACCCCGTTATATATTATAATTAAATATTTTTCTAATAGATGGCTCCGTTGCATCGTTTCTTGAAAGATCAGTAATGGCGATACAAATGGTATAATACACATGTTTTTTTATGTACATGACCAAAAAGTGCTGTTGGAGTTTGATAGCGGTTTTGTTTTTGTGACGAGCTATGGACGTTGCGTTTGAGTAAGTATATTTTTTTAAAGTATAAATGATTTAAATAACTTTTGTACGTATATGACCAATGAAATATGTAGTATTTGAATGTGGTTATTGTAGAATCCAAATTTGTTAACGTTTTCGTTGTATTCATATATGTATGATGGCGTTACCATATAGTAACGCTAGGACTTACTATTAGCAAATATATTTTGTTACAGAGCAGGACTTAAGCTCGAGGAAGCTCTGAGACTTGCGTACGATGACGACGTGACGGCTATTTAGATAGAACCTCCAGAGTCAAATGTTTTAACTGATGAAGATTCCGATGATGAGAACATTGGTGGTTCAATAGATAAGTTATCGGGTCCTCAAGTACGTGCTCAAGCTGAAGTAAAGTTAGCCAATTCGGATAGAATCTCTGGAAGTACACCTTGTTCTTCACGAAATTTTAGTTGGGTTGATGGAGACTTAGAACATCAATCCAAAAATTCATTTGAGGCTGACTATACTTGCTATAAGGATCTCTCACCCATTGAATTAGTCGAAAAGTTTCTAGATGATTAAATAATGTCATTACTTGTGGAAGAAACGTCACGATATGCCTTATTCAAAAACTTTAGTGATCCGAAAGTATCAAAAAATGAAATGAAATGTTTTATAGCTATTCTAATTATTACTGGCTATGTATCGTTGCCAGGAAAGCGGTATTATTGGGAATCACAGGGTGACATGAGAAATAGCACAATTTCTGAAGCTATGAGACGCAATAGATTCTTTGAGATTATGAAATGTTTGCACTGTGCTGATAATAGCAATCCAGATCCTTACGATAAAATGTGGAAACTAAGACCGTACATGGAAAAACTGAAATTAAAATTTTTACAACATTATGTTCCCGAGAAAGAAATGAACTACGATGAAAGCATGATAAAATACTATGGCAAACCAATCCGTTTCGGTTAGAAGATGTGGTGCATGAATACAGTGTCTGGATACCTTGTAAACTGTGAAATATACCAAGGAAAGAGTTCAAAGCGTTTTATACCATATGAAGAGCAATTTGGAAAAGCGGCTGCTCCGCTTCCTTCTATGCTGGATGAATGGCCAGGACCGAAAAGGAATTTGCCTTATGTCCTATATTTCGATAATTTATTTACGTCTATAAACCTACTAGAAAATTTGAAAGAAAGGGATTATCATGCAACAGGTACTTTTAGGGAAAATCGTATACCTAAAGAATGTCCATTATCTGACAAGAAAACGCTGCAAAAACGTCCTCGAGGAACACACGAATCAATTATAGAAAAAGAGTCTGGAATTATATTCGTCCGCTGGGTCGATAATAACGTAGTTACCATGGCTTCCACTTGTTATGGGGTTAGTCCTATTACTAATGTAAAACGTTTTTCTCAAGCAGAACATAAGATTATAAAAAATACCACGACCTCACCTTATTGGCCAATATAACGCTTATATGGGAGGTACAGATCTTATGAACGAAAATTTACCAAGATACCAAATTAGTGTAAGAGGTAAAAAATGGTGGTGGGCAATTTTTACTTGGTTTGTTGATGCTGCTGTTAACAATGCATGGCAAATTCATAGAAAGGCAAACCATTCTACCATGACACAATTGATGTTTCGAAGAGAAGCAGCAGTAACTTATCTAAAAAGTTATGGAACTGCTTCTAAAGGTGCAGGTAGGCCAGCTATTTCTAAATCAAGCTTATCGTTGAATCGAATTTCCGATCATGTAAGATATGATCAAACTGATCATCTTATTATTGAAGTGCCAAACAAAAAACGGCGACGATGTGCCGGAGAAGGCTGTATATCGAGTAAACGCACTATGTGCAAAAAATGTGATGTAGGACTTTGTGTAGCTTGTTTTTCAATATTTCATACTATGTAATTCTTATATTTGTACATTCTCAATAATAAATAGTTAGTAATACTCTCTTACGCATTGTTTGTTCTATATCAAAATTTGACCTCGTTAAGTCCTAGCGTTACCATATGGTTACGTCAATTTTTCGGCAAACTAGGGAAATTTTTTCGCAGCAAACTAACTATATGTCCTAATTTAACCAAAATCAATGTTGTGAAACTAAAAAAATATTAAAATTGTGAAAAGAAAAAATCTTGGCTTTTAAGGGTTAAAATCAGATACGGAAATAATTTAAAAAATTATTGGTATCTGCTCTAAGCTTCTCGAAGAGCGTATAGAAACTCCTTTCCAAATACCTCACTCTTAACGGGGGATGTACGCAGTACTGCCTTTTTTTGGTGTATTTTTGGTTTCGGTACTTCCTTCTGAGATATAAGAGCGCAAGAAGATAACGCTTGTTAATAAGTGCTGCACATCTTTCTGTTACTACGATTAAAAAGCTACTGCGCAACTGCGCTATAATCAACGGCATCGAGAATGCCGACGTGTATGAAAAGAGCGACTGACGGGCAACGGCATCGATACCGGCGCCAATGTTGCCGGTGTGTGTGAAAGCGGCCTTAGGGTGGGTTTATCAATGTGAGGATAAAACTCTTAGTCAACACGTTGACGTTGCACGGTTTCTATATTAAAAAGTAGTATACACATGTTGACTGTTACTTTAGAAAGTAACTGTACTCTACCACTGCCACACCAGAAGGGTTATACGTACTTAAGAAAATCCCCTCCATGATATGCAATACTTAGTGCGCATGCATACAGAACGCTGTCCAGCGTCGTAGGTGCCAATTGCTTAATACGCGTTGGCAGCTGTCCTCTCGTGAAGTGTTACAGTTAGAAGTTGTGCGCAACAATTGGATTTGTTTTTGGCGACAGGTAAACGACTATTATATTATAGAATCAGATAATAAGAAAAATTATATCAGTAAAAACTTTGATTACTTTGTAGGTTATTTTTTGGATCCAGAAATGGAGGAAGATGACAAACTATATGAGCCCTATGTCAGAGAACCGAATAAACTGATTAGATTATATAGACATTGGGTCAGACTCTGAATCAGCTGACTCTCCTGATCCGTATGAAGATGATGGTGAATTTCGTTCTGATGAAAACTATGAACCCAGTGAATCATCAGTATCAAACAGTAGCGAAGAAGAAATACTAGAAGAAACAGAATAAGAAATAAACTCATCAAATGATTCGCCATTGCCTTCGCCTGGGCATTCGCCAGCACCTCCTGCTGGGCATTCGCCAGTGCCTTCAAATGATAGCTGGCAAACAACAACGTCATCTATTTCTCACTTCAACTTTGACGAAACTAGTGTTGTGGCCTTAAAATACATATTAATCCTGATGCCACACCTTTACAAACTTTGGAGCTTCTATTTACCAATAATGTTATGGATTATTTGATTGAATGCTCAAATAATTATGGCGAAGCACTAACTATGACCAACAGACCTAAAACAAGAAACAGTAGAGACGCAATATTCCGTCCTATAGATAATGAAGATATGAGAACATTTTTAGGTATGTCGGTTTCTGTTTCAAAATTTTAGTTTTGAGTGTTTTATTTTGGGTTTGCGCCTGCTGCAAGGCTAAATTTCGACCACACACATGCGTTGATTTTTTCTTATTCGGACGCTTTATATTTCCACCCATTTTAATCTAAAAATAAGGAGAAAGGACAACCATTTATTAATATGCTTTTATCAAACTATCAAGCTGCCTACAGTCCAACCAAAGAGCTTTCAATGGACGAATCACTATTACACTATCGTGGTAGGCTCAGTTTCAAAATGTATATAAAAAGTCCCGTTATGGAATTAAATTTTTTGATTTGAAAACTCATACTAATAGTACACTAAAATCGAATAGGAAGAGCACCCCAAAGATTTGGTAAAAAAAAACTTACGGAGGAGCGAACATTTTTGGATCCGCAAGAAAAAAGTTTATGTCTCAAAATGGAGGGACAAAAGAGATGTGCTGGTCATAACCACACGTAATCAACCTCGATTTATTGTTGTCAAAACTAGATTTGGCAAAGAAAAACTCAAACCCGAAGAAGTTAGCACATATAACGACCATACGTCTGGAATCGATTGCTGTGATCAGATGACTTCTACATACCTATTCTGCACCACGAAAAACGATAAGAAAGTGATTTTTCACCTTTCAGATCTCACAGTATGGAATGCCTTCTTCTTATACAGAAAATACTGCAAGGGTAATTCTAAAAAGTACAGATTCGTCCAGTTCAGGGATGAGCTAATAAAGTCTCTGACAAACCTCCCTGCAAACATTGAAGGAAAAAATCTTATAAGACGACAGAGAAATGACAATCGTCAAACAGAACATGCCTGTTTTGAACCTGAATCTTCTCCTTCATCAGGTTCAAGCGGTCATTGGCCTGAGAAATCCAAGAAAAAATCTGTTTTTTTTTTTAAATGCCGAATGTGTGCCAAAAAATGGCATACGAAAGGAAACCACCTACAGATGTAACGGTTGCACAGAAAAGACGCTATTATGTCCAGATTGTTTTGAAGCCTGGCATCTACGAAAATAAAATATTTACTATGAAATTATTTTGTTTTTACGTCAATAAAGTTTATTGCATTATTCTTGCTTTTGATTTTAAATTATTACTTGAATATGACAAAATACATATATTTGAAACACAACGCTCATATGCGTTCTGGCGTTCTGCAAAGTTGTGTGACGTGACAGAACGCTGCATGGCGCCAAAAAAATGTTTCAAAAATTCCCTCCTTACCCTTAAAGGACATTGGTTTATAAGTCAGTTGTAGTAGAAGCAGAAGTAAGTTTCTTCACTTCCAGACAGCAGGTGTCTATAGGATAAATCTGTCAAGGGGTTGAAGTAGCCGACAAATGTTTATCCAGTAAATATTTTGTTGCGCGCGCAATCTTTTCGCAGTTTAACATTTTATAATGTACAGTGTGGTAATGTCGAACACGTTAGGTTAGATTGTAAAATTATAAATAAAACAATTTGATTGTACGATGGAACAAAAAAAAGGAGTGCAAATTTTAGCAAGGGATTGATATTTTAGTAAATATTATTTACAAATATAAAGATATGACAGAAAACAAAAAAACTGATGTTACTACATGGAAAAGCAAGAATGAAATGTGGGAAAAAATATTGGTAGAATTTATTGTGTTCGGGTAATTTTTCTAGGGCCGAGGTCGAGCTTCTAGACCCGAATGATTCCGACTCTCGTAGAAAGACCGCTACGTAGTACGACGAGAACATTTTCTTTATTCTTTATCTCTTTTCTATCTCTATTTCTATCAAGTTACATAGTTCCCGGTCGGAAGTGGTTAAAGCTGTATTTACAAAAGCTTCCAAATATTACCAAACGAAACAGTGAAGTAATATCCAAGGCTAGGGCAGCAGTCACGGAAGAAGCCATTCGAAGTTGGTTTGGAGAGTTAAGTGACCATGTAGTAAGAGAAAATTGTGCGGACATTTTGAATAACCCCGACAGAATCTTTAATACTGACGAAACTGGACTTAACACTTGCCCAAAAAGTGGAAAACTTTTAGCTCCCAAAAATTATCGCAATTTTTATGAAATTGCAAGTGGACAAGAAAAGGAATGTATCACTGTTTTATGTACATTTTCTGCGTCTGGAAATGCTGTACCTCCCATGATAGTACTTCCTTATAAGCGCATACCTCGAGACATCGCAACCACTATACCAGAAGAATGGGGTATAGGTCGTTCTGACAGTGGTTGGATGACATTTGCAACATTTTACGAATACATTGCAAATATATTTTTTCCGTGGCTCGTAGAAAATAAAGCCAAGTTTCCAATTATGCTTTTGCTAGACAGTCACAAATCTCACATAAATATGGATTTATATAATTTCTGCGTTCAAAATAACATTATATTATACTGCCTGTTGCCAAACGCAACACATATTTTACAGCTCTGTGATGTACCAGTTTTTAAGTCACTTAAATCGCACTGGAGAAAAGCTATCTTAGAATATAAACAAAAAACGACTAAATCTGTAACGAAAAGCAATTTTGCTCCAATTTTTCAAAGAGCTTACGATGAAGCTATAAGCGCGGTTTGTATCCGTTTAATGCCGATTCTGTAAACTACAATCAGTGTAATTCAGAAGAATCAGAGACAAAAGACTTTAAGTCGAGCGAAAGGGAAGTAGCAAAAGTAATCTGCGCAGAGATATTGTCTTTTATCATCAATGCGGCTTTTGACAATAGTAAGACCAATGATTTGACTCTCTCCAAAGTAATAGTGCACAGCAATGTTCTTGTTAAAAACGCATGGTTGGAACACTTCCACTGGCCTAGACTACCAAGCGAAATTCTTCGACTCCTATGCCTTTTGTTGTTACCTCAAAGAAATGGAAAGAATATTCTGACGCGCTGAAATATGAGAAAAGAGCAAAGAATGATGAAATACTGCAAAGAAAATTGAATCGGCAGCAGAAAAAAACAAGAAAAGGCTTCAAAGCAAGAAGTAGGCAAAAAACCAGCGACAAAAAAGAAAAATGTGAAACTACAGGAACCAACTCTGCAGAAACGTAATGATTCTAGAATCAAAGAATTTGAAAACGATCCTTTTTTTCCGTTAGTTCATATGTTGTAGTAAAATATCAGCAGAAATATTTTCCGGAAATTATACAAACCATAGATAACGACGAGTACGAAGTTCGGGCTATGGTTCCTACTGATCGCAGCTTTTTCAAATGGCCCAATCTTGTTGACCAAATATGGTATAAAAAGACTTCCGTTATGGAATTAATTGAACCTCCTAAACTTGGGCGTAATTGTTATGAATGCCGTGAATTGCGCAAATACATGTCAAATATATAACAAACTTATTTTTAGATAGCAAGTAATTACGTATCTTTTGTTTTCTTATTTTTGTTATTACAAAATAGTTACTAAGCACTACAGTATTTACTAGTTCATTTACTGGACCCTGGTTGTTCATTAACTGGCATTTGTAAGAAGTACAGTTAATTAAGATTTTAAAATTATGTTGGTAACTTGTGGCACCAGTTAGTGTAGCCAACTGTTCCCCTAGAGTGATAGCGAGAATAGAGTGGAAGAGGTTATGATATACAAGCGTTCGCGCCAATTATTATGTATGTGTACTTATGAACGACACGAAGGTTGCTTATGTGAATGTAACATTTTAATATAATATACTGTTAAATAAGTGTTCAGTTTTATTCAACGCCCATTAGTGCCCTCTTACACATTATGTGTTCATTTACTGGTGTTTTTTGAAATAAATGTCATTTTTGCCATTTTCTATATTTCCACATACAAAACCGGGAATATTATAAAAGGTGCTGTTGCTATATGTAGGATGGTATATGCAGAAAAAAAAAAATAAAAAGAGGTCTTTAGATGGCAACACCATTGATTTATACTCAACAAAATCCTTAACTGTTCATTCACTGGTGCTAGTACCCTAACTAACTTTATTATTTTAAACGGAAGACCCTATATATTATTGCACTTTTTGATTCCTTATTAAATTTAAAGGGCACTTTATTCAGCTTACATTGAGTCTAAGTTGTACCGTTTCCGAATTACGTGACGTTTTTCGAAAAAAATTACATCTAAAGCGTTTTCGGTGTTCGGAAATATCTCCGTAACTGCGAAAGTTAGAAACATGCGGTTTTCAGGTTTCGCTTAACCATGAAAGAGGTCACCGCTTTTATTAGAAAATTGTTGAATTTATGTTACAGGGTGATTAAATAGGGATCTGTGATTTTCCAACTTTAAAATCATGAATAACTTGATTTTTGTAAATAGAATAGTATAGCAATGGATGTAAAATTTGATTTTCTTCCGTTTTTATACCGATATTATTCTGTCTATTTCCAGCGGTTTTGGAGATATTTCCAATTTTTCAGTTTTTCACCATCCGTATAAACGGAAGAAAATTTTTTTCAAAGTTAATCTACAGCTTTATTTTAAGAATAATGCGTTAACTGATAAATTATATACTACGCCATCTGTAGAACCATACGGACGACGACAAATTTGTGTACACGTTAACCTCAAACTTCATTTGTATCGTTTGTTGTTTACTTTTAACTAGAATTATTATAAAAATGGAGGGCTGCAAAAAACGGGGTGTTAATACACCGGACGAGAAAAATATACTTTTGAAAATTAAACACAAACGTGTAATCGGCTGCAAAAAAACGGGGTGTTAATTTTACACCGGACGAGAAAAATATACTTTTGAAAATTACAAATACAAACGTGTAATCGAAAATAAAAAAACTGATGGTGGTACATGGAGGGCTACGAATGATTGCTGGAAAATAATAGAAAAAGAATTTAATAGTGTTACTGTAGGTACGGTAGGTACTCAGAAACAATATACATATGTAAAATACAGGACTATATGCACTGTATAGAACTTACATCATTATTATGCACTACGTTACTGTACGATACTATACATATAATAAAAGTCATCAAGGATTTCTGATAGCCAATGAGAATGACAAACAGTATGACCAACTATCGACAAATTTACAGTTTATGAACTTGCAATTAACTGCATTACGATAAACATTTCCTAAATTTTATCTGCCAGTTAGTAATATCTGTCAGTTACTTCACTAAGGGCCGGTTTATTCATCTAAGGATAAAGTTGCAGGTAAGTACGTGTAGGATAAATTTATCGGTTAGTGGATAAATTTGTGGGTTTATTTATCAAATTATATCTGACCAATCGGTTAGTGGATAAATTTGTGGGTTTATTTATCAAATTATATCTGACCAATAACAAACTAACTGATTCTAACGTTTTCATGTGGCTAGTATAGCGACAGATAAAGATAAAGGATAGACACATGCACGTGTAGAGTAAGTAAAACAAGCACACACTTGCAGTGTCTGATTTAAAAATTCGAACCTACTATGTTCATGGTTTAGACGTGCCTGTTAGATTGTTTATATTTTGAATTCACTTTGTTTATTTTTCAATGTCTACTGACAATAAAAGAAGATCTACAAATTTTAGTAATACTGAAGTAGAATTAGTAGTTGATTTACTTGTGTGAAATATGAGAAAATTATTGAAAATAAAACTACTGATTCAGTGACATGGAGAGAAAAAGAAAGAGCTTGGACGAATTTGTGTATAGACTTTAACGCGCAATCTGATATTCCCCTTCCGCTCCATTAGATCCACGTAGGGGGAAAGGAGGTACATTCGTCTATGGGGTAGATTCGTCTAGGATGCATAACTATCAGAGTAGTTTGAATTTACCGCTAAATCTTTGTCAGTCTGTCGAAGACATCATAATTTAGTGGTGAAAGATTGTTCTGTGCATAGAGAAGTTTCCACTTTACGTCTGATAAAAAAGTTATGAAAGCGTGTAATTAAGGTAAGTTTTTTCACAAATATGTAACCTTAGTTACTAATGTAGTCTTACAATTTTAAATACACTCATGTTGCTCATAAGATCCGTTATTATTGAAGTAATGGTTATATTTTAATAAAATTTCATAGTGAATAACACATAACCTAAAATATGTATACCGGTATAACAAACCACGTGTTTTGAATAAATTTTGCAGGTGGGGAACATTCGTCTATATGTAACGGGGTACATTCATCTGATAGACGAATGTACCCCACCCGCTATATCAATTAAATTAACGTTTGGTATTCTTTTCAGATGCCGCGTACATATGTTAAGAAAACAGATCGTTCAAATATTAATGAAAAGCATATGAGGCAAGCCATACCGGTATAACAAACCACGTTTTTGATTTACGACACTATGACTAAAAAATTAAGTGAATATGAAGCTGCCCGACAATACAATATTAAAAGAACAACTTTGCGTTCGAGAGTAAAAACTCTTTTAAAAAAATAAGTCCAAATCCTCTGTTATTGATATGTTAGCAGACTCCGGCAATGAAAGTGAGAATGAAAAAGAAACATATTCAAATAAATATACTAGCCGACAAGTCTTTACTGCAAATCAGGAACTGGAAATGAAAATATATATTCAAAGATGTTCAGATTTAAATTATGGTTTAAGTTATGCCATGATAAGAAAATTAGCGTACGAGTTCTCTAAAGTTATTCCGAATTGCAAAGTTCCAGAAAATTGGACCACACACCAAACTGCAGGTAGGTACCTTTATTTACTTGTTGAGTGATTTTTCTCATTACTTAATATTTTTCTTTATAGGTATTGAATGGTTAAAGTCTTTCATGAAAAGACATATAGACTTATCACTACGAAAACCAGAGAGTACCAGTCTCAGTCGTTCCATGGCATTTAATAAACCAGTTGTTAACGATTTTTTTAGCAAGTACAAGGAAGTTAAAAAATATAATTTTACTGCCGAAAATATTTGGAATTTAGACGAGACTGGGATTACAACAGTTTTACCTCCAATCAAAGTAGTCTCTACAAAAGGAAAGAAGCAAGTTGGACAAATTGCTTCTGCAGAAAGGGGAGAACTTGTGACTTTTGTCGGAATCATTGGTGCCAGAGGATCAACCCTACCGCCAGTTTTTGTTTATCCACGTACAAGAAAGCCAGATGAGTACTTGGGGGAAGAATGTCCAGCATCATCAATTGCTTTGGGAAGTAAAACTGGTTGGATGACCGCAGAAATATTTCCCAATGTTATTAAACACATAATTAAACACACCAAGTGCTCAATTACAAATAAAATTCTTATAATATTTGATAATCATGATTCACATATTTCGGTACAAACTATCAAACTCTGCAAAGAAAACGGCATTGTTCTATTGTCGATTCCGCCACATACATCACATAAACTCCAGCCACTAGATATCGGCGTACATGGGCCATTTAAATCGCAATTATCAGTGGCGTTTAATGATTGGATGTTGTCAAATCCTGGAAGGGTCATCACAATCCGACATATAGCAGGACTTGCTAACAAGGCCTATAAAACTTCGTTTTCCATTAAAAATATAACCAGTTCGTTTGAGACAACTGGACTATGGCCTATAGATAGTTTAAAATTTACTGATACTGATTTTGCTCCTAGTATAGTTACTGATAAGCCTCTAGATCTAGATAATGAGCCTCCTAGAATAATAAACAATCAGTCTATGAATGAAGTCACTCAAGATATTGCCCCAAATAACATTACAAGTATGACAATTTTACAGAATGACGAAATGGGTCAACAGTCAGAAATTAACCAGAAAGAGGTTCAAGAAAAACAAGTCTCTACATGTGAAGAAATTTTGCAAGACGATATTGGAGATCCTGACCAACATTCAGAATTGAATGAACGAAATGTCAAACAGTCACAAGAAAAAACGTCGTGTCCCTCACTAGAATCAATTAGACCGTATCCAAAGGCCGACAACGTTCAAAAGAAACGTAGCAATAGACGAAAAGGTAAATCTGCTGTGTACACGGATACACCTGAATTAAAGTTAAGAGAATCTCTTGAAGCAGAAAAAATGCATAAACAAAGGCAACAAAACTTAAAAGAAAAAGGAAAAAGAAAAGGCCCTCAAGAAAAAAACTTAAAAGACAAAGGAAAATCAACTAAAAGGAAAATATTTGATAATTCTTCTAGCGATTCCAGGTTGGAATTGCCGTTAGAACATATCGATGATGACGAGATTGAAGAGGAATTAATTCTGGAAGAATTGCGTCCAATATTACAGCATGATGTTATTCAAATTGGGCATTTTGTAATTGTAAAGTTTCTTGTAGATAAAAAAGAAATTTTTTTTGTCGCTCAGGTGTTAACTATTCTTGATAAAGAATATTCTGTCAAGTTTCTTAGGCGTCGTGGTAAATCGAATAATTTCGCTTTCCCTGCTGTCGACGACATTTCCGTAGTAAATAGAGAAGATGTAGTATTTATTCTCAATTATGTATCAAAACAGCAAGGAACAGCGAGAAGCTGTTCCTATTATACGTTTAATTTTAATTTTAAAGATATGAATATGAGATAAATTTGTAACACTTATAATAAACGTCTTATATTGTGTTCTAAGCACTTATTTGAAAGTAGACTAATGTACCCCACCTTATAGATGAATCTACCCCATGGATGGGGTTGATTCGTCAACATGTACTAAATTACCAAACGTCGAATAACTTTTACACTTGTCGATAAAATATTCATTTTATTAGTGAAAAGTGTAGACAACATATTATATTATGAAATCCCAAAATCTTATTAAGCTAATTGTTCACATTTGACAAATATCATTACTTGAACACAACTATGACGAATGTACCCCCCTTTCCCCTATGGATATTTACAGATATACCACGATTTACCAGAATATCCTCAGTTGGATACTCATTATATGGACTGCTATAAAGCATTGTATAACAGTGGTGAAGAGCTCGCTAGTCTCATTTTGAGTGTAGTAGGGCATACCTATCCATACGTGGATATTACAGTATAGTAAATAATAATAAAAAATTCGTAAATTCTTGGAATAATGTAATTAATTAAAGGTCAACGTCCACTATACTGGTGGTAAACCAACGGCAATAAAAGTTTTTTATTTAATGCGCATTTTATTTTTTCAAGATAGACATGATAAAAGGTAATACAATTTTTAAATACGGTTCTGTGCAATTGTTTTACTTCGACCCATCACATTTAGGTGGCGCGCTTGTTTTAATTGTGTACGAGAACACGTATCGGCAGGTCGATCTTTAGTACTGATCATTTGATGGGTTTGGTTTGATGGTTTTTGTTTACTTGTTACTTGTAAAAATGTATAGTGATTTAGACTCCGATAATGACGTGAGTTATATCGTGTCAAGGAGTGACTCTAGTGAGAGCAGTTATTCTTCGACGGATGAAGAAGAAGTAATTGATGCGATACAAATGGATGACTGGACTACTATCATGGATCCGTTCGAAGACAAACTTCCTATGAGTACACCCGAATTTCAGTCCAATTACGACTTTCGCCCGGCAATTGACTTTGAAGATTGCATAGATGCCGTAAATTGTTTTGAGGCATTTGTACGTCCTAGTATTATAAAAAAAAAAACTTTGCGAATGGACCAATAAAAGGGCAGACAAATATGTTGAAGAAAATCCTCAAAATATTATGAAGGTTTTCAGACTAAGGTACAAATCAGTGGAAATGGATTAAATGTACGTATTTCTAGCTCTATATTTTCTTACTGGATTGACGAAGTGCCCACAACTTTCGGATTATTGGAGTACCTACCGATGATATGTGCACTGGCCCGCCAGTTTTTCCGACATGGATTCTCACTACGTTCCGTCTGATTCTGCTGATGAAACGACTGATAGATGATAGAGAAGCAAAATGCAGAAATAGATGAAAGCCCTAACAATAAAGTTGAAGTAGTTAAACGTCGTAAACGCAAAAGAAATCAAAATAAATGGAAATGTAATATAAGGAAACAAAAACGAGCGGCTGGTCAAGCATATGTGTCAAAAAGTAAAAAAGAAGTTAAAAACGAAGACAAACCGAAATGTAAAGAAACGCAGTGTGCATACACTGCGCACAGTGATGATGAGGAGTTTGAGAGTGATGTCGACTATGAGCCTTCTGCTTCATCTAGCAGCGACAGGGAACAGGGCAATTTATTGGCAGAAGAAATCGATGAAATCAGCCATGCATCTGTCGGTATTAACTAGAATCCACTAGAACTAAATATGGACGACAACAATACGTGGGAAGATATCCGTAATATCCAATTGGATACAAACTCAATCTCGTATTAAAATTAATGGAATTGAGAATATGTCACCAATAAAAGTATTTGCGTAATTATGGGACCAAAATATTATAGACTTTATACTGACCAGCACCAATAATTACGGAAGAGCACTACACTCAATCGACCCAAAACTCGTCATAGTAGGTTTCGTGAATTCAAACCGATTACAGAAAGGGAGTTGAAAATGTTTTGCGGTTTATGTCTTCTCTAAGGACACCGATTAGAGAAAATGGCTGAGATGGTAAGCCACAGGCACCTAGGCGTTAGCCCATGTCCTGCAAATTTCTGTACCACACTGCACATAACAAGTTATGAGTCTTGAAACTGTCACCCACTATCTCACCGCCCGCACGAGACCGACACCTCGCGGAGAGGACCGGCGAGCCGGTGGGCTCCTCTCCCCCGTGCTACCCATGTTAGACAAGTTCCCTTGTCAACGTTGGACGGGTCACCGCTGGAGACTCCAGCGGTGACTAAACTAACTCCTATCTCACATCTAACCCCACGGGGCCTAGGCCTCCTTGCGGATGGCGACTATCGGCCCAGCGCACATACGTAGATTTGGACGATTTAGGCGGTCAAAAGTAAATTTTCTAAAACATTCCAAATGAATGACTCACTAATATTTTAGCATGAGGACAGATCAGGGTACTTCATAAAACCCCTCCCGTGCGATCCCGATGCGTTCGGACCCTTTGGCAGGCAGTCGAAACTCGGTTGCCGCTTAAGGTGTACGTATCAGTTTCTGCGCTGTTATTTCTACTACAAATTCTAAGTGCAAAATTAATTTTTCGGACTGTGATATCGAAGTGATTGTGATGGAATTTGAAAATGCAGGTAAGAATTAATTTATATCAAAAAAAAAAAAAGAAATTTTCTAATGTTATTGTGATGTATTAAACCCTCATCAAACATGTTGCGTTTCAGAAGTATTATTTTTCACAAATTTCTATATTCATTGAGATTTTTGTTATATTTCAGTGTACGTCCCTGTTAAATTATTTATTACACACGACAATATACATATCTAGCCTTCTAATGACCAAAAATTAGCCGCAGTATACCGCAGTATACAAATTTATATCACTTTGAAGTATTTTAGAAAAAAATATGAAAATTATATTTTTTTGTTTACTATGTATTAAAATACTTTTATCTTGTTGTAGGGTCTTCCACTACTTCAGGCGTGGGAGTAATCACTCGCAAGTATTTATTTGAGCTGATACAAGCTCAAAATTTTTCAACATTAGTTGAAAAATTAGAGGCTTATGAGATCTACTTGGTATCGCATTATGGAGAAACAGAAGACGATAAAAAGAGCTTGAAACACAAATTTTCTTATATAAAATCTCAAATAAAACAAAGATGGACTAAGGCTCATAAAATAGAAGAGGCTTTTCTAAAACAAAATGAATCTTGGTTAGCAGGTACATTTGAGATCCCGCTACAGTCACATAAACGACAAGGTCGGCCATCCAAGAGTTTTGAAGATTTAAGTCAAAGAAGCAAACTGAGAAAAAGTGCAGTCGTTCGCGCCACTATGAATGATGAAATCATTGTTCATGCTGCGCAATCAGTGTTACAAAAAAGCGGTAAAAGAGATGCTTCAAAAGTACTTAGAGATATAAGTAATTCTCCAACAAGGGCTAGTGCATACAGAAAAGCTTACTCTAAGGCAGATGAAACAATCTCTCCTCTTACGCCATTCCAAGCCCTAAAAATGTTTGTTGAAGCTGACCTCACTAGAAGACAGTATGAAATTATTCGAGAAACAAACAAAAAGCATTTTCCTTGTTATGATCTTTTGATATCTGCAAAGAAAGAGTGTTATCCGAAAGAATCCCTTTGTGTAACAGCTACCTGTGCTGAAAGTAATTTCCAATGTTTAATGGACTTAACGGTTAATCGATTGTCTTTGTATTTAGCAGATGTATTAAAATCCCTCAATACAATAGAAAAAAAATCCTTGACCATAATATGTAAGTGGGGTTGTGATGGGTCACAACAAGATAAATTCAAACAAAGGTTTGATAATGACTCCGATTGCGATGGCAGCCTTTTCGTAAGCTCATTTGTGCCTTTGCAAATTGTTTGCGGAACAAAAAGTGACAAGATTGTCTGGCAAAATCCGACACCATCTTCACCTCGTTTCTGCCGGCCCATAAGATTCAGATATATAAAAGAGTCGACGGACATTACTAAAGATGAAATCAATTATGTAGAAAACGCAGTAAAGTCACTGAATCCATCTAATGTCACTTTGCAAGAAGAAGAATTTACATTCAAATACATATTCAAAATGACGATGATAGACGGTAAAGTGTGCAATGCTGCTACTAATACACTATCTACCAGTAGATGTTATATATGCGGAGCTACGTCAAAAAACTTCAATAATTTGGATATGAAGACTGTTTTGTGCCCACAAGCATTGGATTTTGGTTTGTCGGTTTTACATGCAAGAATACGAATTTTCGAATCCATTTTACATTTGGCTTACAAATTACCAGTTAAGAAGTACAGGGAAAGAAAGACTCACGAAGAAAAACAGCTGGAAGAAAAAAAAAAGAAAGAAATACAGAAACAATTTAGGATTCGAACTGGTTTATTAGTAGACATGCCAAAAGCTCAAGTTGGGAACACAAATGACGGCAATACCAGCAGGAGATTTTTTGAGAACCCAGAGCTAGCTGCTGAAATCACCGGTATTGACTTTACACTCATTTTTAGATTGAAAGTCATATTAGAGGCAATATCAAGTGGCCATAGAATAAATACTGAAAAATATGATGAATACGCTATTGAAACAGCCAAGTTATATATAAATATGTATGGGTGGCATCCAATGAGTCCCACTATGCATAAAGTTTTAATTCATGGGGCGAGCATTATACATACTTCCATATTGCCTATCGGACAACTCTCCGAAGAGGCTGCGGAAGCTCGTAATAAACATTTTCGATCTTACCGACAAAATTACGCCCGAAAATTTTCGAGAGAAGAATGTAATTTAGATATTTATCAACGGCTTCTGTTAACTTCCGACCCTCTAATAAGTTGTTCGAGAGAAATAAAAAAAAGTCACGCAAATCATTCTTGCCTGAAACCATTGAACTTTTAATGTCGGGATCGCCAAACCCTATGTCAGAGCAAGAAGAAGGGTTAGAATATTATACAAGCATGTGAAAAATATATAGGTACATATTGATAATGCTTCAAAAAAACTAGAACTTAATTTTGTGTAGACTATTTTTATGTGTTTTTTTAACTAATGTATTTGTATTTATGCTAAAACAGCATTTCAGTTTGCATATTTTTTTACTCAATTTTTTAGACTATTTCTTATGTTTTTTTTTAATAAAACAACATATTTTAACAACAGAAGGACTTCTTTTCATTTATTGTATCATTCAAAAATAATTAGAAAATAAAAGGTTTTTGTCCGCCTAAATCGTCTAAATCTACGTATGTGCAGCGTGGGAAACGGAATCTGGCCGTGAGGTACAACCAGCCCGCCCGTGAATTAAGCCTGAACTACGGGGACGGCCGGGCCGAAGCCCTACCCCAAAATGCCAACCGCGCCAACTCTTTCGCCCCTCCGGCGATCAAGTATCCGCGGCAGCTACAGGGACCCTACCCAAACCCAGAGTCACCGAGTTGTTTTAGGATGAAACCCAAGATTTCCCCAACCAGACAACCAGCGGCCGGACTACTCCTCGGCGAACCGACTTTTGTCCTCCCCTACTATCTTCGCCAAATTCTCTCGCCACGCCCGTTTCCCTGAGTGTGGCCACCAAAGATGGGGTAGTGCAGCTGCAGAGTTCTCAATGTAAGTGCCGTAGGGTAACTCACTTACCCACCTTATATTCCGACAGTTAGCGGCCGGACACCAGAGCGTATGCCCATGCATACGCCTGAGCATCCTGCCCTATATACGAAGTCTACTCCCGCCACGCCCGTTGCCCTGAAACTATGAAATCAGGGATTGGGTAGTGCAGCCGCAGAGTTTTAAGGGTCGACGCTATAGGGTGAACGCCGACCCTCTAAGGACAAATAAAATTTCAACAATTAGGAATTTATTTTCATACAAGCCTCTTTAATATCATCCAGTTTTTTTCACACTGTTCGAATGGGCGCCGATTTGAAAACATGCTCAGATGCTTGAGTTATAATTCCGATGAAAACAACAGGATCGGCTTAGAAAAAATAAAAATCTCGTAGATCTGCTTATAAAAAATAGCAACTCTATATTTTCTCCGTCAGAAGCATTATCCTTGGACGAATCCATGCTACAATTTAGAGGTCGTTTAGTGTTTAGGCAGTATATTAAAAACAAGAAATCTAAATCTGGATTTAAATTCTATGAATTGACTTCCTCCGATGGCTACATGTTAAATTTAGAAATCTACCAAAGTAGAGATCAAAATCGACCGGATGCAGAAACTAATTCAAAAACTGAGCAACTGCTTTTCAGACTTCTTGGACCATACCTCAATAAGGGTCACCATGTCTACATGGACAATTTCTACAACAGTATCTCCTTGCCTTCAAAATTACTGAAGCACAAAACTCATACTACAAGTACCTTAAGAACAAACAGGAACGGTAATTCTTCAGTAGTGGGTCAAAACAAAAAAATAACGTAAAGGTGAACATGTTTGAAGAAACAAAAAGAATGAGAGCATTTATGTAAACAAATGGAAAAACAAACGCGACGTTGGTATACTTACAACAGGATACAAGCCATTGATGGTTAAAGTAAAGAATAAATATGGCAATGAAAGGGAAAAGCTCTTCAGAAATAGATGCTTACAACAGACACAGGTCTGGAATTGATAAAAGTGATCAGTTGCCCACACAAAACCATACGTTGGTATAAAAAAGTGACTTTTCGATGTCTGGACATTGCGATGTGGAATACACGTGTCTTACGAAAGGTGTAAAAAAATTAAATTTATTCAGTTCAGAGAAGCGGTTATTCAATCTCTCCTTCAAATTGAAGATATCTAAGATGGAAGAACATGTGTGAAACATGGTTGAATGAAACAACAGAATAATATTCCAGATCAGCATTTTTTGGATAGTTCCAGTTCCCGGATATCACAAGAAACCGAGGGTATTTGTAAAATAATAATAATAATAATAATAATAATCCATGCCTTAGCATCCCCCAACAGCTTGCGCCAATTACAGGGGGCATCGGCTGGCCATGAGTTATTATTACGCCTGCGGCTGTAGACCGACTTAAGATGTTACCTTTCCGCATTTGCCGTGGAATTTGGAAAACTACAGAAAACCAAACTCAGAAAGGAAGCACCGGGGTTCGAACCCGGTACTGCCGGACTGCGAGGCAAGTGTGCAAGCTACTAAGCCACCAGCCCGACACTAAGCCACCAGCCCGACAAAAATGTAAGGAGTGTACAATAAACAAAGCAAGAAAAGAAACCAGATACATACATACATGTGAAACTTGTCAAGATAAGTGCCCTTTGTCCTGCGCCATGTTTTAAATTGTGGCACCAACAACAACCACATTTCTTTACGAATTTTATAAAACGTATATAACTTTTTTTGAGTTTTGTTAGCCTAAGTGCGTCAAGAAAAGCTTTTATTTTAGCCTGCGCCATAAAATATGGCATCGAGAGAATTCCAGTATTATGTTCGTTTGCATTTTATAAACCGTATATAAGATATTTATGACCAGATAAAATATACATTTGCTTAGCATGAGTGTTTCACTGAAAATCGACTGACGTTCATAGACGTTTATGACACGTTTATAGACGTTTTCATTTTTACCATATTATTTCAGTTGTTTACAAGTCAATCAACATATAAATATAAGTTTTGCAGTAATATTCTGATATTTATCAAAGTTACAGTGGTGTCACAGAACGGACCTTCACCTTTCTCAAGTACCGTCAACGTGTTAAAAATGTTGAGTCTCTGACAGCTGTACAGCGATTACTTCACTTACAATTCAATGTCGGTCGACGCGGAGCTGTTCCGAGTCGTAACACTATCCTCAGATGGGTGAAACACTTCAGCTTAACTGGGAACATAATGGATAAGAAGCATACAGGCCCGAAACTGTTACATCCAAAATGCGGTGTGATCGTTTGCCTGGGATATTTAGGCGAATTTTCATGCATCTAACGCCATCCGGTGGGCACTAGTTGAACCATGTTATTTTTCTGTCGCAATATCCTTTTTTCGGTTAATTACCATAGAATGGGGTGAATAGAAACTGACGGGCGAATTCGCGATTTACATTAACCGAAGCGCCACCACACGTTAAATTTTCGTACTAGTGACAGAGATAGGGGAGGTAGGGGAACATTCGGCCGTAGGGAACTTTCGGCCAGTGCGATTATTTCAAGTAAATTTTAAAATACCCGCCTAAATATAATTGCGGTGGTAGGCCCACAGTATAGTTTTATGTTCTTAATTGGATGTGTGTGCATAAAGTTGCAGTAAGGGCATTTTATTGAAAAAAATTGGAAAACCGGCAAAGAAGGTAAGTTTTCCTAAGTCCATGATATTGTCTATAACAATGTCTTCATATTTAACTATCAATGTTTAACACAAAATACGTTATTATACATACATTTATCAGTTTTATTTGAGTATTCAACATAACCTAATGTTTCACTAGAAAAAGAAATATTCCTTATATTACGAAAACATCGGTAGGGGAACATTCAGCCAATGAGTTAGGGGAACATTCGGCATCTGGCCGAATGTTCCCCTACTTCTTTATCAATGAAATTAAATTTATAAAATTACCTACCTACACTTTTTTACAGATGCCACGCAAGCGTATTTTAAAGACTGATCGTGTAAACATCGATGAAAGTCTTATAAAGCAGGCTATAGTTAGCGTTTTCAACGGAACACTTTCAGAAAGAGCAGCTGCACGAACTCACGGTATTAAAAGATCAACATTGCAGAGTAGAATTAAAAAGTTCTAACCAAGTATTCAAAACATGATTTCTTAAAGAAAACTTTACAAAGAGATGTAGATTCGGGCAACGAGAGTGAAGGTGAAGATTCACCAAAGTATTCAAATAAATATACTACCGCTAGGCAAGTTTTCACGACAGACGAAGAATTGCAGTTAGAGAATTATATTAAAAAATGCTCGGATATGAATTACGGTCTGTCCTATGTCGATATTGAAAAATTAGCATTTCAATTTGCCAGAGCGCTACCACACTGTAAAATTCCGCCAGAGTGGCAAGAAGCTCAAAAAGCAAAATTGGGTTGGCGTCAAGGATTCATGAAGAGGCATCCAACTTTGTCACTACGAAAACCTGAGAGCACCAGCTTGAGTAGGAGCATAGCTTTCAATAAACATAAAATTAATCAATTTTTTGACAACTACCTCCATGTTTTACAGCGCTACAAGTTCACTTCAGATAAAATATATAATCTTGACGAAACCGGGGTAACCACCGTCATGAAGCCAGTCAGAATTGTCGCAACATGCGGAAAGAAACAAGTATCTCAGGTTGCATCTGCTGAACGTGGAGAACTTGTAACTTTTGTCGGAATTATCAGCGCAGCAGGAGACAATATTCCACCTATTTACATATTTCCCCGATTGAGAAATTTGGGGGATTTATATATGCATAACGCACCAGACAATAGCCTTGCACTGGGCAATAAATCCGGCTGGATGACGGCGGAGTTGTTCCCAGAAGCACTTAAGCATGTTAAAAAACACACAAAATGTCATCCTAATGATCCAATTTTACTTTTATGTGATAACCATGAATCGCACGTTAGTTTAGCTTCCATACTTTTTGTAGGGAAAATGGAATAGTGCTGCTAACTTTCCCACCGCACACTACCCACAGATTACAACCGTTAGATGTGGGGGTGTTTGGTCCATTTAAGGTCTATTGTAATACAACTTTTAATGACTGGCTAATATCAAATCCCGGTAAGACAATATCCGTAAAAAATATTGCGTATTTAACAAATCTTCCATTTGAAAAAGCTTTTACGAGGACAAATATAAAGAATAGTTTTAAGAAACCGGGAATCTGGCCTTTAAACAGACTAGTCTTTTCCGATGAAGACTTTGCAAGCAACTATGTAACTGATATGACTGAAGAATCAATCAGCAAATCTCAAGGAAATAGAGGGAACCATCAACAAAATGCGGAAGAAACTGAACAGCAAGATGAACTAGATAAAATTTTAAATATTGAACATGAGGATCCGAATAAAGTATTAGCAACAAATACTGAGATGGTAAAAGAGAAAGAAATAACTGATGAAAGCAATAGTCCATGTACATCTAAAGCGGCAAGAAATATCCTAAAGGATAAAAAAATAACACCAGCAATAGTAAGACCTTTCCCAAAAATTGCAGAAAGAAGAAAGAAAGGTAAACGGGAACCAGGAAAGTCAAGGATAATGACAGATACACCAGAAAGAGATCGTCTGGAGGAAAAAGAAAATGAGAAAAATATTAAAAAAACCAAGAATGTTAGAAGAAAATTAGTTTGCGAAGTTCAAACTAAGAAAGTGCTGAATAATAAAAGAAAGAAGATTGAGGACTTTGAAAGCTCTTCAAGTGACAGCGATCTTTCTCCAACTTTTAATGAATCCGATGACGATATTAGTGATGATTTGGACGATGTCAAGGAACTGAGCAAGGATTCAATCAAGGAGAGAGATTTTGTACTAGTTAAATTTCCAGTCAAGAATATAATAGTTCATTTCGTTGGCCAAATTCTAAAAACAATGGAAAACAAATTCGAAGTAAAATTTTTACGGAGAAAAGGTCTTTCATCAACGTTCTATTTTCCTACAATTGATGACATCTCTGTTTCTTCCATTGACGATATTATTGCAAAATTAGTTCCATCATCTCATGTTGGAACCGCTAGAACATTGTCATATTTTCGCTTCTGTTATAGTTTTGGCTCTCTACTTGTAAATTAAGTTATTTCCTCTTAAGATTATGATATATCTTTGTAATGTTTATTGATGTTTGTTTAATAAAAGCATAAAAATATATTTGTTGTTTAGCAATATATTATGGCCGAAACTTCCCGCTAACACGGCCGAAACCTCCCTCGGGTGGGGAACATTCAGCCATTAAGCTTCAAAAAATGAAAACAATAACTGAGATGTCTGAGTTGAAGATTTCCTAACTAGTTGTACGCTGGGACCTAAGTAGACCAGGTTTCTAAATTGTCAGGTAATTATTTTTTAAACAAGGTTAATAATAATAGTTTTAACACAGATATCAATGTTAGTGGCCGAATGTTCCCCTACTTCCCCTACACGTTCCTGACGCATTTGTATAATATATACCTGTGTTTCCGCATCTTGTTACACTGTTTTGACAATGTCCCAGCAAACAAAACGTCGTCATCAGGACGTCAAATTTCGTATTTTGAAGACGAAAATGCGTCCTTCAAAGACGTCCTCAAGAAGAATGTATGACGTTACATGTGTCACAGAGTAAGTGAGTAATACTTAAATTAGATGTTAACATTTATGGTTGTTTGATATAATCCGGCGAACCTGGGTGTGGGGTAAAAAGACGGGCAGAACGAGAAAGGACTACAAGGAGGTGTATGACAAAATACGAAGAGAAGAATTACGAGATAATCCAATATATAAAACAACATGGCCGAAAGTAACGGGCAGACACAACCGACGCAGCCTACTATTCGAATTACCGACGAACAATTTGCACCAACAATTGTTAGTGTAAAAGAATTAATTGCTGCCACAGTCGTGGCAGTGACAAGTTACCGAGTACAGAAATATCCTACAGAAATTGCTGCATTAGTACCAGAATATTACGGAAATGTCGACGATATAATAACATGGTTAGAACGGGTAGACACAGTACAAAGAATTTATGTTATAACAGATGATGTCATGGTTTTAATAATGATCAACAAATTAAAAGGTCGAGCAAAAGCTTGCTTTGACTCTCGTCCGGATCACGTAGCATACAATTTTAATGAATTAAAGACGGAATTGCATAAAATGTTTGACATACTCACCTGCAGCTGGTAAGTCAGGAAGTAGTCTCCACAACATCCCCAAAGGCGATAAACCTTTTATTACTTTGCACATAGACCATTATGGTCCCCTAGAAAAGACTCACGGAGGCAAAAGATATATTTTTGAAATAATCGACGGATTTTCGAAATTTGTGAAGTTATATGGTGTTAAGGCGACGAACACCAAAGAGGTAATCCACCATTTAGAAGACTATTTCAACAATTACAGCAAACCAGTACAAATTGTATCGGATCGCGGAACAGCATTCACTTCCCGTGAATTTGAACGATTTTTGGATCAACATAATGTCGTTCACATAAAAATTGCTACTGCGTCTCCTAAGTCAAATGGACAGATTGAAAGGATAAATAGAGATCTCACCCCAATGCTATCCAAGCTATCAGAAGTAAAGGATCAATGGGAGAAATACTTACCAATGGTTGAATTTTCTATTAATAATACCATTAATAGATCTGTAAATATTACTCCATCTACTTTACTTTTTGGCGTAAATCAAAGAGATCGTAATGATGGCTTGTGGAATTATGTTGAAGAACAGAATATCCATGTAAGAGATTTGACAGAGATGCGACAAGAAGCGTGTACTCGAAATCGGAAAGTACAAGATTACAACAAAAAATATTATGATTGTCGGCATAAGACACCCACCACTTATAACCTGGGAGATTTTGTAATGATTCGAAACTTTGACGTGACTCCAAGTGTGAACAAAAAGCTTATCCCAAAATACAGAGGATCTTACGAAGTAAAGAAGGTATTAGGTAATGACAGATACTTATTAGCAGATATAGAAGGGTTTCAGATTACACAGAGGCCTTTTGAAGGAATTAGTAGCACTGAAAACATGACAAGTTGGTTAAAGTCTTTTGATTAGATATTTGCAATTTTAGGTATGTTTAGGTTTTATTTATGTTAACGTTTATGACTATTACGCTTGTCTTAGGTTATGCTATGATTTAATACTCTCTTATGTTATCACTTATGCATTTGGTTATGTAACAATATTATGACGTTACTTATGAATATTTATGTGTGTACTTATGCCCCCCCTCCTATGGATCTCTTTATGTATCAATACTTATGTAATACAATTATTATGTTTAGGTTTAGATTTGCACATATTTTGGATTGTATGGAGATATTTTAGATTTTATGCTGTGTTAAGATTAATGGTAGCTTATGTGTAAATTATGTGAGATCGAGGACGATCAGTGTCAGGTTGGACGAATTGTAGAACTAATTTTAAAATTCAAACTTAGCGCCTTGATGAATCAGGTACGCCAACAGTGCTTTTGTAAATATACTCGAATTGGAGGAAAACAGATCACTTATGTTTGAGGTGTTGGAATGTGTACATGTGTGTACGTTTGTGCTAAGTTGAGTAATAATTAAATTAGATGTTAACATTTATGGTTGTTTGATATAATCCGGCGAACCTTCTACAAAAACAACAAATACTATAAATCAATTTTGATGTATTTTAAAATAAAATACATTTATAGTCGATTTGTTGTCCTAAAGTGATTTTATAGACATAATATAGACGTCTTCCAATGAATGTTATATACGCACTAATTTTCTCTTCACAGATAGTACTTACCTTTATATTTCTTTTTCTTATAAGAGTAAACACTTGTTATTTAGATGTTAAACAAATATTATTTTAGATGCTGAATCTGCTAAAAAATATATAACTAACATACATATAATCAGGTTTAAGTAAATGTGGTGAGGAATAAATTCATACATATGTTTGTTATTACTTTATTAAAGGTTCGCTTGTTATCAAAACAATACATTATATTACAAATATATAGGTATAACGTAATAAATTCAAATTTAATATACTTACATGTAGCACCCAGCTGTTCAATGGCGTTGTAGCGTGATAAGAAAGTGACACCAACTGAAACAATACGCTAACACCTAACCACGCCTAAGGTACGCCGTGGTTCACAGCAATACTAGGAAATGCGGTAAAGTACCGGATACCCTAGCAGGGAGTAGCAGTGTTCAACGGCGGTTAATGGATATATGTTCGTGTTTTAGACAGTTTCTTAATATTTTCAGTCAATTCTACCTGTTTATAGCAAAACAGCAGAGACTATTTAAAAATATTTTTTGTATATTTTATGACTAGAAATAGTAATTGGCTCAATTTCCGTGCATGGCAAGTTTGGAGCTAGGATTGATGTTTCAAACATTGTTTGCCATTACCGAAACTTGTTAATAACCAGTTACCTTGTTAATAATATGAAACAAGTTGTATTTCATATAATGCAAGTTTGTTAATATGAAAAATGTTATTTTATATCACATGGATTTATTAATGACAAAAAATCTTTCCGGTCAACGTTTTAAGTGATTTCTTCGACAATTTAATAAATGTTATTAATACAGAACGTCTTAAAGACGTTACACTTAGACTATTATAAAATTAGTCAAAAATGACCAGCACGGTACGTCTTCAAGACATCATATTTTGGCGATGACTTATTTCGTCAAAAATGAACAATATACGACGTTCTGAAAACGTAATATTTTGACGATGACCCGACGCCTCTCTGTTTGCTGGGGTCTTTATCACTACAGTATTACTCTATAAAACAGCTTTTGTTAAAGCTATATTACATCCGATCTTTTAAACCAAGTAAGTATTTTGACAGTTTTTCTCAAATTACTTCAGTTGTTAATAAAATTTAGAATACATATACATTGTTTACAAACATATGTAAATGCGTTCATTGGTTTTAGATATTTTTCAAGTATAGCCGAAAAAGATACTTATTAACCCGGCATCTGGCATGTGGGGTGTGACAAACCCAGAACGAATTACAATGTTCTACGTTGTCAGAAGTAGTGCGCCCACACGACTATCCTTCTCGGTAGCCTTCGGCAATCATCGGTTCTATTAGCCTATGAAGCCGTTTTGACAGTTATTTGTCATAGTTGAAATTAGTTAGCAGTTTAGTTCACATTGGGTTTACCAAACCTCACGTGTCAGATTGTGTTACTAAACCCGTTCATTCTTCAAACTAACGTTCAGTAGGGTTTACAAGTATTGGTTTCGAGGTGGTTTTATAAATTATTGCTTATCATTCTGTAGTGTTTGAAATAGTTAGATTAATCATGGAAAATTATGAGAAGAAAATGCTCCGCCTCCAAGCTCTGTGGGATGAAATACAAAGCGAAGATGAAGATATTATTGAATTAGATGGCGTGAGTGGACCCAGTGGAAGATGCAGGTGCTATCGCAAACATTGAAGATAATGATGGTATTGAAAATGAGGATGGATATATCCAAAATAGAGACAAATATTATTTGAGTAAAAATGGTACTAAGTGGAAAAAAAATTCTTATACCAGAAACGTTGCCTGGGGTCAAAAGTTTCTCTATGGATAAAAAGAGTCGTCTTGAGTGTTTTATGATATTTATCAATAATGAAATGATAGACGATATTAATTAATAATTATTCAAACTTTCGCAGAAAGGAAGGCAAGAAAAGTGTTATAAATAAAAAAATAGTTCAAAATCTGTTAGTGTTATTATGAACATTAATTATAACCAGTGCTCGATTTGAGGCGGAACGGCGTTCCGGGACCTCTTTCTCTCTGAAAAATAAAATTATCGGCACAAAGTTTTAAAATTTAACTCGCAATTTATTAATACAGCATAAATTATTGTAGCTCGAAGCTTACAGATAAGACTCACCCGTCCGCCGTGCAGTCTACCTTCCTCCCCTCCATAAGGTTAAATAGACTCGCCCGTGTTGTTCTGTCTACCGCTCACTGCGCCTGATCAGTCAGTTGCTCAGTACTGTCAGTAGTAGTCGGAAGTCTGTATAGTCCTGTACTGTGTTATGCGATCCTCACTTGCACACACGGTCTTCTTTTATTTATTTATATATGTTACGTTGTTTAGGTTAGTTTGTTGTGTTTCAGTATTTGTGAAGTGATTGTTGCAAAAATAAAATGAAAAAGTTAACCGATTTTTTTTCACTTTCGGGTGATACTAAAAGACTCAAACGAACCAATAACTGTCAAGACAACCTCACGCAACCATCTTCATCGACTTTTCAACCTAGCACTAAAAAGGTAACTAGTTTAGATTCTAACGAGAAAAACTAAAGAACAAGAACAAAATGTTGAGTGTAGTAATGCCTTGCCAGATTGTTGGACTAATTTGCAAAAAACTGAGTTTTGTAAAAAATATGACTGGTTGTTAATTAAAAATGGAAAGTTAGGATGCAGTACATGTAAAAAAGTTGGGATCTTATCTTTAAAGAAAAAAACAGGAATGAAGATTTCAAAGGAATGGGCAAATGTTGAAATAGACAGTTATGGTGACACTAAAGAGAAAAAGCAAACTTCTTTAAGGAAAAAAATTCATGACCACAAAGAGAGTGCTGGTCATAAAGCAGCTGATGAAATTTTATCCGAAGGTGAAAACGGAGAACTGGAGAAAACTATTTTAAGACAGCGCTCTCATGAAAAAGAAGTTACTGGAAGAGTATTCCGAACTGCATATAAGGTTGTTAAAGAAAATCAGTCATTTAATAACTTTGAACAAGAAATTGATTTGCAAGAACTAAATGGAGTTAACATGGGTCGTATTTTACACTCTGACAAAGCCTGTGCTAACATTGCTTTGCACATCAGTAAGGAAATGAAGAAATCCTTTGTTGATGAAATCATTAAGAGTGAGACAAAAATTGGCCTGATAATTGACGAATCCACTTCCTTAAGTAATAAGTCAAGTTTGATTGTATACATTCGGTGTTCTTTACATAAAACTGGTATGAGTGACTCCACTAACGTCTTTTTGGATCTGACAGAACTTGATGGTGTTACTGCTATAGCTGTTTTTGACGCTTTGATGAACTGTCTTCAGTCTAATGGAATATCTTACACGTTTTTAAGTAATAACTTGACAAGCTTAACTTGTGATGGTGCTGCTACTATGATCGGTAAACACAAAGGTGTTGGAACATTATTTTGTCAGAAATGTCCTTCTGTTATTGTTTGGCACTGTGCAAATCACAGACTTGAGCTGTCGGTGTCAGACGTTATTAGGTCTGTTTCAGGAGTTAATAGATTTAAGTCCTTTATTGACAAACTGTATGTTCTCTATCATGCTTCGCCAAAGAACAGCAGGGAACTCCGACGGTGTGCAAGTCTTTTGGAGACAGACATTTTAAAAATTGGAAGAGTTTTAAGCACCCGTTGGGTGGCATCTAGTTTCAGATCTGTGTCAGCTGTTTGGACGTCATATGAAGCATTAGTGCAACATTTTAAAGAAGCTTCAAATGACCCATCTGTAGGCAGCACAGATAAAAGTACTTTTTACGGCCTCCTTAACAAGATCACAGAAACTAATTTCATCCTAGATCTGGGATTGATGGCAGATGCTTTGCAAGAGCTTTCAGAACTAAGTGAAGCTTTACAGCATTGCAATGCAGATTTGTGCTATGCGAACAGAAAATTACTAATCAGTTGGTTTATTTGAAGAAAGAAAAACAGTTCCAGGGTGCTACTCAAAAATGGCTCAAGAAGCAGTAAACAACTTGTCTTTTTTCGGAGTCCCTCTCCACACAGAAGAAGGGAGAACAAACAATCAGCCGTTGAACCCCAAAATATTTTACGAGGCACTTAAAACTTCTATTGCAACAAAACTGCTTGATGGCAAAGACGTTGAGTTAGCTGAAACTCTTAAAGTAATGGATACCAAAACCTGGCCAACAAAAGTGCCAGTAACTTTTGGGGAAAATGAAATGAGGAAACTCGCTTCCAGATTTAAACTTAACGAAAGACAGTTAATTACAGGTTTACGAGAGCATATCTACTCCAGAGCGTTACCAGAAAGTCTCAATCCTTTAAAGCAGTCAATCAACTCGATTGCCATTTCATCAAGTGAATGTGAAAGAGGATTTTCTCAGATGAATTTAATAATAACGCCGCTGAGATCTTCACTCAACATAACAACAGTTTCTGGTCTGCTGTTTTTGAAAATTAATGGACCTCCTCTTCGACTGTTTGATCCAGAGAAGTATGTTAACTCTTGGCTTGTTTCTGGACACCACTCAGCGCTAGCTGTCAAGAGTAAGGAAAGATCACGAGAAGAGAAATATGATGAAAACATGATGAAGTTTTGGAGTATATTTTAAGAACAATTTTTAAAAAATTATGTTGTGTTGTTCTACTGCTTTATATTACGTTTATTAAAAGGTTTCAGTTCACTAAAATGTTTCTTTTTTTTGACCAATATTTTACACAGGTAAATATTTTTTGTGGGTGAGAGGAGGGTTAGGGGGAGGAGCCGTTCCGGCACCTCAATTTTTAGAAATCGAGCACTGATTATAACAAGTCTTAGGAATTATTATTAAATAAGTTTGTAAGTAAGTTTGTCCTATTTTATGGAAAATAATAAACTCTTCTTACGTCGCACGAGACCGACACCTCTTAGAGAGGCCCGGCGAACCGGTGGGCTCCTCTCTCCCGTGCTACCCATGTTAGACAAGTTTTCTTGTCAACGTTGGACGGGTCACCGTTGGAGACGCTTTAGCGAACTCCTACCTCACATCTAACCCCACGGGGCCTAGGCCTCCTTGCGGATGGCTACTATCGGCCAAGCGTGGGAAACGGAATCTGGCCGTGAGGTACAACCAGCCCGCCCGTGAATTAAGCCTGAACTACGGGGACGGCCGGGCAAAAGCCCTACCCCAAAATGCCAACCGCGCCAACCCTTTCGCCCCTCCGGCGATCAAGTATTTGCGGCAGCTACAGTGAAACCGTAGGGTCCCAGAGTCACCGAGTTGTTTAGGATGAAACCGAAGGTTTCCCCAACCAGACAACCAGCGGTCGGACTACTCCTCGGCGAACCGACTTTTATCCTCCCCTACTATCTTCGCCAAATTCTCTCGCCACGCCCGTTTCCCTGAGTGTGGCCACCAAGGATGGGGTAGTGCAGCTGCAGAGTTCTCTAGGTACAGTATCGCGCAATAAAATTAGGGCCACTCACGTTTCTTAGAAATATGTCGAACTATTTGGTAATTAGAAAGAATTTTACAATTTCTGTTGTTCAAATATCTTCATTTATACTATTGTCGATAATCCTTTGTACAAGTATAAAATTCTCAGTATTCGTATCACCACTAGGCACCCTTCTCGGAATTATATACGATTAGAGGGGGTAACGTTCGGCTGTTTTTCGTTATTCTGAATGCTGCGTTGTACGAGTAAAGTAAAAGTTAGGTGTAAAACAGACATAGAATTTGTGAAATATTATAATTCGTTTAATAATTTTGTGCCGTATTGTTTTTTTTTGTGTGTGTTGTGAGGGTGGCGACTTTTGAACAATGGGGAAACGCAAAGACGTTACCAATGAGAAAAAAGTCGCAATAGAGACTCTATTAAAAACGGGGATCGATTGTCACCGAGAAATAGCACGGCGAGAACATGTTTCTCGCCAAGTAGTGGGCAGAGTAGCAAAGTTAATCGCAGAAAACCTACCCTCCACTTCGAGCGGTCGTACTCATTGTGGACGAAAGAAAAAAACAACGGACCGTGAAGACAGGTTAATTGTTAAAAGATCATTAGAATATCGACGGCAACCTCTTCGAGCGGTGCTATGTACGCTAGAAGCAGATAATATAAAAATATCACGACGAACTTTACAATCTCGTTTATACGAAGCAAAAATTTATAGTCGCCGGCCAGCGAAAAAACCAAGATTGACGGAGAGGATGAAGAAAATGAGACTTCAATGGGCGAAACAGCATAAAAATCTCACAGTTGAGGATTGGAAACAGGTATGTGTCTTTATTTTATTTGCGTTAATAAAATTTCACACGTTTTAATAAACTTAAAAATTGAATGAATATTTCGTCTTTCAAGGTTGTATTCGGTGACGAGACGCGTCTAGAAGCAGTAACAGAAAATGTTGGCTTAATTAAAAGAAGACCACACGAACGCTTTCATGAGGATACTGTCATCCGGACAGTGAAACATCCTCCTGCTATAATGATTTGGTCCTGCATATCAGGAGAGGGGCTAGGACCTCTCTATTATGTTACGGGTACAATGAACCAAATCCAATACAAATCCGTAATGGAATCAATACTAATTCCATACATTCATTCTTTAGGGTTTGGAGATGTTGTTTACCAATTTATGCAGGATGGTGCACCCTGCCACACTGCAAAATCTATCAAGAATTTGTTTTTCGAGACCAACTTGCAAGTTTTACCGTGGCCAGGCAACTCTCCAGATTTAAACCCTATTGAAAATGTGTGGAATGGTTTAACCCGTTTTTTCCCAGTGTTCCAGTATTGGAACATGGCGCTTTTCTGTGTACTTAGCAAAAACGGATTACGCGTGCGTGCTTTATTGACACATAACCTTATCTATACACTTGTTGCTTGCTTCCTGTTATGCCGTACATGCAGTTACGAGCTTCTATGCATTTCAGTAAATTTGTAAAGTGTAGTTCTCAAAATGAATAAAACCGATATGAAAAGGTAAGTGAACTATGTAATAACCAGACCTTATTTTTTTCATTCTAACGGTTAGTTTTACTGCCTACATATGTAAGTAACTTCTTATATTGCAAATGTTCAATTTTTATTTTGTCTACTTGTGTTTATGTTTATTTATTTTTATATGTTCCAATTTTGGAACTCCGGGCCTAATATGCAATAACAATTTCAGATCGCTTACAACAGAACAGTTGATGTCTATAATTGAAAGTGAGGATTTTTGGCAAGAATTCAATGCTCAAAGTCTTGATGTTTTCATTACACCTCCAGAAGAAGGAAACGTCAGCGAGGAAGATAGTGACGATGAAGATTCTGGAGAGATGGATCATCTTAGTGGGCGGCAATTGCAGGCACAGGCTACTGCAACGATTCATACCCATTCTGAACGAATCAGATGGAATGAAAACTCTGATGAAAGTGAATATGACGATGAAGACGAAATACCTTTAGCACAACTTAGCACAACTACGTACAAAATTACGAACTCAGCGGTGTTCCAACTGTCCAAAGAAGCTGGAATAAAGTAGAAAGTTCATTTGGTGATTTTGTGAATCTCAGATGCGAATTCCAACTGTCCAAAGAAGCTGGTTATATTGCAATACTTTTACTGTCTGGGTACATTCGGCTACCTAGGTGGCGTATGTTGTGGGAATCAAAGACTGAAACATATAATGAAGTCGTCGCGAAGGCAATGAGGAGGAACAGATTCGAACAAATAAAAAAATACACACACTGTGCTGATAATGATAATCTCTTACCAAACGACAAATTTGCTAAACTTCGGCCGCTAATCAATATGATGAATAGCAGATTTTTTACTTATTCTCAGCTTACTGAACACCTAAGCATCGACGAAAGTATGATCCCATATTATGGACGGCATTCCGCAAAACAATTTATACGTGGAAAGCCCATTCGCTATGGCTATAAAATGTGGAGTTTATGCGAGCCCCAAGGGTATCTTATCCAGTTTCATCCTTATCAAGGTAAGGAACATCGAAATCATACAGACCTAGGCGTTGGTGGCTCCGTAGTAATGAATCTTCTATCAAAGCTTCCAAAGAACATACCGTTCAAAATTTATGCTGACCGGTTCTTTTCTTCTTTGCGATTAGTAAAAAAGTTAAAAGAGATAGGATATGGCTACACTGGAACTGTTATGGCGAATAGGATAGAAAAGTGTCCAATATTATTAGGAAAAGCGATGGAAAAGAAAGAAAGGGGGACATACGATTATTTGACTGATACCAATACTAATACCACAGTAACATCCTGGAATGACAATCGGGTTGTTCTAACTGTAAGTTCCTGTGATCCAGTTATGCCATGTAAACAGGCATTGAGATGGGTTTCGAAGGAAAAAAAAAGTGTCCAATTGTTCAACCTGCCGTAATTGCCCAATACAATAAGTTCATGGGTGGCGTAGATCGCATGGACGAAAATATTGACAGATTTCGAGTAGAAATTCGTTCAAAGAAATGGTGGTGGGCTGTTTTCGTTTTTTGTATTGATACTAGTTTGCATAACGCTTGGCAAATATATCGTCGTCAACACAGTAGTGTAGACTACTTGAAGTTTAGAAGGGACGTTGTGCAGGTATACCTAGGAACATATGGTACGCCACCAAGTAATGGTGGTCGACCTAAAACATCAAAACCTATATCCAATAGAGTTCCAGAACTACTTCGATATGATCAACTAAATCATTGGATTGTTCCTGCAGACAAACAAAATCGTTGTGCCATTTGCAAAAAAATTCAATAAAAAAATGTGAGAAATGCGACGTAAATTTACATGAAGTTTGTTTTAAAAGCTTTCATTTCAAATAATGTATTTGTTTGACCATTTTTAAGTTACTTTGTTATATCTCCAATAAAAATTTAGTTTGAAGTTTTTCGTGCTTTATTTCACATACAATTAAACATCGTATACATGAACAGGCCCAGTGTTCCAATATCGGATCATGATGAAAAACAGGAAAGAAAATAAGAAATACATATTTTACTGTTGTATACCTATTTTATACATTATTTCAATTAATAAAATGGATCATTTAACTAAAAACAAAAGAAATAAAAAACTTGGGCAAAAACGGGTTAAAACGGATTGTATACTCGTCCCCAAATCCGACACTAGCTGTCTTAAAGACTAATGTTGAAGATGCTTGGCGCAATAATCCGGATTTGAAGACATTAGCTGCGTCGTGTATCAACAGCATGCCCAGACGAATTGCGGCCGTGATTAAAGCTAAGGGTGGATTAACAAAATATTAATTCATGTTATGTCAAAATATATGTTAATGTGTATATGATAATGTTTATAAACAGTTGTCCACATAAAGTCGTTATTTTGTCTTCTTTCTGATGAAATTAAAACCAAACAGTTGAATTTATATGGTGGCCCTAATTTTATTGCGCGATACTGTAAGCGCCGTAGGGTGCCTCACTTACCCACCGTATTTTCCGACGGTTAGCGGCCGGACTGCCGGGATGGGGTAGTGCAGCCGCAGAGTTTTAAGGGTCGACGCTATAGGGTGAACGCCGACCCGGAATGCACTAATACAGTAGTAAGTTTTGTTTTCATAAAACCTTAATCCATAGATTAATACTATTGACAAAATAAAACACATCAAATATTGGGAGTGGGCCCGCTGTATTATTTTGCCCAGGGCCCTGGCTGTGCTGACAGCGGCCCTGACCGTAATTGCCAGTAGGGGAGACTGTTGTACCTTGATGACATTGTACCTTGGATCACTTGTTAGTTTTCTGACAAGTGCTGCTACCTAGGAGCCAGCGTTAAAACTACGTCTTCCTTTGTCCCTAGACAGTATTCTGAGCGTGTTGTGACAATTGTAGGACGTACAGTTTTTCGCCCCGAAAATTAATAGTTTTTTTAGTGTCAAAAGTAGTGATTTAGACTTTTAGTATTTGTTTTTTAATTGAACAGTGTTTAGTGAAAGATTAACGTGACTTATCATCCTACAGAGTCCATCGATTGGTGAGTTATTCTACATTACACACGTGCTTCTAAAACCTAACCTATAAGTTTTAGGCTAGATTGTTCTAGAAAAAGTACCCTCGTGCACCATGGATCAAAACTGCATCGTGTACCTTGGATCACTGATCACTGGTACACGATGTAACATAGCTTGATTTTTTGTTTCAGGAAGCTATGCCCCGAAGCAAAACAGGTGTTAAAAGGGACCCAGTAAATCCAGAAGCATTACAAAACGCCATTAAGGCAGTTTGTGCATCGCCTGAAAGAAAAATATCAATTAGGGAAGCATGTAGAGTTTTTAATGTAAAATTTGCGACATTGCATCGTCACATTAAAGCTTTTAAGGAATCAGGTGAAAATCAATATGAGTACAAAGCAAAATTTGATGTTAAGAAAGTGTTTAACAATGAGGAAGAAACTAAACTCAATGAGTACCTTAAAACTGTTGCTAAAATGCAGTATGGGCTAACCAAAAGGGGAGTTCGTAAGTTGGCATATAAATTTGCTGTTGCAAATAATAAAAAGTACCCAAGTACTTGGGATGAAAATAAAATGGCAGAATGGATGAGGAGCTATTTAAGCAGACAGTAATTTGTCCATAAGGAAACCTCAGAAAACAAGCCTCGCTCGTGCAAGTGCTTTTAACAAGCACAATTTATCTCTATTTTACAACAATTTGGAAGATATACACAAGCGATTCGGCCCTATTCCACCAGAAAGAATCTGGAATCAGGACGAAACTGGGTTGACAACGGTTCAAAATCCTTCCAAGATAGTTGCCCCTAAAGGTATTAAGCAGCTTGGCAGTATGACCTCTGCAGAACGTGGACAGCTAGTTACGTTAAGTTGTTGGATTAATGCACTTGGTAATCACATTCCACCGATGATAATTTTTCCAAGAGTGCATTTCAAAGATTTCATGTTGAAGGGGGCTCCTCCTGGGACAATTGGTGGGGCAAATGCGTCCGGGTGGTCAAATGAACAGTTGTATGTTAAATTCATGCACCACTTTATTAAGCATACTAAACCCTCCAAAGCTGAACGTGTCTTGTTAATAATCGACAACCATGAAACACACCTTTCATTGGAAGTTTTAGAACTTGCTTCAGAGGCTGGTGTAGTAATATTAACATTCCCCCCACACACATCGCACAGGTTACAGCCTTTGGACTTAACAATTTATGGACCTTTGAAGACATATTATAGTCAAGCAGTTGAAGCTTGGCTTTGTAACAATCCTGGCAAAACTTTTGACATATATTCTATTGCTGAAGTTGTTGGACTGATCTTTCCTCGAGCGTTCAGTACAAGTAATATCATACATGGATTTAAAAAGCCTGGAATATACCCATTTGATAGAAATGTGTACACCGATGATGACTTTCTGGCATCATATGTCACCGATCGTCCTCCTCCAACTTCGGAAGTTAGGCCTTCTGCACAGTCTGAAAACGCCATGCCTCCAACAACACCAGAACCTACAAGTGATGCTACTTCATCAGGAACTTTGGAAGTTCAGTCTGAGAGTAATGAAGTTGTGCAATCTACAGCTGTACAAAGAGATATTAATTTGCCTTCTACTTCGACTTCAACCGAAACACCATTGCCTTCGACTTTAACATCAACCGAAACCCCAACTCGCAACTCTTCAAGTCATAATAAGTGTACTACTATGATGGTGACACCAGAAGAAATCAGACCTTTCTTGAAAGCTCCATTACGGAAGCAAAGTGGCAAAGGAAGAAAGCCAGGGAGAACAAAAATAGCAACAGATACACCTGAGAAAGATGAAGTCAGACGAGAAAAGGAAAAGAAGAATGAAAAGGAGCAATACAAAAAGCAAAATTTGACGAGCAACAAAGTTCAGCCAAAGATTCAAAAGAAAAAAAAACAGCTGTTAAACAAGTGCTTTTTGAGAGTGACTCTGATGATGATAACACTTCTATTGTTAATTTTGATAGTGATGCTGAAATTGAGACCTACGCGGGACTATTAGAACAGATGAATGAAGAAATATATGAGCAGCAGGAGGAAGAAATGTTTGAAAGAGTAACCTTTGAACCAGATGATTACGTTCTCGTAGGATTCCAGAGAAAGCGTAGTAAGCCAGAGCATTATGTAGGACAGATTATTTCAAAGGACAGTGATGGATTCGAATATCAGATCAAGTTCTACAAGACAATTCAACCTAACAAATTTGTTGAAGAATCTGCTGAAATATTTGACGTATCAAGTGAGGACATTGTTGCGAAATTACCTAAACCTACAGTATTGTCGGGTTCCTCGAGAACACTTGGGCAAATGCGTTTTCCTATTGACTTTTCTAACTACAATGTAAAATAATTACATCTTTGACACATTTTCAGGCCTTTTTTGATATTCTATGTTTGTATTTCAGGTTATTCCTTTTTACGATTAAGGTTGTCTATGTTGTTCTGTCGTCAAATAAATAAAAATATACTTTTGCTTTACTTTTGTCACTGTTATAAAAACCTCTATATCCAAGGTACAGGAAGTTAATGATCCAAAGTACATGAGGGTGTGATCCATGTCGTCCCTATTCGAACGAGCAATTTCTCTGCCGAATACGGATCCACTCTGGCCTTACCCTAACCTGTTTTTAGCTAAATAACACGTGTATTTGTTTTGTTGGTACCGTTTACACAATCTGTTAGTGTTAACCCCCCAGTACTCGCACATAATTCTTCAATAACCAGAACGTACCTAAAAAACGCGCCTGCGCAGTTAATAAATATAATTTGTGGGCTCGCCTCTAGGTAATCCTTCAAAACAGTTTGCTTGTGCCTGTGCTATAGTGTGGATACGCCTGGTACGTGGTACGTGCGACCGATTTATAACCATTGCTTTCGAGTAAGTTTTTTTTATTATAGCTGATAATTGGGTGAGTAATGCAGAGGGGTTTAGGGCATCAAGCCTCTCCCTTCTCAAAGGCATCGAATATTGAACCCAAAAGATTTAATTTTTCCCAAAAATTATATCAGAGTGTTTATGTATTTACTCAAGCCCTTCGCCTCTCCAAGAAATAATATCTGCGTACGCCACTAAATAATACTAGAAGTTCTTTATACTAAGAGTTTCTGCTGTGCCGCGATGGCACAAAATATATTAATTTCTCTAATATACCCTTTTGCAGCTTAGCAAAATGGCAAGCAGAGATCCGAGTAAATGGATGCAGTGGTATATGGAGTTGGCTGAGGAAGAACAAGGTGAGGAAGTAGTGCTAGGAGTAGCAGATCCCGATGAGGATGATGGTGAGTTTTTCACGAACAGAACAAGAAGCAGAGGAGTCTGAAGACGAGGATAACTCTGAATGGTTTAGCGATGGTGTTCCTTGTTACAAAGGAAAAGATCGCTCTACACAATGGAAACAAAAATTGTCAACCTATTACAAGAAATAAGATACATAACATCTTTAGTACAAAGCCAGGACCTATAGACAATGCAGCGCAGGCTAAATCTGAATTGGAATGTTTTCAAATCTACATATCTGACAATATTATAGAAATTATAACCAACTCAACCAATATTTATATAAATAATGTAAAATTAAAATATCAAAGGGACAGGTATGCGAAAAACACGGATAGTTGTGAGATAAGAGCACTGCTTGGTATGATGTATCTTCTAGGAGTTAGTAAGTCAGGCAGACAAAATATTTATGGAGGCATTTATGGAGAACTGATGGTACCTGCATGGACGCTATTTATTGCACCACTTCATATAACAGATTTCGTTTTCTTTTACGCTGCTTACGAGTCGATGATATAGGTACTCGTGAAGAACGACGACAAACTGATATTTAGCAGCAATTCGAGAAGTCTTTCAATTATTTGTGCAAAAATGTCAGACTTCCGTTGTGCCAGGGCCAAATTTAACAATTGACGAACAGTTGGTCGCATTTAGAGGTCGCTGTCCTTTTAGACAATATATTCCATCGAAACCTGCTAAATATGGTATAAAGACTTTTGCATTAGTAGATATATGTAAGTGCCACGCGTATTTTAAATCTTGAAATCTACGCTGGAAGTCAACCAAAGGGTTTATATCAACTTTCTAATAGTCCTGGAGAAGTTGTAAAGCGGCTTTTGCAGGTGGTCAAAAGAGATATATCGCAATATAACTATGGATAATATTGGTTTTCTAGTTTTCCACTGGCACTAGAACTCAAAAATGATTGCAAACTTACAATGTTTGGAACTTTAAAAAAGAGCAAAAGGGAAATACCTGCAGAATTCATAAACACCGCAGAAAGACCTGTCAATTAGTAGCCAATTTGCCTTTCATAAGGACTGCACTCTCGTTTCGTATGTCCCCAAGAAGAAAGAAAATGTCCTTGCTTTGTCTACAACTCATTCAGATGACAGTATTGATAATACTACTGAAAAACCAATGATACTAATTGATTACAATCAAACGAAGTATGGGGTTGATGTCGTAGATCAAATGTGTAGTACAGTCGTTGGCCATTAAATTAGGACCACTATGAGAAATTTATAATTTATAATCTAAGAAAGAAAACTACAAGTATATACTAAAGCTATTGTAGCAGTTTTGTCATAAATGTTATTGTATAGTATTATCAACTCGAAATTTCGAGATTATCATAATAGGGGCCTTCCGGGAATACTTTCTTATTCCAGGTACCTATTACTACCCCTACCGCTCATCGATGTCTCTTCGGTGCGTCGGTATTTAGTCTATCAGTAAGTGCCTTACGATCAAGATAGTGTTATAGTGTTGATACGTGAATTTAAACAATCTGTTGAAAGTTGTTCTTTTAAACCTATACGATTGATTTCGTTTCGCTGACACATAAAAGTTAGTTAAATTTTAATTGCGTTATGGGTAAAAGAAAAGACATCACAGAAGACAAGAAGCTCTTTTAGAAACGGGATTATTTTCTCAGCGAGAAATAGCACGCAGAGAAAATGTTTCACATCAAACAGTTATGAGAATAGCTAATTTAATCAAAGAAAATAGTCCCGGGAGTAGCACTTCACGACAATATTGCGGTAAAAAAAGGAAAACAACAAGTCGTGACGATCGGAAGATCATAGAAATAGCAAAGCAAAATCGTCAATTATCAAGTAAAGCAATTCAGGCAAATGTCAGAGAAAGTGGGATCCATGTATCGGAAAGAACTATTCGACGGCGATTCTACGAGGCTGGCTTGAAATGTAGGCGTCCAGTAAAAAAACCAAAATTGACGCTCAGGATGAAAAAGGCTCGCTACAATTGGGCGAAACGACATCAAAACTACTCTGTTGATGATTGGAAAAAGGTAATCATATGTGATTGTCTTATTTATCTAAACTTGTCAAATTCAATATGTTTGCAATGAATAAAATACCTTCAACACTCTTTTACAGATTGTCTTTAGTGATGAATCAAAAATGCAGGCGGTGGTAGAACGTTCCCAGTATGTGAGAAGATTACCTTCTGAGCGCTACGAAGAACATTGTACAGTGAAAACCGTGAAACATCCACCCTCGGTGATGATATGGTCCTGTATCACTGTGCAGGGGCCAGGCCCAATTTATTTTGTTGAAGGTACAATGGGCCAACATCAATATAAAAAAGTGTTGGGTGAGTACCTAGTTGGTTATATAAACTCACTAGATGAAGATAAAGGGCCGTATGTGTTTATGCACGACAACGCTCCCTGTCAAACGGCAAAATCCGTAAAAGCCTATTTGGACATGGTAAATCTACCGTTATTGGAATGGCCAGGAAACTCACCCGATCTCAATCCCATTGAGAACGTGTGGAACACGTTAAAAAGGATTGTTGCCCAACATAAATGTACCGGCAAACAACAATTGATGGAAGCAATCGAAGAAAGTTGGACAAATACCAAGCCATACAGCGTACCATAATAAAATCAATTGAGAGTATGCCCAATAGAATAGCTGCTGTCATTAAGGCAAAGGGAGGGAATACTAAATATTAATCAAAAGTATAGCTTTTCAATTTTACATGACTTTTAATAAAATAATCGCTGATAATACATTGTTTTATTCTCATTTTATCCCAAAATTGGTAATTTCATTGGTGGTCCTAATTTAATGGCCAACGACTGTAGGTTCTTTCAGTTTCTATAGAGTAACAACTCACACTGCGAACGTTAATCACTAGATGTCTCTGGATACACTACGAAACAATCCAAAATTCAAGTATGGTTTGTTTCTATAGTGTAACAGTTTGAGTTGTTACAGTATAGAACGGCAGTAAGTGGTAATGAATCAGCTGTTGGTTGTTATTGTGTCTTTTATAAACGTGCCTGTGTGTTCTAGAGACTAACAATGAGTTCATTTAATTTAAATACCTCAAAAAAAGAGCCTAACGAATCACGTACCAGTTATTTACTGCGTTTGGCTAAACTAAACCTCCAGAAAACTAATAATACTTTGGTAAGTTAAAAAAATTTTGTTTTAATAGGATAACTAACCTCAAACTTATTTTTATGTTTTTCAATTAATATCATTTCAATATACTTTCAACCTAATCCTGTCTAGTATAAAATTAGCGATGAATAATTCTTTTTGATGTTTATTTGAGTTCACTTTTGCGTTGTAAGAATTATGTTTTACAAATGAGAAATTTTGGCACATTCTTAGTTGAGCGTTTTTTATTTTAGGAATTACCTTCCACATCCACTGAAAACCTCAACAATTTTAATGAAAGTAGTGATGACAGCATCGCTGACAAAAATTATGAACCATCTCATTCAGGTGCATCAGTTAGTGACGAAGACGAATATGAAGCTAACATTTCTCCACTGTAACCAGAACATGGTGACCCTTCTAGTAAAAACGAAGATCAGTCAGTAGTAGAAGAACAGAAAAGAAAAAAATTTACCCGAAAAAGAATAAGAAATACGGACAACTGGGAAAGAAATAAGAAGAAAATTAAACGAAACTTGGGACAAGAATATGTGAATGCAGCCAAGAAGAAAGTAGGAAAAAGAACAATGAAAGACCCATGTAACGAAAAATGCAGATTAAAATGTATTACCAACGTTACTGAAGATCAAAGAAAAACTATCTTTGAAACATATTGGAAACTGGGCTCTGTGGATAAGCAGCGAAGTTTTATTGACAAAAGTATATCCCAAATTATTCCTACATACAGATACACAAAAACGGGAAGCAATCGATCACAAAACCTAAAATACATCGTTCAAGTAGAAGGGCAAGCCGTACGTGTTTGCAAAACATATTTTAAAAATACTTTAGACATTAACAATAGGACCATTTTTACGACAACCAAAATTAGAGATGAACATGGATTTTTAAAGCCAGACTAACGTGGAAAACAAAAACGTGTTAAACAAGAAATTGTTGACGGCATTAGGAATCATATAAATTCTTTTCCACGAGTAAGTTCTCATTATTGTCGTGCTAGGACAAAAAAAGAATACTTAGATGGCAGCCTGAATATAGCCACCATGTACCGGCTGTATGTAGAGAACTGTACGCAAAATAATCAAGAATTTGCCAAAATTTCATTGTACACAAAAGTATTAAATACAGAAACTAATATTGCATTTCATAAACCAAAAAAGGACCAGTGTTCATTGTGCGCACACTACGAAAATGGCGATGAAGAAGTTAAGGAAAGAATTAGGAAAAAAATACGATCAGCATTTAGAAGAAAAGGAATTGAGTAGACAAAAAAAAGAAGACACAGAAAAGACTGGGGAAAATATTGGTGTATGTTGTTTTGATCTACAAGCAGTTCTAACTACCCCATGCGGAGAAATTACTAGTTTTTTCTATAAAAGAAGATTGGCTACATACAACTTTACCATATTTGATGTAAAACAGAAATTGGGGTTGTGTTTTCTTTGGCATGAAGATTTGGCGAAGAGGGGAGCCAATGAAATTGGAAGTTGTCTCTATCACTATTTAAGGAGTGAAGACTGCAAAAGTGAGCACATCATTTTTTATTCTGACAACTGCGTTGAACAGAATAAAAATAAATTTGTTTTTGCCTTGTATTTATTTTGTGTGTTGAATATCGATAAGGTTAAAACTATTACTCATAAGTTTTTAGTAAAGGGGCATACCCAAAATGAAGGAGACAGCGTCCATGCCTGTATTGAAAAAGAAAAAAATCGTTTACTTAAAAGCGACCCAATTTATGTCCCAGCACAATGGGCAACCGTTATAAGATCGGCTAAGAAACGTGGAACCCCATACAAAGTCAACGAAATCGACACTACAGATATTTTCGACTTAAAAACGTTATGTGCTGAAATGGGCGAAAATTATGTAAAAAATACAGAAAATGAAAAGGTCGTTTGGAAAGATGTCAAAATTGTCAAGGTAGAAAAAACCCAACCTTACATAATCTTTTACAAAACTTCTTACTCGCAAAACTATTTTAAGTCTATTAATGTAAGACAGAATAAAAAACGGCTGAGAAATAAAGAACAAAAGCAGACTACATTGCTACCTGCTTTTAAAAACGCTCCTTGTATTGGTGCTCAAAAGATGGAAAACTTACTAGAGCTTTGTAGGGCAAATGATATCAAGGCAATGTATTGCCCATTTTATGAAAGTTTATCACTAAACAACGTTGGCAACAATGAATCGAAAACACCAAATGAAAACGGAAATAGCGATTCTTCTGATTAAACTATATTTTTTAATTTTTCTTTTATACATGGTTTTCATAGTTCTTTTGTACGAATCTTTGTTAATTAAAAGAGTATTCTTTACTAAATGGTTGTTTTATTTTTATTTATGAATTCATAAACCTACACCTAGTATTTTAATTTTAAATTAGTATTAAATTAGATTTACTAGTTGTTACAACCATAGTTAGTTTCGATTTGTATAACATGCTAAGTTCAATAGGGAAATAACTGTATCAAACTTCAAAATTTCAAACTCAAAATCCATAAATTACATTATTCTTCTAATTGCATACCTGTTACGCACTAAATTTAAAAGTTTTGCCTATTTACCTTAAAGCAATAAACAATAATCAATAACTAAAAAATACTACAATTTTTAAATCTCCGTTTCTCAACAAGTACGTTTTTAGACTTGTTACACTCTTAAACTCAGGTATCGATATGTTTTGCAATTCTTTAATAACTTTTAAATACCTATATATAAGTGTACATTTTTAGAATTTTGAATATTTTGTTGCGGTTTTTCAATAAAAAGTCAAATAGAGTTTTTCTATTACGTATCAATACTCGACCAAATGCGTATCATTATCCGCAATGGCGGGTAATAATACGCAAGACAACAAACTTAACTTTACCTATTTTATATAAACACTTTCAACTTAAAATAAAATATAAGATGGTGTTGTTAAAAAGAACATATAAGTGAACAACTGTGACAAATCTCCAGTCTACAGTAATTAAATCGCTTGACTTAGCTCAGATATTGCTTAGGTCCGTAAGATTTCCCTCCTCTCCCTTATCTCAAGTGACTCGACGAAAAATATCTCAAAGCACTTCATTCATGCTTCTCCTTCTCCACCTAAATGGCATTCCCAAAAATAATAATCTGTCTGGCGAAGCTCCTAGTTAGGGCTACTTTTCATTTACTACCAATCCAACTTCATTAACAATAAAACATTCATGATTTTCCTCCTCCATGTGTTTTCTGTATTCCTTGACAGCAGTTATTTCATGTAATATACCTCATGCAGTAGCTTTTGTACTAAACAGAATTTTTGTTGGATAGCAAATCGATTTAATTAAAGACAATGATGGACTATTTTTATTTGTTTTAGAAACTGCTTTAAATTTAGAAGCTGTGATTCTGCCAGCTCGTTGTTTAAACCAATTTGGGTTTTGACTTTGATTTCTGGTACTCTGTTCAATTACGGAAACATCTTTTAAACATATATTTATAGATCTAGAAATGGCCATTAATTCCCAGTAATCCTTAGACAAATTATTTTCATTAAAAATGTCAAATACGGAAGGCATAATGTTATTTGCCATGTCTGCAATTGTAGTGGCAAATGGTTCTACTATTCTCATTAAAACGGAGTTGTGACCGAGTCTTTCAATTTTGGTTAACATATTTCCTATTTCTGCATTAGTCAAGCCAGGAATTTCCTTTTCCTCTTGGAAGAACGTTTTTCCAAAATCCATTTCCCGGACGGGTACGCCCATCATACTTGGCTTTGGCCAGGCAGCCTCAATGTCAGTACAAGATCTGGCATCTTTTATTTTACTGGCATATTCTACTGCAAAAAGCCTAGGTCCAACATGACTACATACTTCACTGTGGCCTGCCATACAAGTACAATGCGCTGTAGATATGCTGCCATCTTTTTGTATGATAAGCCATACATCCACTGGCTTTATGTTCGGTCTTTGTAAATGTTTTACCTTCAAAGGAAAATCAATATATGAAATACATGATTTAAAAAAAATGAATATGTTTTAAACCGCTTAGCCCTCAACAATTATAATCAGGGAAATTGAGTAACATCGCATTACCGCTTGAGCTATTATTTATTGAATAATTATTTGTTGGTAAATTATCCAATAAATAATTGCTCGAACAATGAAGCCGTGTTACTCGTTTACCCTCAAAATTAAAATGGTTCACATACCTTTCCAACTAAAACGTACAGTAAGCAATGATAATGGTTGGACAGTCCTGTCACAATATGATAACACCCAAGCCGCGCCGAAGATATCCGATGTATTAGATGCAATACTCCCTAACTTTCATTTAAGACCATACACCTACAGGTAAAATCGTAACGATAAGAGTTTCTACATTTCAGGGTGATTTAAAAGCTATTTACACATGCAAATTTACGGTTTAATATAATGCACACAAGGTCACTAATCTTTATGTGACTATTTCAATATTTTTAATTTAATTTGTCTTACGCTGTTGAAATGCATATACCATTATGTGCAATAGAACTGGAAAATAGCGGCAACAGCAACACCTTTCTAATTAGTAGAACTCTAAAACTATAACAGTTAAAAATGAGTTCTCGTATAAAAAAAATCCTTAATTTGAATCGCTCTTTCCATATTTGATATTCGGATCCGGATTGATGTATGTATTTTACCATCATATTGGAATACCCCTACGAAACTATCAAAGTCACGCAAACGACATATAGATACTATACGATACCTGTTTTCAATATTTTAATCATTCACTCAAGTAATCTTGATAAATAATACTTACTAAACTCGTAATTTATTCATTCTTATTTCTCCACGAGTCTAAAATTAAATCTTAATATTACGCTAATGATGTCTAGTTTATAATCATTCTTGATGACACTTGACTTATAATCTTTAATAAGAATTATAGAGGAAGCAGATAAATGAATTCTATTAGGATCTATTAGGATATATTAGAATAATTTGTTTAGTAATTTAATATTGTATTAACAATCAAATTTCCTTCGAAGCATTACAGTCTCATACGCCGAATATTTAAACCAAATTTATTAATCCATGAATACCATAAACTGTAAAGTAGGGATTAGACCACAATAAATATAAGCTATTGTATGCAAAACAAATTACTGTTTAATATTATCCTAATAATTAAATCTTGCTTGATGATCTGCACTGTGATCTCTTAACTGGAACTCAGATTCCAAATATTGAAATACATAATCCTAAATTTTAAGAATTGTTAATTTCAATGAGGAGTGTTTTTGTAACGAATTCTCAGAAAGTTCTTATTTTCTTAATATAAACTTATGTATAATGATTAGCTAAACCAATTATGAGCACCGTTTGAATATGTTTTAATTACGTTATTACATTAAAGCCAAAGAGGGGGCGAAAAATAATTTTTATATTGCCTTATTCGTTCTCAATATAAAAGCCTCTCGTCTTGAGAGTATTTAGTTTGCTGTAATCGTCGTAAAAATGCCCGCAACAACAATAGAAACGCGAGCAAAAATAGTTACCCTTTGGGAGCGTGATTTGTCCTACAGGCAAGTTGCTGCAGAAGTTGGTGTATCGGTAAGTATATAATCTATTTTTATTGTTCTATATGAATTCTTTGAGTGCATTGCACAGATACTATTTTATTCTATTTTTTGTACTTTAGTGTATTGGTGTTGGTTCATTGATGTTCTGGCTTGATGACTTAGCGTAAAACGGTTATTTGACTAATAAATAGAAATTGAAAGTCAGTGATATCAACACCAAAAAAACTTGATTCTAGAGTTTTCAAATCAAATGTACCTTACGCACACACATTAAATATTAATTGAAAGATAAATAAATGTTAAGTTGATTGTAACTACATTTCACTCATCATTAGATAACGTTTAGTCCTTCTATTAACAAACAAAATATGCCAACGAGTAGGTATTCATTTGTTTTATGATATCCCTCGTTGGTCTAAATTTTTAGTAACCGTTACTTCTGTGGAACTCTATAAAACTGTATCTTTTCTTTTTTTTCTCTAACTGTACTTCAACATAACGCTGGCGAACCGAAAACGAAGATGTAGCTCTACGAAATAAATCGAGGCCTGGACAACCACCCAAAATTAATCCAGAAGATGGTAATAGAATTTTGAACTACGTTCAACAAAATCCAGTCACCCATCATCCATTTTTTGTTTTTATTTATTTTTCCATAAGTAAACACTTTAATGAAAATTATCTGTATATAGCAGTGAAATAATTATATAAAAACCTATTTAACTCGAAAGATTTTATTTCTTATACTTCATATAACCAACACGTATAAAAAGAAGATGTAGATGTTTCTCCGGTTGACTGTACTATTAAATTTATTAGATTCAAAAATTTAGTTGCTTAACCACTGATGACATTAAAAAAAGGTTTTTTATATTGTTATACCCCTGGGAATTGAAAACACAATTTGTGGAATACCAAAAATGTGTGTTTCCAACTAAACTTCCTTCATATAATATATAATTTGTAATAATTTCTGATTAATTCTTTACGTACACAGAAAGAACTCTTTCGTATTCGGTAGTGATATATGAAAAAAGACAATACATGTATTTAAATCTGCTTTCAATATCACTATAAATTTCTATTATAACTTTTACTAAATACATATAACATTAATAATAATTCAATAATGATAGAATACATCAATACATATGATAATCTTATATTATTATTGTAACGTGACTACGACCCAAATATCAAATACGGAAAGAATGATTTTAATTAAAGTTCTTTTGTAAGAGAACTCTCCTCTAACTGCTACAGTTTTCCAGTTGTACCAATTAGAAGTGTGTTACTGTTGCCGATATTTGTCAACTCTATTGATACTGTAGGAGAATCTAAAATATTTAAATAGTCACATGAATATTAGTGACCTTGTGTGCATTATATTGTACCGTATTTGCATGCTAAATGGGTTTTAAATCACCCTGCAATGTAGAAACTCTTGTCGTTACGATTTTACCTGTATGTGTACGGCCTTGAGCGAAAGCGAAGAGTTATTGCAAGGGTATCAATAGCTTCGGTATTTCTCGTATTATTATACTGTGACAGGACTGTCCAACCTTTAACGTTGCCTACTGTACAAGCCCTTAATAATTTTGGTCCCAACTTTTATTACAAATCCAGCCTCAAAATATTTGTAAGATTGAAAGCTTTTGAAAGCTTCCATTTGTTCACGAGTGTAATAACTGTGGGTTAGTACTAAATATGAAACAATATCCATAGTAGAGACTGGTGGAACACTATCAAATGAAAAATCTAAACCTGTATCCTTCAAAGCAAAAGGATCAATATCACCAATAATTTTTAAGTTTTTGTTGATACCTGGAAAAGAGGAGTTAGAAATTACATTCTACTAAAATTATTCATTAATATAGATAGATATTTCAAGAGATGGCCATGTAGCCCCTTTCCACTGCGTCTGAGTCTGTTGTGGGTCTCTTTTATCTAGATGACCTTTGCCTTTTTTATAAGACCTTCTAGCTTTGACGGGGTTGTCAAATCAAGGTTGCTCATATGCCTATTTATATATTATAACACATATACATAAATATCTTACCTTTCAGCAATATCACGACATTCTGTCAATAAGTTTTGCAGATAGGCACTAGTCATTGTTCAGTTAATAATATTTTACGCAATAATTATGCAAAAAAAACACGACAAATTACAGAATTGTTCACAACAAAAAACGATTCATGTGAATGTTCGCAATATCGCTTATGATTCGACCATGGACGACTAACGGTTGAGCCGCTGAACCAAGCTGAACTGTGTGTGTGCCCACAACCGCCATATTAGATCACGTGAGTTGGAAGGAAAATAATATACAGGGTGTTCCATTTGAAAAAAGTAAGTCCGAATTGGATTTACGAAACTCGATCACCCTGTATAATGGTGAATAATTTCAAGTTGAGTGTAGACCATTCTTTTACTCAATAATGTGGCACATTCAATGATACACTTAATTTTTTAATATTCATTTTCGGTTTTGGTATAAAATGGACCACATTGGAACGTTTTTCCACTTTAATCGCTTTTCTTTCCGTAACTATGGGTTTTAAACCCAACTAATGTTATATCAAATTGTTTGTATTAACTAGCAAAATCGATTGGAATATTCTAATAGCGAGTGTTCCATTTAAAAAAACATAAGTTTGGTTCGTCCCCGACTGGTTCGATCACCCTGTATTACGAAAATATTTTTAAAACGTAGTCCATGTAGCACTCAATCAAATCCTAGAAAGGTTTTTCGAAACTCCTCACCGTTTAATTATAATCGTCCACCCCATCTTGGTTGCACCAGCCTGTATATACATTTTTCCTTAAGTGGCCCATACTAGACGCTGTTCCCCTATAGGACATGATACATGAAATTTACTCAAAATTTGAATGAAAATTGAAAAATAAAGTAAAAATACCATGTTCTATTTAAAGTAAGCGAGTTGGTCTCTCTAGTGCGTCCAGAAACCATATCTCATTTGTAGATGTTTTTTCTGAAAAAAATTATAGGGAAGTTACTTGAATTGAAACCGCACATGTTCCAAAACAAATTTCACTTATACTGAGTGTTCCATTTCCACTGAACAAAATACAACTTTGTTATTTTAAATAGAACACCCTATATATTTCTTTAATTTTGGATTTCTCTCTAGATTTTATGTCGAATTGTTTAAATATTCCCTATATCTACCCCTAACCACTCTCAAGTTATTTATAATTATTGGTAATTTTTGCGAAATATAGGTGCTATATCCTGTGTATCTACATATTTTTGTGTTATCTTTAAAATTGCGATTTCCATTTTATTTTACTAACAAATAGTTGTGTTTAAGAATAGATTATTGAAGGTTTTCTACAGAACTCCCTGATTGTCAGAAGCTGATGATGACTTTTGCGAAACATTGCATTAGCAAAACTCCATTTTTTTTAATGGAATAATATATTTTTAAGCAACACGTAATGCGGAAATTATTAACAATATTTTTTGTAAATACATCTGTATGGGTAAACTTTGCCATATTTAAGGAAATTAATATTTATGACAAGCTAAGTATTTTCGTCACAATAAATTCCTCTGAGATTTAGAGACTTGTGATAAATGTAATGTTTACCATATTGACAAAAGTATGATATTGTGAATTTTCAAACAATTAATAATCGAGGAACGCCAGTAGTAGTGAAGGAGGTAAATTAAATGTTCTTCTCCCAATGCTTGTGTTAGAAACATTTCAAAAGGTTTGGATGTAAACAAAAACAAATGATATCAAAAGGTTTCACTATCCGAGTCTCTACTTTTAATGGCTTTCGAGTTTTGACCGCGTTGTAATAATGTAATGTATATAAAATACAAAAATAAAGTAAAATAAAAGCACATTTGCTTAAAAATAGTAAAGTTCAGCCATAGAAGTGTATTTGCAAAAAATATTCGTTAATAATTTCCGCATTACGTGTTGCTTAGAGATATATACTATTCCATTTTTAAAAATGGAGTTTTGCTAATTCAATGTTTCGGAAAAGTCATCATCAGGATCTGATAATTAGAAAGTTCTGCAAAAATCTTTAATAATCTATTCTTAAACACAACTATTTGTTAGTAAAATAAAATCGAAATCGCAATTTTAAAGATAACACAAAAATAGATATGATTTATAAAAAGCACCTACATTTCGCAAAAATTACCAATAATTATAAATAACTTGAAAACAGTTAGAGATAGGTATAGGGAATATTTAAACAAGTCGGCATAAAATCTAGAGATAAATCCAAAATTAAAGATATATATAGGGTGTTCTATTTAAAATAACAGAGTTGTATTTTGTTCAGTGAAAATGGAACATCCCGCATAAATGAAATTAATTTTAGAACATGTACCATATCAATTCAAGTAACTTCCCTCTAATTATTTTTCAGGAGATATGGCAGTTGGACACACTAGAGAGACATCCTGTACATATCTCCCATGTACTGGAAGTAGATTATTTGTGACAATATTACATGTAAAGTTAGCATTATCGACAATGTAATAGGGTAAAATTTTACATTTCACCTATAACTACATCCATAAAAGCTTCTAAACAAAACTCTTTGTGCCCTGTATACAAATATCCAGACATTGATTTGTCGGCCACACTTAGAATTACTGACATATTGAGATATATTTGTCTGGAATATTAATTTGATTAACTCTCTTCTCGAAAAGATTTTTTTCCAAATAAAAAATATTTAAAGAAACTACTTTGATCAAATCAGTTATACAGAATGGTAACACAGTATTTTTGTTTTAATTCTCGAGAAACTCCTCTCAGATTTCTCACCCTAATGCAACTTCTACGATAAGTTCTCCTAAATTTTCAATTCATTGTTTATCTTTGATTCTTCATCTTCATTTTCAGAAATTCTAATCCACACTTCAAATTCTGTGGACGTAAATATCATCTTCCTGTTCGACTGGCAATAATTTAAAATTTACATTTTTTTCTTAATTTTCATTTTTCTTTATTTTCAAAGTCATTCGTAGTACTGGGAAGAGTGAGTGATAGCATGTCAGTTCTTTTTGAATACGATATCTTCTTTTCCATTTCAGTTAAATCTACAAAAATTAAATAATTGTGTCATGTACCTTATACGCAGTGCACAAAATATTAACAGCTATTACTGTTATTTCTACATAGACATATAACATAATTGATCATTTAGTAAGTGCTTGTTCACAATGAGCGTAATACGCAAGAAACACATAAGATATTCGTAATCCGTAAAGTTGAATCATGGGAAATCAGTATGTTCGTTCACAGTGACCGTAAGAAAAGTTACGTCTTACCAGCAAGTTACATAGCAACATAAGAGATATGTAAAGTGGAAATGTTCTCAACTGTAATTTTACGTATGCTATATGTTAAAATCTGGTGATATTTAACCTCCCAATATTAAATGCAGTGTCAGATTGACAGAATTTTGCCCATTTAATCTGTATTTAATCAGATATTACCAAAAAAATGTCAATTGTCAAATCCAAACATGATCTAAATCTCTCGTTGCCTTGCGTACGGTTTAAATTTATGTATTTAAATGGTCATTGTGAACAGCAGCGCAAGCTTTACTTCTTCTGTATATCGTATGTTTATGTATATCTTATGTCTTATGCCCATTGTGAACAAGGCCTTAGAAATTACTTAATTACAAACCGCATAATAATAAGTGTGTATTATAGTAAATGTTGGTTTTACCAAAATATATTACATATTGCAGTATTGTGAATGCTAAATAATGTATATTTAATGTGTACTTACCTAAATAAAAAAAATACATCAGCTCATATTCGTCACCCGCACTTTTTCCTACAAATTGTAACAAGCAGCTTTTGTTTGTTCTAGAGGTTGTGTAATGTAATGCTATTAAACCTTAAAAAGAAAACACGTTAAGGACATACATTACATTAGATAATACTAAACGGCTAGACGAACATAAATTTTTCTATCAATATTATTTTTGCAATTTCAAATAAATTATCAAGTCAAAATAAAACATTTCTATCCAAACAATGCTGAAAAATAACCACAAAAATGACTGAATGCAAGGATCGAACACTAACACATGATGACAAAATGCGACTATTTTAGTTTACTTCACGTCGTCTGCAGCAGCACTTGTAAGACGGGAAAACCGATTCGGCGCTTTGTACAAAACTTTTATAGCTTTTGGCCGATTTAGAAAGAATTAATTGTATATTTTGTATTAAACGTGAAGATATGATGCCTCCGGAGGGACTAAGCTATTTTTTTTGTAAAAATAACGTCAAAATTTATTTCAAACAACGAGTAAATAGCAATGAATTGAAATAATTTTGCATTTAGAATATAAGGAAAAAATCGTAGATGAATGACAAATTACGAAAATTGTAAATAAAGCATTAGTTTTTGCAAAAGCTATGTCAGTAGCTATAACAACATATATGATTAATATCTGTCAAATTAACTTTGGCACTTTTCTGTAAGATGTCGATAATTGATTGTGCGTATTAGGTTGCCTAATTTGAGAAATTTAAGAAATAAGACGAAAATATTTTAGGAATCGCTGTCGAAAACATAATGTTTATAAGGATAAGTTGAAAAAAATCATAACTATGTATCGTTATTGTAGATATGGAGATGACGGGGATTACAACAAATGTTTTCCGAATAGATAGGTGTTTCAATGTTTGCAAGTTATCAAATTGTATGTTTTCTATTTAGTGCAAACAAATAAAATCTTATGAAAAAACACAAAAAAATTAAATTCAAAATTGTTTACATAATTTTATGCAAGGTTGTGTATGAATGTATTTGAAAGTTTACCTATACTAAAAACAATTTATTTCGTTCTGCATAAATTATACATGCAGTAAGAAATAAATATCAAATACAACAAACTTTTAAATGTATTATGGATGAAATAGAAAATTTGTTCATTTTTAAAAAACAAACGTTACAAAGAAATTAAAATGTTTGTGTATTTCGTTGAAAAATATATTTTTTTGTAGGAAAATAAGACAAGTTTGATATACACTATTATGTTTATTGAAACCAGGAAATATGCTGCAGATGTTAAGCAGTGAGGTAGCGTTCAAAATACCTTACACCCGCTACACCGAAGAATTGTATTATTATATGGGTACTTGATCTTCACAATATCCGAAATCAAACCGTGATAGCACTGTATGCAGCTGCATATCTATATCTTCGAGTATACCAAGGCTTCAATGCGCACGCGTCACCTTTCTTTCCAGATTTCTTGTTTACAAAAATGGTTTTTGACATGAATCCACCTTGATTTTTTACAGTTTTAGAATAAATATGTGAAAACGTGTGTATTTATTTTTTACCTTAGCTAAACTTCCGTATGTCGACCACTGAATTGACAATTTATATGCAGTTTAACGGAAAGTACACGTTTTACTGAGTTCAAAATGACCCCCCTTTTTTGCGGAGATCAGTCTAGGAAAAAGCGATGTAAAAAGTGCTATTTCTAATTATGTTTCACTGGTGTTTTGACATTTCTGCGAGGATTTTCAGCTCATCCAGTCAGAATTATGAAAGATCGAGCGGTAATTTAAAACGTCGTTTGGGAATGAAAACATAGTCATTTATATTTTGTAGTATCTTTTAATACTGAAAGATTTCAGCAACTAAAAAACATATCTCCTGGTGTATTCTATTAAATTTAGTGCAAATACATTATATAAAATAGGAACGTATCTAAAGAATTAGTTTAGTTTTAATGGACCGGTTGCAATTAGGAAAAAATCGCTAATCGACATGCGCGGCGCGAACTAAATCACGCCCATTTTTTCAAATATTTAGTGGCTTATCCAGTGCATGAACTACGAAAGTTCCCCATGTCCGCGTTGTTCCCAATACGTCGATAACTTGTTAAAATTGAAGTTTTTGAACTTCCTCAAATCTTTCGTCCACATTTTTAATAAGAGAAACGTTCGAAGATGATGACAAGTTCCAACAACCGCATGCGATATTCACATTTGATTCACATCGTCCGCGTCCAGATTGCTACCAACATTGTAACTTCAAATAATCTAGGTGCATAACAGTCACAGTCACCATGGTTACCGGGCATAAGCAAAGAACATTTTTTTATAAATGAAATCGATGCATTGCAATTAATAACAATTAAGAGACATTTGACAAAATGTTAAATCTAATATTAAAAATATCTTCAAATTTAGCCAAAATAGTATGTAAATATTCATAATTTTTTTCTTAATATTAACTTACACATTTAATTGTGTATATGACACGTAAATAATTATTTTAAAAAATTTTATGCCTTAACATCAAATTTCGCTGTTTAAATTTAATAAAACACAAAAGAAGAAATGTTTTTTAGTCACTGAAATATACTTATTAATTGTATTAAAAGATACTGCAAAATCAAAAATGATTATTATTTTTATATTCCTCAACGACGCTTTTTAAAATTGCCGCTCGATATTTCGTAATTCTGACTGGATCAACTGAAATACCTGTAATCTGTCACGTGATATTAGCGATCGGATTGGGTTGTTCGGGTTACATTTTCGAAAACGCCTTGAAAATCCTCACAGAAATGTCAAAACACTAGCGAAACAAAACCTAGAAATAGCACTTTTTAGATCGATTTTTAGGTATCTTAGACTGATTTCCGCAAACAAGGGGGTTCGTATTGAACTCAGTAAAACGTCTACATTCCGTTAAAGTGCATATAAATTGCCAATTCAATGGTCCACATACGGAAGTTAAGTAATCCTCTCTCTTCAAAGCAGGGCTGTGCCGTCACCAGCCGTCACTCAAGATATCAAAGAAAAATACGTTGAAAGTTTATTTTACATACATATGTGTTCGTCATTGTATGCCAGACTGACATATGTATATCCAATGTATGCTATTTAAATATAAAATAATAAATAAAATTTAATTTGGCTAGTAGTTATTTATTTTGTTCCTAATAAAAAAGTTTGTATTTATCGCGAATATCGTACCCGTCTGCCCGTATCCGCGTACATTTGCTTTAGTAGGTCCATTGAGAGAAAGACAATACAGAATGTTGTATTTTCCTTCCTTTGATACTTTCGGTAAATTTTAACATAGGTGAAATATAAAATTATCCATATACCTATTTAGTAGTACTTTATGTACTTACATACATAGTATATGCATAATACACATTTCTTGTAAAACGTAGTCTAAACGAGATATTTGCATTTTTTTGCTGGAAGTACAAAACCGATCATTTCTTACAGCTTGAGAATAGTTTATATTCTACACTTACGTTATAGATCCATGTAATGAAAATCTGACATACAAATATTGTAAAATAAAAGAAATAATACTTTGCTTTGTTAATTTAATTAAATTAAATGGTTTAACAGTATTTACAGTATCAAAGAAACGGCTAAAACCGTCGATTATATTGTAGATATTTATAATTAATTGCAACAAGTTTATGGTATCTATAATACGCGAAGGCCATACACATCGTACGATTACATTCTCAACATTTTCTATTACCTGGGGGGTTATTCTCGAAACAGAGGAAAAATAGCACTCCCAGGGAGTAACTTTCACCGCTCACTCCTCGATACTACTCGTTACGAAAAAGTGAGAAAGTCAGCTCCAGAATAGGAATTATTGAAATTGTAGGAATTTTTTGACAATTCTCTTGAAATTTCCATTCCCTCAGATTCGAGAATAACCCCCTTGGGGGGTTATTCTCGAATTCGAGAATAACCCCCCTATAATTCCTATTCTGGAGCTGACTTTCTCACGTTTTCGTAACGAGTAGTATCGAGGAGTGAGCGGTGAAAGTTACTCCCTGGGAGTGCTATTTTTCCACTGATTTCGAGGAATTATTGAAATTGTAGGCATTTTTTGACAATTCTCTTGAAATTTCCACTCCCTCGGATTCAACAGTGGAAAAATAGCACTCCCAGGGAGTAACTTTCACCGCTCACTACTCGTTACGAAAAAGTGAGAAAGTCAACTCCAGAATAGGAACTATTGAAATTGTAGGAATTTTTTGACAATTCTCTTGAAATTTCCATTCCCTCAGATTCGAGAATAACCCCCCTGATAGGTAGGTACGCAACCGTGGAAGCGGAGATGTATATTTGGAAACTGATTTTAGCTAATTTAATATATTTGTTGAGATTGATATTAGTAGAGTCCTCTATATACTGCTAGATGTTTTAAATCGGCCATTTTTTTACGTGATCATCTGTTACGAATCGTCTATGGTATTGTGCCCACCTTAAGCAGTGTGAGGTAGCGTTCGAAATACCTTACACCCGCTACACCGAAGAATTGTATTATTATATACTATATGGGTACTTGATCTTCACAATATCCGAAATCAAACCGTGATAGCACTATATGCAGCTGCATATCTCTATCTTCGAGTGTACCAAGGCCACAATGCGCACGCGTCACCTTTGTTTCCAGATTTCTTGTTTACAAAAATGGCTTTTGACATGATTTCACCATGATTTTTGACAGTTTTAGAATAAATATGTGAAGACGTGTGTATTTATTTTTTTAAAATACCTTGGCTAAACTTCCGTATGTCGACCACTGAATTGACAATTTATATGCAGTTTAACGGAAAGTACACGTTTTACTGAGTTCAAAACGACCCCCTTTTTTGCGGAGATCAGTCTAGGATACCTAAAAATCGATCTAAAAAGTGCTATTTCTAGGTTATGTTTCACTAGTGTTTTGACATTTCTGCGAGGATTTTCAGTTGATCCAGTCAGAATTACGAAATATCGAGCGGCAATTTAAAACGTCGTTCGGGAATGAAAAAATTGTCATTTATATTTTATAGTATCTTTTAATACTGAATCCTCTTGTATTTTATTAAATTCAGTGCAAATGCATTATATAAAATAGGAACGTATCTAACGAATTAGTTTAGTTTTAATTGCAATTAGTATCATTTAGAGAGGTTTGACAAAATGTTTAATCTAATATTAAAAATATCTTCAAATTTAGCCAAAATAGTATCTAAATATTCATAATTTTTTTCTTAATATTAACTTACACATTTAATTATTGTGTATGGCACGTAAATAATTAGTTTAAAAAAACATTTTATGCCATAACTCTTTCAGGTACAGTGGCGTAAAATTTAAACCACTTATTTTTAGGACAGTCATGTTCGGTGGTACAAAAAGTGTACCACTAGTTTTGAATAGATTACAGTATAAGTATGCCGGTTTAAAACTTATACCATTACACAAACGCTAAGTTAACATTAGATCTGTGTGGTATTAAACTGCGCGCTCAAAGAGTGAGGTTATATATACGTTTTATACATGGATGTATTATATATGGATAGCGCCTAATATACTAAACAAGCGCAGCGCATTGACTCCAACATTAGAGTGAGAGGTTGCACAAGTGAGATAGAGCTAGAATAGGAAAAGGATTCATATACGCCCATAAGATTTACATTGTTATTTTGGTTTCGTTTAGGTATTTATCCGTTTATCTCGTTTAATATTGATCGGATACCGACTTAAATATATGAAATGCGTAGCGGAATAAATAGAGAATAACTTGTAGTTTGGTTTTTATTATAGATACCTTAGTAAATACTATTAAATATATTAAGAAAGCCCATCAGTGCGTTTCCCCATATAGGTATGAAATATATGTTAAATCTTCGGCACAAATAATATATAACACTTACCTTTTAGGGGTAAGGTGGTGCATAAAAAAATATTCGTAAGCAAGATTTTCCCAATATATTAAATGAAATTGATTTTTAAAGTGATTTATGGGATATTCATAATCTTTGTGCCAAAAATCACAAAACCGTTTTCAATATCTTTGTCTCAGGTATTGGCGCGTGAAATATACAATTACCATAAACTAAAGGAATACATAAAATTCGTATAATGAGCATGAAATAAACTAAATTAAAAATTAATTCTTATTAACAAAGAACAAAAATGTATTGCTCAAATTTAAACAAACATTAAAATATTAATTTATTAAAACTTAAACTAATACAAAATTATTTATTGGTGTTTAAATATTACCATCTTTGTATGCATCGGCCTAATTCTTACGCCTCCTGCATTAATGGTGTTATTGTAGTGATGCAATCTCAAAATGAAATAATTGTGTAAAATTAGTTTAATTAATTGGTAATGGTGCGAATTTAATGATTGTTGTTCATAAAAGTGATTCTGCAAGTTTTTAAAATAATATAACGCTAAAAGGTAAGTATTATATATTATTTGTGCGGAGGATTTAACATATATTTCATACCTATATGGGGAAACGCATTGATGGGCTTTCTTAATATATTTAATAGTATTTACTTAGGTATCTATAATAAAAACCAAACTAATACAAGTTATTCTCTATTTATTCCGCTACGCATTTCATATATTTAAGTCGGTATCCGATCAATATTAAACGAGATAAACGGATAAATATCTAAACGAAACCAAAATAACAATGTAAATCTTATGGGCGTATATGAATCCTTTGCCTATTCTAGCTCTATCTCACTTGTGCAACCTCTCACTTTAATGTTAGAGTCAATCCGTGAACAGAATGCGCTATCCATATAATAATACATCCATGGTTTTATACATGTTTCTTGACACTTAAAATTTGTTGCTTCATATTTAGTCAAAAATAGTGTTAAAACGTTTGATTTCAGAAAAATCTTGTTTCAAACGAAATATAAAACATCAAAATAAGGTAACGATGTTTTTTAAATACAAAAACTTGAATATTTATACTCATTTTGTATATTCTAATTCAGGGTTCAAAATTTGTACCACCATACTAGTTGATTATGAGTCGACAAAATTACGACCAGTTGCCGTTCAAGTTAATTGGAATGACACAAGATGAACTATTCGCTGAAGTTGAGACAATGAATGATATTGATGTAATTCCTTCAAACTCTGAATCTAGCGATGATAACGATGTGAACGAAATTAATAATGATATTATTTTATCTGCTCCTGAGTGCGATGAAAGCGATTGGGATGCAGATGATTGCATTCCACTCAAATTATTAATATGCAATTCAAACATGATCTGGAATAACAAGCATGCTGTTGTAAACATCCCTGCACCATTTACAAGCGAGTCTGGTGTATCGTTACATATCCTTAATCAGACAGATCACTCCCCCTGCTCTTTGTTCAACAATTTTATCACCGATGCTGTTCTAAGCAATATAGTATTTCAAACTAACTTATATGCACAGCAAAAATTATTAGCTACAGGGAAATCATATTTACCCACAAATATATCAGAGATAAAAACCTTCTTGGCAATTAATTTGCTAATGGGAATAAAACAATACCCAAGCTATAGAGATCATTGGTCCTCAGCACCCGATCTTCATGATCCTTTCATATCTAAACTAATGACAGTACACAGATTTGGATGGTTGCTATCTAATATTCACCTGAATGACAACAGCATTATGCCTCAACGTGGCCATTGCAATTACGATAAGCTCTATAAAGTCCGCCCATTTTTAAATTCAGTCAAACAGAATTTTAACTCGTGTTTACTTCCGCATGAAAACATTGCGGTGGACGAATCTATGATCAAGTTTAGTGGACGTAGTAGTCTAAAACAATACATGCCGAAAAAGCCAATAAAAAGAGGTTATAAGGTATGGGTATTGGCGGACCAATCCGGTTATTGTTGGGATTTCGAAGTATATACAGGAAAGGTTGGTGATAATATTGAGAGAAATTTAGGGTCAAGAGTAGTCAAGACACTAACAGCAAGCTTAGTCAACAAAAACCATAAAATTTTCTTTGATAATTTTTTTGCCTCGCCGCAGCTTATGAAAGACCTTCTTGATAAGCAACTATATGCCTGTGCTACGATAAATACCAATCGTAAACAAATGCCAAAATTTAAGGATGATAAGGAACTACAAAGAGGACAGTACCAGTGGTTCAGTAGCAATGACGGGTTGACTGCTGTAAAATGGCGAGACAAAAGATGTGTTCATTTAATATCAAATTACCATGACCCACAAGTAACAACGTTTGTTAAAAGAAATGAAAAAGATGGAACATCTACACAAGTTCCTTGCCCTTTATTACTTGTGGATTACAATAATAATATGAATTTTGTTGACGTATTTGACCAGTATAGAGCGACATATTGTATTGATCGAAAAAGTCGTAAGTGGTGGCATCGCATATTTTTTTCCTGATCGATGCTTCAATTGTAAATGCCTATATAATATATAAAGTAATGGATAAAGAAACATTAACCCTGAAGGATTTTCGCAGACAAGTGATTGATGGGCTTATTGGAAACACACTCGTGCGAAACATCAACAGAAACTCTACGGAATTATCAATTCCCATTAAAAAGAAAAAGCCATTGCAACCAAATTGCGTTCGTTTGTCTGAAAACGCACACCAGCCAGTCAGGACAACACGTCGACGATGTGCGTTTTGTAGCACAAAAAAAATCAGACAATCGTACTAATTGGAAATGTTCAACCTGCAATGTACCATTATGTTTAGGAAAAATGAAGAACTGCTTTCAAAAATACCATATATAATCTCTACCTATAAATTATTCCCAATGTATGGTGGTACAGAAAATATACCACCATTCTTTGTGTAATAAAAATGTATTAAATAATGTAATAAGTGTGATTATTCATTTTTCAAGTTTCTATTTACTCCAAATAGTTATTACAATAAAAAAATATATGAAAGAAAACTTTTTTTTTCTTGTACCAGAAGTGCTTTTTTTATAACCATTTTGCCGTACCGGAAAGAGTTAACATCAAATTTCACTGTGTAAATTTAATGAAACACAAAAGAAGAAATGTGTTTTAGTCACTGAAATATACTTATTAATTGTATTAAAAGATACTGCAAAATAAAAAATGATTGATATTTTTATATTCCTGAACAAAGTTTTTTAAAATTGCCGCCCGATATTTCGTAATTCTGACTAGATCAACTGAAAATCCTCGCAGAAATGTCGAAACAATAGTGAAACATAACCTAGAAATAACACTTTTTAGAACGATTTTTAGGTGTCTTAGACTAATCTCCGCAAGAAAAGGGGGGCTGTTTTGGACTCAGTAAAACCTGTACTTTCCGTTAAACTGCATATAAATTGCCAATTCAGTGGTCGACATACGGAATCGTCTCTCTTTAAAAAGTAGGGCTGTGCCATCACTCAAGATATCAAAGAAAAGTACGTTGAGAGTAGATTATTTTACATATACCTATATGTGTTCGTCATTGTATGCCAGACATCCATACGTATATCCAATGTATGCTATTTAAATATAAAATAATAAATAAAATTTAATTTGGCAGAGTTATTTATTTTGTTCCTAATAAAAAAAAGTTTGTATTTACCGCGAATATCATACCCGTCTGCCCGTATCTGCGCACATTTGCTTTAGTACATTGAGAGAAAGACAATACAGAATGTTGTATTTTCCCTCCTTTGATGCTTTCGGTAAATTTTAACATAGGTGAAATATAAAATTATCCATTAGTATTAGTATTAGTATTAGTCAACGGGTCGATGGCCGCAGTGGTTAGGCGGCTGACTATTGTTGTGAGAGGACGATAGGTGCCGGGGTTCAATTCTCTGGAGGGACGGTGACATTTTTTCAGAGAGTTTAATCCCGGATCGACTTGCCATTCGCTGTTGGGAGCAAAGTGATTAACAGCGCGGCATCATAAAAGGCGATATGATGCTGTCACAAAGCCATTGAACACAACATACACACACAAAAACTACACCGCGAGAGTTGCAGTGATAGCCAGACAAGCGATACAGTTTACGGAGTCACTGCAACTAAGCACCCACCACATATTAAAAAAAAAAAAAAAAAAAAAAATTACATATGTACAGTCGAATTTTTGGATCTTGTTCGTTACGTCATGAGTAATATTAGTATGAATCGACTTACATTATATGTCATGTTGACATTTCTCTCTATAATGTACGTTAAATGGCGGTGATGAATATTTCAATATTGTATATCTGTGTTTAATTACGCTGTTAATGACGCAACGTACAAGATCCAAAAATTCGACTGTACATACATAGTATATGCATAATACACATTTCTTGTAAAACGTAGTCTAAACCAGATATTTGCATTCTTTTGCTGGAAGTACAAAACCGGTCATTTCTTACAGCTTGATATCAATAGTTTATATTCTACACTTACGTTAGATCCATGTAATGAAAATGTGAAGTACAAATATTGTAAAATAAAAGAAATAATATTTACTTTGTTAAACTACTTAATTTAATCATAAAAACGGCTAAAACCATCGATTATATTGTAGATATTTATAATTGCAACAAGTTTATGGTATCTATAGGTAATACGCGAAGGCCATACACATCGTACGATTACATTCTCAACAATATTTTCTATTACCTGATAGGTACGCAACCTTGGAAGCAGCGATGTATATTTCGAAACTGATTTTAGCTAATTTAATATATTTGTTGAGATTGATATTAGCAGAGTCCTCTATATACTGCTAGATGTTTTAAATCGGCCATTTTTTTACGTCATCATCTGTTACCAATTGTCTATGGTATTGTGCCCACCTTAAAATAATTATTTCGCTATGAGGGAAAATATCTTGTATCCATCAGAGTGATTTTATATGTTTGACGCCAGACACCAGCTTAAACTTTCCGCCATGGATTATAGGGGATTTGACATGTTGAGAATAGTCATGATATAAAAAAATAACAGTTAAAAATAACAGGTAACTGTTATTTCCGATATTTTTTACGCATAATGAGGTCCTTTTGATAAAATATCCAGTAATCATATATTAATTGCCGAGAATACATTCCGAGAATCAAAAAGAATGAAAGAATGTTCTCCAAAAGTGGACTACTAATTTCTGACCGTAGAAACCGTATATCCAGTTGATATCCAGTTCCAAAGTTAAGCAAATTTTGTTTATAAATCAAGATGGAAATTTATAAGAAGCTAAAAATGTAGTATAATCTATCTTATTTTCGTAGATTTTTGAAATATTATTTATTTTTATAATAGTTATAATTTATCAGTTCCTCTGTTATTCTGTTATAACAGTGTCTGGCTGGTGTCCGGTCTCTTTCTTGTTTGTTTCATGCAGTTTCATGTTTGTCAGTTGAGTGAAGTAGTGAAGTAGACACATCGAAAAAAATCATAATTAGAGTCGGCTATGTGAATGGATTGTTACTTTAGCCACTTTCACATGACTATTCCTTGACATTTATTTTGAGGTTATAAACTTTGGTTATAATAAAACATTTAAAATGTCAAATAATAAATGTCATATGTGGTAGTGGCTAAAGCAACGATCAAAAACATTTACCGAGAGTTGCTTTATTCACCGGTGTACATCAGTGATGCCATCAGATGGCATCAAGCCGTTGCTTTATTCACCGGTTCTTTCCTGATGTTCCATCATAAATGGTTGCTTTCTCCACCGGTTAATCGATGGTGTTACACCATGGTTACACCACATCCACCGAACTTCGAGTTCGATGTTAGCGATGGATTGAGAAGTGGGGAGAGTCAGCTGTTTTTGTTTATATCGGCGTAACGGAAAAATTTAAGCTTATTACAGGTTATTAGACGAACGGCAGATATGGAATATGAATTCGAATATATAATGGGGTGCGCTTTTGCACGCGGATAACAGATAAACAAAGTATGATATTAAGGAACGGTATGTATGGTGTTTGAGATGTTTAAGATGAACTATCTGAGCTATCTAAAAACACAATTCAGCCAATAATATAAATATTTAACTACACATTTTAAACCTGTATCCGATGACGAAACTTGTAGTATTTTCATTAAGATAAAAGATTCTATAATCGACGGTGTCGCAATCTAGACGAATACGTAGATACCTTTTTTCGTAAAACGAGAGAAACATGAATGATGCGTAAATGTCATAAACTGTAAACATAACCTCTCAACATAAAAGTCAACACTGCCATAACACCAGAAATCGTTGCTTTAATCTTCGCAAATTACATGCACCACAAATCCATCTAATTATGACGTCATCACATCAGGCGATGTGGTGTTGATGAATAAAGCAACTCTCGGTTACATAGCCTACACTAATTATGTTTTTTTTTCGATGGCACGTTATAACCTCAAATAATCAGACAACGTTGTAATGCAGCTAATTTTCCAGATATTAATTGAATTAATCGTAAACTATTTCGATATTCAGGTAATAGGACATATGCTTCCGAAATTGGCAAACGAGGCCAGAAGAAATAATACAAATAATAAATAAACGTCAAATAGTAACAAGAAATACAATTCTTGAAAAATTTTGGAAGAAATCCGGCTTTTTCTTTTGACGTACGTAGCTACTTTATAACAAAAACATCGAACTTAATGAAATTGCGTTTGGGTTTTAGAAAATAAAGTGGGAAAATGTTCATTATATACTAGGAACTCAAGAAATATATTAAATACATAGTTGTGTTCACGAAAGATGATCACTGCAACATCAGTTACAGTTCTATGAATCAAATCACTGCTGCGGCATCATATTAAATACTGTAAATTTCAAAATGAATATGGCAGCTATGACAGTTTCCATTTTTGGGTTAAGTGTGTGTGGCTTTATGGACAGATCATCAAAATTGAAACAAGGGCTTGTAAACGTAATAACCTACCAAGTACTCCCATTACAGTTTAAAAAAAAACTGACTTCAGAAAATTGTTAAACGAATACGTATTTATAAGGACGAAATCAATAATAGTTGGATCAAATATCTATAGAAATATATTTAAAATTTCTAAGCGAACAAGCAGAAATATATAGATTAAGCGCAGACTACATGCTAATCTTGTCTTTGTCTTACTCAAGTGAATTGCACGATCCGTACGTATGCTAGGCAAAATTTCGAAATACAAACTGCCGTCCAAGCTCTCCTTGTCATACAAATAGGTATTTGAATATGAAAATTATTCTTTAAATATCGTTGATAGAATTATATCTAAGTGGCGCAGGGATCATCTTTGGTGAACACAATTTTATTGTTAATGATTGTGGTATTAAAATATAGAAACAAGCATATTTGGTAGTGTTGTTGAGTAATACCCTTGATTATTATAATTGAACACCAAATTATTTTACCAGGTAAGCTCTGTTACACAACGCACAATGGCTTAATACTTTAGGAACGTACAGAGTAGCAGTGGTTGCATAACTGATTTAAAATATCTGTTCCGATAATATATGAGAATTAGGAAAAAACAATTATGCAAGTGAGAAGAGCTACGGATGTCTTTAACAGGTATTTTCTCCAGTTAAAACAAGTACTTACTTATTGTTTACTGTGCATTCAATTCATTACATATTTAACCCAGATATGTCCTTAAAACAATGAAATAAAGCAAATTTTTATAAAACTAGTTTATTTAGGTTTAAGTGGTATGTATTTGTCAAAATAAAACTAAAATTTACTTGTAGAACGGAAATACAGGACGTCTTATATTTAGGACATTGGGAATATATACAGGGTCCGGCAGAAAAACCTCCCCTATAAGGGAAGCTAATAAAAATAAAACCAAATAAGGTAGGACATTTTTATTTATACTAACTAAAAGTACATAGGGTAACTGCGTTAGTTCTCGACCAGTTAACGAAAAATTTGATTTCTAAATCTCCTAAAAATTATATGTTTAATACAAAATGTGTTTCTTTTCATTCAGTGGATCGGGTATGCATGTAGAACATTTTTTATTGATTTTCTTTCTACAATTTTATTCCTAAACTAAAATAAATTTTATAAATCTGAAACATTGCAATTTATTGGGTTTTCGACCACCCCTCACAGTTCCCGACCAATTTCGAGTTGTTTTACGACCGCCTCTAACAGATCTCGACTGCTTTAAGTTCGTTTTCGACTAGGTACTAAATAAATTTTGTAAGGAAAGGTACGTAAGTTGGATTTTACAGAATAGAACTAGAATAAAATTCAAATTAACAAATAAATATTTAATTATTTACACTGGTTACATTTGTAATCTTTTGTTGCGGCCATATCGTACGAAATTTTAGAAAATTCCGTACATTTTTTATGATACCATCGGTCACAAAAGTCGCATCCTATATTTCTTTTATCATCGTCATCGGTATCACTATTAAGTATTTCAGTACAACAAGCACAAGGTATTTTATTATTATTATTTTGGCCAATGTGGGTTTTATTTATTTTTACTTTTGCAGTTATTTTTTTTTGCTGTTGTGCCTTTTCTGTCGCTTCTTTTTTTTTGTTTTTCTCCATCTCTTTTTGTTTTTTCTTATCATCCCTTGCTATTTTTCTCTGTTCTTTTTCTACTTCCTTCAGCTCCTTTTCCTCATCTTTTCTGCTATAATACTCTCGCCATTTAACAGAAGATATTGCACTTGGGGCTTTTTCTTTTGTATTTCTTGTATTTCTATTCCTTTGGGTTAATGTTGATGGATATATAAGATGCTTGTCAAAAACCGAATCAGGAAGTGAAGACGATGTATTTCTGTCAAGTACAGAGGTTTTGTGATGGATAGTTTCGTCGGAGTTATCAGAAATATTACAATCCGTATTCCTTCTGCCATTGTTGTTATAATTAGCATTATTTTCTTTATCAACAATTAAGTCTCGATATTCTGCATTACTTATACTTTCGCAATTTCCTTCTTTTTCTCTATCTGAAATCTGAAGTAATTGTTGGTGTCCAATTTGGCAGATTTTTTCGCGATCTACAATTTCTGAATTTTCAGCATCAATTACCATAATACCATCAATAAAAGATTGAGTAAACGTGCTGCCTAAAGTAACATCGGGAATGTCATTTATTATATTTAGAGTAGTCTCAGATGTTAACAAAGGTGGATCATTAATATCATTGAAATCAAACACAACTTCTGCATTTTCTATGAATTCCAAATAATTTGTGTCATGGGAATCATTCGTCGATTCTAATGGCGGAAGTTGTGCTAAAGAATGAGCTTCTATATTGAGTTTTGCTCTCGCCTTTGGTGCTTATCCGACGATCTTCTTTTTGGAGTCGATTCTTCTAGATTTGTTATTTCATTTAATATAACATTCACGTTTATTCCATAACGCGTCAGGTTGTCTTTTATATGATTTATAACTTTTGCAGCTGTACGAAAATCTTGTTTTGTACAATATTCAGATGAATTTCTGTTTTCTAGTTTTGTTAACTTTTCTGTTGTATTGAGTATACATTTTGAGTAGTCAACAGCTTGTTCATTTAACGGACATAGCCCACACTTTCTAAATCCGTTTCGAATGTTATTAGCTAGTTCTGTTTTTTTTGATAAAACTTCATAAAAAATCGTACAAAAATTTAATTTCGTTACAGAATGCCAATTTTTCACAGTATTTTTCCATTCCTGTTTCATAGGTTTAAAAAGAGCAACATCTGCTGGTTGCAGGATATGAGTTGTGTTGGGGGTAATGCATATAAAACAATTTGATTTTTGTCGCACCATTTACTTAAACTTAACGTCATATGAGACTTATGCCCATCTACGAATATTAATAAAGGTTTCTTTATCTGATTTTCTAATACCCATGTGTGAAAATCATTAGCTATATATTCGTAAAAGACATCAGATGTCATCCAGCCTTTCTCTGATTTACCTACTATCCAATTGTTTGGTAAGTTATTAATTAAAGATCGAGGTGGTCGTATATATGGAAATATTGCCAGTGGAGGAGCGATACTTCCATTTGCATTAAAAAAAATAAGAACTGTGATTATCTCTTTGTCATTGCTTAGTTTAACAGTATACATGTTTTTGAAACCTCTTGGACCAAGGACTTTTCCCGATTTCGGACATAAGGCAAAACCGGATTCATCTCCGTTAAAAATGCGGTTTGGGTCTTCAAAAATATCCATCATCTTTTGTTCTTCTAAATATTGTTTAAGATCCGTAAACCATTTTTGAATAAATTCTTTTGTAACTATATCTCTTGCTTTATTTACACTTTCTGCTTCTCTTCTAGAAATTTCCGGGTTTCTTTTAAAAAAACTTAAATACCAAGTCTGGCCAGGTCTTTTACCTTTAAATAAATTAAGGCCAGAGTCTTTATCAATTTGGGCTACAGTATCCAATAGCATATTCTTGCTAATGGGAAAACCGCATTTGGCAATATTAATGACCCAGTCTTTGATTTTTTTTTCACCCTCTACTCCTAAATAATATATAAAATAGTTAAAAAATCCCAACTTGCAAGAGATTTTCATACCTAAAAGTGGTTGAGGCCCTGGACGTCTTAATTTTTCAGGAACCCTTCCAGAAAGTCGATCTATTAAGGTAGTTTTCGGGACTCCCTACATTCTGCTAGCCTCTCTTATTTTCATTTTATTTTCTCTAATTTGATGTAGGGCTGTTGTAAGGTTTTCTGTTTTGTATTGAAACAATTTTTTCTTACCCTTACTCATAGATTTGTTTGTTTTTTCTGTTTGGTTTGTTTTTTTAATTGGGGCCACTGGAAGTAAAAGTAATAAAAATTAGCCTCAAATATGTCGAAGGCCCTGACTGGCTTTATCGTAGTTAACAGAAAATGTTAATCGATAGGTATCTAAATTTCCAAAAATATGTAATGGTCGAAAATCGGATGCCCTATTTTAGTTACTCGACCAGTCAACAATCACATGAAAACTGAACATTATAAAGTAAAATATGCTGGTCGCAAACTAAAAGTATTTCATTCTTTTATGATCCAATCGTCTATACCCGATCAAATTCACGAAACATGTATACTGACACACGTTATGTTTATTAAAAGAAGGACTTATAAATTTAGTTCTCGTCCACCGCGGTCGAGAACTAAAAAAATGTTTTTTTTAAGATCTGGTTAGCGACCACCAAAAATGTTTATAAAACAAACAGAAAACTTGCATCCTTTAAATAAAATATTATTGTTTCTACAATTCTTTATAAGCTACAACAGTAGAAACAATTACATAACAAATCGACGCTATTATACTTACTATTTCTTTCTTTCATACACACAATCTGTTTTGCAAGAAACAAGACACACATGTTCTACGCGTAAACATCGGCCATATCTGATTTTATTTCTATAGTTACCTCTATCGCCACAGGGCAAACTATATGTGAGTTTGCTTGTCGAGAATTGTCTGGAACTAGGAAAACAGAAATGGACGAAAAATAACGTACACTTTTCTTATTATTTGAGAGTATAGAAAGAATTGGTCGAGAACCAACGTTGGTCGGCGATCTAATGCAATTACCCTATTCTGCCATTTTAGAAAATGTACCATTCTTAGGGTCTACAATTAGTCTTACTTTTTAAATAAAACATCCTTTAAATGGCTTCCTTCACTGTCGACACACTGGTTGAGTCTTCCCCTGAAGTTATCCATTACTCTTTGAGTCATTTCAGGCGGAATAGCTTCAGCCTCTTGTGTAATTGCTTCTTTCAGGGCTCGTAAATTTTGTAAGGATGCATTTTTAAATCTCGATGCATGATTCTTCTCACACTTCGATCAGAAATTCCTAATGCTGCCGCATGCTTTTTAGCGGATCGTCGAGGAGATTGATGAATTGAAGCTCTAACTGCATCAACGTTTCCGGGACCTGTTGCAGTCCGTGCTCGTCCAGGTGGTTTCCGTTTTAATGCGGAACCTGTCTCACGAAAGTTAGAAACCCAAGAATAAATTGTTTTCTTATCGGGAACAGGGTCCCGTCGTCCGAGCGCAAAGCGAACACGAAAAGCACGTTGAGTATTAATAGGCGATCCGCCATTTTGAATAAAATGTTCCACTACGAACGCACGATGTACACCAGACCACGCCATGGCGTACACTGAAAACGGCACGTAGGCAGCTACTCAAGGACGCGCCCCCCACCACTCTGCTCCTTCTACTGTCCGCATCACGTTACTTTGTAATCGGGGAGTTTTTTCTGCCGGACTCTGTACTATCATCAGGGTCATTCCAGTGTGTGATATTTGGCAAAACTTTTCACATGTACACCCACGTTACATTTGTTATACCTGGTTATTGTTTTAATGTGACAATACCGGCATCTACTTGAGCGTCTTACAGGATTACAAAATGTCGGATATTGTCATACCTTATCCCTAAATTCTCATTTATCTTTAGCCGTCCTGTTGAAGTTGTTGCCTTTTCTTTTGTACTGGCTTGCAACAGAGATATTGCCATCTGTCTCCTAAAATTCAAATGGTCTAATTTTCCTCCCTTAGTTTTATGAATTTGCCATGCGTTATGCATGAATTGATGTTCTGTACAAAGAAATATTTTCGTCACACCTATCCAGTCCTCCCATGTTCTGATTATACGCCTTTACTGTGTCTGGTTGGTCAACATTGATAATTTTTTTCTCCCTTTGGGAATATCTTTTGGCGGCATGAACAGGTTCAACGCCGACGTAGTTTGAACATTGCGTAACTATATTATTATCATTCCACTGAACTGCTATTATCTTGTCATCACTCAATTTTTTGCAATGATAGATTCCTCGTGCTGATTTTTTATTTCAGTTTCATCATCAAATGGATTTCCCTGCAAAAACGGATTGATGAAAAAAATTATCAAAGAATAGGTAGAAATTGTGATTAGGCCATTTTTGTTTCAAAATATCCGCATAAGTTAGTACTACCCCAGCACCAACGCCATATTCTTTGTATTTATCAGAAACGTATGTACTGGTACCTTGATATGGTTCAAACCAATTTACGTATCCCATACCGTCAATTGGGGTGACTCGATACATTTATGAAATTCAATTGCTTGTAGTTTTGGAATGGATAGACCTAGGAAGTTCATATACCCTTCAAAAGTTTAGTCTCGATCTGTAGTTTATATAGTCAACGTGCCATAACGTAATAAATTTTAGTTTAGGTTTAGAAAAAAAAAATTTGGTGTATCAAGTCACCCCGTGGGTCGGGGTGACTTGATACCCATATTTATTTCTATATAAATATCATTTCACAAGCTTTAAGGAGTGACTTGATAAACAAAAATGTTTTTTTAAAGCTTTAAAAAATTCATTAAAAGGTTTATTTATGCAAAACTTATAAAAAATTAACGTTTATTCGAAAAAAAGGGATTAGTTATCCCTTTATACAGTAAAAAAATACAAAAAATGTCATCGAAAGGAAATTTAAAGTCCTCTTTTTGTTTTGGTGGCATAGGTAATGTACTTCACTTCGAAAGGGTAAGCAAAACTTGTGTCTTTAACATCAGGCCACGTAAATGTATCTTTCGAAACTCTGTAAGGTCTCAAAAATGAAACTTCGACCTGCCACACTGAGGACCTGAACAACAAACGGTTTTACTTGTTTTTTCACAGAACTAACTTGCATTTCAATAAGCAAAAAATCTTCTTCAATGTCATTAAAATTAACTTCGAATTTACTCCAATCCGTCTGGGACTCGGTCTGGGAGTTTCCAAATTCTGAAAATACAGTCGTTGGCCATTAAATTAGGACCACCAATGAAATTACCAATTTCGGGATAAAATGAGAATAAAACAATGTATTATCAGCGATTATTTTATTAAAAGTCATGTAAAATTGAAAAGCTATACTTTTGATTAATATTTAGTATTCCCTCCCTTTGCCTTAATGACAGCAGCTATCCTATTGGGCATACTCTCAATTGATTTTATTATGGTACGCTGTATGGCTTCATTATTTGTCCAACTTTCTTCGATTGCTTCCACCAATTGTTGTTTGCTGGTACATTTATGTTGGGCAACAATCCTTTTTAACGTGTTCCACACGTTCTCAATGGGATTGAGATCGGGTGAGTTTCCTGGCCATTCCAATAACGGTAGATTTACCATGTCCAAATAGGCTTTTACGGATTTTGCCGTGTGACAGGGAGCGTTGTCGTGCATAAACACATACGGCCCTTTATCTTCATCTAGTGAGTTTATATAACCAACTAGGTACTCACCCAACACTTTTTTATATTGATGTTGGCCCATTGTACCTTCAACAAAATAAATTGGGCCTGGCCCCTGCACAGTGATACAGGACCATATCATCACCGAGGGTGGATGTTTCACGGTTTTCAATGTACAATGTTTTTCGTAGCGCTCAGAAGGTAATCTTCTCACATACTGGGAACGTTCTACCACCACCTGCATTTTTGATTCATCACTAAAGACAATCTGTAAAAGAGTGTTGAAGGTATTTTATTCATTGCAAACATCTTGAATTTGACAAGTTTAGATAAATAAGACAATCACATATGATTACCTTTTTCCAATCATCAACAGAGTAGTTTTGATGTCGTTTCGCCCAATTGTAGCGAGCTTTTTTCATCCTGAGCGTCAATTTTGGTTTTTTTACTGGACGCCTACATTTCAAGCCAGCCTCGTAGAATCGCCGTCGAATAGTTCTTTCCGATACATGGATCCCACTTTCTCTGACATTTGCCTGAATTGCTTTACTTGATAATTGACGATTTTGCTTTGCTATTTCTATGATCTTCCGATCGTCACGACTTGTTGTTTTCATTTTTTTACCGCAATATTGTCGTGAAGTGCTACTCCCGGGAATATTTTCTTTGATTAAATTAGCTATTCTCATAACTGTTTGATGTGAAACATTTTCTCTGCGTGCTATTTCTCGCTGAGAAAATAATCCCGTTTCTAAAAGAGCACAAATTCTGTTCTTCTTGTCTTCTGTGATGTCATTTCTTTTACCCATAACGCAATTAAAATTTAACTAACTTTTATGTGTCAGCGAAACGAAATCAATCGATTAGGTTTAAAAGAACAACTTGCAACAGATTGTTTAAGTTCACGTATCAACACTATAACACTATCTTGATCGTAAGGCACTTACTGATAGACTAAATACCGACGCACCGAAGAGACATCGATGAGCGGTAGGGGTAGTAATAGGTACCTGGAATAAGAAAGTATTCCCGGAAGGCCCCTATTATGATAATCTCGAAATTTCGAGTTGATAATACTATACAATAACATTTATGACAAAACTGCTACAATAGCTTTAGTATATACTTGTAGTTTTCTTTCTTAGATTATAAATTATAAATTTCTCATAGTGGTCCTAATTTAACGGCCAACGACTGTATAGGGAGTTCGTCTGACTCATCTTCCAATAAATTACTCCTCTCGGCATCTTCAGTTGAATCGTCGTTTTCATTGAGAGTTTCAGTGACGTCGAAGTCGTTGTTTTCAGAAACGGAATCTGAATCGGAATTGAGAATGCTTTTTCCAGGTTGCACTCTTAAAGTTTTCTTTTTCTGTGGATTTTTCTTAGGTTCGTCATTGCCATACCTTAACTGTCTTAAAATTTCAATCAAAGAGTTTTCCATATTGTGTTGATTAGCTTCAGCAGCTGTAGTGTCTTTCGGAAATTTGATCTAAAACATTCATCCTGTCAATCGGAATTATTCCAGCCTTTTTAAATCCAGCTTTAAATATTTCGGCAGTGTTTGTTTCCATTTTGCTTAACAGTTTTTTAACCCTAGAATGCTAATGGTATATTGTTTGTACGTTATTACTAACGACACGTCAAGTTTACGTATTATCACTTTTAATGTATGTGCGTTACGTTTTCATGAATTAGCTCTTATGAAAAGATATATTTTACAGTCTAATCAATTTTTTAATTAATTTTTATGTATTTTCGTTTCTAACTATAGTAGACTCCCTCTAGTTCGGCCACCTCAGGACCGGACCACCGACCGGATTTCAAAATGGCTGGACTATCCGGATGTACTATCAAAATTTGAAATATCTCTATTAAATGCATTACCTATGCTTGCGATTCCACAAAGACATTGTTTCAACATATTTACAACATTATATACTTACTAAAGAGAAGATACCGTACTAAGGATAAAACTGAACAGAAATACACATTACGTACTGTAAAAACAAACCAGACATTTATTTGAGGAAATTATGTACTGTACACGTACATATTACTTGTCTCATAACCTATAAAAATTAAAAGAAATCTGTTATAAGTGTTTTTGAAAGCATAGTCACGCTACTTTCTCATAAAAATCACGTCAACAACTGTTGCAGCGGCTTGTTGCTCTACGTACATCGTCGCACGTTCCAGTGCTGCCCTTCCCTCTTCATGGCTTAAATTTCCCTCACTAGTCCCTTCTTCCCCATCCTCGCCATTAGCTTCTTGATTCATTACAGCTTGAACAATTTCATCGTCATTTAATATTTCATTGCCAAGCTCATCATCGTTGCTTACAATCCATTCCGTAACATCGCTCTCTACAAGGCCACTATAATTACCTTCTAGCAGTCGTTGAAGATCTCTTAACATTGATGTCTGTCATCTGGTTCCAACACCTGAATAGTAGTTTCATTAGCTTTTAGGTTTCTTTCCTTTCTCCAAGACTTTGTCAATGTGAATGAAGAAATCTCATCATATGCTTCAGCTGCCATATAAATGACATCTTTCAAGTTAATTGTCTTTAGGGCCTGAATTAGTCCTGTGTGACCCTCACTGTCCAATTTATCTAGGATTTCAGAGAGAAGTTTCCTGCGATATTTTCTTTTAACACTCAATAACCCCTTGGTCCATTGGTTGGGAAATACTTGTTACGTTAGGTGGCATATACATAAGCTTAATACCACTGTGACCTTCACATTCTAGGTCCTCTTCAGGATGTGTAGGTGCATTGTCAAGCACGAGAAGCGCCTTAATCGGCAAGTTCAAACATGTTAAATGTTGCTTTACTTTAGACACAAATTCGGCAACGAACCATTCTTTGAACAAATAAGTATCCATCCAAGCAGATTTCTATGCCCTGTAGTACACTGGTAGACAATTCATATTCAAGTTCTTAAATGCTCTAGGTTTTATCGATTTTCCAATTACAAACACAGGCAGCTTATGTGACCCTGACGCATTCGACCACAAAGCAACTGTAATTCTTTGTTTGTTCGCTTTAAACCCTGATGCTGGCGTTTCTTGTGCTGTGGCGAAAGTTTTTCGTCTCCCGTTTCATCGATATTATAAGTTTGTTCTGGACTATATTTTTCACTAGTTATAATACTCTTCAACTTTTCTGAAAAGCCAGTTGCTGCCGGTTGATCTGCTGACATTTTTTCCCCACATGCGCTGACAAAATAAACTCCATGGCGTTTTTTTCCACCTTGACAACCAGCCATCACTTGCTGTGAATGAATCTTTTCCTCCAAGTTTTGCGTGAAGAATGATTGCCTTCTCCTTTAAAATTGACCCACTTATTGGAGTACCTCGCCTGCGCTCCTGTATAAACCATAGCCACAAAGCATCATCAATTTTTTCAAGTTTAGGCTTTTTTAAAGTACATCGAGTAGACAGCACTTTTTCAGCTTCAATCTGAGTACAAAAAGTCTCAATCGATTTCCGGTTCCGACGCCAGTCATTTACACTTCTTTTACCGACATTAAGTTGTCTACATATACTTTGGACCGATTCACCTTTATCTAGACGCTCTAGGATACTGCGTTTTTTTTCCATTGTCACAAATGCATGTCTACGTTTTTCACACATTTTAGAAAACATTTTTCTCAAAGCTAACTCGCACACGTTCAACTTACACTTATGTACTCACAACATTCACTCCCGAAAACAGTCCTACATATGTACTTCTATTCTACGGCCGAATACTAAACATTCAAGATAAATCCTGTCGAAGATCGTTATGACTCAACTTCATAGGACCGGCCGGACCATCCGGCGGCCTATCCAACCGAAGCGCCACTGTAGTATGTTAGAGCTTACGGGAAAAAAGGTAAGTCAGTGTAGAACAAATAAACTTTTTATTAAACAAACCTAAAAATATAAACAATATGAGAACTATTACATATACACAGAAAAAGATTAATTCACTTCTTTAATTCATATTTTAATTTGATGTTCACCACACAAGGCACGACGGCATACAAAACACGTTATGGTTGTCATTCGCTTCTTCACAGAAGGGCATAAACTGCAGTAAGTTATTTTCCCTTTTCTTTGAGACTCTTCTTGATTTTGTGCCATAGGTTGAACTGGTAATTGTAAAACTTTAGATATGGAATCCTTCAATTGTCTTGACAAGGAAGGACAATTTTGCAGTCTTTCTTGTTGCCATGGTCTGGTTAGCTGTTCTTGAAGTTTAAGGACAAACTGTTGCCTTGATAATGGTGTCATTCCCCTTTTTTATTACGTTATGGTGATATATCACATAAGAATTCACTGATGCAATGTTTAGCATATTATAGAAAAAATAAAGAGGCCATCTCTTAGTCTTTCTATTTACGCACATATTCTGAGCCATCTGATCGAATGAGTCAACAGCTCCTTTATGGTGCATTATAAGAGTGAATTATTTCCGGTTTTCTTGTTTCTTGATTTATCGATCCTGTGGAATGCATCGTCGAAAGTAAAAGAACTATTTTGTTTTGTTTAGGTTTATAAGACACTAGAGTCATTTTATCATCAAATGCAAATACGAAAGTTCCAACATTCCGAGACGACGCGGGAGGCCTGTCCGAGAGGCAGCATGGCTTCAGGAAGGGACACTCCACCGTCGGCGCCGTAGCGCAGGTAGTGGAAACCTTCGAAGCCGCTCAACGGGGAAATCATTACTCGAGACCCCTGGTGATGCTCGTCACATTGGACGTAAGAAACGCCTTCAACTCGGCGAGATGGGACGTCATGTTGGACGCCCTGCAGAACACGTTCGACACGCCATCCTATTTACTTAGGATGATACGCAGCTACCTTAGCGACAGGAAGCTGGTCTACGACACAGCAGGCGGGCCGTGCACGAAGAAGATAACAGCAGGAGCGGCGCAGGGTTCCATACTCGGCTCCGACTTATGGAACGTGTCCTACGACGGGATCCTCCGAATGGAGCTGCCGCAAGATGCGTATCTGATAGGATACGCAGACAACGTAGCGGCAGTCATCCTAGCGCGTGACGAGGCGGATGCCCAGAGAAGGCTCAACCAGGTCATGAGAAGAGTCACCACATGGATGGACGAACACGGCCTGACCCTGGCAACGGAGAAGACCGAGGTCGTTCTACTGACCAGGAGAAGAATCCCTAGGGAGATCGAGATGACGGTGGATACGGAAGTCATAACTACTGTAACTTCCGTGAAGTACCTCGGACTGCGGCTCGACAGCAAGATGACCTTCTGGCAACAGATCCAGTCATCGAGCGATAAGGCCGCTAAGGTAACGACGATGTTGAACCGACTAATGGCCAACGTAGGAGGACCGACGGCGAGTAAACGCCGGCTGCTAATGACCGTCACCCATTCCATATTGTTGTATGGAAGCGAGATCTGGGCTGACGCCTTACAGCAGGACAAGTACAGAAAGCGGATGGCTTCAGTACAGCGACGGGGAGCACTCAGGATCGCCAGCGCATATCGTACGGTTTCCGAACCGGCGGTGCTCGTGATTGCAGGAGTAACCCCGATAGACTTACTAGCTCAAGAAAAGAAGAGAGTCTACGAGACACGACGAGACGTCGGTGCACGACAAGCGAGAGCGGACGCTAAAGCGCTCACACGACAACGTTGGCAAGAGCGCTGGCAGAACGACACGAGAGGACGGTGGACGGCCAGACTCATCCGCAACCTAACGGAGTGGATGGACCGAGACCACGGCGAGGTAAATTACTACCTCACCCAGTTTTTTAGCGGACACGGGTATTTCAACGCATACCTGGCTCGAATGGGTATAGCAGAGAACGCGACATGCCAGTATCACGACTCTACGGAAGATGATGCTCACCACACCTTCTTCGAATGCGAGAGGTGGAGTGACTACAGATACGCTCTACAAGACGAAGTAGGACCTCTAACGCCGGATAACGTCGTGCAAACGATGCTGTCCGGACACGACCGCTGGCAGAAGATCGCCACGTTCGTCGAGAAGGTGCTGAAGGAGAAGAAGAAAGAGACCCAAGCAATGGAGGCAGCCGATCGAGGCTAACTACGAGGTGCCATCCTGAAGTAATGCGACCAGCGGTTCCGGGATGGATTCTACACCTGACAAAGTGAGGTTTTTTAGTGGGTGCGAGCCCCACACACCGGGGACGGGTCTCGTCCCTGATGGTGCGTTAAGGCATTTTTCCTCACTTAAAACAAAAAAAAAAAAACATTCCGAGATTTGTCGTCTAAAGGAATTTCCGATTTATTTTTGCGGAGGGTCCCTATTATTGTTTAATTGTACGGATTTCCGAGTAGTTAGAGCTAAGCAAATCCTGCTTACATATATCACATTGTTGGTAGTAATTTTTGACTTTTTTACAGACGAAGCCCTCTATATATGCATGTTTGGCATTCATGCGCGCAATGGTTTTTTGGGTGGCGGAGTGTCCTTTTCCACAACAATGGCATCAGTTTCGGCCTAATCTTTTAATAATCTCTCTAGATTACTTAATGCACTTTCGAAAAGATCTTTTCCGCAATTAGCGTGCACTGAATGTGGGGACATAAAGTTATTTATTATAAGGGTCTTAAATGACGTAACAAATGAAAGGCAAGTTGGATTTATGTTTCTTGCGCTTTGGCTTCTCACTTGGCCAAAAAACGTTTCCAGTGCATCTTGGTTACAGCTTCTAGTAGGAAAGTAGTGTACTCCTACTTTTTGTAATTTTTGCCATAAGTAATGGAATCCTTTTATGGTGTGTTTCCAATGTTTCAGCGAAGGTGGAATAAATTTGCTGCCATCCTTCTTTATAAAATGCATACTATCCAAAGTTTTCACTGCTTTCGGCCAAAAATTTAAATGTGGAGCATCTTTGGTTGCAGCACACTTCAGATTTCCGGGAAGGCCAACAACCAATGCAGTCCCGTTAACACTGTCAAATAATTTATTGAAAAATAAGAGATAATCCGCGGTATCCATCGCGCTCCTCAGAAGAGTAGGTGAACCTACAGATTATTCGAAATTATAAATTACTACTACTTAGTACAATACTGAGCGACCTACCATGGGTGATAATACCTCTCATGACAGCTGAGACAGTTCTACTAAATACTTGAGCAGCCAATGAAACTTTCATCTTTTTTATTTTGTCCTTATATATACATATTATGTACATCGCTTAATTTGTTAGACATCTTGACAATGATGTGATGACTTAGTGTCATCGTCCCCAACATCCATCTCATATAATTTAACGATATCATTCCAAGTAGCCACCTGTCTTTTTCCATTATATAAATAGGTGCATCGTGTTCTAAGAAATTATTTCTAATCCCTTTCAAAAGATGAGAGGGATCAAAAAGTGGCACGATTTCTTCATTTTGTATTTCAAAACCCATTCCCCTAAATTCAGTGTTTTCTCTCATGTATTTTTCGTGAGTCTCTCTAATAAACTCGGTATAAACTTTACAGTTCGATTGAAATTGATCACAAACTGTTGCAACTATACGGAGTCCTACGTTTTGGATTGCTATTATGACTTCTGTCAAATATTGCTTTAATTTTGTAGACCCTACACCTCCTTTGGAAAAGTAATATGCTACTGGCTGCTTCCATTTCTTACAAACGCCCATTGCCATAAAAAAAGTGCATGGTCACAGAAATCAGTTGTACTGTGACTTTGAAACCGACATACATAGTCTTCACTACTACTATATGCAACCTCAAATGCCAAAACACGATATTTACTTTTTTCATCAAAAGATGCTGCAGTGGCTTCAATACAGTTCATGACTCGTTGATTTATTCCCACACGATATCTGATTCGGCTTAAAAACTTAATCAAAGTTTTTCTGTTGGGCAGAGCAAATACCTTTCTAAGAGTTTGTAGACTTTTAAACTTCGTTTCATTAAAGTGGTAGCAAATATTTTTTCTGTATTTGTATATCTACGGCCTTTAGTTTTTTTCGGTTGCTGTTTTATTTGACTACAGACAAAGTCAAATGTAGTTTTATTTAAAGTCGCTTTTAAATATTCCGGAGATGTAATGAATGCTTCTGCTTTTTTAAATCTCTCTTTGAGAGATTCACATTCGGTATCAACTTCACGTACAATCTACGCATTCTCTTTGCCACTTCATACAATTTTTTTGCTTTGGGTGTTAGCTGAACCTTCTTTTGCAACTGAGCCGCTTTTAAAATTTGGAACTTTTTTCTAAGGTCTAAAATCATTCATTTAATATATACTATAAGAACTATGTTTATGACAAACTTACTTTTCCTTGATATTGTCTTCATTACGTTGACTCTAGAGGACACTGGAGAAGTATGTGCAACAACTGTATCTTCTATAAAGAAATGAAATAATTACTAACGACACAAATTGTTTTCAATAATGTATAAATACTACTTCATCCAAATTTAAGTGCCACATATTATAAATGGGTTAACAATGAACATTTCCACAATCATAGTTCAAAGAAAGTCATTTTAATAAAGTTAGAAAATTATTATTTTTAAATCTATTGTACGTGAATTCGGCTTTATTAAAATGACCTTTTTTGTACTATGATTGTGGAAATGTTCATTGTTAACTCAGTTATAATATGCGGTACTTAAATTTGGATGAAGGAGTATTAGGGAGATAATATTCACCGAAAGCCGATTTTATGTATTCTCCCTATGTCCCATTCGGTCGTGGAAACCCTATATATATTGTTTTAAAATGTTTGCATAACCATCCACTTGCGTAAGTTATCGGCATTAAAGTTATACTTGGAAACGGTGTAGCTAGTATATAGGAGGCGTTTCAGTGACCGGTACATCTTGGATAATTTTTTTTTTATTGTAGTTATAACGTCCGCTGACTCCTCTTCACAACTGGCGGAAATATAATGCCTCGTAACCATATTGTTTATCACAACCGTTTTGAAATAAATTTGCGGTGGGATTAATATTTCTGCTACTTTGCTGTCGCATCTGTCCAAAAAAAAATTCCAATGGATCCTAATTAAAAACTCGTGTTTGTTGTATCGTCATTGAGTAAGACCTTTTAAGTATTTCAAAAATATCATAGATTCTATTGATGGTTATGAGCCAGTTTCGCGGACTTGGAACTTGTTTGCGATTGCCCTTTTATCCTCGAAATACATATTTTTCAATGCTCTCCAGATATCCTAGACATAGCACATCGAAACCTTTTTTGATTTCCAGTAGGAATAGACAATCCATTAACACTTTCAAATAATGTGTCAAAAAATTCCAAAACCTTCACTGTTCCTACTACTCGTTCTTTAATTTTTTTTCCATCTCTTCAAGAGAACTATATTTTGTTTTCTTAACCTCGTGACATCATGCGTTGGACGTCTTATATGTAAATATAAGAAGTTAACACCTAGAGTGCCACATGTATCCAACATGGATACACATATGACAATGATATAGTGGCCGCGTGTATCCACCGCTGATGCACACGTATTTCTGTATTTTGAGCCGTGTACATACGTATTGGATACATGCCGCCTAAATATCTTTACGGATGCTTAAAGGTAGTGGCCTACAGTACCCAAAACTGTATTTGGCCTGTGGATATTGCTTTGCTTTGTGCCTATACCATATAACGAAATATACGAAAAAGAAAAAGTTTATTTATTTTATACAAATAACAAATAATATGATGTATTATAACCTGTAAATAAAAAATACTTTATACAAATCAAGATATTTATTACTATATAAAACATTTGTGGGTTTCAAAAAAAAACAAGATAAACAGTAGAATTTTTCGCAGGTAACACATCTAAATTTACTTTGTTTGGCTTGCGATTTCGCGGCTACTCTCCCATTCTTTTGCGTTATTTTATTATAGCAATTTACACATCGACCTCTTTTTCTGCCAGCACCTTGACTCTGTTCTAAGTAATGTTGGGCTGGAGGGACCTCTCGGACTGTAGGGTCAGCTGTGTCGATTGGGGCATGTAATAATTCTGTTATAAGAATTTCTCTGAATTTTGTAATAGACATAGTATCATTTGCTACTTCTTGGTGTAATATGTAAGCATTTACCAATGCTGTACCCATAAGGAGCTCAATAGCTAATTTCCGGTACCATTTCATGCCTTTCCTCAGAGATGATGAATAGGCTTTCATTTGATCAGAAAGATCAATGAAAGCTTTGCACTTGTTATAATCAGTAACTATTGCTGGCTTTTGTACTTCTCCTCCTCTTTGTTTCACTGTGACAAGTTGATCGTTGTGTTTAGTGCTGAGAACTAGAACGTCTCTCTTGTCCTTCCATTTCAAAACGACAACACCTGTATTACTCTCGGCTGAGGCAACTTCGTTCTTTTTTAACTTTTTTGATACAACGTCTTTGGGGTTGAGCTTTCTATTTGTACGCAGTGTTCCTACTAAATGCGTTTTTCTATTCATGAGCGTATGAGCTAGTGCAACACTCGTATAGAAATTGTCGGTATAGAGTGTTCTCCCCTGGTCAAGCAGATTCTTTATAAGTGCGAATACTACTCCACTAGCAACCGACTGGCCTTCGACTTTTTCTTTGCCGCAATATATGTACGCTAAGATTATAGGTGTATCCTTTATTGATACATAATTTGAAAAGCTTTATTCCAAACTTGTGGCGTTTGTTTTTTATATACTGTCTAAAAGACAAACGCCCTCTAAACGGCACCAGCGTTTCATCAATACAAAGCTCTTCTTGAGGAATAATAGCAGCTTGAAATGCAAATAAAAGTTTATCAATGAGCGGTTTTATCTTATGAAGGCGGTCTACTACTACTGCTTCATTATCATTGAAATGGATCATTTTTAGCAAGAGCTGAAATCTATTTCTGCTCATCAACGATTTTATCTTATTATAATACAAAAATGATTTCCGCCAATACGCCTGGATACTTGGCAATTGAAACAATCCCATCCAAATAATAATTCCAAAAAATCTTTCGATTTCTTCCGAATTTGTATCTACCCAAGATATTATTCTTGATTTCCGTAAATTATTTTTTTGTTTGCACTGTTCAGCGTATCGATTTGTTTCAGCCACAATATGATTTATGATGTCGTCAGATACCATGAGTTTATAAAAGTCATAAGGTGATTTATTGTAAAAGTGTTCATATATTTCTGCATTTACGCCAGTATTTTGCTCCGTAAATGGAAATGTTTTTAGGTATTTACCTTGGACAGGTTCCCATCTAAGCTCATTTGGACTATCTTCTTCATGTAGGCTATCTTCTTCATCTGAAGATGTATTTGCGTTCAGTTGAAACTTTGAAATAACATCTTCTATTGTAAGTGAGAAGGTGTCTGTATGATTACTGCTCAAGGTGTTAGCACAATCTTTCGAAGTTGATGCTCTACTTGTAGATGGCAAAGATATATCTGTAACAATTGCTTGACATTAGAATAGTGCATTAGAACATTAGAATAGTGTTGAAATATTATTTTTGAAAAGTGTTGTAATAACTACCAAAATTCACAAAATAAACAGATTCTGGAATTTGTTACTAAAATGAGTAAAGTATCCACATTTACCTTCAATAATTGATGCTCTACCAGCTCTAACTTTTCTGCGCTTGAGTTTTATCAAATTTCCAGACGACGAATCACTGTCACTAACACTGCTTTCGCCAGTTTCTATGGAATATTCGTCCGATAAGTAGACATCGCCAAAAAGCGAATTTTCGTCGTCAGACAACATTTCTTGCATCAATTTTTCTAACCGTTTTTGTTCTTTTTCGTATGCCATTGTCACGAATGCAGTTTATTTATCGCGCAAACTGTACTTTTTACAAAAACAACACACCATAACTAACGATACCGGACTAGCTAATGCACATTACTGCAAGACTATAAGTATTACATACAAGTTTCAACCTGAAAAACAATCATGCGCAATGCGTAGTTTGTTTGCTATGTTGTCGCATGTGTCCAATGTGTGTATTCGCGTTGGATATATATATACTACAATAATACAACGGACTTATTGTGGCCGCGTGTATCCAATACGGATACATACTAAAAACAACGTCATATAACAACAAAATTATGTTTTTGCAGATTTTTGTTGAACTAGTATACTACAAAAATGTTTTATATTTATCCTTCTCATTTTGACAGCTTTGGCCTAGGGACCCTATTTTTACGTTACCATGGCGGCACTCAACGTGTTAAATCAAGCATCCTCTGAGCACCCACTGTTTGAAACAGCCGCTTACTGCAGTATGGAAAAATCATATGTCATTGTTGTGCAAGTACATTTGCTTGCAATAAAATTGCGTACACTTTATTATACCTATGTGATTTAGATGTACATACATATGTAATCTGTCATCTATAATTTGTCACATTTTGTTGCTAGAAAGTTGTCAATCTACATCTCTGCTATTATACGTATTAAACTGTATTATACTGTCAAGTTGACATTTTTAACCTCATTTTGAAAAGTACATTTCAATACATCGAAAAAACATGGAAATTGGCATAGGACTTGTATTATTGTAAGCGACTGTACCGACTAATCATATTAGGCTATTTTTCGCGAAATACTTTGGGCCATGGTAAAAGGAGCAATGGGTGTGTATCAGCCTTTTGTATACTCTAACGTACTCTGATACACAACAATATAGGTTAGTGTATGTTGGTTCCGTATGAGTTTAAAGTACATCGTAAAGACAAAGCCCATATCATTTATATATACAGACTGTCCCATGTCCTATTTTATTAAAACAAAAGTAAATTTAATAGCATCAAAAGTACTATAGAATAGCAGCGTTTTATATATTTTCAGTTTTCATTAATGTCAAACGATAATCATTTTTTTTATTTTAAATGACAACATATATTTTTGGCTATATTCGGATTGGATTTCTTTTTCTGAATTCAACTTTGTATAACATGTCTACTTTTCATAAACGTTTATTTAAAAAAAAATTTCAAAATCAATTTTGTTTTTAATAAATTATGTATAAATTGTCGAATGTACCATGAAACATTGGAAATGTAACTATTAAAGTATCATTATAAGAGACAAAACAAACCACTTTACAATAATTGTTCAAATTGCCCGTCACGTTGCTCAACACACATCGCACATCTGCGAATTACTCCACGAGTCGCATTTAAAAGACAAACGGCAGGTATTTCTTGACAAGTGTTTATAATTGTTTGTCTTAAAATTTTAACATTTTCTGGATTTGTTATATAAACTCAATTTTGTAAATAAGCACCCAACTAAAAATCGAGGGGAGTAAGATCCGATGAACACGCCGGCCAGGTGATAGGACCAGATGTTCCTAATCATTTATTTTCAACTCATTATTAACCCTGGCATTGTGCGCGGAAGCCCCATCTTGTTGATTAAATATTCTATTTAAATTTGCCAAAGCTAATTCATCTAAAAAGTTTTGGAGATTTTCGTTTAATAAAGTGTGATATTTTTCTTGATTTAAGCAACCATCTATGAAAAATTGCCGAATTAATTGATCGCCTAAAATGCCACACCAAACATTTACACTGAAATATTTTTGAAAATTATTTTCAATAACAAACCTCCGATTATCTTGGCTTCATTGTCGATGTATGTTTCTATTGAAAATACCATTGTTGCTAAAAGTGCATTGATCAGACCAGTCGTCTTCTGACGCATTTAAATAAAAACGACAAAACTGTATTCTTCGGCAAGCATAATTTTGTTCTAGTGCATGAACTTTTCGAGCTACGTACGGTTTAAGTTTGTGTTTTCTGAAAATACCATGAACTGTTGTTTTTCATACTCCAATATTATGTGCAATTTCGCGAGTTGAAGTTCGAGAATTTTCTTGTACTGCAAGAATAACATCTAATTCCTTATCTTCGGAGAGTTTACGTTTTTGCGTTTTAGGTTTCTTAAATGATCCATAATTTCTTAAACTCGTTTCTATTCTCTGAAATAATTTCGAATCTGGAATTTCTCTGTCCGGAAAACGAACACTGTAACGACGAGCAGCTTGAAGACGGTTTTTATTACATTCAAAGAACACTTGTAACATGTCCGTGCAAGCGATTGTTGTAGGACTGTCCTACTTTCATTAATGTCTCTGGACTAATATTATTAAAAGCATTCGTTAGGCGATTTCTTATATCTTCTACAGTGGTGGGTTTCTCACAATATACGAGTTCTTTTATGTGCCCCCACAAATAAAAATCAAGTTTGGTTAGGTCGGTAGACCTAGGTGGCCATTGCCTCGGTCCTCTTCTTCCGATCCATTTGTTTGGAAACACACACTCACAGCCAGCATGAAGTGAGCAGGTGTGCCATCGTGTTGGAACAATATCCGTTGGCGCTCAAGAGGAATCACTTGTAGAAAGTTTGGTAATATGTTTTCTAGAAAAAATGGAGATATACGTCACCTTTTAAATGGCCGTCAAAAAAGTGGGGACCTTTAAATGCGTCCACCAGTAATGAACGTGGATTTTTAATAGATAGCTACGCTTGGTCGTTCTAGCCACACATTTTTAAGCCAATCGTGCATTAACTCTGTTGTCATCCACCCTTTATCTTGGCACCTAACAAACACACCATTTGGTAAAGTTTTGCTTTTTAAAATAACAAACTGTGGCAACTTAGTACCATCAGCTAACACAGTGAGCATAACTGAAATGCGTTATTTTTCGTTACCTGTTGTTCTTATGGGTACTGATTTCTACTCCTATTTTATCAACTGTCACAGAGGAAGGAATATCAAAAGACACTGGAGTTTCATCCGCATTACCCTTGTTTTCCAACAAATACAACACACATGAGGAACTATTGTGACATTTTGAAGTGCATAAATAGTTGCTTTTAAGACATGAACACTTTTTACTATCGCACTGTTTTTTGCAAGTACTTTTTACAAATCCCTGACCTGTCCCCGTAGATTGCAGATTCGCAACTGTACGGAGTGTCGTTTCTTGATTTGGGACATCTTCTTTTTTAAGTAGGGTAATGACGTACAAGAGTACGCACTTAGTAAACTTTCTTCTATATTTCGTCTATTAAACTAAAAAGAACAAAATGATTGAAACCAATGTGAGCCTGCGTTAATTTTGGAACAGTTTATTAATACTTAATCCAATAGTGTTATTACAACTGAAACAAAAATGGTTTTTAAAATTTGTACAATTGCGTACTCTTGTAAAGCGTGGTTATAAGAGTACGCAGTAGTAATTATAAGAGTACGCGATACTAGACTAACATAGTTCGGATGTAAAATTTCCTGCTTCATAGGAAGTACATTTCGGTCAAAAGGGCCGGAAAATATTGGGATAGGCAGCCAAAAGAATTAAACGATGATTTAATTGATTGGGCTGCCTATCCCAATATTTTCCTTCCCTTTTGACCTTAACGTCGTACAGCCAGTACTTCCACTCTACTCGAAGTGCATTTCTTATGCCACCATTTATTACACTTAGAACACTGTATCCAGTCGTCAGATGGCGGATCTGCATACAATCCATCACAAAATGGTCATAATATTTCTTCTCTTGTATTTTCTTCCTTTACATTCTTCTGGCTTTGATGCTTTCTGCCTGCCGTTTCTTTTTTGACGTTTGTGTTTATTTTTGAGGTAGATCCTTTAAGTGTTTTTCTTTGCTTAGCTTTAGCTACAGGCTTTTCTGATTTCACTGAACCAATTTTTCTTTTAACCTTTTTTGTTAATTCAAATTGCTTTGCTTCCAGTTCATCCTTTAACGGTGTGCTTGTTAATATCTCTGATTTCTGACTTCGACGTTTTCTGGTTTGCTCCGTTTGACTACATTTTGGATATGTACGTAGATCTTCTGGTTTTACAAAAGCTTTAACTTGCTTCGATTGAGTGGTTTGGTTAATACCATAAGAAACCGGAATATTTTCACGCTTGTTTACAAGAGTACGCACTGCGTACTCTTGTAAACTTTTTAGTGCGTACTCTTGTATACTTCGTTTGAATTATGAAAAAAAGGTTACGAGTACTTAATAGAACATAAACACTTAATGTAATAAATTTTATTACTTACCTTATACTTTATATTACACTGTGAAGCACTGAGAAGGTTTCTAGTGCAACAAATAGCAAAATTATTCCTTAAATTAAACTTGCCCGAACATACATCTGCAATACACAAAATCAAGTTTTGCTTGATGAAACTACTACATGCGCAATACTTCAAAATGTATTTATCCTTGTTACAGGCGTATGTTTGAGGATTTCTCACATGTTTTCATAGATGGCGATATGTTACTGCATACTTTGTAAAATGCAATGCGTACTCTTATGTGCTGTTACCCTAATTGTTGTTGACAAACTGTTAACTGCCGCCTTGAATACAATGTCTTTACAACACCTTGTCTTATTCCGAGTTGATAAAGTTCGTTATCTGTTTTTTGTAAGACGACAGCTAGTATATTGAGAACATCACCGCAACCTCTGTCGACTTCCGGAACAATGGTACCCAATTGCACAGGGGGACATTTTTTTCCAGAAGTTTTGAGCATTTTCTGAGCTTGTTCTGTTAAATTCCCTTATGCGGTTCTCCACAACTAAGGCGTTTTTCGCACATAAATGGCAAACAACGTTAGAACCATAGCCTTCTGCCATATCTTTTTCTGGAGCAGCACACATAGCATGAATAGGTCTGTTGCATTTTTTTACACGAATGAACACCCGTTGTCTCCTTGGTACAAACACATCACAAAAGTAGAGAACTCAATGATTGCTTAGATTCTGCTACTAAATTCGGATCATCTAACGGTTGACTATTTCCCTCAGAAGGAAGATCTTCAACATTCGCAGGCTCATCAAGAATCTCGGTACTTAGAATACTCGTGTGTTCATCATTCGCACTTTGCACATTTGAAGCTTCGCTTCGTTATGGATCTCAGAACTTTCGATGGCGAGGCTTTGTTGATGTTGAGTCGGAATACTTGGTGATGACTTAATCACATTTTCTAGATCGTCTTCACTTTCCAGGTTGTAAGTATCATCGAGAGCCAAAGATATACCAACTTTTATTTTAGATCCAAAAAGAGCTTCATAAGGTGTTCTTTTGATACCTGAATGGAGCGCTCTATTCTTCATAAGTTGTACAAATCGCAGACCATCACTCCAACGTTCACAATCATTATCTTGCATCCAAGTTGTTAGCATGTTTTCGATGTCCTGGTTTGCTCGTTCGACACTCCCCTGACTGTCGGAATGTCTAGGCATGCCATGGACAATTTTTAAAGTAGGTCAGTATGTTGTAAGACTACTTACAATTTGGTTTGAAAATTCTCTACCAATGTCAGATTGTAGGATTGCTGGCCCGCCAATCAGTAAGTAGTAAGTATTTTATTAGCAAAGCTATTATTACAACTATATAACATTTCTTACATTTTACTTAATTAACTATTTTACGCTGCTACAACATCGAAATTACATGTATCACTCAAATTTTTTTTTAACATATCCTAACAAATTTCTTTTAAAGTTTTTTAAGTCATTACAATATTTTAAACTTTGTGGCAATGCATTAAACAATATGAAACCATTTACAAAAACGTTTCTCGATGTCTGAACCCTGTCAAATCGCTCTATATAAAGGTCTTTTACATTTCTTCTATTGTGTTCATGTATATCCTATACAACAGCTATTCTATCACTTAAATAAGATGGTAACATGCAGTTTTTCATTTTAAAAACAAAAATCATGGTTTTGTAGACTACGTATTGTTTTATATTCAGCAGGTTCAACGCCTCGAGCATAAGCTTGATTGGTGTATACTTCCATCACCATCCTCTTTAAACGTGCCCCCTTTCACTTTTCTGAAAATTCTTTACTTGAGATTTAAAAAACCTTGTAACAAGGGGATCCATTTTACCCTCGAGCACATTGTTATTTCCATTCATGTACTTTTTACATTGGAACATCAGTCTTCTGGTTTTCACAATGGTGGTGCTTTTTTCTTAAAGTTACAATTTCATGGTGCAGTCGCCTCTTTCTAGGAGTCAGATCGCAGATTTTTCTGACTTTTATTGATTCTAATACTCGCTCTGTAATAACAATTTTATATGTAGTTAACATGAGACCATAATTGAAGAATGAGTAGAATTTAATTCATTACAAATTAAAATCTTAATTCCCAAAGATGCACACAATAACATAATATACCACATCTGTAGAAATTTGAAAAGTTTATGGTATTATGAACATTATTTGTACTATCTTTTACACAGTTCCATAAGGTGTTAATTATATAAAATTGATGTTCAGCAGAAACAGCAATTATCTTACGTTTATTAAACAAAATTTATACATAAGGTAGGTGCTAAAAAATACACTCTAATTGTTCAAAACAAAATTTTATTATGCGACATCATTCTGCCATGGAAGTACATCTACATGGTTAAAATAATATTTGAAACTTTCTCTGTTTTGTAGAATCTGAGTGCTTGCATGACTTGGGGTAAGCCTGACACTGGAGAGTGTCTTCGATACAGTTTCATCCATACTACTTGATTGTGATTGATTTTGTCATACTCGTATTTCTGAATGGAAAAGGTTTTATTACCTGTTTTTGAAGAGGGAAGGCTAGTAGGTGATCTATGGGGAATTGCCGGTATCTCTCTCTCTCACACTAATGTAAATCTCCATAAGTGATAGACAACATCCGGTCAAAAGACAAGTATGTCTGTCTCTCTCTCGTACAAATGTAGAAGTCAGCAAATAGCAGTGTATATACAGGTGCGTGGAAAAGTGTGTGTACGCGAGCCAAATAGCAGTGTATATACAGGTGCGTGGAAAAGTGTGTGTACGCGAGCGGCGGGTCTGACGTGACACGTGTGTGGTGGGCGGGCGAGGGGGTGGCGTAGAAGAAAATAACTATATTAAATGAATAATATTTAATTATACGCATTACATAATAATTTTATTTAAAGATTGTAATAAACTTAAAAACACATTTTTAAGTTTATTAACAAGTTTGCTTTTTTTATTTCGTCTTTGGATTCGAATTTGATAGCGTACATCTTCGGTTTTAAACATACGAACTCTTTGATTGGAATACCAGCTAGTTCATCTTTGATTTTTCCCAATATCTTGTGATTGACACGATCGATTCCGTATTCATTATAATTCGGAAAGTCACTTGTGTCAAAATATAAATAACAGTCGCGTTGCATAATTTTATACATATCTGTTTCAGTGTGATAAATCAAACTATCTGTATCAGTGTATAATAGATCGATATGGGGTGAGATTTTTTTAAATAATTATAGTGATAATCGTATACCAAAGTTTTTGATATATCGAGAATAGATAGCCCAACATAAATCGGTTTATTATAAGTTATTTCTGTCTTATTCATTTCCACGGCTATTAGATTTTTATCAAACACGGTTACAGACTTAAAGTTAGGGGATGCAATTAACGATTCCGCACCATATCTACCTTTCCAATCAGATACTAATTTAACTTCTCTATGGTTCCTTAAATTTTCCATAGTCTTACCATAAATGGCATTATTTTTCAATTTATATAAATCTTTTTCGAAAATTGTACTAGCGTTAGCCCTCAAATTAGTGTTAAAATCGATATAGCTCTTCAGCCATTTAGATTGTTTAAAGCTAAGTACACGATGTATCTTTTTTAGTTCTATACCTAGGCCAAGCGCCTGTATTAAGCTTTTATAATGCAATACCATCTTCTGTTTATCATACAATGTAGTCATTAATTTTTGTTGACTACATATATCGGATTTGAAATGATGCGGTAATAAAGGTAGATCACTGTGATCTTTGTGTAAATGTTTGGGATAAATTAAATCTACTTCCAGTATATAACCCGTGTCGTCATCATCATATTCATTGTCGTTAATAAGCTGATGATTTAAAATTTTATTTTTTACTTTTTCTACATCATTCTCCCACGCAAAATTGGAATACGGAAGTTTACTACTCATGGCCCACCCATATAAATTATTTATATCATAATACATGATATAGGAATCTTGTTTATTAGGATCGTATGATTTTAAATATTTATTATTGGCACAAGCATACCTTTTACTGCATTGTACTAAACCACCCCTCAGCCCCCTTTCAACAAATAAAAGCATATCGATGTCGGTTAAAAGTTCTAACTCGACTTTAGTCATTTTCAACATGGCATCCCATGAGAAGCCGGCAGTGGTGTAAAAATTTGCAGGATCTAACCCATAACTTTTTAAACAGATTTCTCGATAATGTTCAAAAATATCGGATAACAAGAGTACATCAATTTTGAGATATATGTCAGAGTATTCACCCAGCGTATGGACATTAAATTTTTTCCAAACTAATTCTGCATGTTTATAGTCGTCATTACTTACATCTGTTTCAGATAACATAGAATAAAATTTATCTTTTTCCGGTAAACGTGTTTCATTTAGTTTACTATAACTGTCAACGTAATCGTATGGAAACACACCTTTACGCGTTACAATAGTTAAGTCATCAGGGCAAATTTCTTTTGAGTAAACAAAATTGTCTTTAGAGAGAGAGCGACTTAATGAATCTAACGAGGATGACAGAAATCTGTAACTATCTAGAAAACGTAGGCGCACAGTAGTAGAATTTCTTACTTTAATAGTTTTTGTAAATGAAATATAATTTTCTTGTGAAATAGGTATGATTGATATATAACCTTCTATCGAAGATAATGCTTTAATAATTAAATGTGCATCATAACCCGACAAATTATGGAAAAAAATCGGTATTACGTTACTCCTTTTAAATTGTAGATTACAATTCCTACAAAGCGTAGAAATGAAATATCCGGTTATGTGACAATGATGCGCTACTTTAGGGTTTTCACTGCAAAATGACGCTAAACAATTCATACAATGTAAAGTTTCATTATGCTCCTTTAATTTTTCACTTGTTAAAGAATGCATTGGTATATTACGTGTTAATATATGATTAACAAAAAATTCTGCTAAATCCTGCATTTTTTTTACAAACCACATTTCCGGCTCCATGCCTCTGTAAAGTTCGAAAGAGTTTAAACTAGGATCTACGGAGCACACTGTATGAAAAGCAACACTATACGGTATATGTTTTTGATAGGATATTGTGTGCGATGCTGCCGCTGTAGTTACCGGCATAGTTGGGTTATCTATTTTTATCGTAAGACATTCAAAATCTGCATATACCACAAGAGGTGATTTTATTTGCTTTGCGAATGATGAAAATTTTAATTTATTATTAAGTAATGTAGGTAAATTAATTTTTACGCTATCAAATTGTGAACAATCAACTAAATGTGAAATTAGTTTCCGTTCTAATGTAAACTTACTTAAACACCTGTCACAGATAAACTTTTTATCTTTATGCTTGTTTATTTGTTTTGAACAAACTGCTGATAAATCTGTAATCAAACAGAAATGACCACTTTTACCGCGACCTGTTAAATATAGAAGATTCGCATGGATAGATTTTACTTCTTTCGTATGATACAGGGGTCCAACTATTTCATTTTTTTTATTTAATGTAAATACGTTAATTCATACATTTGAATTTTGCTTTTCGAATTTTTTTACATCAGATAAACTGACTGGTAATTCTATATTCTTCAAATTTAAAATGTTATGATAATTTTGTGGATAGTCTTTGGGGTTTTCTGAATAGATTTTTGTTAAGCTAGATAAAATACACCATACAAAGCAGAGTCTATCATTGCTTTTGATATTTATTATATTTCTTCTAAGAATGGGAATATTTGGTAACTCGATAAAACCACTTGCCCTGAGCGGATTATATTGGTTGATGTTGACTGCTAAATACATTATCTCCTCTAGGGCCCATCCACTATCCCTTTCTTGAAACTCACTCATCTTTCGAGTGATTTCTGATATCATTTTTTCATAAACCTCATTGATAATTGTTGTACGATTAAAAATTTGATTACAAGTATTGAAAAATTTAAAATCTTTTATAAAAGACAAATCTTCAGATACAGATACAGATGTAGATAAACTGTTTTTACAATAAAGACAACATAGCGTAATATTTATTTTTACACCTGATAGGAACTTCCGAAGAGATTTACTTACTTCTTCTTCAAATACGCTCAAACAGTCCGAAAAGAAGAGTAGTGGATCTACATGATGCAGATTGGTAATTATGCCGCATTTAATACGTCCTCTGAAAACGTTAGCAATCTGCTGAAACAATATGTATAGAGTTAATAAAGAGAGAGAGAAACAAATATTGTTCAACTTACCTCTGCCCATACAATATTTTCTGTTGATGTCGCTTGGGCTTGGCCTTGTTGTTGTTGTAGTTTGATTTCAATTTGATGTGAATAATATGTAAGTATTTGTAGTTCTGATTCTAATTGGCGTTTTTCGCCTACATTTTTACAATTGAAGACACTGGTGTAAAAAGGAGGCAGCTCCATTTTAGAAAATTTTTCAGGAGAAGCAAAAAACTGTTTTACCACGAACTATTTTAATTTATATGTTTTATTCATATGTAGGGTTAAACTTTAGTACTTAATACATAATATACCCACAAAATATCCCATTTTGGAAATTTGATTGGATATCAATATCAAAAAGAAAACGTTGGAGTTGTCTCCTTTTTGCACCGGAGACTAAAAAAAAATCTCAAACACAAATTTCAAAACGATTTATTATCAAAAGTAAGAAATACACACAACCTAATTATCTGTAAAGCTATCTTCCTCTGGTTGAGTAGGTTCTTCTTCTCCTTGACACTTCAGCCCGTCATAAAACCACATACAGTCAGAAGGCACATATTTTGCTGCAAGTTCTTTCACATGCAGGTATTTGGGGCGCTTAAGTGGTAACGGTCCTGAGTAGAGGAGTAATGTAGAAAAAGGTAAAGTCAATGTGACGCCAGGTTTCTGAAGGATAAACAATTCCTTAAGGAAAGCACTGGCCGAACTGCTGCATTCCACACCTTTTGCTGTGTACTCCATGACACGATATGAAGATATACCAAATTTTTGTTTTCTTCGGTTTGTCACACACTTTTTAAAAGTCCCGTTGAAATGACCACTAAAGTTCAAAATCATTTCTTGGGTAACTGGAACCACTATAAATTTCCGGCATGTATTTTTTACCAGTGTAACCCATTCTTCTGGCAACACAATCCTTTCCCGTTTCCTTTTTTCCTTTTCGATCAATCCGAAGCTCCGATCACACGGCAGGAAACTATGTCCTGGTTCTGGATATCTCTGTATAATTTTAGCAAATCTATTTGTATTTGCAAGTGTATAAAGATACTGAGCCAAGACCTGGTTTTTATTTTGTGAGCTGCAGTTATCAGAATAAAGGTATAATTTTGTCACTGTTGATGCTACAAAATTTTCAAGAAAATAATGTAAAAAGCTTACTACATCATTAGCTCCTTTCTTGGCTAGGGTTTCATCGTACATGAAAAAGTACGATTTTGCAGAACTGGCTGCAAAGATACAAAAGTTGTACTCCCACAGTTGCCGTTTAAAAAAAACATCTCCACTAGGTACGTGGGGGAGAGGCATATTCTGTTGGTAATCAAAAGCTAACAGCTCCATCTCATCTTTGTTCTCTGAAATTTCTGCAATATCTGCTTTCATTTGTGTGTAAAAATAATTTGCTTTCTTCTCATGCACCTCTTTTTCAGTTATTAGATTCCTTTTTACTTCTTCATTCTCTTCCGCTGATATGAGGTTGTCCAGTCTGTCACAAGTCTGGCAAGTGTCCGAACGTGGCTTTCCAAACGAGTAGTTATAATTTGAAACAAAGTGTCGACAAAAATAATCGTATGTAACCTGAGGCTTTACTTTTTTATCGTTCTGAATGGCAACGTATATATCGGGTTCGTACTTTTGAAGATAAAGCCTATGCATTTTTTGCATATTTAGTTCAGGTGACAAATAAAATTTATTTTCATTTTTTGTGCGGCTGTAGTGCGACGATCTTTTTGGAAATGACTGTATATGCGAATCAATTTGATGTATTACATCCTCACGTATCATATTAGGGCGATTGATATGTTTTCCACGCATGTCTTTGGGTGCCGGAATGTTATTTTTCAAGTGCTTGATAATAAGTTCTACTCTTTTCTTACTAACGCCATATAATGAACAAAAAGCATTTCTACAAACCCTATTTAAAGTTGTGCCGATTTTTATATTATATTCACAGGAACAAGAACGTTTTGGTCCCCACCCAATTTATGTCTAGATCTGACAACCTTTTTTATAACTATTTGTCCTCCTAAAAATATGTCCTGTTTCTCTTTGTTAGCAATATTATTAAACATAGTCAAAATATCTTTCCTAGCAGTGTCGTTTATTTTTTTGAAACATTTGAATTTACAGTTACAGTTTTTCCCGCTTTTCCTCTCAGGTTTCAGGCATTTAATTTTGTTTTTAATGCCGATGTAAGCTTTACCTTCAGCTTTCCTTTTCTTAGCAATATTTCTTTTCCACTTACTTTCATCTCTAGCTCGCTTCTTTACAACTGGTTTTTTCACTGTTTGTTTTTGTTGGCCGTGATCACTTTCGGAATCACTCTGGACCAGCATTGACATTTCTGCACTTGAATTAAACACAGAAAAGCGTTCAACACTAGGTCCAGGGTCATTGGGCGAAAAATCAGGATCTTTGTCAGAATCGTCAAATTGTTCGCGTGAACTATTGCTAGCCGACATTCTACAAACACTATATTCTTCAACAAATTCTAAATTTCACAAATTGCAGGGATTTACAACGTGAACTGAAGGTGGTTAATATAGTTAATAACCTATAAATACAACGGCAACATTGAAGGTGTTGCACCCAAGCGGCTAAAGTATGAACTATTTATTCGGTGCAAAAAGGAGGCAGCTCTGGAGCTGTCTCCTTTTTGCACCGAATCAAATAAGGAGGCATCTATATATTTACTATATTTCACTTACGAGTTAACGGATCTGTCTCGTTTTTGCACCAGTCGATAGAGCGCCTTTGAATTACTTTATAGCGATTAAAAACGAATAACCGTAAAAATACGGAGCTGCCTCCTTTTTGCACCGGTGTCTTCAATTAGCGAGTTGATTTTTTACTATCTTTATATTATCATTATTTAAAATTTTTAATTCTTTAAGCTCATTATTGTATTTACTTATTTCGAAAAGGTCTCTTGTTAGTTTGACAAGGTCCGCCATTTTTTTTAAATTAATTTTTTGTTTTATTAGAAACTAACATTAGCACTATTATTATTATTATTACATGGCACTGTACAAAAAAACATGTTGACTGATTATTCAACGAATCTTAATTGAGCACTTCTTTTACCCATTATCACGCTGACGTCCTCTACTACCATGCGAATATTTGTCGCTTCTTGAATCTTGCTAATGGCGTCGTCACCCAAATTCCCATAGCGTTTTGGTAGAAATGCTTCAAAACTATTATTTAATTCAACAATGATGTTATCTCCGAATTTGGTTTTGACTTTTTTATTCCCGTAATTTGGTACTCTTCCCCTATATTCAGATCAACAATTTTTACTGTTGGTTTGATTTTACCGAGTTTATTTAATTGATCCATACCTTTTACTATACGCACCACACAAAAAATATATGAACTATATATGCGAAAGTAGTCGCTGTAGAAATGATAATGATGCAACCCGATCTAATGTATATATTGAACGGAAAAAGAATATGAAACCGCGCGAAATACGTCACAGAATAAAAACCATTGAACGGGGAAAAATTATGTTCTAATGGAAAAAAACAATCACTTCTACTTCTGATTCTTTTTTTAATTTGACATCATGGTTTCCGTTGTCCTAATATTGATGCGTACATGCACAAAATGTAAAAAATCAGAAATATTAAAAATGCATACGAATACCGACTGGATATTCTGGCCGAAGAACAAGAAATTCTTAAAATATTGTACGAGGTGTTGTGACTATATTATCCACACAAAATGCACGTCAACTTTGTAAATGTACAGTATGCATTACGTTTTAAATTTTTGAAATAATCTGTACAACTCTTATTGCTACCACTGTAACCGTCATTGTGAATAAAAAATATTGATATATTTAATTGTTTTATTTAGTATTGTATGATAGATAACAAATAATAATAATAATAAATATATACTTATTATACTATATGAATACTAACTTTTTTTATAAATACATACTTATTATACTATGAGAACACAAACATTTTTTTCTTATAAATACATACATACATACTTATTATACTATGAGAACACTAAATTTTTTGTTTTACAAGCAAGACAATTTTTTCTTGAGGGTAACGGTCCATCGATATGATCTTCATGAAATTTTCGATAATGTTCAAAACATGGAAGATATTCTCTTAAATGTGATCTTTTGTCTCGAGGAATTCGGAACCAGTTTTCGTGTAGAGACGCGGGCGTTACCTTTGTTTGAAGAATGTGGAGTGTGATAAGAGGAATTATAGACTTCCTAACTCCTTTCAAAGAACCAAAATTATCTTCAATACTTGCTATTGCTGCATCCACCTTCTCTTGACTGCCCCCCATTGTTTTTATTATATATATATGTATATACATATATTTACAATTTAAGTGTTTTCAATTTCTTTGTTAGAGCATAAATATCAATGTCTCTTATAATTTTCCGTAATTCGGTTAGCTACTTTTCGATTCGTTCTAGTAGAAACCTATTACCATTCATCATCATCGTCTATCTACATACATCAGATGCACATAATTTAATGCTTTTAATATTATCCTGCTATATACTTTATAGGTAAGGTATAGGTACCGCCCACCTTTTTTAACAAATATAAAAATTACAAAATATCGTCTTTGCTTATCCAACTGTTTTGAGAATTACTTAGTCCAGTAAATGAGTTGGTTGACCACTTCACATAAAGTTTATTACCTTTACGACGCAAAACTTTTTCAATTAAATAAATGTCCTTGTGGCGGGTCCTTTGTATTTCTGTCTGATAGAAACTACGTTGCAGGATTTGTAATGTTCGTTTTAATAATTTTGAATAGTTCACTGAACCAATTAGGTGTATAACCTTTCTCAAAAACACTCTTATGTTTGCTAATTCTAACGATATCTCCTACTTTGAAACGCCGACTACCCTGTATCTTTATATTATTGTATACGGTATCCAACAGTTGTTTCTCGTTATCGCGTGTGACCTCCCGCGGTTTCATTCGTATAGTTCGATGTTTTGTATCATTATACGTATCTACGATTGTAGGCAATATGTCTACCCATTTATAATTACCTCTTAAACTAAATTGTTTGTATAATTTATCTTTAATTGTGCGGATTACCCGTTCAACAATAGACGCTTTTTTAGTACTGTATGAGGAGTAATGATTTATTTTATATTGATACATTAGTTGTTTGAATGCACTATTGTAGAATTCCTTGCCCGCATCTGTTTGTAAATTTTTTGGTATTCTGCTACCATTTAGAATCGTTCCCATTGCCTTCACTACATCTGTGGAGGATTTACTTTTAACAGGTAACGCCCACACATACTTGGAGAAGCAATCAATAATCATTAATATATACTTGTAAGCTTTATTCTCGTGACCATACGCTATAAATTCGGCCAAGTCTGCCTGCCATAAATCGTCCAATCCCTTAATAATAACTCGTCGTCTAGGGAAATTTCGTCGTGCTGGCTTATGTAACTCTTCAACAACATCCAGCTTGCTCATTGTTATATGAAATTCAGCACCAAGATTACTATAATAGAGATTTTTAATACACAAACAAAAAGATTGAAAGCTCCCCAAATAATTCTAGTAGCTTTATCTTGAGTGCTCATTGTTATACTAAATCCAGCAAAATAATATATACTCTTCCATTCTACCAAGGTTTAAGAGAACTAATATTGATTTTTGAAGATGCATCTCTTTTTATTTGATGAAACCGGAAGAGAAAGGTCACTTAATTAAACTTATTTTACAACTTAGGATTAAGGAAAATTTAGACAGACAAAATTTTTCTTTCTAGAAAGGAAGAAAGGTGCGGTGAAATAATTATTCAGTACATTTTATATTTTATAATATCACCATTTTTAAGGCCATTCACTTAGCACATACCTAGACGGCAACAAACCGGACGTTTGGTGTCATATGTATCGTTGTCGGTTATCGAAGATTCGCTGATTAGAAAAAAATTCAATAGACAATATTTATACGGTAATTTTATATAGTATTAAGAACGTGAATGATCCTCCAATTTTTTCAATTCACTTTTAACATGTATTTTTAAATTTTCAAGTTTTTTATCGAAATTTTTAGTCAAATTTATTTCTGCTTGTTTTAGTTCCTTTGCTCTGCTAGCTCCAATAATGCTAGTTAGATCGTTTCGCGCAGCGAATATGTTTGCATTAAAAACGTTAACAAGCTCGTCAATCTTTTGGTTTGCTTCATTTTTCGTAATGCATAAATTCAACGCACTTTCTACCAATTTACCCGTGTCATCTAATTCTTTCTCTATATGTTGTTTTAAATTAGTGAAGTTATTCATATACATCAACTCCACCTGTTCAAGTATTATGCTCTGTACGGAATTAATCTTCACATCGATATCTCTTGTAACCTTTTTAATATCTTGAGATAATTTTTCTTTAATATCCATCAAGTAGTTTTTATTAACGCAATCCTGATTCTCGATAGGATCGGCGAGCATGCGTATTCGCTTCCCGCCCATGTCTAAAATTCCATCCGATGTTAATGTCGTAAACTGCCCTTTTTTTTTTTTGTTCCCTCTGTAGAACCGAGGAAGCGTCCGAACTTGTCCGTACTCATTATGTGAGTGGAGATGAAATATTCGGTGCATACGTTTTATTCAATCAAGCCAGCTTCTCTCAATTCTTCGATTATAGATATAATTTCGTTGTTATGGCTTGTATTTCCAGCATTTTTCGATGCAATTAAAAGCTTAAGGCGGTCAACCAACTCATTTACATCGTTCCAAAACACGTATTGATACGGGGTTTCAATATCTGCTATTAGATCCCCACCAGTACTCTGACCAGTATATTTTAATAGTATTGGACGTATCACCTCCAGCCACTTAAACGAGGCAGTACCCTTCTTTTGTCCATTTTGACGTCTATACACATTTGTTTGCTCTAATATATCGTAATAGGCAGAAGCATCAGCATCGTTATACTTAGTAGGATGAGATTTAAATATTAGCTCGTACAAGCCGGGAGTGCCACTATACGTTCTATTATTAAGAACAATGTCGTTTCCTTTAAAGTTCAACTTAATTTTGCCTAACATGATGTTGCTGGTAGTATCATCAAATCTTATACCATATATCAAATCAAATTCATTGCTTTTGTCTTTCAAATAGTTATCCATGTATTTTTTAGGTAATGGATCCAAATCTCCAAACAATTCGTCAGCACTTTGAGGGTCTCTCAGTATCATTTTAAGATGAGAATCTCGATACGCTTTTATGGTTTCACGGTATGGCTTTTCCTCTTGCTCATCATGATCATCATCATCTTCATTTTTTTTTTTGCTTTCATATACCGTGTGCTTTTCTTCATCTAGAGAGGGCTTTTCGTCTTCATTTAGAGAGGTCTTTTCTTCATGCATAGGGGGTACGGCTTGGCGTAAAGTATTTATTGCACTACTTAGAGACCGCAATGGAGTTCTAATAGACCTGCTTTCACTTTTGATAGTACTATCAAGTGCTTCCAGCGGTGATTTTATAGCAGCCGTCTCAGCCTTAATACTCGTCGTCAGTTCCTGAATCGGCTTCGTAATTGGTTTATAAACTCTCTTAAACAGTTCATCCTCATCCGCTCGCCCCAATTTCAATTGCATGTACTTTTTGCGAATAGCTTTACTAGCCTTTATAATATCATATTGTAATTTATCTCCTCGTGCGCGTCCCATCTCAATACTAGCTAAGCAGATTTTACACTCAAATCCTAACCAAGTGTACACCAGGTAGGCAGGTACCTAGCAGATTCCAAAGCAGGTATCTAGCGGGTACCTAGCAGGTATCTAGCGGGTACCTAGCAGGTATCTAGCGGGTACCTAGCAGGTTTAAAAGCAGGTATAAGTATAAGGTCAGGTGTAAAGCACGTATCTCCTATACAGCCTCTGTACAGCTAGGTAGTGAGGATCACAGTTGCTTGTAACACATTATATACATATGAAGCAGTCAAAGTTCTTTCTATAGCGACCTTTATCAATATCACTGTCTTTGTCGATTATTAAGAATCCGTATTTAGCCTTCCAGCACTCGCCGCACATTTGTTTAAACGTTTCAAAAGGCATGTCGATACCCACGTGATCATCATATACATGCTTCAGATTTAGGTCGTCTTGTTTGAATAAGACGATAAAATTCGCGTTGTCCCGTATTAAGTGTTTAGGTATGCGCGCGAATGATTGGCATAAATAGAAGCAGTCTACTGCCCTGTGTCTGCCCATAGAGAAATAAGCTCGTATCTTGTCTTGTTTATCACATGCCACATCGTCAAAAATAAATATTGAATTAAGTTGTGCTTCTTCAGGGTCCAAGATATCTTCGTTTTCCTTGTATGGGGAATATGTTGTTTCCTTTACCTTGTTCATAATCTCATTCAACAGTTCATATTTTGGCTGATAAAGGGATTTTGAATAGACATATACATTTACGAACCTTAATCCATTTTCGTGAAATAAAAGGCTCAACATTAGGTTAGTTTTCCCCGAAGCGGAGCTTCCAGCAATTATACAACGTACAGTATTAGGCAGCAAAGTCCCGTGTCTACCAACCTGCAACTTTTCATTGCAATCAAAATTTAAAACCTCCATAGAGTCCTTCTGCTTGACAAACCGCATTGTAAATGACGCACGAATAAATATACATCGCCTCATATAATCGAGTTATTTCAATGTTGACTTTCACGCAAGGAGGAGGTGTTTTAAATTCGCTAATTAATAATTTACCTGTAGAACTACACCTGCCAGGATATCAATATTGCGGACCTGGTACGAAGCTACAAAAACGTCTTGCTCGAGGTGATTCGGGCATTAATTTATTGGATGCTGCGTGTAAAGAACACGATATTGCTTATTCGCAACATAAAGACCTTAGCTCGAGACATAAGGCCGATTTAATTCTAGAAAATAAAGCCTGGTCACGTGTCAAGTCTAAAGACGCTTCTGTTGGTGAAAAAGCTGCTGCGTGGTCAGTAACAAACGCGATGAAAATTAAAAGAAAACTAGGAATGGGCTTGAAGAAAAAGCCTTCAGAAAATCCGTAATAGTGAAAGCTAAAGGCGTTATGAAGAAATTCAAGGGTAATTTAAAGGAAGGAGCTAAACTATCGCTGAGTGCTGCGAAACTCGCGGTGAAAGCAGCGGGAGGAAAGAAACGTATACGTACTCCTAGAATAATACCTATTCCCAAACAAGGCGGGTTGCTACCTTTAATACCTTTATTTGCCGGATTAAGCGCTATTGGAAGTCTTGCTGGGGGGCAGCTGGCATAGCACAGGCCGTGAATAAAGCTAAAACTGCTCAGAAGAAGTTAGCAGAATCGCAACGTCACAACAAGATAATGGAAGATATTTCATTGAAGGGCAGAGCATTAAATCGAAACGTCATGAAAATGCTACTAATTTGGAACATAAATATATTAAACTGTAATAAAACACATAACGGAAAAGATTTAATTAAATTTGCAAAAAAATTAACAAATTAGAATTCTGAATAAGGTATTATATGTAAATTACTGGAATTATGTTTCTTTAAGTGAAGAAAAAATCTTCCTCCTCTTCCTCAATTTCATCATTACTGTTTCTTTCGACAAATACTGTCTATAATTTGACGAGAAGGAGATTTCAATAAATCTAGGGCCTGTTATCAGTAAAAGTTGAAATATTAAAGGTTGCGGTTCGCTGAATTGCACGGACGGGACAAGGATCGTTCTATGAAAAAAGTTCAATTTGTCGCGATTTGAACTTTCTCTATTACATTTTCTCGAGTTGTGTTCCCTGTATCTTTTGAAATCTTTATTCCGCGCTTCCTGTGCTTCTTCTGTTAACTGAAGTTATAATGCCTATCGGGATTAATAAATGCCGAATTAGAAGAAATTATTTCCGAAATTTTATAAAATATTTAACGAAGATAACTGGCATACAATACCATGGATATTTTTCAATAAAATGCCGATCGACGTTTTGTGACAAAATTTCTCGGAATTTGTCAACACTTATTTCAAGTGTCCAGATGCTAACAACTAAATATTATTATTCATTTTGTGAATTAATTCAAGCGTCAATTCCTCATTATTTTGGCAGATATTTCGGCATTCTCAAAAAAAGCGTCTAGCAGTGTTACCGTCATTCAATTCCCGAAGCCGGGTTTAGGTTGATCTACTATTAAACCGCAGGAATCTCTAAACTCTACTTTGAATTCGTGCTTTGTTTTGGGCCAAATAACTTTATCGGTACCTTTTGCTTGCCATTTTTTGATTGGCATTTTGTACGATAAGTGAAGTAAACATTCAAAAATCGTATCCAGCCACAGAATTGAAAGCCCAAACGTTAAATTTTCTGTTGTTACTGTCCTCTGTATCATGTCATCAATATTGTTGAAGCTTCAACAAATCTCAAGTGGCTCCGCATATAAAGATTGTAATTTTTTAATGTTGATGAAATATCTAACTTCAGAGCAGTTGCAAACTTTACCATCAATCATTGAAAAACATTTTTAGTATTCACAAAAGTTTCAAACAATGACAGTTCCACAATTTAGTGTTAACAGAAATTTTATTTGTTGGTCAAGAATTCTCTGGTTTAAAACTGAAATCTGACTGTTTATGAATTTAAAATTAAAGGTCTAAATTTAAATTGTTAGAACCAGGACGAGGGTTTTGCCATATAGTCTTATTATCACAAATTAGGCGAAGAGGCACAATGGACGTAATGAAAATACTAATTTTTTTCTTGACCACAAAAGCTTTTTATAAGCACTTTCTTTGGCCAGAACTTGCAATGTTTAAACCCCATTTGGTAATTTCAACAAACAGCTTGTCTAGTTCTGCATTATTAAGTTCGTTTACTACACGATGCTGTACGGAAATAATCTTTACATTGGTCCATAGTATGGTCAAGGAGAGCTTGGAGACTGACTTGTGACAGAAGTGGATGTGACCATTTCTACAAAATTTTGAAAAGCATTCTTTTTGCCAAGAAGCACTTTATATGATGGAAACTTTTCTTGGGCCTTTTTTATTTCACTTCATATTTATCTGTAATAATTTAGCATCCACCAACATTGCCAATGCATCTTCGCCTGATAACATTTGTCGTTGTTCACTTTCAAATACCTTTTTATATGCCTTTCTAAATTTTATTGCCCGTTTTTACTTGTTGTAAATTGTCTTGTTATTTTTAGATCTTCAGATTCCGTAGATGCTTGAAATCTCATTTGAGTAGTTAACTCTCTACAGCAAGAGGTGTAATTTTTTCAATTCACTTTGTAAATTTTATGTCGTTTCGTTCGCTCAGCGCTAAACACAAATGAGGTTTTCAACGGCCGCGTCTTTTTTGTGATCGTGGAAACAAAATTGATGCACCCAACCAGTCACGATTATCTTTTAAAATCTTTCTTGCATTCTATGTGCTTTCAGCCAGCGTGACCTAAACTGTGATTTGAAGTAATTTTTTGCTTTATTTAAATCATTGACATTGCTCTCACATTGAAATAATTTCTAAGAATATTTTGAAAAAATCTTAAATTCCAGATTTTCAATATCATCATATCCAGAACTTCTAAATTAGTGAAAAACAAATCTTGGCGTATGATGCTTGATAGTTTAAATTCTTTCCTCAACAATAAGCAGAAAAAGAAACGGTAAAAGTATTTTTTTGTTACAGATGATTTTTCAATCAAATTTATTCTTTTAAAAATGCAATGCACGACTAAATAAAATTTTCAAATTCCTAAAGAATTCCCCGATACTTTAAAAATTAAAAATTTACTTGATCGACTTTGATACATAAAGAAAAAGTCCGTGTTCCTCAAAATAAATTTCGTCAAAGGAGTAACGATTACTTTTAATATGATTATACTCCAATTATTAAAAATATATGCTATTTTGCATAAGAAATTATAAATATAATTGTAACAATATACCTGAAAATAAACATTCCATAACTGAAATATGCAATTTTAGCGGAGTAACAAGAAAATCTTGAAAATTATCCTGACCTAACAACGATTGAGACGCGTGGGGGAATGTTCAAAGAAATTGCACACCTGTCTGTTCGATTTTATAATACTGAAACTATGCAGTTTATGAAAAAATTATAATGAATGTATATTTAACTAAAAAAAAAATGATTTGATGCCAAGTTTTAAGGTTTCTTGCCCCACTGTGCGTCATAACAAGATAATGGAAGATATTTCATTGAAGGGCAGAGGCTTATATATGAAACCGTACAAGAAAGGGCTGGGTCTATATTTAAAACATCCCGGCTCTAATGGATCGACTCTATACTTCCAGAGACCTCTAACGGACAAAGATATAATTAAATTTGCAAAGATATACCATATTTTAGAGGTGTATTTATGCGAGATAGTTTACCGAGAATACCTTATAAGAACGAGTGTGCAGTCGTAAATTTAGATTCTGTTAAAAATAGCGGTACGCATTGGGTATGTTATTGTAAAAAGGGAAATACAGTTCATTATTTTGATTCCTTCGGTAATTTGAAACCTCCATTGGAGCTAATAGATTATTTAAATAATTGTAAGATACTGTATAATCATAGCAATTATCAAAATTACAAGGAATTCGTTTGCGGACATTTATGCTTGAAATTTTTGGAAAGCTTTAAATGGGACGGTCAACGAGTTTAAACATCAGTCATGTCGATTACATTTACCTTAACAAGTAATACCAGCGTACTCTCCGCAAACTACCATCCGCCCATTGATTTAGATCCTAGATATCAGTATGCCTTAGGATTAATCGGTTTTCATACATATCACACTATCGCAAACATCGTTGAAGGAGCGAATAAATTCTATTACAACAAGAATAAAGTTGTTACGATACCTATTGGCGCGTATGAGATAGCAGATATCGAACAGTATTTAAAAAATGTCTTGCCTAATGACGTAATATCAATGGAACCCAACAATCAAACTTCGCAATGCCAAATAATGAGTAGTGTCGAGATTGATTTTAGAAAGGAAGATTCTATAGGCTGGATGTTGGGCTTCAGCAAAAAATTGTTGGCGCCTAATAAAAAACACGTGTCGGATTTGCCGGTAAACATAATAAAAGTTGCAACGATCAGAGTGGAGTGCAGTATAACAACAGGCGCCTATTACAACGCACGCCTATCGCACACTCTGTACGAATTTTCCCCACAAGTAGAGCCGGGTTATGCGATAAACATCGTACCTGAACATATTATTTACCTTCCCATAACATCCAATAAAATTGACAACATAACGCTGAAACTAATAGATCAGAACGGTGACGTTGTAGACTTCAGGGGGAGCAGATCATTATCCGATTGGAATTAAAAAGAATATCTTAATGGGATTAGTGTTTAACCAGATACATAAAACCGTTCAGCGTGCCGTCGCTAATGGTAGTCGTACTTCCGACGCAAACCAATTAACACCAGCCAATATAACATATCTGCGCTCTATTGGATTGAGAATAAAAAATGGCGGACAAGTTATCAATATTCGAAGGGGTATCCGTAGATGAAGCGATAACAAAAGAACAATACCACGCATATTATCCGCGTACTAACAATTTTAATTGGAACGATGAAATCCGTATTAATATTAATAATGAAGACAATTACACCCTTCCCGCCGAAAGTTTTTTGTACATTGAAGGGGAATTTAAGCAACTAACTGTAGGAACCGGTGGTGGAGATTGCACGTTAACGAATAATGCTTATGCCTTTCTGTTTGAGCAAGTTCGTTACGAATTGAATGGGGTAGAAATTGATCGTTGTTTAAAACCGGGAATTACTTCCACGATCAAAGCTTACATATCTCTTAGCGAGAATGAAAGTCGTTCGTTAGAGATTGCAGGTTGGTGTCCTTCGTCGGAAGAACAACCTACTTTATCGGGACAAAAGTTCAGCGCCTGTATACCATTAAAATTTTTGTTAGGTTTTGCCGAAGATTATAACAGGATAATAATGAATGCAAAGCAGGAGCTTATATTAGTGCGAAGCAAGTCGGATGATAATTGTTACAAAAACAAACAAGCGACTGGTACGAATAAAGCCGAAATTGTAATTCAAAAACTAGAATGGCATATGCCGCATATTTCCGTAAGCGATGAGATGAGAAACGCTTCGCAGCGATAAACCAATATACATTCCTTTCCGCAAATGGGAATTGTATGAGTTACCGTCATTGAGAAGGACAAAGATGGACATTTGGCCAGTAAAAACTAGCACGAATTTAGAAAAACCTCGATATGTTATTGTAGCATTTCAAATAAAGAAGAAAGATAATTTTAAGGAAGACGCGTCCGTTTTTAATCACTCTAATATAGAAAACATCAGGCTATATTTGAATTCGGAGAATTATCCCTATAATAAAATGAACTTGAGCATGAATAATAAAAGATATTCTATCGCTTATCAAATGTATAAATCTTTCCAAGAAAGTTATTATAATCGCTCGAGTCAGCCCCTATTAGATTATAATAAGTTCAAAGATAATGCGCTGTACGTCATCGATTGCTCTAAACAAAACGAGTCAATAAAATCCGCTACCGTAGATATTAAATTAGAAATGGAGGGAGAAACTGAGTTTAAGGACGGTGCCGTTGCATATTGTCTCATATTACACGATAATCTAATAGAATATGCACCCTTATCTGGAACAGTAAAGAAAATTATTTAACCATGATATTAGTTTGTTTTACTGTGTGCTGTTCTGCAAGTAAATTGCCAATTTTTTAATGCTTCATATTAGAAATTCTACCAACAGCGGTGTCTCTAATTTCGAAAAAAACATTGTCGCCTGTTAAAGAGTGCAATTTTATGTCGTGTATGCAAGAGCTTAATCGTGTACTTTGGTGGGATGTAAACACATAAATATCCAATTAATATGTAATACTACAAAAATTAATCATTTGTGCGACAGTGTTCAATGGGTAAACAGGTGTCATTCAACGAGGACCCAAAGTTTTATGTTTGGGATGATAATGAAGACAGAAAATCTGATTGGATTCGTGTGGCGGCGGATAGAAACAGATTTCATCGTAAAATTACAAGTTTTGCAAAAATTCTCGACCCTGTCCTAACATCGACACATCGACATACAATTTATAGACAACGCTTTGAACGTTTCGTTATCATTGACATTCAAGGATTTCGCGCTCCCGAGTTTATTCCGAAGGAGATGTCCATCATAGATGGGGAACATACTACTACTACTACTACTACTATGCATCTTTTGTTTAAGCCTCCTATACCGTTTCAACAATTACCGTTTGATACAAGGAAACAGATATGGTATTTGGAAAATTATCATCATAATATTAGATATAATGATGGTTATGTAGACTTGAATTGTATAGGTAATATTTTAAGAAACTTATGTAAACGCTATAGTAAAATCTATGTTAAGGGCCATGAAAAGGCAAACTTTTTAATGAAATATGTAGATATTACCGTTGTTAATTTAGAAAGTATTGTTTTAACGATGTGCCTAATTTACGTAAAACTGATTCAGCTTGTTTTTATCACAATTATAGAAATTTTTTTAATAAATCTATGTGCACACAAAATAATGTAAAAATATTGCTCTCGTACTTATTAAATAAAAAAACATGCTTAAAATACAATATGTTTTATTTGTACAGAATTACTATACACTATACATATTAAGTAGTGAAGTAAGATCACTTTTAAATTTTGTTAATTCAAATAATAAAATTTCTAATACACAATCAATATATTCTGATGTCCAAATTGTATCCATTTCTCCTCCACATTTATCACCATCATCAGTGCTTCTTATTCCTCGCCCTAATAACAAGTTGGTTACATCATCAGCAATATTGTCCATGTTAATATTTTCCTTATCGCTTCGAATCATGTTTAACACAGTATCATAATAGCGCGGAAAATTCAATTGATCTAATCTCTCTAACCGCATCGTAATAACATTAAACATTTTCATTAACTTTTTAACATCCTTTATATTCAATATTATTTCATTATTTCCGCGCTGTATTTTGATCGCCGGATGCATTATCTTGGTATATTTATAGAAAAATATCAATTTGATAAAACCCAATATAATTTCACGGTCACACACATATCTAGCTTCCGGTCCATCATCATCATCTTCTCGACAGTGAGCACAACACCACTTAGCTTGCGACGACGTAATATGATAATACATTGACCCATTATTCATTAAAAATTCACGCCATTCCGATAGTATGAAAGAAACACCTCGTTTTAATTCTTTATCGAATATTCTTACTGTAGGCATAAATCCTCTCGCTGCACTCAATCCAGTAGATACCCAAATACTTTGACTTATTTCATAGCGTACCTCATTTATCAAAGAAGTCTCGGCATTTACATCGTCTTCATAACTTCGCAACAAATCGTCTAATAAGTTAGATGGAGATAATGGTGATGATGTACACTCTTCACTCATTGTAATTAATCCAATAATACACTATATGCTATTACAATAACTATTTCAGATGAGATTTCTACAGCAAATAATTCTATTTTCAAAAAATGTGATTTAATTATATCCACATCCCCACCACCACGCACTAGCAAACTCAAAAAATTATCCTTCCCTACAGGCTATATTGTTGTCATGTCATATTACTAAAGTTAGTCTAACGTGTTATTTTATATCCAACATTCTACAAGTATGGATCATATTGTGGAAAAAATAGTAGCAATATTAGAATACATTTATAACAGACGAAAACCCAACGAAGAGAAGTTAGATCTAGCATTAGTTGCATATATTCCTGTAGGCTTTTGGAAACGAGAAGAAATAATTCAACCTGAAGAGCTCGAGATATGGTGGCCATACATATCTAGTAGCAAACAATCGGAACTTGAACAATGGTTACCCACCATCAAAACGGATGTGTTATTACTGTGCAAAAACAAATGTACAAAAGTCATGTATATAATATATATACTGGAATTTCAGAAGTATCTTAGTGTCGCCACATTACCAACAGGCAAATGGATTAGCTAAACGCACAATAAAAAATATAAAAAACTAATCAAAAAATGTAATGAAGGAAATTAAGACTTACTTATATATATATATAAAATAATTTATTATAATTCAATATTATTCAATATTATTAATCTAGTAAATTTTTCTTCTCATAACTAATCAGACAATACTACATTAAAGTTTTATGTTTAGTAGTTCTAAGTAATTAAAAATGTGTTTTTAAGTTTATTACAATCTTTAAATAAAATTATTATGTAATGCGTATAATTAAATATTATTCATTTAATATAGTTATTTTCTTCTACGCCACCCCCTCGCCCGCCCACCACACACGTGTCACGTCAGACCCGCCGCTCGCGTACACACACTTTTCCACGCACCTGTATATACACTGCTATTTGGCTCGCGTACACACACTTTTCCACGCACCTGTATATACACTGCTATTTGCTGACTTCTACATTTGTACGAGAGAGAGACAGACATACTTGTCTTTTGACCGGATGTTGTCTATCACTTATGGAGATTTACATTAGTGTGAGAGAGAGAGATACCGGCAATTCCCCATAGATCACCTACTAAGGCTGCATCAGCTAAAAACATGGTACTCTTTCTTCCATACCTGGCAGTGATTCTTCCTGTGGTAGTTGCAAGCAAGTTATTTTCCATAGCAGTTGACAAATCACAATCACGAAAAACCTGCAAAAATTACTAAAGAACACACTGATACATGTTGATAAATGCTGAAATGTCAACCTGCCTCACTTATTTTACCATTACAGCCCACATCAATATATAAAAAGTTATACTGTGTTACACCAAGCAATACTATGTGAACCTTTATAGTTATAGTAGTGTGAACCAGCACTTTTTGGAGCTCCGAACGTTACATGTTTTCCATCTATTGTACCAATTGTATTTGGAATATATCATCCATTTAAAAATTGTTGTGCTATATTTTTTCCATTCCTTGGCAGTGTTAGGTATCTGGAGTAATAATAACATATTGAATTATCACAATATTACCTTCAAGTGTTTGTTTTATAAGCCATTATATGTGGCATGGCGTACCTCAGGATCAATAAGTGATATTGTACTGACTGAAACTCTTGTACTATTATAACATAAACTTTTATAACTTTTACCTATAGCTAAAAACCTCAAAGTAATAATTAACGGATCCCGTGAAGATATTGATTGTCTCATATTTGTATCATGTTTTTTAATTATGTGCTCAACTATTGTATGCAGATTATTAAATTCCTAAATACTCATTTTAACCCATCAGGTCCAATGGCAATGAAAACAGAGAAAAATTGTATTTTGTTTGAAAATATTTATTGAATAGGTATAAAATAAGAAGTACAACGTAACAAAATTTTCAAAAAAAGGTTTTAAGTTCAAATTGACGGGTGTACCTGCTTAGGTACAGCGGGACGACTAGTTATCACTTTTCATGAAAATCGTTAAAACAACTACGTTCTACACACAAAGCTATATTGCATTTCTGGCATATCCATCGTATCCTCTGGTGGCATTGACGACATCTTAGTGGACTGACGATCCGTTGAGGATGATGTCCTCGCGATGCTGCGGGGTACATTGGGTTTTGGAAGAGTTGTTGTAAATGTATTCTTTTCTGTACATCTAAGATAGTGGCGTGTCACAGTTCTTACATATGTTAGCAAATACTCTGGCTGTTCCGATACCAATTTGTGAAGCCTCCAAGCGTTTACAGTAGCCATATTTATCACATTGTAACCACACTATTGTCCTTCCAGCGAATAAATAATAGGTCATGTATTTGATCAAACTTGTATTCATAATAACCTCTTTCAGCTTTAGCCAAAGCTTTGGCTGGTGTCAGAGGACATTTTTTGTCCTATTGTCTCTTATTGTACCAGTTGCTCGAAACCCTTCTGATTTCAGTGTTTTTAGTAAATCATAGCTGGTGAAGTAGTTATCAAAAAATAATATCTGGTCAGTTGGAACTTCAACTACTTTCAGAAGTTCTAGTACTACTTTTGATCCAAGCGGCAATGAATTCTCTATTTTTGAATCATAATTGTTTGCGCCACAATAGGTATCGAAATTATAACAATAACCATCTGCACTACACATAAGCCAGTTTTTATAACCAAAACGCACTGGTTTACCTCGTATAAATTGTTTCGAGAAAGTTTCTCGTGAAAAATTCCCCATTGTTGAAACTTCGTGTTCAAAAGATTTGTAAACCTTCTAACTTTGTAAATTTTATCTGCCTTATCAAGCATTGAATTGTCAGACAAATGAATATACTTTTTCAGTTCCTGATACCTATTTCTGGACATCTTATCCGCAATAATAGGTATTCTTGTATCTTCATCAAGGCACCAATATAACTTTTCTCTGGGCAATTGATGGTACCCCGAAAACAAGAGTATACCAATAAAAAGTTTTATATCGGCATTGGACACAGAAAATATGTGGTTATTCTGCTGCTGGGCATATAAATTAGTTTGTTTTACAATATGATTTACAACTTCTTCATCAAATAGTTCATCAAAATTTCAACTTCATTCAATCCAATCAAATCAGATTTTACATTTTTCAAGCGGTCTTTATAACCATAAGTTATTTTCATGTTATTTTTAGGTAGATCAGTTATCCAGGTGGGTAGCTCAGGTGTTGTTTTTTTAGATTTCTTTCTTGGCCTCTGCACTTCTTCTTCTTCCTCCTCCTCATCCTCTTCACTTTCTTCATTGGCAACATTTATTTCCACTTCCCCAGGAACATCTTTAGGAAACATCGTGGGGTGCAAATCGTCCTCGTCTACGTCTTCTACATCTGTGAGAGTATCTGGATCTGGCGCGATAATTACAATATCAACATTGTCCAAAGTTGTTGCATTTTCTACCTCTTGTAAAGCTGTCTCTAACTGTTGAAACCGTTTCCCATAAAACATTTTTGTACTCAATGTACCAAACACTTCAGCTTTCTCCATATTTATAACACCGTATCACTGTAATAGAAAATTTACTTTTAGTACTTGCAAGTCCCACTGTACCCAGACAGGTGCAGGGGTCTTTGAGGCCACCTTACATACATGAGAACGTACTATAATGCTGAAATTTCATTCTAAACACTTAGCTGTACGTTATTTCAAGCGATAAATGAAAACAGAAACTATATATATCACTAGTGGCGTCGGCAGTTTTATAATCTTTCCAGTCATGCAGAAATTTGACTAATAATGACAGTATTTATGAGATTAGTGATTTCCCATCAAAATATGAATCCCAATAAAAGGTTTTATTTCCTCTAAATTTGTACTTTGAAATTTTATATTCTTCTGTTGAGCGTATAAATTCGTAAATTGAACCATTTTTTCTAGCAAGCTATTTGTGAAGTACTTGGAGAAAAATGTATACGGGCTATCTAATTCTACAACTTCTAATTCTTCATTATCATACCAATCAAAATTCGGTGTTATATAAGTCACTCCTTCTCTCCATCTAATATTTCGTTTTGTAGTTAGATCGTTGTTTTTTATAAACTCCTCCCTTGATTGATGTGTTGATATTGATGTTGATGAAGCAATTGGTCCTGGTTGAGGTATCATTTCACCCATCTCTTACGCCGGGTCTAGAGCTTCGTCAACTACATCGTCGTTATCTTCAACATTATCTGTATAAAAATTTGTTTTGGTATCTAATGCAAATAATATAGCCAGTTCCTACCTTCCAAACTATCCTCCCAACCGTAGTTAGCTTCATCATCATCATCAGAGACACTCAATATCGGACAAACCATTCTCAATCAGTTGCAATAACTGCTCATCTGTTGGCGACTCATTTTGAACTACAAATTTCAAGAAATAGCTGTCATTTCTATAAAAATCATGATAAATTGCAATTATACTTATCGCCAACTTTACCTTTCGTTTCACGACGTACTCGTATAATTACACGTTTCCGTAAAAACAAAAATATCGTCAACAAAAAACTTTTTACAAAAATAAACACTTCTTTTGTTCACTAGAAACAATATTATTCGATATTATAACTAATAGCCTAATAACTTACATATGTCTACAAAATAGAAACCTGCAAACTACATGTTATCGGCACAGCTTTTTTCAACTTTTTAGTAAGCTTCATGTCTACGAGATAGCAGCACATACATTTTTATCTGTATCTTCGGTGCGTTCTCATATGAGGACAACATTAGCAACCCGATAAAATACTGCTCACCAAGCACCGCACCACAACGGAGATACTCCGACAAATGTGACGCGGTGATGATTTATTCATAAAATAATACCTCTGTTTCGTTAGTTTCAGATACCAACAGCGTGGGAGATCCATCCAGAAGACTCCGAGAAGCCACAACAACCCAGGAACCCGAGAACCACCAGAAAGACATCCATGAAGGAAGAGGACCTTTCAAGAAGAGGCAGACAACCATCGCAGTTCGATAAAATACTATTCAATTTACTATAAAAATACGTTAAAGTGTATGTCCTCATATGAGGAGGCAGTGAGCGAAAGGGTTAACGAGTACATTTTACATACTTATTCTTCAATTACTATAAATACATAGTTCATTTCATTGATGTTCAACATTTTCTTCTTATTTTTACCACTGCCTACTTATATCTATTATAATTTCCACCGTGATTTGAGATACTTCATATTTGCAGCAGAATGATGGAAATGTCCGAATCAGAAATCATGTCCGAGTTACAGCGTACTGTAACTCGGTAACTGGTATTTAGCTGGCACATGTGATGCACTATTTTTGTGTCTGCTTCTTCGTGTGAGCATGACGAGTTGTAATCGATGCTCTTACCATTTGATTATTTGTGACTTTATAAACATAGCCCAAGACATAGTTCAGTTCAACACAGATACTCCCAAATTAATGTTTTCTTGAAAAAATACGTTTGTTGTCTATTTCTGCACTAACTGGAACCCCATCAACAACTTCTGATTATAACTTTTTTTATTTTTTTTAGTAGTTTTTTAGATAAGAGCCGACCTTTTTAAAGGACAGCGGCATTATAAGGTGTAATCAGAAGTAACTTTAAAAACCTTAAGTTTATTTAAATACAATCTTCAATTTGATATTGGAACATAATAAACATAAAAAAATGTTATTGCGTGTGATATTCAACAAAACATTGTTTAGGATGTAACCCCACTTTGCATTTGGCACACCTAAATTGGACTTTCTTGTGGCACCACACACATCAGATGTGGGTCCACATCTGATTTGATTTTCTTGGTAAACAATCAAATGATCTTTACCATCAAATCGCGAAATTTCGTTTTCATTGACACTTGTTCGTATACGTCCTCTCTTGTGTTTTTCTTATGGGTTTCTAAAATACCTTTTCAAAGAGATCGACGGAAGCCATACTGGTCCATATTCCCTCCACAATGGCGGTGAAGTTGCCAGGCGGTATGAATAGCCATATCCAAGCCATGACAAATTATAGGAAAGTACCACTTTTTTCCTCTGATACGCGATAAAGACTGATCTGCCCTGTTTACTCCACCCATATTCTGTTTTTTTTTTGGGCTGAGGCACAGATATTTTCTTCTTCTCTTTTTGAGAATATCGAGTCACATTAATCGTTGGTAGTACAGATTCACAATTGCAAGCAATGGTAACAGTATTATTATCATTCCATCGGCAGAATTATATTCTCCTCCCGTTCTAAAGCATATTCAAATGTCACTCTTTCTGTTTCTCAATTCTTTACCAGACCTTATAATTGATACTGGAATTCTGTTCTCTTTCACCGTACCAGTAGCTTTTATATTTCTGTCTCTAAGGACCAAAAGTACCTCCCACGACGTAAAAAATTATCGAAGTAGACATGAAAAGGAAGCTTACCTTTTGCTGCGATTATTTTGTCAATGAATGATAAGACCACACTTGCGCCCAAATCCAAGTCTTTGTATCTTTCTGAAAGATTTGTGGTGGATTTGTGAAGGATTTGTGGAACTTTTAGATTTGTATTGTCACGACAGTATAGGTTTTGTTAACGCCAAACGACATTCAAAATGTATGGGTTTCCTAATCGAGTGTTTGGTTAATTCAAGTATTTAATAATACAAATCACGCGTCATTCTCGTGTGTTTAAAGAAAGCTTCTGGATCAATTGCTTTTAGTTTTAAACAGTAATTCATGTAATAACCATCCCTGTGTCTTGATAGACTTGCTGATCTCATCCACCCCCTTTGGGTCGATTGTTGTAAATGTAAACCATAAACCATATTTGTTTATAAATTTGGAGAGGTTATAATTTTTCTCAGACGTAACGCTCGCGTCTATTGTGAGCGCATTTTTTCTCAGTAGCATATTTTGACAGACTTTGACGTAAAGGCAGCGTTCGATTTGCGTTCATTGTGCTCCATCCTTTACACTAATTTACAGTTGACATCTCCAGGCTGTGTTTAGTACTGAGTACCAGGGCGTCACGCTTATCCTTCCATTTGAAGACTGTAATATCATCATCACTTTCCATTCAGAATATGTATTTACATAATTTAGAATTCTCCATCTGCCTTTTAATAAGCCAAAAGTATTTTCTATAATTACAGGAGCTAAGCCCTTTGTTTCCGAAGTAGATGCCCACGATCTCTAAAATTACTGGTAATAAGTATTTTAATTTTTTTAAATAAAATCTTATTTGAATGGTGTCATTAGTCATGTTTTGCAGGGATATCCTGAATCCCCTACCAAATGAAACTTGCCATAAAATAATTTATTTTCATTTGCTTCTGCTGTTTGTCCAATTGATGATTCTTTCAAAATCGAAAATTCAATCACATGTAGGGCAGGAGGGGGTACAGGGGACCAGCGGGGCACAGAGGTCCACGCAATTTATTCTATTACAAGGGGCGTCATCTTTTGGTTTATGTCAAAACTAGCAATCTACACATGCACTGTGTGGTGTGTTTCAGTTACACGGATGTTTTTGCATTGTGACGGGTTCTGTGGACAAATAACCAATTTTAAAGGTAAGTGATGTTTAATTTTCCATTTACATCAAGTGTGATTCCCGCGTAGTTGTTAATGTAGTGTTGTGTTTCATCATTTCCACTGAACAGACGAATATTGCGTGTTGAAACGAGCCAGGTTATGTTGACATAAACAAACATGGTTTCGGGTGGCGGCAATTTTAACCTCAGTTGTGGTGCTGGGGCACAGAGGACCGCAAGTGGTCCTCTGTGCCCCGTGATTATTTTATATAATATAAAATTTGTGTTTTTTCCAGATGGTGCGTAATTACGTAAAGAAGGGAACGCAATCGTCATGGACAGAAGAAGACATGGCACGAGTATTAGAAATAATAAAACGAAATGAACTGTCTGTTCGAAAAGCGGCCCAACGTTTTGCCATACCAAAAACTTGTATTTTGCGGCGAATGAGAAATGAACTAATGCCCAAAGCACCCAGGAATGACCATTTTAAACAGGTTTTTACTGAAGAGCAGGAAAGTGAATTAGTTCAGCACATTTTAGATTTGGAGAGACGCTTTTATGGCATAACACCTTTGGACGCCCGTCGGATAGCTTTTGAATTAGCAGAAAGTTTGCAGTTAAATAATCCATTCAACAAATCGGCAAGATTGGCTGGTAATGACTGGCTGTCTGGATTTAAAAAAGGAATCCTCAGTTGACTATTAGAGCTCCTGAACCTACCAGCATAGCACGAGCCGCAGGATTTAATAAACCGCAAGTTCAGAGGTTTTTTGATGTTGTACGGTCAGTCCTAGAAGCCAATGATATTCAACCAAACCAGATCTATAATATCGATGAAACTGGTGTTAATTCAGTGCCAGCGCCCAGAAAAATATTGGCCCAAAGAGGGAAAAAACAGGTTGGACGTGTAGTTAGCACTGAACGCGGCTTTAATGTTACTGCAGTCTGTGGGATTTCAGCTGCAGGATCTTACGTTCCTCCATTTTTCTCTTCCCCAGGCAGCGAATGAACCCATTATTCATGAAGGGGAGTCCACCAGGTGCAGTCGGGTATGCTAATGGTTCTGGTTGGATGGATTGTGATCACTTCCTCAAATATTTAGACCACTTCATCAACCAAGTGAAACCAGGCCCAACCAACAAAATATTAATGATCCTTGATAATCACAGCAGCCACAGAACGCTAGCTGCAATTGAAAAGGCAAGAGAAAACAATGTTATAATGGTTTCTCTTCCGCCCCATACAAGTCATCGTCTACAGCCCCTTGACTGCACTGTGTATGGGTCACTGAAACATCAGTATGCAAGAGAGTGTGATCTGTGGCACACTAACAACCCTGCCTCGCGACTCTCCCTATATGACATTGTAGAAATTTTTGGAAAAGCATTTCTTCATATTGCCACCATGGAGAAGGCAGTCAAGGGCTTTAAAACTACGGGTATATACCCGTTCAACCCTGAAGTATTCGCCGATGACGATTTCCTTCCTGCAGAAGTCACAGATGTTGCAGAGGAGCAAACAACTGAACAACCTGTGGTTGCGCGAAATCTACCAGAGAGTCCTCAGTCCGATACTGAACCTGGCAATCAAAATCCACAGCCAAGTTGCAGTCACGTTCCGTTTAAGAATATTCTCTTTGAAATTTCCCCCAAACCAATATCAAACGCCCGTGAAAAAGACAAGAAATCAGGCAAAAGAGCTAATAGAGCCCAGCATGCTGAAGAGTTAACGAGTTCTCCGTTTAAAGATGAACTTATCGCAAAGGAAGCCAACAAGAAACAAAATGTCAAAAGTCTGAAGAGAAAATTCACTGACGCTGTCCCGAAAAAGAGAAAGAACATCAGGAAGAAAGAACCTGTGAATGCTTCAAGTAGTGATAGTGAAGAAGAAGATAGCGATACCATATGCATTTATTGCACAAGTAAATATCGTCATTCAAAGGCAGGAGAGGGATGGATACAATGTCAGAATTGCAAAGGCTGGGCACATGATGCGTGTGGAGGAGTATCCGAGCATGATGAAGAATTTATTTGTTTATTGTGTTCCTAAGATTGTGTTTTTCTTATTGACATAAAGCATTGGAAATTAATTAAATGTGCCTTCTTTATAAATTAATGCCTAAAATATATTTCAATGCATATGGTCCTCTCTGCCCCACTATATGGTCCCATGTGCCCCGGTAGTAAGGGGCACATGGGACCGCTGCTTTGAGCTCCAAAAATGCGAATAACTTTTTTTGTTATTTTAAAAAATCAATTTCACGGTATAGAATCACTAGACTAACATGCATACTTGACGTCATTGGGAGTGTTCTGTTTTATGTCTTTCTTTTTAGGAAATATAAGCATTAATTGCTTAAGCGGTCCTCTGTGCCCCCTCCTCCCCTACTACAAAAAAATATATAGGGTCCGCCATCCGTCTGGGATTGTCATATTACGGCTTTAATATTGCAAAATTCGAAAAGTTATGTAATGTTGGTATAAATAAAATTATTGGTAATTATATAGGTCGTTCAGGAAAGGAGTGTGATATCAGAGCTGTATTTTTTAAATGGTACACCCGGTATATTATATGATTTTTTGATTGCGCAATTAAAAATATTGGGATTTGTTATGGGATTGTATTGACCTAAAGCTTACGGTTCGGGAGTTATGGACGCATCAATTGGAAAAATGCTATAATCTAGCAGGTTGTGAATTGGTTAGTACAGTGTTTAGAAATATCGTGCTTATCATGAAGTTTTCCACCTTAATATAGTTTTATTCCGAGATATTAATTTTAAGCGTCATCGATCTGTTATAGAGGGTGTTCACCATTCGCGAATACTATTTTTTCTCAATTTTTTCAAATGGAACACCCTGCATATTATTATCAATTCTTAATAAGGGCACTTCTAGCTTTCATTTGATATAAGGGTATGGCTGTCTAACTCCAATAGTTTTCAAGAAACATCGAATTAAGGATCGAAATTTAACATTTTTAATAACATTTTGTAGAAATTATTTTACATCTACACGTACATTGATATTGCACCACGAAAATTAGCACAAAGTAGTATCAAAATGCAAATTTACAACAAATGTTCAAAAACTCGGCCATCATTGGCTATGCAAATGTCAAGTCTTCGAATAAACGATATCCTAACATGTTCCAAAATTTCGGGAGACATATTTCTAAATGCTTGAGAAATTCTAATTTGCATATTTTCAGCTGTTGTTGGTGCTACTGAGTAAACCTGTTGTTTTATGTGTCCCCACAGAAAAAAGTCTACCGGAGTTAGATCAAGAGACCTAGCAGGCCAGGGGATAGGACCTCCTCGCCCTATCCATCTTCCAGGAAGCCACTCTTGCAAATACAGTGTAAACTATATAACGACACCGAAGGGACTGTGCATATATGGCGTTATAGAGAGTTGTCGTTAAATTGAGAGAAGAAAAATCAGGATTATAAACTTGCCCGAGAACTACGAGTTTATATTAATAATGTATTTATTTAGTGGTTATCACAACTTAAAAGGTACTTTTTATTACTTAATTGTTGTCGTTATTGAGAGTGGATGTAATGCTATATAGAGTGTATCATTGTATGGAAGGCAAGCTAAACCAATCAAAGCCAAGTGATTTCGACGCTTTAGGGAGTTTGTCGTTAAATCGAGTAACGTTACATGGAGCTTACACTGTAATTCCTGACTGCTTGATGATAATGTGCTGGGGCACCGTCCTGCTGTAGGTACATCTGTTGCCTAGTTGCTAAATCAACATCGTCCAAAAGCAGCGGAAATTCATTTCTTAAAAATTCCAAGTATCTTTGGCCAGTCAATTTGCCATTGAAAAAATACGGTCCTATAACATGTGATCCTAGTATGCCTCCCCAAACATTTAATGACCACTGATGTTGATGATCAATGTATCTAACCCAGTGGGGATTTTCGGTGGCATAATTATGCATATTGTGCCTGTTAAGCGAACCATTGTGTTATCTACTCCGGGTCGTTAGACATAGATGCCAGCGCGGGAATCAATGTACGGTTTAGCCGCTCAACTTGGCCGTTAGCCCGAGGGGTAGCTGTGGCATTCTTCGCATGTATTATATTATCTTCACACCGATTTCGAAAATGAGCGCCCGTGAAAGCTGTACCTTGGTTCGTGATCACTCTTACAGGTGGTCCAAATAGGTCGATGATTCCGGTTTTAGTGTCCCTTACAGCTCTTAAAGTTACGTGTTTGGTAAACCCGGTCAATCACTGCAAGCAGGTAAATGTTTCCTCACAAATGGCCCTAGATGGTCCAGATGGATAGTGTGGTATGGGATACCTATTTTGTCAATACTGTGTAAATATCCTTGTTTCCTCCCACCTGGTACCTTGTGAAACAAACACTCTGGGCATGACCCAATATAGCCCTTTACGTAATTCCTTAGTCTAGGAAACCAAAACTTTCTTAAAATGCTCTTCACTGTATTGTCCACTGCTGGCATAACTGTAGAATGCGCCACCTCATTTGTTTTTATCTCGGACAATTTATCTATTAGCTTCTCCATAATGGCATCTTTCCGTTTAGATTCATTCATAAATTGTAACACTAAATTATTAACGTCTACATTACCAGTAGCTGCAATTGTCATATTTGCGTTTATTTCACTGTGGTCCTCACCTGTAACCGTTATCACTGGGTCACTATCGCTAGGTTCGTTCCCCCATTCTCGTTCAACAACTTCTGTTGAAACTCAGCAAATTCATCCATTTTAACACTGCAGTAACTCTTTACCAGTCGTTAGTTCTCTTTTCTCGCACGTAGGTAGGGATATGGATATATATGTGCACTTTCTTCTCACCGTTTTTCTACAATCCAGTTCACGTCCCACACATAATCCCTTTCACCTATCCCACTTCTGAAATGTTATCTACTGTTTAATATTATCTCTATTTCTCAATAATACTGTTTACATCACATCCAAACATTCACCTGACATTTTTTACTCTACTCTACCGGCTCATTACCCGCTCTTACCCTAACCTGTCCTTTCCAGCTATACCAACTAGATAAAAACAGTTATAACTAAGTGAACCTTACAACAATTGTGTCGAAATGACGCCTCATCACTAAACAGAATACAGTCTAACATTTCTGGGTGGAATTTTAGCTTTTGTCTCATTTCTTGGCAAAATTCTAGTCTATGCTCGAAGTCGAAAATACAACCGGTAATTAACTGTATTGAACAACGACAATTACACTGGTGGAGACATCTACAACGAATGGAGGACACTAGATCAGTAAAGCTAATATATGAAGCCAAAGTGCAGTGTAAAAGGAAAAGAGGAAGACTGCGGCAAGTTTGGGAGCATACCATTGGAAACAGTATTCAAAAGAGGGGAAAGAGATGGAGAGAAGCAAAAGCACAGGCCAGCAATCGAAGACTATGGAGGAATTTTGTTTATAATCTGCAATAGAAATGTAATCACCCGACACCCTTTAGGGTAAAAGGGTTTATGCAGGTATAGTAAGGAGTTATCTTAAGTGCGGCTTTCCATGTATAACACGAGAATTCTAGAAGCACGTTGCCATATTGTACCGATTATGGTACAAAACACACTCTCAATACGAGCTAGATTAATACTGCCGCACTATTAACTAGTAATACTTCTGGTTTGGCCGGGGCATACCGAAGAAAGACTGCGTGCAAAAGCGCAGGGTGGGGAGGGAAAGGGGGAAAGGGGTGGTTTCTCCTTGCTACATACGATGCAATACTGGCAACTGCGACGTGTTTTTATACATAGGTTTACGTGCTGGTTATAAGTGTTCTCTTTCCGAACGTGTATATACAGTAGAGTCCGGTTATAACGACGGCCAAGGGACCGGTGATATTACGTCGTACTAACCGGAAGTCGTACTAAACGAACTAACAATTTTTCTTTTTTATTAAAATAATCACATATGTACATAATGTATTTATTAATATTTACGTGACCATCAGAGAAAAAAAAACATTTAAATCAAAATATTTATTTATTTCACATATGTAACTAAGAATGAAAAGAAATGTAATTTTAATTTAAATAATCAACATACATACGTAGTTTCACATAAACTTAACCAAATGTACATAGGTATGTACTTAAATGTAGAATGTAGGATAACAAAATAACTGTGCACGTATGTACATAATGTACCTCCTATATAATCTATATAACTAACAACGAAATATCTAGTGCAAAAAGTCTGTAATTTTTGATTGTTTTTGGTTTTTATTTCTATAGTAAGAAGTACGGACTGCATTATGCAAACGAGACATAATACTTTTCATAGTGTCATCTTCAAAATTAGAATGCACAAAAACATTTAGCACTTCTGCAGCTTTTAGAGCTTCAGATACACTCGTAGTGGTACAATTTTCTTCCAGGTCGCCGTCATTATTATCGTCGCTATCTTGACTGTTGACGATAACATTTTGTAGAATATTTTCGTCAGTCGGCTCCTCATACGTTGCGAGATCATCATCAACAGCAGAATATTGTTCAAGGTCTTCATTTCCTATGGGCAGTCCTTTACTCAGAGCTCTCGCCCAGACAGACAGCGGCACATCATCATCATCATCATCATCGTTGTCGGCAGCAACAATGGGACTGTTTTGGACAAATCCAGCGTGTTTATAACAGTTGAAAATCGTCGCTGACGTAAGTTTGTTCCAGGCGTCGTAAATCATTAGAATGGCATCCAGTATTGTGATCTTCGGATGTTTGGCACTGCTGGTGTCTTCATTTGCATCAAGACTGGCGACAATTTTTAGAACCAAGTTTTTACGAAAGTGTGATTTTAACACTCGAATTATTCCTTGGTCCATAGGTTGTAATACAGATGTTGTATTAGGAGGCAGGAAAATGAGAGTTATGCTTCTCAAGTCGCTGATTGAGGGATGAGCTGGACAATTGTCAACCAGAAGCAGAATCTTTTTCTTCTGTTTAGTCAGTTCACGATCCCAGTCGCGTACCCATTTGATAAAAATATCAGATGTCATCCAGGCCTTGCGATTGCTCTCATAATCTACCGGCAGAGATCGTACATTTTTGAAACATCTTGGGTTCTTTGACTTGCCGATAATTAACAACTTCTTTTTTATCGTGCCACTCATGTTAGCTGCAACCATCACAGATATTCTGTCTTTCGAAAGTTTTCCTCCCGAGCATTTTTCACCTCTAAATTTTAATGTTTTATCTGGGGTTAGTTTATAGAATAATCCAGTTTCGTCTGCATTAAATATTTCGTCGTCACTAAATTTTGCTCGCAAATTAGGCCAAACTTTGGTTTGCCACTCGGTCACATTGCTCTGTTCAACCGAGCAAGACTCTCCAGCAATTTTTCCGGCGACAATATTGTGTCTACTCTTGAAACGGTTAATCCAACTCGCCGAACAATCAAAATTAAGAATGTTTAGCTCTTTGGCAAAAAAATTTGCCTTTTGTTGAAGCATAGGGCCATTTACGGGTATTCCCCGATTACGTTGCAGCTTAAACCATTGTAAAAGTGCCAAGTCAACTTGTTCTTGAGACGACAACCTCACGCGTTTAGGTTTGAAAACATTCGCGTTGAACAAAGGTTCTATCTTGTGTTTACTTTTCTTAATTGTGGATATTGTCGAATGATTTACACCGAATTCCTTCGCAATCGTTACATTCGACTCGCCAGCTTCTAAACGTTGTATTATAATACTTTTTCTTCAATGGAGAAACTTTTTCGTTTTCTAGAAGCCATTTTAGTACGCGTACTCACTCATCACCCGCACATTACTGCCGTAAAATAAACAGTCACATTCCAATCAGCGACGTGTAGGCAAGGAGGGTGCGCGGAGCTCAAAATGGCTTCTTATCTACAATTTATTTGTAAACACTCAACGCTCATCGTCGTTGTAACCGGACAATTTTGTTTGAAATTCCGTCGTTAAAAGCGGTCGGTCGTTGTAAGCGGAGTTGTAATAAACGGATGTACTTTCATAGTGGCTCATATTAAAACCAAACATATGCCTATACTTACGTCGCTAAAAACGGTTGGTTGTTATATGCGAAGTCGTACTAAACGGACTCTACTGTATAATACACTTGTCACAAAAAGTATCGCATCATTTCAAAATAAATGGATTTTGACAAAATGCTTCTCACGATATACATATATACATTTTTTTAAATGATAATGATTTTTCGTTAAGTTTAAAATATGTTTAGTTTTTTTTTTCATTTGAAAATTTTTGAGGAAAGATAAGATAAAGATAATTTTTATTCTCCAAAACAAGAAAATTTTAAAGTAAAAAAAAATGTCTTAAAGTAAAGTAAACGATTTTTAGTATCTAGTATTGCTTCTTATCAAATTCCTTACAAACTCCATATCTAAAGTTTCCCATTATTCTAATAATGCGTGTTCAAGGTCATCTAAGCTCTCTGGAGCTATATTACGAGATCTGATGCGGCGTTCTAGGTAGTCCCAAACGTGTTCAATTGGATTCAAGTCTGGGCTTACTGCTGGCCATGCTGAAGCTTGAATATCTACTTCTCGAAGATAATCGGTTGTTATTCTTGCAGCGTACGGACGTGCGTTATCATGCATTAGAACAAAATTTATTCCAATAACAGGAGCAAATGGTACCACATGTTCTTCTAGAACGTCTCTTATATACCGATCAGCTGTCAAAGATCCCCTGCGAAATACAGCTAACTCTGTGCGACCTTGTAAACAAATGCCTCGCCATACCATAATCGAGCCACCGCCAAAATTCCTTGCTGATCTTATGTTGCACTGTGCAAATCGCTCGCCTTTGCGTCTGTAAACTGGAATACCTCTATCTGACCCGAAAATTGAGAATCTGGACTCATCTGTAAACAGGATATTAGCCCAGTCGTTTACATTCCAATTTACATGTTGTCTTGCAAATCTCAAACGTGCCACACGGTGTGCTCTGGTTAGCAATGGTGCAGTAACAGGCATTCTAGCTCTAATTCTAACTTCCCTTAACCTGTTTCTAACAGAATTAATGCTTAAGCACGAAAACCATTACATGGTCAGCAATTTTTATATTTTTTGTATCTATATTAACAAAACCTGTAATATGATCTTGCTTTCTTGAATAAGAAAGGAATGGTTGGATAGACATTTCGTCCCAGATGATTGACCAAACTTTATCCGTACAACTCATTTTTTCCACTATACTTTTTAATGAGTTCATTAAATAGGTATTAATGCCACTCTTAAACGGTACTTTATTTAAAATCCTATTCAATGTTTTTCTTGATGGCAAATTAAATGTATTCTGTAGTAATCGATACAATTTTGGACCATGTTTCATTATAATAATAATAATAGTAATTTTTATTTGTCATTGATCACAAAGTGATATGGACAATTGTCAAAAAATCTATAAAATATAAAAATCTATAAAATATATCTATGCATATCAACTTAATATAAAAAATACCAAACACTTACAATAACCATACGTGATAAAGTCAGGACGATAAGTACTCATTGACACTATAGAAGCACTTTTCAATTAGATATGTTTTGATTGTTGTAAAATACCGATTTGTGTCTGATATATTTCTTATGTTCTCTGGCAGTGAATTATATACGATAATTGCCTTATAGTAACACCCCCTCTCATACGTGGTTGTAGCGTGTTTAGGAATAGATAATTTATTAGTGTTTCTTGTCATTAACGCCGAGGACATGTCTGCATTTTTAGAAACAATCCTCTATTCTCTCTTTGGAAAACTAAGAGCTTATAAATATATAAACAAGGCAGAGTTAAAATGCGGAAGTCTCTAAAATAGTCCCTGCATGATGTCCTAGAAGAAAGACCATATATGCAACGTAAGATCTTTTTTGAGTAGTAAATAATCTGACCGTAAGAGGGGAAGCACCCCAGAACAAAATTCCATAGCATAAGAGAGACTGGGCGCAAGCATGATAATAAGTCCGAAGCGATCCAAGAGACACTACCCGTCGAAGTTGGTAAATAGCATACACTGATTTATTTAATTTTTTAGTTAGATTATCTATATGGCCCTCAAATTTCAAATCACGACTAATGTTAATACCCAAAAAATTCACCGATTCACACTCAGGGATTGATTTCTGGCGCAAAGGAATATAAACAGATTCCTCAGTTAAACCTCCAAACCTCACCAGTCCGGTCTTACCACAATTAATGTTCAACTGGTTGATCTCACACCAATCGACCATACGCTTAACAAACGTAGTTGCGATTAACGATAAATCCGTCATAGTAGAGGCGCTCGCTATCAGAGATGCGTCATCTGCATACTGAACCACAGTCTCAGCGCGTATATAACTGTGCAAATCGTTGACGTAAATTAAAAATAAAAATGGACCTAAAACGGAACCCTGAGGTACACCAGTTTTCAGTTCAGCTGCTTCAGACACTGTTGGGTGCCCATTACTTCGTATACCCATTATAAATTTGTCCCGTACCATCTCATCTTCTTTTGTATATTCACATGAGTGTGCCAACATCCGCAGTCTTGTTATATATTGTATTATCGACTGGCCCTCTTCTTGATCATATTTTAGGAATTTATAGCGTTCGTATACGACATTTTTTTTTTGGTTCACAGTATTTACCGAACTTTTTTATAACATCTTGCAACTTACATTTCTTTATATCGAGGTTAAACGTGTTGAAAATATCCAAACCTTCATCTCCAATTAAATTTAAAAATTTTGCGACTTTTACCGCTTCCGATGATTCCTCATTGTTTGACGCGGTCATGTATTTTAATACGCGGTATTGTATTTTTTTTCTTAAAATTTTGTTAAATTTTGCTGTAGTCTGCATGTATACAACAAATTCAATTCGTAATTTATTTCTTTCATCTCAAACATCCGTACTATGGGAACTACAGGTATTCCTTCCAGAAGGATGTCAGCTGTATATTCTACATAGAGGTACCTACATGGAAATAGCATTTCCAAGTACTTATCTAGATAATATTTCTATGCAAATATGTTTACCAATTAGTTATAATAAAGAAGTAAAAGTTTTAAAACATTTATTTTGTATGATAACTTATAAAACACGATACGTGGAGTGGTAAATTACATTTTACACAATTTGTGGTCGTTTTTTTATGGCACAGGCGGCAATGAAGCTGTTTCTTTTTACCAGTTATATCATCCACTGGTAAATCGGACACATAGTGCTCTATTCTGTCATAACGTGAGTCGATCTTAGAGTGGCTTGATGGTCTTCCCCTATTAGATTTGACCCGTCGATTAGATTCCAAAATTGCTGTAACAATTCGTCTGCGGAATGCTAAATGGTCTAGTTTTCCACCGTCATGTCGATATAGTTGCCAAGCATTTTGTTCAGCTACATCTATCATATGGGCTATGATAGGGAAGTACCATTTCTTTCCCCTTATCGATACCCGATAAAGTGAAATATTCTGGTCCGCCCTGTCGATTCCTCCCATATGAATATTATAATGTCGAATAAGACGAGGTTGTTGAACTTGTATTTTCTTCTTTTGTGCTTGTGAATAACGTGAGACTCCACAAGCCGGATGTACAGTATCAAAATTACTTGCTATGGTAACAACACTGTTATCATTCCATGTACAAATAAGTAGACGTTTTGATTCATCACTTCTGAAGTCAAATTCACCTCTTGGTCTTTTTTTCAGAACATCGCTTTTCATAATATTACAATTCATAATATTACAATTCATAATTCTGTTAGATCTAATAGTACCGGTAGCTCTTATATTCTGTTGATATAAGTCTTCCAATAGATGTATAGATGTAAAGAAATTATCGAAATAAATTTCATATGGAAAATCTTTTGGCAATAAATCGGCATATGTCATTACAACACTATAACCAAGACCTTTACCGTCATATGATCCAAGTAATGTTCCAGCTCCTTGATATGGCTCTAACCAAGCTAAATACCCAGTGCTGGTACCGCCACACCAAAACTTATAGCCGTATCGTATCGGCTTGCCTTTGATGAATTGCTTGGTGCCATGCTTTCCAAAGTAGGGCACCATGCTTTCATCTACCGAATGTGCTTGAGTGTGAGGAATGTTGTCAATGCACTTTTGATTGATGTTTTTTATTAGTTTACGAACTTTAGCGAATTTATCATTTGTATTTAGCTTTGTGTTATCACAGACATGTAAATTCGTCATAATAAATTTAAATCGATCTCTCGATATCGCTTCCGAAACCATAGTATTATGTGTGTCAACAGACGTTTCCCAGTACAATTCTTTTCTTGGTAACACTACATATCCACTAAGTAATAAAACAGCAATAAAACATTGCATTTCGTCTTCTGAAATATCACCATTTCTGTTGCGCTGATTTGCATATCTGTTTGTATATTTTACCATCATTTGTATCATTTCAGAGTCAAAGAATACTTGAAAATACTCTAAAGGCGTTCGTTCTTTATATTTCGCGGTGTGATATAACGGCCAATCGGAATTTCTTTGCACAAGATCAGCGTTTTCCCACTGATATTCCATTCTACGTCTGATTCTAGTCGTTTTGCTTTTTTCGTAAAAGTTTCAGACTCGGCGTTATCGCGTTCTGGATCAAGTCCGTTGTCTAGTGTGGCTATGAAAGCAGGAGCATTCAACTGACTACCTGGCACATTGTCAATGCGAGGATTTTCCTCATCGCCGCTGTCTTCATCAGTGATGTCACCCGTAGCATTAGTAGGTGGCAGAATATTTACCTTTACACCGCTGTATGGAATAGCATCCTCATTCCCATCAATAAAATCTAGAATCTGTGACAACGTTACTTGTTTTCTAGAAAAAAATATAAAACTATACTACTTTAACTTATTTTGAGGGTTATAAGTTATTATATTCAAATAAAATGACTCTAACCAATTGTATTTCTTAGCAAAATTGTAAGTACCTACCAATAACTCACAACGGATCTTATTACAACTGACGTCCTTCTAGAAGGATACAAGAAAGTAATGGTATATCAAAGTTAACATATTGAAATATGTCCAATTTTGTAATATGAGGTGAAAAGAATAAGTATTCAGCAACGTAATATAATTGTTTAGAAAGTCATAAATGTTACTAAAAGCAAAATATTCTTACCCATCCACTAGAAGGTCTACTGGTTCAGTCATTTTGCGCACAAGGTAGTTTTCACGTTCACTCACGTCATAAACAGAAAAAGATACTGGTCAACTATGTTGTTATTACGAATAGTATTTATGTTTTTATGGGAAATATAATAGCGCCATCTCATATACATCAACAAAACTAAATTAATTTGCTTGTAGAAAACTGCATATAAAATATCCTTCTAGAAGGACGTTAGTCTTATCTGGGTTAAATTGTTGCAACCATTTCGACCATGCCTGCGCCACGTTACCAGTCTTGAATTCCATTATCGGTGGTAATCTCGTTCCATCCATTTTATTGTATTATTATTTTAACTTATTTTCACACCTGACACCATGTAAAGGTTTTGTAATAATGCGTGCGATGATATTTTTATATTATTTTATTTGTTAAGATGCCTTGAAGGCAGACGGCACAAGAGCGCTTACAACGTTCACGCACTCTTGACTTGCACACTAAAATACATTGACACCTGCGCACATCGTAACATACTGCACAGGTCTGGACTGACATACATTGATTATTCTACAAAATGTCCCATAGAAAGTGCAGCAAAATGAGCCTCAGTGTCAAAATTGGTATCTAGGTTATAATCTTGCAGTTAAGTAGGTATTTTTCTCTGTCTTGTACCTTTTCGTTTCCCTTCTTCATTAATAGCTTCTTCTTTTTCACTTTCATCTTTATCTGTTGTCTCCTCAACATCTGTTCTTTCCTTAGTAGTACTTTGTTTCTCTGTTTCTTCTTCATTAATTGTCCATTCCTGGTTCAAATCTATACCCATTTCATCATAGTTTGATTCTTGTTCCTTAACCTTCCAGTACTGGCGCGATTTTTTATGACATGGATACTGGCGTTGGGTCTACCAGACCCACGTTTTTCTATTTATTAAATTTGTAACAAAAAACAAAATAATTAGTGTCAAATAGCGAATTCTTTTAAAAATAAATGTTCTTCTTACCAGTAAGATGAAAAATTGCGTTTCGTTTTGTTTTCTTTTTAAATAAAAATACATTTATCTCTGAAGAGCTTTATTAACTTTATCAGAAACTGTGAAAATGAAAAAAAATATTTTCCTTTAATTAAAAAACAACGAACATGAAACCTACATAGTTGAGAAGCAAAAACATGTAATTTTCATTCTCCATCTTCCAAAGATTGATTTGCGCATTCTGGGCACGAAAATTTGGCATGAGATAAACACAAAAATTTTTGGCACGAATAACAATAATATCGAGTTTTGCTATCTTTTTTTGTGCAAAATTGGCATCTCTTTCTGGTTCCTTGGTTTATCGGCTGCATTTCAGAGTTTCCACTTGTTCCAGATACTTCTTGTAGTCTTTGTTTCAATTGCCGTGGCAAGTTTGTAAGAAGTGATCTTCTTCTGACCTGGTCTTCGCCTAGAGCCAACGCTAGAGTTCTAAGATATAATCTTCTTGGTTCATTTACTGTAGGATTGTTTGATGTGTGTACTATTTGAGAATTAATTCCGGCAATATTCATAAGAGAGTAAAAAATTACCAGAGGCCATCTTCGCGTATTTCTCGCTACATTATATGTGGCACACAGTTTATCAACTGTGTCCACCCCTCCCTTGGTGGAGTTATAATACGAAATAATCTCTGGTTTGCATTTTTCTCCTGTTGATGCATCTATTTTATCATCGTGATGCATAGATGATACCAAAACCACGTTTTTCCCTTTTTCGGAACGTAAGACAAAATTGTTGCGTTTTCTTGAAATCCAAACACGGTGGATGTAATTGGACGATGTTTGGTGTTAACGAATTCACTAGGTAATTCACGTTTGTTCTTCCGGACGGTTCCCACGTATGTAAGATTGTGAGCACTCAGAAGGTTCGAAACAAGTGGAAAAGTTGTGAACCAGTTATCGCACGTCAGATTTCTTCCAGTACCCGAAATCGGTAAAATCAAACGTTGAACGACGCTGGCTGGATCGTTTTGTACTTGATATGGACCTTCTAGTCCTTTTCCTGTGTAGACCTCTAAGTTTGCAGTATAATACGTTTTCGAATCAACAAGAGCAAAAATTTTGACGCCGTATTTTGACGGTTTACTGGGAATGTACTGCCGAAATCCACATCTGCCACGGAATGCTTCAAGTTTTTCGTCAATTGTCCCACACTGTGATATTGTGTAACATCTTTTACAATTTTGCACAAAAATGTTGAAAGCATCTCTGATAGGAGCCAGTTTATCAACAGATGCACGTTCTTTTCGAGTTTCAATGTCGTCAAATCTTATGGCTCGTAACAGAAACCGAAACCGTTCTTTACACATAGTGAGCCAAAATCGTTCTGTGCCAAGACCTTTTCTATCCCAGAGTTCTTCAACATTTAGTCTATTGCTCTTTTGGACGCCTGATAAATATAATAGCCCTATAAAAGCTTTCATTTCAATTTGATCTGTAGGGTTAGCAGATCTCTCACGGCTAAAATTTTCAGCAATACTATTTATATATTTATTGGTGCTTTCCACAATTATGTTTATTAGATCTTCTGTAAAGAACAGAGCCCAGCATTCTAGTGGCGTCTTCGCAAATTTAGCTGTAGGTCTGACACCAGGCAAATGTAAGACAATGTTTGATTTCCTGGTTCTCACATTTTGTGGTGGCAAATGCTTTTTCCAAATTGTTGTATTGTCTCTGCCAATAAAAGAAGGAATTCTTGCTTTTTTTCGAGAAATTTCTGTTTCTTCCTCACTTTGTGCTTCTTGTTCAGTGTCCGTGTTAACATCTCGCTCTTCTATAGAATCCGGTTCTTCAGCGTCGGACTCATCATCGAATACCTCTTCATCAGTCTGAACTTCCTCCAACAAACGAAGTAAACGAGCTTGTTCTGCTTCATAACTCATAATTATCTATATATTAAAAGGAACAAATGAAATTAATTATCAAAATTAAACTATATGTAGGGGAAAGTGGTACATACTGGGACATGGTGCATAGTGGGACATGGACTCTATGCTTCATCTATTGAAAAATAGCTACGCTAATCAACATCAGTAGTAAAGAGTAACCTATTATCGACTTTCTAAACCAACATTCTCTTTATTACCGACAGCGTATCTCGGGTAAAAGTAATGGCGACCATCGGCAAAGAGTAAAGTTACAACTGAATGTTGATAATATTTGCGTGAATTTGTGTATAACATTGGATGTAAGTCTGCTTAATAATTTCAAGCCGCTTTGTAGACATTATTTAAGGTATGTATACATTAACAAAGCGTTTTAATAAATATTTCAGGTTTTAAAATAAAAGACGTTAGTAATATACTAGTGGTGCATACTGGGACTTGTTTTGATGGTATATAATGGGACAGTCCCAGTATTAACAACGTACAGATTTACTTAGTAAATCTGTAGTAAGAGGTTTATTCTTTGCAGATGCCGAAGGTTAATAGAAGAGACCTGAGAAAAAAAAATGGAAATAAGTAAAAAAATGCATCAAAACTATGAAAATAATATGAAAACAGCAGTGCAAAAAGTTGTTGCTGGGGAAATGACGGTAAGAAATGCGGGAAATACTTTCAATGTAAGCAAGTCAGCTCTTCAACGTTCAGTTGCAAAATATCGAGCTACTGACGAAGAAGATCGGCCACAGTTGTCTTTTGAAAGAAAACATGGCTTTCGTCAAATATTCACTGACGAAGAGGAAAAGATGCTGGCTGACTACCTTATTACTGCATGCAATATGTGCTACGGGTTGACGGTGAAAGCTACCTGCCAATTTGCATACAAATTTGCTGTCGCTAATAATAAAGTAATTCCTCAAAGTTGGCATGACCGTAAAGAAGCCGGTATCGAATGGATGAGGTTGTTTCGTCAGAGGCAGTCACAGCTTTGTCTTCGTACGCCTGAAGCTACGAGCTTAAGCAGAGCTACAAGCTTCAATAGATATAATGTCAATCTGTTTTTTGAGAATCTTAAGAATGTGATAGCAAAACATGGATTCACTACAAATCAAATTTATAATTGCGACGAAACTGGAGTGACGACAGTCCATAAACCTCCCAAAATCGTCGCTCCTGTAGGACAAAAACAAGTGGGAAAAATTACAAGCTCTGAACGAGGTATCTTAGTGACCATGTGCATTGCCATATGTGCAAACGGCCAATATATTTCTCCGTTCTTTGTGTTCCCACGAAAGAACTTTAAGCCACACATGATACATGGTGCACCACCTGGATCTCAAGGGTCTGCTTTCCCTAGTGGCTGGATGACAGCCACAAATTTTTTAAAATTTGCAAAGCACTTTGTACAGATCACAAGAAGTAGTGTGGAGAATAAAATTCTTTTAATTCTGGACAACCACGAGAGTCATTGTAATATTAATGTTATTAATTACTTTAAAGAAAATGGAGTGGTTTTATTGACGCTACCCCCTCACTGTAGCCACAAACTACAGCCTCTTGATGTGGGGTGCTATGCTCCTTTCAAATCTTTTTATAACAGAGCAATGGATGATTGGCTATTAAATAACCCAGGTGTGCCACTTACAATATACAATATTGCTACACTAGTAGGGAAAGCAGTACCTCAAGCTCTTGTACCAACTACAATTATCAACAGTTTTAAAAATACTGGTATTTCTCCCTATAATTCTGAACTCTTCACAGATGTTGATTTTTTGAGCTCATCTGTTACGGATAGGCCATGTACAGATAAAGATTCTTCTGAAGTGCCGAGTTCCGACAAAGATAATAATGAAGAACATTTTTTGAACAGTGATCCTTCCTTAAATTTAAAAAGCACAACACTAGATATTGAGTCTACTCCAAGTACTTCAACAGCAGAACCTAATACAAAGAAATTTTGTACACCAGAAGATGTAAGGCCACATGTGAAAGCTAAAGCAAGGATTGGAACAAGAAACGGAAAAGCAAAGAAAAAGTCTATGGTCTTGACTGAATCTCAATATCTACTTGAACTTAAAAGAAAATGCAAGAAAAGGAAGAAATGTTGAAAGCTAAGGAGGAAAGGAAAAATAGAGCTCGTAGTGTTAAAAGAAAAGTAATTTCTAGCAACTTTTCAAGTGACAGTGATGTTGACGAAGAGTTAGAAGATAACGATTCCCTGGCTGAACTTTCTGATGATGACTTAGACTTAGAGGACAATGACAACAGTTCAGTGTTGGAAATAAAAGATTTTATTTTGGTGACATATCCTCTTAAAAGGAGCGTAAGACATTATGTAGGACAAATCGATAAAATAACCGATGATAGATATTTTGTTAATTTTATGAAAAAGACATTAAACGCGACATTTATCTTTCCAGATAGGACAGATAATGATATCATAGACTATAATGACATCGTCTGTAAACTTCCTAAACCTGTTCTAATTGGAGGTACAAAGAGAGCAGTTAAGCAGCTCAGATTTAAATTTGATTTTACACATTATAATGTGCAGTAATATTCCCTTTCGTTGCTTTAAATACTTAAATGCATTTTTTTAATATTTAGAATGAATTTTCCTTTTGTTTGAAATAAAAATTTTCATCAATGTGTCAACACTTTTTTATTTAAAAAATGTCCCTTTATATACCACGCTCATATTTTCCTGTGTCCCAGTATAAACCAGGGAGTGGTCCATGCAGGGACGGCGGTCTATAAAGGGACATATTTTTTTTCTACTTTGTTTTCTAACATTTGGGACACTGATTTTTTGTGTCAATAATATATATCACATTCTTCCCACACAAAAAAAAATTGATTCCCTAATAACAAAAGTAGACTTCTAAATTACATTTTAAAAAAATCGTCCCAATATACACCACCCTCCCCTACTTACGAAGTTAAAACATCAATTTTTTTGTATTATAGTTTATATCACAAACACTAACGTCACTACTGGCGCCGGGTCTGTTAGACTTTTTACTACTGTAAATTAAATACAGACAGACACAACGTATTCACCACAGTCTCAGTCTATACTAAAGCCGATTGTAGGAAGGTACTGAAAAGATGGGGGTAAAGTTTGCAATACTCACGCTAGGGGAAACAAAATATAATTCTCTTAGGTCTCTCAGACCCTGCGCCAGCACTGGAAGGTTAAAGACAGCATTCCTTCCATGAATAATTTTCCTTTCATTTTCCTTCCACAATCTATATCCATTATCTGAATAGCCGATCATAATCAATTTTTCACAATGTGAATCTAATTTAGATTTTCCGGTTTCTTTAGGGATTAAATTGTATGCTGTGCAGCCAAAGAGCTTAACTTTCCCTTGATTCTGTTTTTGTCCATACCATATTTCCGCAGGACATACATGGTTTGGAAGAACGCGGGTTTCGGTACGATTTATCAAATAAACAGATGCTCTCACAGCTTCACCCCATAAGCATTTATCAAGTTTACTATCAAATATTAAGCATGGTGCCTTTTCCAGAATAGTTCGATTAAATCTCTCTGCCACACCGTTTTGTTCTGGGCTATAAGGTACTGTGTACTGTGCTCTAATACCCTTCAATTTACAAAAATCTTTGAATGCTTTTGATGCATATTCACCTCCGTTGTCACATCTCAATTTTTCAATTTTGGTATTGAATTTTACCTCTACTAAGGATACAAACTGTTTAAATGCCTCAATTGCATCACTTTTCTTTTCCAATAAATAGCACATACAAAAATGGGAATAATGGTCGATAAATGTTATAAAGTATTTCTTACCATCAAAAGTACTTGGTGTTATAGGGCCACATATGTCGGATGATATTGTTTCAAGAATCCTCTTTGATTTTCTTTCCGCAGTCATATTTAAAAATGGTTGCCTAGACTGTTTGCCTTGAAGGCATACTTCACATGGACCGGGAGCTGGAAACCGAGAGGAGTGTCCCCATCGTCGATGTTGTAACATTTGATTATCTACACTAATATTTGCAAAATTATTACATAGAGTTAATGTTATTGTATAAAGTTTTTCATTTAAATTTCCCTCTAAAATGATTTCATTATCTTTCATAATAAATACCTTGATTATTTATTTAAAAATTACCTGTAAACCATTTTCCTCTAATTTACTAACTGATAGCAAATTATAAAACAACTTTTCACAGACCCATACATTCTTAATATTTATTTTCCTTTCATTACTCTTAACTAACAAATTTCCCTGCTTTTTGGCTACTATTCTTTCCCCCTCTTTTGCTATGTTAATATTATATGACACATTTTTACAATCGCTCAAAAAAGGCAAAAATTTGGTACTCACTAAATGGTTAGTTGCCCCACTGTCTATTACAAAGGTAACATTTAAATTTTAATTACTAAAATTAGCAGATTGTTCATCACAACAGGTTACAAAGGATATTTCTTCTTCTTCTGCCTCTAAAGTTGCCACGAGATCCAGAACCATTTCCTCTATTTGGACATTCAGCTCTCTTGTGCCCTGTTTGCTTGCATAAGTGGCATTGAAATGGAAAATTTCCTCCCTTTCCACTTCCATTTCCTCTCTGCATCCAATTTCCTCGTCCACTTCTGCTGCCACGACCCATAAAAGCAGCTTCGACCCCGCTGGATGATGTTTGTTCATTTTTGTTTTGCCTGGCTTCCTCCAATAATAACTTTCCCTTGACAAAATCCAGTGTAATTAACTTTTGGTCTTGGCAAATCATGATATCAATCGCTGTTGTTACAGACTGGTAATTTTCTGGCATTGCTGATAAAAGCTGTAAGACTACTTCTTGTTCTGTAATCGTTTCCCCTGCTGCTTTTAATTCACATACTGTTTGATCAAATTCAGTAAAAAATTGGGCCATATTTCCAGTACTAAATTTTCTTTGTAAGGCTACCTGAATAGAGATACCCTTCTTAGCATATGTTGTGCATAATGATGCCATAATTTCCTTCGCTGTCGTTTTTGTTTTCAACATTTCTAATATGTTATCTGCGACACACTGTATAATGATTGTTCTAGCCTTTACATCCTCTTTATTAAATTTCATTAAATTTTCATCATCGGTAGGTGGGTCTTCCGATATAACTTTCAGCACTCCCTGTTGTTCCAGCAGTAGTTTTATTCTAAATTCCCAATTTAAAAATGAAGTTCCATCAAACGGTTTCACGTAGAATAATTGCTGTTTTTCCGCCATTTTTTCACTGTTGCAACTTTTTCACTATTTAACTTTTTCACAGCCTCATAAAACTATTTTTCACTCTTCCTACGATCAGTCTAATTAATCTCTGGGCCCATAACCTATGGTTAATTGTAATTACATAAGTGACTAATCGTTTTGAGAACATTTTATTAACACTCAATACAAGAATTGTTACAACGTGACAAAATACAGTTTTTGTATATGTCTTCTTACAACATATATCGAACTACTTAAAATTAAAATACCCTAATACTTTTATAAAGTATGATAATGTAGACAACACACACTGCATCAAAACATATACATTTGCAGAAGTGTATGGCTTGGCAATGTCCACACATTTAGTTGAATTCCACCGACATATACCTGTAACACAATGTATGAAGGTGACAAATGATCTAAATTAGAAATATAATGTATACGTACACAGAACTGCAAATTTCTTACAAATAACGAATAAATAAAACTATGAAACTAACATTTTAACAATTCAATGCACGCAATACGTATGGCCTAATATACTGCATACTCAAAACGAACCTGATCAGCTGATAGGCGTTACTGTCAAACAGTGCAATCTCATATAAGTTGGTAAACAAACTTAAAACAATATTTTATGCTACAAGGCCTTTACAATTACCACAGAGGTTCGATGAAACAACAACCGCTTAAATTAAACCGTAAAGAAAAATCTTACAACGACGCAGATGAACGGTATATAAGTTTAAATATGAACTCGCATCAAGATTTGATATACATCATTTACAATTCTCTGGTTATAGGTGTTACTCAATGCACATAGAACGTATGTGTACGTAATATGGTTCAAGCGACACATTAAAGTTGTTTCATAATAATTAGTAGACAATACCGGACCTAGTGTCTGATGCGGTTAGATGCAGTAATAGTATGACATAAATACCTGCTTTTCATTATTAGCCTCAACATACATTTACAAGGCTGCGAGTATTTTCCTAAATGGTGAAATGGCCTACGTTAACAGAGTAGTCTCTCATCGACTTCATTCTCACATTTACAAACTGGTGGTATACTTAACATGTATCTACATAATACACAGGAGCCTAAAATAGAGGAAAATGTGTAACTTATGTGCTCAGAAAATATCAGTTAATAATTTAACACTGACTTTAAACAAGTGCGTTTTAAGTTACAAACAACCCTTAAATTAATTAAACTTAGTCAGATGTTAGCTTTGTGCACAGACCACCGCAGACCACGTGTGAGAATCACAAAATGGTGTTCTGTAGGATGTTAGGATGTTGACCATTTGTGGTGGCGAACCAACAAACAACCACCTCTCACACTCTGAAGATTCATTTGTTTCTCTACCTCGCCCAACGCCGAAGACCGTTGTGTGGGTAATACAGGAAAACTAAACACCTACAAAATATTCTCTAGTAGGAGAAGATTCAGACGCAATGGATGTAACACAAGAAATAATTGTGTTGTCTCCTTTGCCCAATCCTCAGCCTACTGCCGTTGATAATTCACTACCAGGTCCATCTTCCTCGCCATTGTTACTACTTATTTCTCTGTCAGATGCCCATAAACCCGTTCTCGAAGAACGTACGTGGAATTCCATCAACACCACATACCACAGAAGAACCGCTACGCAAACGTCAAAGAGGGAAAAATCATCATCGAATATCACATTCCTTGCAACAACTTACTTGTGGTTTTCTTCATCCCATAATTTATATCCTCCAGCACAGTATCCTATCATTATCATTTTTTTTTCCTTTTGCATCAAACTTCCTCCTCAATTGGTCTGGCACATGATTGTAGGCAATACTACCAAAAATCCTCATGTTTGCTACATTTGGCTTTCTTCCTTCCCATAATTCGGTTGGTGTCTTAGCTTTCATTGTTGTAGGACTTCTATTTGTTACATAAGCAGCATAACGTATTGCTTCTCCCCAGAATTCCTTTTGCATTTCTGATTCTATGAGTATTGTTCTTGCTTTGTCGACCAATGTCCGATTCATTCGCTCAGCGACGCCGTTCATCTCAGGATTATAGGGAACTGTGTATTGTAGATGGATTCCTTTTTGATTACAGAATTGCTGAAACTCTCTTGACACATATTCTCTACCATTATCTGATCTCAGTTTGAGTATATTTTTATTAAAGTGTTTAGTTGAATAATTATAATATAATTTAAATTTTTCAAAAACCTCTGACTTTTCTTTTATCAAATATACAATTGTAAAATGTGTAAAATCATCTATGAACGTTACAAAATAATTACAATTATCCCATGTACTTGAGCTTATAGGTCCACACACATCTGTATGCACCAATTCTAATGGTTTTGTTGCCATATGTCGCTTTTTATTAAAAGGTAGTCTCGTCATTTTACCTAATAAAAAATATTCACACAATGTATTATCAATTTTACATTTTTCAATGTTAGACAGACCATTCACTATATTTTTATTTGCTAACAATTTTACATTGCTATAACCTAGGTGGCCAAAACGTCTATGCCATAATCGCATTAACTCAGCATTATTTCCGTAAAGAGAATGTGTTGTGTTGGATCTTGTCCGTTACGTCATTAACAGCGTAATTAAACACAGATATACGTAAAATATTTCATCACCGCCATTTAACGTACATTAGAGAGAAATGTCAACATGATATATAAGTCGATTCATACTCATGACGTAACGGACAAGATCCAAAAATTCGACTGTACCTCTATATCTATTGGTTTACGTCACTATTTAATGGCGAACTAACGTTGCCAAAGCTACCTAAATGAAGTATTGCCTTGCATTACTTTATAAATTGGACGTGAAATTTGGTGGTCCATAATTAGTGTATGGACCATAATAGGGAATTCAAATTAACCAAACGCCCTCTTCAGAACGATATTAGTACTAACGACTGAGGGACTGTGAGGGACAATTCTCCTTGAGTGCTTATGTAGTGTGTTAGTATTTCTTCTTGTTTGTGTTTCTCGTTAATTATTCTTTACGTTTAAGTAATTTTTATTGATAACAGTTTTTTTTTTAACTATTTACTTAGTGTGTATTGAACAATTTGTAAGTATCTTATGCATTTTTTTTCGCAGTAATAGATGTTTAAAGGGACATGGCATAAAAGTGTTGATCTTTTTTTAGGAATCAGGAATCATGGAAAGTGAAAGATATGTACTTTCTTTGAAAAATCTCTTTGGATATCTAGAAGCTACCCCTGCTTCTAGGTGTATTGGCGAGGAGAAGCAATTGTTAATGCCAAACATATTATAACTTGTGGTATTTTGGAGAAAACTTCTTGCACAATTGATATATTTGCTCTTTGTTTGCAAAGTAGCGCATTAACTGGAAAACCACATGAAATAAAAATAATATTCATTATCTTGAGCAATGAAATCCAGGTATCAAAGGCGGTTTGTTCTTGTAAAGGTGGAATGTCTGGACGATGCAAACATGTTGCAGCAGTTTTGATTTTGTGTACAAGGTATTTTTCTTTTTGCAATAAATTCAAATTATAATCTTAATATATCATAGGGATGATATGAAGAACCTACCAGCAATCTCGTCTACTGACATGAAATGTTATTGGAAGAAGTCGACCATTGTTGAGAAATATAAAGCTATTCCGATAAAGGAGCACGGTTGTTTTATTAGAAACTCTTTATCTAAAGTAAAGGACGTTAGGGTAGATGCTGATGTGCTTTTATCAAAATTAATATTGGTTTGTCCTAATTCTGCACTGGCAAAACATAGGTAAGATCATTAATATTTATTAAGTAGAATAAGTAAGAAGCATTTTGTATTACAGAATTGGTCATAGAATAGTTACTATGGAAACAGTAACTGGAGAAGGTCAAGCTAGCATATTGTTTGAGAATGCTTTAAAGTGTTCCTTTAAACAATATGCCCCAAATTATTCCTGTAAAGGACTGCTGTAGAAATATATACCGAGAAATTTGTAACATCGATATTTTATCAGTAGAACTAGAAACAAAAAGTTGCAAAGAAAAATGGTTCAAAGAAAGACAATTTCGGATTACAGCTTCTAGATGTTACGAATTATATACATATAGTCTAAATGAATGGGAGAAAAAAGCTGCTAAATATTTTTGGCCTAAGAAATTTTGCAATAAATATGTGGATCATGGTGTTCAGTTTGAATCTGCAGCACGAGATTGTTATATAGCAAGTTCAAACTGCCAAGTAATTCAATCAGGTTTAATAATAAGTAGTCAGCAGAAGTGGCTAGCATGTTCACCTGATGGAATTGTGTTTGAGGGAAATACACCAGTAAAATTATTAGAAATTAAATGCCCTTTTGAAGGTACTACCTCAATATAATCAAAACAATAACAGAGATAATTAAAAATTCATTCTTTTTTAGGTAAGAAAATAACAGCGACACAATTGGCTACCCAGTGTAAGTTTATTGTTACAGAAAACAACAAATTTAATTTAAAGAAAAAGCATGCATATTATGCCCAAATTCAGTTAAGTATGGCAATACTTAATATTCACCAATGTGATTTTATCATATATTCATCAATGGATAATACGTTTGTGAACATAAATGTCAAATTTGACGAACCTTTTGTGAACATGTTGTTGCAAACATTACAATTGAACTATTTTAATCATATGTTGCATATGGTATGCATAAATAAATAAAAAGAAATAAAATATTTTATTTGTATTTATTTTTTTTTAATTTACTAACAAAAAGTACTACAATATAGTTCTGCCACATTCCAAATTGACTAAAAAGTGTATCAATTATAAAAAACCTTCAGTGTTACCCTTATAGAAAGCAGTATTTAAAACGAAATGTGAAAAGAAAATGTAAAACAGATACAAAAAATTGAACTTACAAATCTAGCAAAAATGTGCGATTTAAAAAGCTGATGAACCTAGTGTAAAATAAAGAAATATATACATACATAGGCAGACTATCAGTTGATAACATGATATGTCTACTTCACTCTTAACTTACACATATTAGTTTACGTGAGAAATTTGTCATCACTTAAAATTGGCACTAATAAATTTACAACAGCACAAATAACAGTAAAAATTTCATCAATTTTTGGAACTAGTGACAATGGTAATGGTTTTGTTAATATCTCAAATACTTTTATTCTTTGATTTACGCGTTCAATATGCACTCGTGCTCTTGCTATATCAACATTTTCATGGGTTTCTTCTTTAGATAGCTGCATTTTCTTCTTCAAGAAGGGCGGCCTAATAAGTTTAATAAAATGGGCATCTGTTAAATCTTCAATACGAAAGCCTTTATCAACCATAATGGCATCTTTATGCATATCTAACATATCAATGATACCACTTTGTTCAAAAATAGCTTTATCTGATGCCCTTCCACCATATGCCTTGCTAATAAATGTAATTAATCCAGCAGGACTTACACCTATCATAAATTTTATAGTTTGTGTTCCCTTATAGTGCGAGTAAGTAAATATTCGACAGCACAGATTTTTTGATCTTTGGACTGTTATTTCAGTGCAATCTACAATAACTCGAACATTTGAAAAATTTTTGAAGCAAATTGGTAAACTTCTTTGGCACTCCTCCAATGTTGGCCAAACAATTACCAGTTTTAATATTACTGCTAGCTTAGATATAATATCGTGGAATATTAATTTACAACTTTGACTTGAGACTGATCTAAATAAACTAGCAATGACAACATACCGAAGCCCAGTCTTCATCTTCATGAAAGTAACAATAATACGTTCCTTTACAGTTAAATTGTGAATTCGTGCATCAGGAAAGTGGCTTTTTATTAAGTCCACTAACTCATCTAATACTTGCAAATTTGGTAAGCCAGTTAATGAACTTAACTTTGCATCGCTTTCAATGGTCGCAGCTAAAGACGATATAATATCTCCACTCTTTACTTGTACACCTTTATCTTCACTGGTTTTTTGTAGAGTTATTAATTTTAGTAGACCTTCTACAACAACCTTTTCTTTTTCCTGCAGTAAAGCACATGGTTTCTCTGTTGCAATAGTATTCCCATCTGTTATATCTGCCACGATCAATGATTGCTGTGTTGTCATAATCTTTTTTCTAATTTCATGTTGTTTCCTCAACTTTGAGCTAACTTCCTTGACACTTTTAAGAGGTAGGTTTTGTGAAGGAATGGCATTTCTCTTCAAACGAGGAAACTTGCATTCAACATCTAGAATAAAAATAAAATATTATGTTGAATTCAACTACTTCTATTATAGAAATCACACCTGGTAAAAAAAATCATCTTTATTAAAGTGTAAAGAACACACTCTCATGAATGTAGAAGTACGTTTTCCCATTAATAATTTGATTTCCCAAGCTTTCTTCCTGTCTACCTTTTCTTGGATACCAAATTTATTGGTGATGTACACACAACCAGTATCTTTTTTTGGAAAAGAATGAAAACTCAGGTGTCTATTTTTTCCTTTCATACTGTGACATCCGTAAACACAGCAGTTAACATGACTACCTCTTTTATTCATGTTGTTGATCCTGATGGTTAGATTCATTTATTTATACAAACTTGCATAATATATACAACAATTAACTTACTTATAAATCGTTTCAAAATTATCCAGTTGTATTTAAAAATACAGATTTTATGATAACGATTATTATTAACGAACAAATAAATTCTTAAACACGTATACCATACGTAAACACACAGATAATAATCCAAACTGTCCCTCTGTCAACCGCCATATTGGTTGCGATAACAGCGCCCCCAACGATATTTTTTTTCGCCTATAGGTACGTTTACCTTACATCAATTCCCATATTGTTTTATTTTTATTGCCATATTATTTTATATATTAAAACTTGGTTACCCGGTAGTTTTAATGATGGAATACTATTTACTTTCAAATCTGTTCTATTAGGAAGTAAGTCAAGTTTGCAGCTGCTATCAAAATGTGCTTCACAAACTCTATAATTACTACGAACAATTTTCAAATCTGTTGCAGCAAGGGCATTCCTCCCAACAAGGAGAGACCATCTTGTTGCCATCTGAAAATCCAATGAACATTCTCTTCTTATATACAAAAATGCATCTCAAAAATCTTGCCTCCAATTCATTTGGATATGAATATATTGCCTGTTCTTTATTCGTATTTGAACAAGTTCGTACGCAACAAGTAAATACAATTTTTAATTAAAGGAAAACGAAAGTAAAACGTATTATACTACACTCGTTCTATTGACATGGAATAAGTGTCAGATAAATGTGTTTGATTTATGGGTTATGATAGTATATTATGCAACAAGTCTTATAAACGACACTTTAGTCACGAGTTGAATTAATCACGAGCGAACGTAGCGAGCGAGTTTTTAATACGAGTGTCTAGAAGAGTTTATAAAACGAGTTGTATACTATACCTTTTCTACGACCATCACAACAAAGAAAATTGAAACGTTTAGGTGTGTTTTATTAAATTTGCAACATTAATTATAAGATAAACATGTATGTAATATAATCCTACTAAATTAAGTTATTTAGGTAAATACACATTAACAGTTAAATTAGAAAAATTACTACAGTTATTGAGAGAAACCATTGACGTTCCCAAATTTTTTCCATCAACCTGGGCAGCAAATTATCGGAGGCTCCAATCGCTTGTTCTCTAATTTCTGGGCATGTAGCGGTAAATTCTTCATTTTCTTGTTCAATTGCTTCCATTATCTTGCAAATTACGAATTTTTTTAACTTACAAATGTAATAACTGCTTGTCAAAAGTCAAAAGTTGACGTTGTGTTCGGTCCACAGAATACGAACTAAAGAGAATAGACAGTCAAGTTCTAAAAGTTGAACTGTTTTGCGTACTCTAGCGGGCTGGAAGAAACTAAAGTAAAAGACGCTTGTCCTATATATTATTCAAATTTGAATTTTATTAATGAAATTAATTTCACATATTTTTGCAGTTTTTGCAAAAAATATGAGATACAAACATTAAATACTAAGTATATTCTTACATTTTTATGATATAAAATATACTTAATAAATAAAAACATAATCAGTAAAAAAAACCAAAGGTAGATAGAATATGTATTTACTATTTACAGTCTTTTCTTGTACAATTTATACCACTGCTCTTTAGCTTTAAGAAAAATAAGTGGTGCGTAACTGGCAATTTTTCTTAGATCTTTTCCTTTCAAAATAAAATTTGATTGCTTGGTATAATTAAATATAATTACAGCAATCAATTTCGTCAAAATTTTATTTTGAATTTCTTCTATATGATCACAAGTTTGATTGAATGTAATCAGAACTTGCTTTTTTACATAAAATTGAATCGTGTACATTAAATTTGTGATGTCAAAATGATTATGACGTATATATTTAATAATTGCACTGGCATGACAAACATAATCGTAAAACCTTCGACTAACATATTTGAGGCGTTTTTCTTTACTATACTCTTTTAAAATAGTAAAGGAGGATAATGCAGTCATTATCACTACATTACTTAAAAAAGTTGAATTGCAAAAATCACACTTATATTGTGGTAGTGTTTTTTGACCAAATATCCACAAATATAATATATTACCTTCCCCTCCAACTTAGAAACATCAGGAACAATATTTGGAATCTGCAGGTGATGAACAATTTGTTCACTTTTCTCATCTTCCTGAAACATATACAGTGTGTCCCCCGATTACTGCCCGGAGAGGAAAATTTTTTTTATTTTTTATTTTACGTAGAAAAGTTATTCTTAATAAAAAGTTTTGCTTGTCGAAATAGCCACTTTGCAGCAAATAAATTTGAGCTATGATCTACAGGGTGTTCATAAATTAAGAATATAAGAAAACGGTTCAAGAGTGAAGTACATTCATGCTTGATGTAACAGAAAAACATTATAACAAAAAGTTGTTTATACTTAAAAAATAACACAAAATACAAAATTTGAAATCAAAATTAGTTGAAAACATTTAGGCAATAGGTAGCACAGTATCTACATGATATTAAATACTAAAATGCTATTCAAATGTCATTCCACCCACGTTTACGCATAATTCCACCCGTCTTTCGAACTCCTTGTAGCAATTTCTTATTTCTTGTAACGGAATGTCCGCGACACATTGTCTAATTTTGGTTTTTAGTGACTCAATATTATTCCCGAAATTGTTACTTTCATACACTTTTTGCTTTAAACGTCCCCAAAGGTTCATGATCGTTAAATCAGGACTTCTAGGTGGGTATGGATTAGGACCATACCTGCCTATCCATTTAACGCCAAATTTATCATTTAGCCAATTACGTACACGGAGAGTGGAGTGTGAGGGACAGCCATCCTGCTGAAAATAACTTCTTCTCCTTTCATCTAAAGGCATATCTGATAATGCTTCGTAGAAATAATTGTCGAGCATTTCCAAATATGCATTTTGGTTTAAATTTCCGGGGAAGAAATAAGGGCCAATTATACCATGTTATGAAACTGCACACCAGACGTTTGCCTTTTTCGAATACTGGCTTCTGTTATGTATACGGAAATTTGGATTGTTTGTAGACCAATATCTGCAATATGAGTATTGTTCGCCCAAACCATAACAGCGCACAATAAAAATCTTCTGTTCAAGAGTTAACATTTTTTAATTATTCGTAACGCAATTTTTAAATGACACACAACCACAAAAAAATAGGAGCTGTCAATTAAATAATACAGTCGTAGATTGCTTTCCATTGTTTCTCTCATGGCCGCATTGTCGCATTTTTTATATCATTTAGATACTGTGCTACCTATTGCCTAAATGTTTTCATCTAATTTTGATTTCAAATTTTGTATTTTGTGTTATTTTTTAACTATAAACAACTTTTTGTTATAATGTTTTTCTGTTACATCAAGCATGAATGTACTTCACTCTTGAACCGTTTTCTTATATTCTTAGTTTATGAACAGCCTGTAGATCATAGCTCAAATTTATTTGCTGCAAAGTGGCTATTTCGACAAGCAAAACTTTTTATTAAGAATAACTTTTCTACGTAAAATAAAAAATAAAAAAAATTTTCCTCTCCGGGCAGTAATCGGGGGACACACTGTATAACTGTGTTATTGTATATGTGTGCGTTGTGCGAACACGTTTTATACCTGTGTAACCAGATTTTGAAGAGTGATAAATATTTGGGACTTATCATCTTCGCTGTTCATTCCAATAGAATGTGATGAAGTAAAACTATTTACAAGTAAACTTTTATAGATCGGAGTAAAAGTTCCACAGCTCGGAGAATTGTACCGAGCTCCGCGTTGCTTTATTCGATCAAAAAAGTTTTCAATTGGATCTTGGTTAAACCTATATGGCATCATATATTTTAAACCAAATTTTTGCAACATGCTGTACAAAATTTTAATATTCTTTATAGTGCATATGTAATTTTTTACAGTGGGTGGGACCATTACTTATTTGTAATAATTTCATAGTTTCTAAAATTTTTATTGCTTTGTTCCAAAATGCTAAATGTGGACTTCCATCTTTCACCGCAGATCTTAACTGTTTTCCAGTAAGTGGATGTAGCAAATTACCATTCATACTGTCAAACAAATCATCTACAAATTCACATAATTTTGCAGTATGAACTGCTTCTGGTGTTAACCCTTATTCAGCCATTGTATCACCGGCAATACTGTCAAACATATCATCTAAAAATTCACATAATTTTGCAGTATGAACTGCTTCTGGTGTTAAGTAGTACTTATTGCCCTCAATTTCAATCGACCAACCTAGAAGCAAATTTATTTGATAAAATATCAATATAAAATTACATTGAATGATACCTGAAGATGCTAAAATATTTATTGCAACAGCAACAGATCGGCTAAAAATCTGTGCACAATGTGAGACTTTCATTTTTTTCATAATTTTCTCATCAATATGTTGGTCTGTCAGACGTGGCATCATACGTAAGCTCCCCAGGTAAGGGTCCATCTTATATGCAGTAACTATATCTGACCATTTTGCAATTTTTTTCTCCATCAAGTGTATATTCAAGGTTATATTTTAGCAAATTATTTCTTAAGCCTTTTAATAAGTGGGGTGTATCGAACAAAGGGGCAATTTTGTCATCAAAAATATTTTCATTTAATGTTTTGCCAACTCGTAGATAATTTTCTTTTGTCTGCTGGACAAGATAATTTATTGCAGCTTCATTGTTTTTACCTTGATCACAAATCACAACCATGTTGAACTAGATTTTTTTTCAAACGAACGAAAATGTCTAGAAAAGGCTGCCTTCTCTCAGGATATGTAATATAAACAAACACAATCCTTAAATATGAGAATCAGAAATTACGCTAATGCTAGCACTTTAAATACTTTACCTAATGGAGTATAACTCCGAAGCTTCTTGGGGATTTTTGTCGCATTGTATAAAACATTTAAGCATATCGTATTTTTCATAGTTTTCATAAATGGCCATTGTGGATAAACAAACAAAACGTACTACGATAAAAATATCTACCTAACAAGAGTAATTCGCAACAAGAAATTTGTCAAAGTTGGAACATTCGCTTGTTTGCTTAGTAACGCGGCAATGGCCTACTGTTCACAAACGCACATGTGTTAAATATTTTAAAATATCAAATTCTTAACTTGTTTGTGTAAATAAATATACACAACTATATATTTTTGACATCCCCAAATTATGCTTAATCGAAATAAAAAATAATATACAGGGTGTTCCATTTAAATAATCATAAGTATGGTCCATAACTTGAAAATTATTACACTTAGAAAAGGACTAACTACGCCACTGGATTCTTCGTAAAAAACTGGTTGATATTCCATTTTTACTTTTTCACTAACTTCCATAGCAACTGAGATGCGAGTAATGTTTGTGAATTGAATTCAATCAATTTCACCCTATATCTCAAAAACTAAGGGTGATAGCAAAATTCTGTTTGCGGCATCTTTTGTTTCACAAAAAAGTAGGACAGTATCACGGAAACCGCAACCCTTTATCGTTATTAATAACTGAGATACCCTGGCAAAGTGCCCAAAATGGGACACCTGTACATTATACTGTATATGAGGTCGAATATGTACTATTAATATTTTTAGAAGTTACTGTTGTTACCTCTTGTACCGGGTGGGCAAAATTGCTTGGTTTTAGAGGGTTTCACATATTTAGAGCATAGTTAGAGAGATGGCAATGGTACATTCCAGACCTACTTTTTCAAGATAAATTCAATGGGGAAATCCATTTTTTAATATCTGTTACAGTGGCGGCGGTAGGGAGCAAAATTGAAAATATATCATTTTCTGTGGAGCTCTATAGTTCAACTATTCAAAAAGATACTTCAAATGTTTTAACGTTGTTTTATACAGTTTTTTATGCTAATTCCAATGGTCTGACGTATTTTTTTATTCCAGCTATATTTTGAGAATTATGGAGTAAACCTGTATTTTTTTAAATGGAACACCCTGTATATTTTGTCATATTCGGAAAGAGTATATGTTTCTGATAAAAAATATATATAATTTGTTAGGTATCCGTCCACTACTTTCCGAGATATTTGGATATTTGCTAAAACTACTTAAACAATTTTTACTATTTTACTCGTTCATTTTTATTTATTATTATCTTTTAATATACTTATAACAAAAATAGTGGATCCCACTAATATACAATATATATATGAATATGGTAAAAATGTAATTAATTGTATGTGATTACTTAATAATTGAGATATATTAGTATAAGTACTACATTGATATTTTAATGCAGTAGGCTATGAAAAGACTATCAAATTTCTGGCATTTCTAATTTGACGTTTAATTAGGTCACTTGAATATAAAATAGCGGTTGATTCCACGTTTGTTACAAAAATGCCTCATAAATTTGAAAATTATGAAAAATTGGATATGATCCGTGTTTTTATCATCTGTAATGAAGTTGCAAATGATGCTGTAGAGCTTTATTTAGAAAGATTTGAGGAAAGACGACAACCAGAACATCGTATATTTAAACAATTGATGTTTAGTTTAGAAGAATATGGATCATTCGAGAGGCATAGGTCTAGAAAATATAATAAAGTATTTAGCGATGAAACCGAAATAACTGTATTAGCGAAAGTTGAAGCTGAACCTAGTGTTTCCAGTAGGCAAATTGAAAACGAGTTATGAGTACCGCGAAAAACTGCTTTAAATATATCAAGAAAAAATCGATATCATCCATATAAAATACGAGTAATACACGACTTATTACCAGGTATGTTTCATAATAGTATATTATGTAAGTATCAAGAACGGTAAGGAAGTTTAACCGATCTACATATCGTTTGTAAAATGCTAACTGGACTTGGTTTTTACTTAATACTTCGTTTTCTTTTTTTAAATGACTGCATCATGACCATACCTAAAAATAAAATAAATTACATAGTAGAATTATTTAACAGTTACCAGCAAAAATTACTATTCACACATGAAATGGAAATAAACAACCAAATTAATTTCCTCGACATGACATTAATCAGAAAAAACAATAAAATTGTAACCATCCAAATGGTATACGAAACCTACACATTCCCAAGGGTACATGAATTTTAAATCGGACCTACCACTATCCATGAAAAAAAGCGTAATCATCGGATTAATAGATAGGGTCATTAGCTAGAAGAGGATATTAATTTGAACATCTTATTAGACAGTGTTTGTAATACGTTCCATTTTATTGTTGGGATAACGATTAAAATTAAAATGGTTTCTAGTATTTTCCTTAAACTTACAAATATCTCAAAACTAAACTTAGAGATGCCAAATATTTAAAAATTTTTATACTGATATATCTATACTGATATATCTGAATTGAATCGGTCAATGCAGAAAGTGAATATGTCCACTTTTTAGGGAAATTGTGTTTTACATGGATTTACTATGTTTAAAGGGCGCTCTATCGATAGGTGCAAAAATTAAACATGTCCTGTTACTCTAAATCATGAAAGAGCGGCGGTATAGAACAGAAACTGAATAAGTCCAGGACATGTTCATTTTCTGCACTATATGCATAATGTTATCCCAGGTGCACTGCGCGTGCGTAGAAACTGGAAGCAGCTGATTTTAAGAGACGCTGGTGATTAATGTGTCTTGTGTTCTAATTTTTTGTGTTGTGTTTACTTTGTTCAGTTCAGTTATAATGTCGGGATCAAGTAGTGACAGCAGTATTTACGAAGAAGAAAGTGAAATTGAGGTTCCTAAAAAGAGAATCAAAGGTATTACTCATGTCGAAGCGTATAGAAGAACCATTATCAGACAGTCAAAGGTTGCCGGTAAGCAGCATAAAAACTGGAAAGGAAACATCGTTGCAAGCAGAAAAACAGGACAGGCGTGCCGGTATGCTGTACATTTCAATTTATTTTTAAGTTATTACAGTGTATATTAATTTATGTTTTAGCTGTAAAAAGAAATGTTTTTCAAGATTCACACCAGAATACCTTCAGGATCGCTTAAATTATTTCAATACTTTTAGAAATAAAAACGAGCAAGACATTTATTTGCAAGGATTGATAACAGTTGCCAATGTGCAAAGAAAGCGAAGCCGAAAGAATGTGGCCAATAAACAAAAAAGTTGTTCTTTTAAATACTTTTTGTTTGTGAGCAATGCAAGGCGAGAAGTTTGTAAAAATGCTTTTGTTGCAGTACATGGCATTACCAATGGGCGGGTATATCGCATATGTAGGCTTTTACAAGCTGGAAAGTCACCTCGTGATAAACGGGGCGAAAATCGGAGTGGCAACACTATTCCTGCAGAAGTCATAATGAAAATACATGAACACATAGACAGTTACCCCACCAAAGTTTCACATTACTCTGGTCACGAAAAGAAATACTTAGATCCCCGATTAAATATTAAGATAATGCGTGAAATGTTTTTACAGAAGTTTCCTGAACTGAAGGTTTCATACTACTTCTTTTTGATGTACTTTCGTCAAAATTTTTCCCTTTCTTTTGGAAGACCGCAGGTAGATACGTGCACTATCTGTGAAGAACTAGGTGTGAAGCTAAGAAGCAAAACGCTCAATGATAACGCAAAACGTACTTACAGTGCCGAATTAATGGTCCACAAAAGAAGGAGTGCAAAATTTTACAATAAAATTAAAACAGTAAAGGAGATGTGTAAAGAGAGGGACGATGTAGTCGGTTTATGTTTTGATTATATGTCGAATTTACCCCTACCACATATTCCTGTGCAAGATATATTTTATTACAGACAACTATGGGTCTACACATTTGGCATTCACAACCTCAAAACCAACAACTCTAAAATGTATATGTACCATGAAGGTAAAGCCAAAAAGTCTCCTGACGAAGTCTGCACGTTTCTTCAAGATTACATTGAGAACAACATTTCTGGCAATGAAAAAGAACTTTATATATTCAGCGACAACTGCAGCGGTCAAAATAAAAATCACACACTGCTACGCTTTCTCTCAGCCCTTTCTGATTCCGGTAGATTTAGTAAAATAGTTTACTTTTTACCAATTCGTGGTCACTCCTTCCTACCATGCGACCGTGATTTCGGTCAAATCAAGCGAATTATACGCAGAGCTGATCGCGTTTACCTGCCAGAAGAATACGCCCTAATGGTAAGAAAATCAAGTAATAAACAAGAAAAAAAATTTGAAATTAAAACGGTAGAAACAGAGGATATAAAAGATTTTAAAACTTGGTGGCCAGGAAATTGGAAAAAATGGTAACATCACTTGAAACTGCGTGTGCAAAAGGAACAAATAAACAAAAGTTCAATATATCAAAATTTTATCAATTTGCATTTGATACCGACAGGCAAGGTACTATAATAGCCAGAGATTTTATTGATGGACTAACAGAGCACACATTTCGATTGCGACTTAGTAAAACACCAGTTCCCTTCCCAACCAAGTCAGCCTATAATGGGAAAATTCCAATAAATAAAAAGAAACTGAAGGATATCCAGTCTGTCATGAAGTATATTGATGAAGACTATGAAGAATTTTACCAAGATATCTTAGAATGGCCTACGAAACACGGAGATGAGGAAGATAGTGAAGCGGAAGTAGAAAACATTTAAAAATATTAGTTTTGTATTAGTTACTTCAAAAGTTTTCAGTTTTGTAGGTTTTAAAATATAATTTTCAGTTTTGTTTGCAATATACATTCTGTTTCCTTTTTATTAGAAAATAAAATAGCTAATTCCATATTTTACGCTTTTTATTTGCAATCAATGCAGAAACTAGATATGTCCACCACTTGCATTATTTTTTATCTCTTAAAATTGAAAACTTTAAATGCTCCAAAGCATTTTTTCGTATCTAGAAAATAGTTTACTTCCACATCCCAAACATCAGTACTTGTACATAAAAGCAACTTTGAGTTATTCAGTTTTCCTTGTTTTTCTCGAAACTAGGTAGGTGGGACATATTCACTTTCTGCATTGACCGATTCAATTATTAAGTAGTTACTTAGGTATTGTTCCTACGTTCTAAACTAATAGTTGATCATCCTATACATATTCATATATATGTATATTAGTCGGATCCACTATTTTTGTTAAAGCATATTAAAAAATAATAATAAATAAAAATGAACGAGTAAAATAGTAAAAATTGTTTAAATATTTTTAGTAAATATCCAAATATCTCGGAAAGTAGTGGGCAGACACCTAACAAATTATATATATTTTTTATCAGAAACACAAACTCTTTCCGAATATGACAAAATATACAGGGTGTTCCATTTAAAAAAATACAAGTTTACTCCATAATTCTCAAAATATAGCTGGAATAAAAAAATACGTCAGACCATTGGAATTAGCATAAAAAACGGTATAAGACAACGTGAAAACATTTGAATTATCTTTTTGAATAGTTGACATATAGAGCTCCACAGAAAATGATATATTTTCAATTTTGCCCCCTACCGCCGCCACTGTAACAGATATTAAGAAATGGTGTGGGTTCTTTTTTTTGGTTGTGCTCAGGTAAATGGTCGATGGTATCGAATTTTATATTATCAGTCGGGCTTACTTCGCATCCCTTGCGTGGAACCAGAGAAGAGGAATTTTCTGAGCTTTGCGCAGAACTTGGTCGGCCACGTTTGCATGGTAAAGGTTCGTTTGCTTTTATTAAATCGGTCGCTAGTTCCATTCGGAAATGCACCAAATCTAACGTCTTCCTTTTGTCGACATTTAATTGCTTGCATGCGGTTCGGTATTCTAGCCAAGAGTTTACAACGGCTAGATCCAATGCATGTGAGAACATTCTACGGGTCCATTTCCTTGATTTAATGTAATTCCTATAACGACTGATTAAGCGATCTAGTAGAGCTACACCGCCCATTGCAGAATTATAGTTTTTTACTATCTCAGGTCACCTCACATCAATATATTTTCTTTCCTGTTTGTAAAATCTTCTAATAGTGTCACTTCCCCCGATTCCTAACGTATTAGATGCTAGTGTGACAGAACGGTTATCCATCCATTTTACAACTATGTCACCGTCTTCACTATAAAATTCTTCAAAGTACCTTCTCTACTCTTTGAGTATTTTTTTTTTATCTGCGCATCGGATGTCAATGGAGGATTGTGAAATCGATTTACGCGAATAGTGCAACTATTGTATATACTTTTTCTTTTTAAAATTTGTAATAGATGATAGGACCCAAAGTAATTATCAAAATACAAATGGTGGCCGGTTTGAGAAATTCGTTCGCATAGTTTTGGAACGATAGATGCCCCTATTCCAAACTTCTTCGTCAGCGTCGACTTTGTTTCTGTTTTGCTACCTTGATAAATAACAAAATCATACGCCAAACCATTTGTGTCGCATAATAAAAAAAATGTTGACCCCAGGGATATGGTTTCGATTTAACATATTGCTTTACTGATATGTTCCCAGTAAATGGCAGCATTTGTTCATCGATGCACAAATTTTGAGGTAATTCTAATTGCAGACACCGATCGCGAATGGCGTTGTACAGAGGTCTAACTTTATAGAAAATATCGTTGCAGTCTTTAGGTTTTGTCAAGTTCTCTACAAAATGTATATTATTTCGTAGTTGAAAGAACCGATCTCTGCTCATATTTTCCGTGAAGAGATCAATTCCGAACGCTCTTTCCAAGTACATTCGCGATCTGGGAAATTTCAGAGTACCAGCTGCTGTAAGAAATTAGGGTTTTACTAACCTAATGCAATAAAAAGACAATTCTAAATGATCTTGGCTGCACTTATACGTTAACAAATACGGAATTATTTTAGTTTTTACGTAGTCGTCAAATATGCCTATTATAGAGTTTACAATTATACAAAATCCTACGATAGTCGTATTTTTTGGCGTATTATGTAAAAACGTGTCAGTAGTGTCTTTTAATGTTGTCAACGTTTTTTATAGCATCCAGCAAAAACGGTCTCCATATATATACATTACTTATATACGTAATGGAGATTTGTATCCTTTTGCAAAAGTGTTCATAGAATTCAAAACATCGAAAAGATGATTTACCAATTCAATAAAATTTATGGTAGGTTGACAATCTTTAAATTCCTGCAGGTGTCAGTCATCTTTAAAAAACGCCAATGCCTTCGCTATACTTTCGCTAAATATTTGAGCAGCCAAATTTACCTAAAAAAGAATATTTTATACAAATACCTAGAAATTTATGAATACATACTTTCACTTTTTGTGACATATGACATGGTAAGGTAATAGCGTCCAAAAATGCAAGAAATGTTTATGAAGTTGACAGAGGACAAGCCAAGCAAAATCTAACAGTTATGTTCAGTTTTTCTGCCTCTGGTTCTATAACACCGCCACTTATTATATTTCCGAAGAAGAGACTAAGTGCAGCTGTCACAAATAGTCTTCCTAATAATTGGGGTGTGGCTATGACGGACAATGGTTGGATGAAGGCGGATGTGTTTGTTTCGTACATCACAAATATATTTTATAAAAATCTCGTAAAATCGAATGTTCAATTTCCTGTTATATTATTTGTAGATGGCCATAAGACACACCTAACATTTGAACTTAGCAAAGTTTGCACGGAATTGCAAATAATACTAATAGCGCTGTATCCTAACGCTACCAGAATTTTACAACCTGCAAACGTAGCATGCTTTAAACCATTAAAAACGAGAAAATCCATATTGTCAGCTAGGAAAACAAGATTTTGCCCCTATACTAGCAAATGCCATATTACACCTTAAGCAAGACAGTATCATAAAAGGCTTTCAAGCTTGTGGATTATACCCGTGGAATCCTTCGGCGATCGATTTTTCTAAATGCCTTGGAAAGAATGTTATGCAAGATACATTAACTAGTATGTCTGAATCTGAAGCCAAAGAATGTACCAAAACAATGTCGTATGATATATTCTCTAACATGGTGGATGCAGAAATAATCGAGCAACTCGAGAATGGAAGTTCAGATCATGGCAATTGCCATTACTTTCAAATTTTGAAAAATATATATTCCAAGTTGAAATCTGTTACTACTTTAGACTTAGATTTTGTTCAGGTACTTGAAACAGAGGAAAACACTGATTTCACCGAAACTGATGTTATGAATATGCCAGTAGTATTGATATATCATGCGAACAGGAAGTAGATGAAGCAACAACGAGCACTCACATGAAGTGTGAACGAGAACAATTATTTGCCGAAAATTTTATGACAGAAAATTACAAGGTAGAAACATCAAAACAAAATATACCCGACATAGAAAATAACAAGATTAACATAATTCAAAATGTACTAACTGATAATGAAAGTATCCTAAAATTAAATGCAATTAATAGCAATGGACAGTGAGATAACGAAATTAGTAGAACCCAATGTACTAATATTCAAGAAAACAAAAATAAAATAAGTAATCTAGAACGGGATAGTAGTATATTAAATTATTTAACGAAACCAAAAACCCCTGAGAGGTCAGGAAAAAGGAATTCTGAAAGAATATCTTACGTTCTAGTTTCATCGGATTATAAAAAATATCTTCAGGAGAAGGAGGATATAAAAAATTAGAAAGAAAGAAAAAAAGAAGAAAAGTTAAATAAGTTAAAAAGAAAACTTAAAGCCGAAGAAAAATTACTTAATAAAAAAACCGAAAAAACGTAAAAAAGAAGAAGAAAACCATACAGTGTTGTGTAAAACAAAAGCAACAAATTTAGTCAAAATTAAATTATTGTTATATTCTTAAAAAAATAATAATTTTACAAAAATGTTATAGAGTATATTAAATACTTGTATGTACTCTAACTAAAATGTGTTTCATTTAATAGTTCTGAGTAAACAACATTAAGCAAAACAGCAAAGTACGTCTACAGACTATTGTGAAGTGTGCAAAACAAAAACAACAAATCAATATTTGGTAGAAGAACCCTTATTTCTTATAACCTCCTCACATCTGCGAGGTATTGACTCTATTAAATTATTAATAGTAGATGCTGGAATATTGTTTCATTCTATTAGCAGGGCTTGGAACAAATCTCCTTTGTTGCGAAAGCGTAAACCGGTAACGCTTCGTTTTAATATTCCAAACAGGTTCTCGATCGGATTCAAGTCTAGTGATTGGGCAGGCCAATCCAGAACTTCAATTTTACTGTCTTTGAGGTAGTCTTTTACCAGCTTCGATGTGTGTTTCGGATCATTGTCATGTTGAAACACCCAACGAAGCGGCATGTTACACTCAGCATATGATAGCATTTTTGATTCCAATATCTTTTTATACATAAATCGGTCCATTATACCATCTATTTTATGAAAAGGACCAACTCCATTGCCGAAAAAGCAGGTCCACACCATAGTGCTGATTTTTCTCAAACTCATGAACCATCCAATCATATTCCTTTTACACTACTTCCTGTATCAGAAGATGACGTAGTCAACATTTTAGCTAAGTTTCCGCAGACAAACATTGCTGGTGATGATGGAATCCCTACTTTTCTCTTACATGACGCACGGTTCGCATTACTAAGCCCTTAATGTTAATTATGAATTTGGCTATTAAAACTTATACTTTTCATACACTTTGGAAGCGAGCTAGAATTAGTCCTGTTTTCAAAAAACTTAAGTTAATAACTACAGGCCTTCCAATTTTGCTAAGGTATTTGAAAGTGTACTACTGCAGCTTGTATAATAACACCAAATCTTACATTGCACCTTACCAGCATGGTTTTGTAGGAGGGAGATCAACTGTCACAAACGCTGATAAACTATAACTCAGTTTATCAGCGAGCGAATTGATGCACAGAGCCAACTAGATGTTATATATACTGATTTTAGTAGTGCATTTGACATTATAGATCACGGAATTTTACTTAAAAAATTATCTGTTTTTGGATTGAGCTCATCGTTGTTACTACTTCTGAAGTCCTATTTGACGGATAGAATACATTATGTTTTTTACAACGGATACAAGTCGTCTGAGCTTATTCCGTCATCAGGTGTTCCCCAAGGTTCACACTTGGAGCCACTTCTATTTGTTCTCTTCATCAATGACTTATTCACTTGTTTGTTTTGCCATGCCCTCGCATACGCAGATGATATTAAAATCTACCTACCCATTGAATCTTGGAATTATGTACTGCTTCTACAGAACTTAAATATAATTGCCCAATGGTGTGATGACTTTAAACTAAAGTTGAATATCACCAAATGCTGTGTTGTTTAATATACAAAGAAAATTAACTATATTGATTTCAACATGACTGCTTACTTAGAAAGCTTGATAAAGTGAAAGACCTCGGTGTCTTATTTCATTCTCGTTTAAGTTTTGCACCTCATATAGCTGATCTCTGCATTTCCGCCTCTAAAACGTTGGGTTTTGTCTTAAGGACGTGTAAATTATTTAATAATCCGTCTCATTTCAAAATATAAAAAAGTTAATAGGTATCCGCATATTGATGGAAAATCTGCATTATCCCAGAACTAGATTCTATTGGGATTCAAAGTTGGGACTGCCGTGCATTGCCGAAAATATGAATGTAAGCAGATTTTACAAATTTAGACAAAATTTACATTTTGTAAATTATCTAGAGAAAGATAATCAAAACAGATCGATCGTTTTTGGAAAATAAAACCATTATTTGATACTATCCGATCTAGATGCTACGAATTAAATCTTGAACCCGATATGTGTATAGATGAACAGATAGTTGCCCTTCAAAGGAAAATTGAACGTGAAGCAATATTGTAAAGGGGCATAAAAATATTTGCTTTATGTGGCAAGAGTGGACTTTACGATTTCATCATTTATCAAGGGGCAACGACGGAAGTAAATCAAGAATATTTTTCTGATTTGGGTTTAGGAGCTGTAACAGTTATGAAATTGTGTGAACGTCTATCAGAATCTAACATAAAACTTTATTTTGACAATTTTTTCTCTAAACATAATTTGTTACAATGGCTTCGACAAAAACGAATATACGCAGTATGTACAGCTAGAGCAAACCGATTTGCGAAAAATTCTTATACTTCAGACAAAGAAATGGGAAAAAATCCTCGAGGCACTTCAGAAGAAATTATCAGTTTGGATGGGGAAGTAATGCTAACAAAATGGTATGATAACAAATCTGTAATCTTGGCTTTCAATTATGTAAGTATTGGTACATCTGACCAGTGTCGAAGATGGGATAAATCCGCTAAACAGTTTGTGCATATTCCTCGTCCAGAAGTAGTTAGATTATATAACAGCGGTATGGAAGGAGATGATAAACTCGACTTTCTAGTGAGTATTTACCGCATTTTTCTAAGAAGCAGAAAATGGACTCTTAGAATGTTCACCCATGGATCTAGTCTGTACGAATAGCTGGTTAGAGTACAAAAATAATTCTGCTGACCTAGAAATTCTGCTGAAGTCCTTATACATGCTGGTAACACACATAAGAAAAAAGTCGGGCGGCCATCAAGCGGTTTCAGTACTAATGATTCCTCCACACCACCAAATAAAAAAACAAAAATGGAAGTACGACCTGTTGATGATATTCGTTTTGATAGTGTTGATCATTTGCCTATATTTGATGAAACCAAAGATGGAGGAAGGTGCAAAAACAGTAAATGTCTCAAGGAGACTCACTTTGTATGCAGCAAATGCAATATCAATTTATGTATTACCCGTGACCGAGTAATACATAAACCTTCCTTTCAAAAGCCCAAAAAGCATTTTCTATCACAATACTAGTTGCAGAATGGCGATAACTAAATATTTTTTCATTTTGCGTGAGATTGCCATTATCTTTAACCTTTCGCAACTAACATGATTTTGTAAGACAGCGAAACTAACATCGGTCTCTGAGACCGATTTGCAAAAAACTACTTTTAATTTGAAATAACTTCCAACTAAAACCTCTAAAGACTTCAAATATGTCAATAAAACTAGAGAAATCAAGTAGTAAACTTTATTAATCATTATTCAAGCATGTTAAAGTAACTTACAAAAAGCACGTCTTAGAAAAAAGCGGATAATTTTAAAAATTTAATTAAGTCAGAAAATGTTTTAATTTTGTAACAGATACAAACATATGGGTTTCTAAAAGTTTAAATATTGCTAAAACTACAAAAACATATTTGTCAAACCGAAATTCTTCTGTTAAAAGGTATGCTTCAATTTAGGTACATTCTTTGCATACAGCGGTCAAATGTTCCAAACACATATACTTTTTGCATTTATGACAATTGAACCTTGTCTTTCTACTTTTTGTACTTGAACAATAGAAACACCGGCCGTGTGTAACTGGTTGATTTGCTAGATTATCAGTAGGAATGTTATGAATTTCTTGAATTCTTAATCTGGATGTTTTGGGAAGAGCTGTAACACTCAGGCGTTTTTTCATCTGGTTTTCAACCAGTTGCTTTCCGAGTGTTTCTAGAAATAATGTCCTTGAAAGTCTATTGTCGATATTATTGTTTTTATGTATAATATATGCGTTAATGCCAGCTATGTTCAATAATCCATAAAATATTACCAATGGCCATCGACGTGTAATTCTAGCACAGTTGTAGCTTGCGCATAGCTTATCTACTGTATCAACACCACCTTTGGTTTGATTGTAGTCAATTATAATGGATGGTTTCCCAGTGTCCTCGTCAATAGAGTCGTCAAGATGCATAGTTGAACAAAGGAATACATTTTTTCCTTTTCTTGGGATATAGGATACTAAGGTACATTTCTCTTGAAATGCAAACATAGTTGATTTCTCGGGCCTTTTTACCGTCATGGCTGGTGGTATTTCCGGTTTATTTTTCCTTAGTGTTCCTATAAGCGTCAATTTATAGTCATTTAGAAGTGTATAGGCCAGTGGTACACTTGTGAAAAAATTATCGGTTGTCAGGTTTCGATTTGAACCCCATATTGGCTCACATAACCTTGGAACCAGAGAAGTATTCGATGTTTCAACACAGTATGGCCCTTGCGGTTGTTTACCAACATAAACTTCTAGTTTCGCGGTATAAAACATCTTAGCGTCAACTAATGAATATACCTTTAATCCATATTTATTTGGTTTAGACGGTATATATACTCTAAATCGACATCGTCCTCTAAAGCCCCATAACATTTCATCAATCGTTGTAAATTGTGAAAGACTAAAGTATTTCGATAGATTTATGTTAAATTCATCCAAAAAATCTCTAATGGCTGCTAATTTGTCATATTGTTGCCTTTCTGGTCGTGTTGTCTTTTCGTCGAAACGTAAATTTTGTAATAAGAATTTAAATCTTTCTAAGGACATGGTTAACCTAAAAATTTCTAAACCCATGCCATCTGTTCTAAATAGATCAGTAATATCTTGAAAGTTACTTTTCATCGCACCACCTATATAAAGAAGTCCAAGTAGTGCTTTGAGTTCATCAATGTCTGTTAGTCTTGCTGTTCTATACGCTTCAGAATACCGTTTTGACTGAATATAATTGTTCGTATAAGCAACAGTATTATCTAACATTTCATTTGTAATAAACAAACTCCATATATCGATTGGAGTTTTCTTCTTCTTAGCTTCACCTTTTACTCCTGGCATTTGCGTTACTATATTATGTGCGCGTGTTCGAACATTTGGTCTCCCGTCAAAGTGTTTTTTTCCATTTGAAACCATCTTTTCCAAACATATAAGGAACACGCAGTTTCTTTGATTGTAATTAAGGCTCTACAATATCATTTATTTCATTATCCGTTAGATCTTGTTCCGTGTCAGAATTTTCTTCTTGAATTTCTATATCATCATTTTCTAAACTTGGTTTGTACTTCTTCAAAGAGACGTTGAAGTTCCTTTTGTTCTATTTCGTAACTCCAATTAGCCATTTTTACGATGAGAAAGCTAGAAGAACTAAGAAATAATTCGTTTGTATTTGAAGATGCATTACACAACTTACCAACAACAAATCACGTTAGAACTAACATCCGTCTCTCAGACCGAATCCGTTAATATTATGAAAAATTACATACACACACGAATTTCAAATTCAACACTGACAACGTTATATTATGAAAATCAGCTACAAGAAGATGCGCATGCGTATAGTAAAAGATGCGGAAATAGCCGGCAATTTTCGTAACTCTCGGTCTCACAGACGGCATGTTAGTTACGGAAGGTTAAACGGAGAGATTAATCAGTTCAAAGAGGGGAATGCCGAGTCTCCCAATAAGAACATTGTACCAAAATATCAATTCATTCCTCTTCTGTACAAAGATTATTTCTTTAAAAGACGACTGTCGTGTATAGATCATGGTTCTCCACAGAAAAAACTAATGAATTTTTTGTTACTATCGCAAACACTTTGTATAAGAAGACTATAGTCTGCTTTTCTGTTAAAATATGCATAATGATGTTTGGAGACTGGTCTTTTAATTTTCATAAGACTCCCATCAATAGCACCAATTACCTCATTAAATCCATGTAATTTGAAAAATTCAAGTTTCATTTTATTCAATTGTTTACCAGTGGGCCATGTTTTGCCATATTGTCCACTTATCTTAACCTTCCATCGGACGCAACTAATCTGTGAGATGAAGTCACGAGTTTTTTTTTGCACCAATCAGCAAGATCGGAAGGAAGTGCCGCGAGTCTCTTAGTAGTTTTCTGGTCCCCCCCCCCCTTACAGAAGGTCGGCGTTGATTTATAAATATTGACTAATGAGGACAGTGGAGATGACGACGCCGACATTGATACTGAAGAAAATGTAGAAGAAAGAGAAGATAAATCTGATACTGACCAAGACGGTGAGAGCTCTGATGAAGACGAGACGGCTGGCCAAGAATTTTATGTAGATAAGGATGGAACTAAATGGTCAAAAGTGAAGCCTTCAGCTAGAATCAGAAAGATAGCGCATAATGTTTTGTTGGGATTATCTGGTCCCACTTGATATGCTCGGAATGTAAGGTCCCCAAAGGAATGCTGCAAAAATATTTTTTCTGATGACGTAATTAAGTTGATCGTAAAGTATACAAATATCTGGTATATTGAGAAAATAAAAGAAAAATATTCAAGAGAAAGGGATGCGAAGCCTACAGATTTGATTGAATTCTGGTTCTATTATTCTTTCCTAATTATACTTTGTTAAATTTTACATAAAAAAGTTTTAAATTCTAGCTACTTTGGTATATATTAATAATTTTCCTTAAGTGGTCGGGATTCCCCATATTTCCCCTACCATTTTAGGCCCACTTCCCCTACCATGATTTTATATGCTGCGTATAGAAATAAAAAATCAAAGCAATAGTATATTCTTAAACAGAGTATTATATTATTTAAAAAGAAATTATAAACAGCATTATACATCATTTGAATTACACATTTTATTGCATATGCATTTTTATGTATTAAAAATGATAAAAAGTACAACATCTAAGCATGGCTATATGTGTCAATATTATAGTTACAGAATTTGAGGTCCAATTGCTTCTTATTGCCATGAGACAGCTCCAACAGTAGAAAAAAATTATTGTTTAAATTTGTTTCGAACGTACGTCGTTTATTGCATGATCTATTTCGACCTTGTTGCTGTAACATACTTAACGTGTTGATAATTTCCCCTGACTAACATAAATATTTTGAATTAGGGCTAGCAAGAAAATTATGTAAACAGATACATGTTAGTGTAATACAGGGCGAGCAACCGGATGTGACCACCACGTGACCTTAAATTTTAAGATGGCAACATTGGTCAGTTGGTACTACAAGATATGTCAGTTTACTGATCTGTCAGATAGTTTTATAACTTAACCTTAAAGCAAAAGATGTCATATGTACGAGTATTTCTTTACTTTTAAGAATAAATTGTTTTTTAGATTACATTTAAAACAAAAATACTTTGGTAAATATTTTTATTAAGATGTTTTTAGATGTTTAAAATATGTAAATAATAATTTCATCTACAATAAATGCTCGAAATGACCACCATCATTTTGCAAACATAAATTGATTCTTCGTTGCATATTGTGAAACAGGTTGTTTAAAACTTCTTCGTTGATATTATTTACCGCTTCAGTGATGGCATTGCTCAGCTCGTCAAGAGTATGGAGAGGGTTTCGGAACACTACATTCTTTAGATGACCAAACAAGAAAAAATCTGACGGTGTCAGATAATTTTGGCTATTTATATAACCCGAAAGATGAAACCGTGCTTCATCGGAGAAGAAAGTTATGTTTAATTGGTCCTCATTTAAATGTTCATTAAACCATAAGCAATAATTTCGCCTTTGTTCGAAATCCCGAGAAAACAACTGTTGATGTACTGGTAACTTCATATGGTAACATATGCAAATGTTTCTTTAAAGCTGTGCGACAGCTTCCGTATGATATTCCTGTAAGATAGAAATTTTAATACACAAAGTTTCTAATTATTTAGTAAGTGCATATCTGTTTGAGCAGATAATTTTCTAACTGATTTATTGGGACTAGTTGTCATACGTTCAGAAATGTCATTTACTGCTTCCTCAGTTAACACTCGTGGTGCGCCTACTGCTTTACGCTTTGCAACACTATCAGTCTCCATAAATCGCTGTACCAGCCTGTTACGATGTAGTGAGTATGACCAAGATCCGTCTTGTGCCTATGTAGCATTTCGAAAATGCGCCATTATAATGAACGTGTCTTGTTCATCCGTGAATGCCATTTTCACTAGTTAAATATTGAACGTTCCGTTCAAGTCTTAAAAAAGACAGTTGCTGTGCAATAAATGCTATATTTACAAAAAATTATAGGCGAAAACTTACAAAAAAAAACTTACATAAAAACTAGCGTTTTCAAAAATTCAAAAATTTAAATGTCAGATGACAAAACATAAACAATACAATAAACAGGATAGTAAACAGTAAAACAAAAAAATACACTTTTTCTGTGATGTTTGCGGTCACGTGGTGGTCACATCCGGTTGCTCGCCCTGTATCAACTACTTTGCACGGCCGAAGATTTATGGGGTTTAATAAAACTCTGTATCGATTAGCTAAAATTCCAAAAGCATTCTCAATTACACGACGTACCCGTGATAATCTATAGTTATAGATTCTTTCTCCTCATGTGTTAAACCACGATCTGGATATGGTTTCATTAAATATGCAGATAGAAGGAAAGCATCATCACTAAGGTAGAACTACCAATAGATGATACCTTAAGACTATGAGTACAATTAAATATTTGCATTTAATTCAGTTTAATGAATTATGATATTCATGTTTTTGGGTATATTTTGTCTGGTGTTTGTTTACTAGGAAAAACTGACAAAACAAGGTAAAATGTTTATATTTTAGTTACCTAATAAATTCATCAAACTGTTGCATTTCTAACACATTATATATACCACGTTTATTAATTAATTTTGGTTCTTCAATTTTCTTAACTATTCCGTCTTCTTCGTACCACATTACATCACCGTCTTTCGGCCATTTCCGGTTTGTTGTTCCACTTTTTGTCATTACACTTACTTTTGTTTTATTATTTTCAATCTTCTCTACTTTTCTTGGATAGAATATCATATTTTACAATAACGTAATTATTACTCATTATTGGGTCAGATACTAAACCAACGTCATTATTTTCTTTGTTAGCTGAATCTAAACAGCGTTTGACCAACTTACTCTTTAAAGCCAATTTTTCATCTTCTTCTTTTTTCATTTTTTGTTCAAGTTTCTTTGCATGGTATTCTTTCCACTGATTTGATGTGGCTACAGATGGAATCTTTTCCTTCATTTTTACCTTTGTCTTTTTTAGTTTCAGGCCAAAATAAAGTTGATTTAAATGGGGATGGAATATCCGTAAATATTGAAGTTTCAGGACTTGGACTTAATGTTTTATTGGTGAGTTTGGAATTTAACGAAGGAATTTTAATTTTAGAAGTTTCGGATTACGTAGTTAAATGTTCATTTTTTGATGGCGTTTCAACTAACTGCAAACTACTAGAGCTGTTTGGCATTTCACATATAACTATATCTTGTTTAGTGACACTATTGGGTTGAGTATCTCTATTTTGGTTGTTATTTCTATCATATAACACACTGCTATTAAGATCTTCTGATGTTTCGGTGTTAATAATATTTAACCCCGCACTTGCAGTATTATCTTCAGTGCTGGTATTATTTACACTAGTTAGTAATTTATCTTCTATTGTAATATTAGTGCATGCGTTTATTAAATTTTCTTCTTCTATACCTACTTGTTGTCTCATTGTCACATTGATCTAACAAATTCTGTATCCCTTCTCCCTCAAGAATTAAGCTATTATTACCGCTCTTGTCAACAAGTCCGTCAAATATAACTTATCATCATGTTTATATGTTAAGCTTTGTTTCCATACATAGAATAAAGATGTGTCTTCTATTGACCCCGTCCATATCTCGTCGTTTTCTGCTTGAATAAAGCTGTGTATTTTATTAGGCTCAATAACACTTTCCAGATAAGATAATTCATTTCTATTTTCCAATGTTACTTTTGGAGAGTCTATACTTTCATTATCTGATTTCAAATACTTCTTGAAGTTTATACTATTACCGTCAAAGGGTACAAACCACAAGCCCGAAATCCGTTTATCAATGTATCTTTATGTATAGTATTATTAATTGCCTTTTCCAAAACACTACAAAAACTTTCCCGGGAGACACGGTTGCCATTGTTTTGAATTCTGCATCGTCGAATCTTTTTTCCAGCCAAGTTTGGAAGGATGGAAGACAGATACATCCATAGGTTGGAGAATATGTGTCGAGTTGGGATACAAAGCCACTAATATTATATTATTTTGTGAGCAAAAGTTGCTTAAAGTAAGAATATGGTGCGACCGATGCCCGACTAAAAATAAAATAATGGGCAAGTCTATTTCATTTCTAATAAGCCAAGGATGAAATATATTAGTGATGTATTCATAAAACGTCTCCCCTGTCATCCATCCTGACTCCGACTTGCCAACACCCCAACCATCTGATGTTTTGTTAATTACATGCGTAGGAATTCTAACGTATGGAATATAACCATGGGTGGTGCTAGGTCCCCAGCAGCATTGCCTGCAAAAAAAAAGTAAAATCAGTAAATATTGAAGATATGGAATGGGCTTTATTACCAGTAATTAATGCAGTGAGACGTTTCTTTTCATCATTTCCAATGGAATTATATATTGACTTCTCGTTTAACTATAATTTTTGTCTCTTTTGGGTTTAGAAAAAACGCCCTCTGGGCGGTATTATAAATACGTTTTGGGTTGTTTAATACCTGTAGGTAATTATTTTCTAATAAATAAGATTCTACTTCTCTTGAAACCAAGCTCTAATTTTTGACGTCGCAGAAATGCTTTATACCAATGTCTGCCAGGTCTCCCATATTTAAATGAATTTTGGCGTTTTAGGGCTTTTAACAAAAGCTGGACGCTGTCCTGAAGTTGCTCCTCAAATACTGGAAATCCCCTTTTACCAAGACGCAATATAGTATATAGTAGGGTGCCGCGACTTGTTGGTAACCCGTTCAACAACGCTCCAAGTTCTTTGTCCATTAGCACACTCACACACATATCGCCGAATAGCAGAATATCCATCACCGTACGGCACATAGTCAATAAAACATCTATATATCTTGCTGTCGATGTGACGAAATTGTATTTGAAACCTCAATATGTGCGTTCGATCCTTGATAAACTGCAGATTAATTGAATCCGAGTCAGCCATCATTTCAGCTAAATATGATATCGCTTGTTTATATTGATATGAACCAGTGAATAAAATCTTCAGCGGCTTGTCTGTCATTTCGGGAAAAACGCTCAAGTCGTCAGAGGTAATGATTTCAAACGGAAGTTTCTTGCGCTGCCAACCGTTGGCTTCAACTTCTGTAACTAACGTATTCTCAACATCTATCTGACCCTTCATTCTATTTACTATCTCGTCGCAGTAACTAAGATGCTATTTTGAGGTAAATACCAATTTTTTGAAGCCTTTTACTATCTAATTTTTTGTCGAGAAGCTGGAATTTTTGTTTTAACATACCATGTACTGATTCAACAGATCAACGAATTTTTGTTACAAACCGAGATTCATTTGATTCCGCAGTTGTTAATTGTTTTCGCTTACTTTTCAAAGCTGGCATTAGCACTTGAAACCCTTTATCTGCTAATCAGTTTTCACGTCACGAAAACTTCGGTCCAGTACGAAAATATCTCCCGGTGCCATCAATTTGCCTAAGCCTTCTGGATCACATACAACTTCTGTCAAGATAGTTGCGTCATTTACATTAGCAAGATATGGTCCTACCATATCAACTATGTAACCATCAGTCGTGCATACGGTAAATGGTTTACATAGATGTACCTTTTTTGTCCAGATAAAGATTTTCTTGAAATTCATTGTTTGAACTTTTTTGATGGCGTATGGTGATATGTACCATCACAAATTAACACGACCTTGTTCGTCGTATTATGTAGCTTTTTGTAAGAGCATGATTAGTAGTAGTATGATTTTCAATAGCGTCACTTCGATTTGCCACTGCAATACCAAAACGAGTAGAAAGCACAGCAGATTATTCACGCTCTAGCTGAAGGAATGATGATATTAGTTTATTTGAGTACATGTAAGACCGGTATAGATGCACATTTGCTCATCTGAAAATCGGTACTGATTAAGCTGATCGAATGATGTGGTGCTATATTCAAACGCTAATAACTTAATTCGTTAGATAAATGTTGCCGCGACACTCTTAACCCTTATGTGGCTGAAGGTGGTACCCGGGTACTTTTCAGATGTACAAATTGAGAATTTGAGTTTTCAGGAAGCCCAATCAAGTCGAGCTTTCGGGACATCTTCAAGTAGATCATTTTATATACAATTAGGAAATCTTAGACGTGAAGGATATAGAGACTCCGATTTTTTTATCATGAAGATAATTTAACACAACTCTGGCGGACGGTGTTACCGGGGTACCACTGAGTATTCATTACAAAAAAAACAGTAAAAATGGAAGTATTATCAATATATTTTATTGTATTCGTTGTTATATTCACAGAAGTATATTACAAAATATAAAATAATATGAACAACAATCATTTATTCTGACATTCAAGGCAATGTATTGTTTGATCCGTGTGCTGGAGACATACAGGATTCTTACAAATGGTACACATCTTGCGAGTTTTTCTTTTTAGTTTATCGTCGCCGCGACATTTTACATATACCTTTGACTGAAATACGTCCAGAGGAATCTCGATCAATCACGGGATTGGAATTATGGGGAACTTCTAGGACAACAGCCAAGACGCTTTCGATGGCATTTTTCGTGAATCGATTTCGTAATACAATGGTATTTTGACTTCTTTGGGTCACAGCAGGTAAACACAAATCACGAGCTAGGTCTTTTAGAAAGTTTCGCCTTTTATTTGTGCTCCGGTAGCTAGTGGGATTGTTTTTCGAGTAAATAATATAGGCTGCCAGAGATGCTACATCTAATATATTGAAAAAAAAGGCCAATGGCCAGCGACTTGTTCGACTCTTGCACGTGTATGTTCCCAGCATTTTATCCATAACGTCCACACCTGATTTAGTTTTGTTATAAAAAGAAATTACCTCAGGTTTTTTCTTCAAACTGTCAATTACATCAGTGGAGTGCATCGTGGATAACAAAATTACGGCTTTGTTCACTTTTGGAACGTATGAACATAACATGGCATCTCTATGAAAAGCGAAACGCGTCGAATGAGAGGCTCGTTCCTTATTAGATAGAATTGCTTTCGGAATGTAAGGTTTGTTCTTCCTTAGTGTGCCAACCAGAGTGAGACCATCTGATTTTAGCGCGCGAGCAGGAGGAAGTGATGTGAAGAAGTTGTCGGTTGTGATATTACGTCCTGAATTTTTATAATGTTGACATAAGCTCATCACAGTTTTTTCACCAATATTCACTTGTCGCTCATTGCCTGCCAATCTTCCGGTGTAAATTGAGCCTTGGCACGGATAAAATGTTATTGCATCACACACCCAGAACACTTTTATGCCGTACTTGGCAGGTTTTGAAGGAATATACTGAGTGAATTTAGTTCGTCCACGATAGGGGAAGAGTTGCTCATCAACAGTTAGGTGTTCATTCGCCCTATAAAGCCTCAAGAGGTTTCGGTTTAGAATCAACCAAATATCGCTTATTGCGGCAGCTTTATCAATTCCAACTCTAGCCGGCCGTGTTGTGGGGTTATCGAATCTAATAAAGCGAAGAATCTGCTTGAAGCGATCCCTGCTCATTGTTGCTTTGTATAACGGTAAGGCGTCTGATTTCCACAACTCATCAATGTGTTCAGTATTAGACTTATGAACGCCTGCCATTAGTAAGATCCCAAAGAAAGCATCAAGTTCCTCATATGTAATAGGCTTCCACAGCTTTGGTGCTGAAGGTGAGTTCTTATTGAAATCATAATACACTTGGTTTGCCTTGCGGTTCGATTCCCTTATGATAATTCTTTTAATTTCCGGTGTCACCAAGGCATTGAATGTGTCGGTACGAGTATACAAAGTTGTTATACGATTCGGACCCCCTGCAATTAGCATGAAGGAGAAAAAGTACTTATGTTCCACTACCGTCTCAGAGAGAATACTATTACCTGACTCTCGAATGATATTATACGATCGGGTTTGAGATGATGGTAATGGTGTCTTGTTCCAGACAGTTGAATCTGGACTATGATACACATCAGCTAGTGGTGGCATTGCTGTATTATCTACTTCGGTGAGCAGGTCCTCCTCTTCGTCGCTGTCAACCTCCACTTCCTTTTCGATAGGAATCCTCTCGCCTAGACGAACATCTTCAATATCTGATTCTTCGTCGTTTACTGGCGGTACATAATCTTCGCCACCATCATCTTCAAATGGTTCACTAAACTCCTCATCAGACATTTTACAAAACCTGGCGATCTCTTCATCTGTTATTCTATATCGAAAACAAAGTACATCACCAAAGAGACGTGTATAATTACAAAGGCAGACACGATATCTGGCTAATGTAAATGCATAAATGTATATAATTGCAACCCTAAAATATATCCATTTCAAAGCTAGAACTATAAAATGTGAACATATAAAGAACACTACTTACTTATCTATTTGAAGGTATCCTCTGGAATCATACGGAAGACTATCAACAACAGACCGACGAGTGTTATAGGTCTTAGAAGTTCCACTACACTCTCCGCTATCCGATGCATCTGCTATGTTAGTTTTAGGGCGAGGCATTTTCTTTTCTTTTACTAAAACTGACCTGGAGTAAGTCACAACACACAGTAAATGCAAAATGGCTACTGTTGTTACGCTCACCTCCGAAAATGCACAGTGGTACCTGGGTACCACCTCCCACTATCTACGTTACATTATTTTTGCCGCTACATAAGGGTTAACTGAATTTTTTTTTTTACTATGGCGTACCACTTGGATCGTCTAGAAAAAAATTGAGGTAGTAGGGAAATAGTAAGAGATGATGTATAAAAATTTTGGTGATTGTACCAAAACGGCTACTTTGTCAAAAAAAAATACAAAAAACAAAAACTTGAAAAAAAAATTGATCACGTGACGGACTGAAACCGAATTTTTTTTTTTTCTAATAGCGTCTGAAAAAGTGCATACTTTCATTTTTTTTTTCGTTCCGATCGGACAACCCAATCGTGAAATAAAAATTTTCAAAAAAATTTTGGTTTTTATTTTTTTACTCGAAGGCCGTTCACTATTCAGAGCTAAAAATTTGGCTATAGGCGACTTTTAGGGGGTAAAATATATGCCTTAATTTTCAGCCAAAAATTGCCGGCAGCCCATACTTACCCGGCTACGGCCTTTAATAAGGAATTAAAAAGTGCAATAATATATAGGGTGTTCCATTTAAAATAATAAAGTTAGTATACTAATTTTAAAATGTGTAAAATTTGATTCGAGGCAACATTTATTTGAAACAGTTTTTCAAAAAATTAATAATAAGTCGGTTATTGACCGTTGCATTATATACAGGTTGCCCACCTAATACGCGGAATTCCAATATCTTGGTTCATAAGAGAGATAATTGAAACTTTTTTATTCCACGCGTCTAGTTTTCTTAAGATCTACAAACCTAAAACAATGCCGATTATACAGGGTGTTCCATTTCCTCTGTACAGACAGCAACTTGTTTTTTTAAATACAAACCTATATTTTTTATAATTTATTTTGAATCTACATGAAAAATAAATGGGACTTTATGTATGGTACTCATATGAAAAAACTGGCGATCTTTGAGATAGTTGGCTTACTATGTTTTCCTAACAAATTTTTGTCAATTACAATATCGCAAATTTTGCGGTTACGCTAATTAACAGAAAAGCTATTTTTAGACCAAATCTTAGGTAATAATGGTTCTTCAAAACACCATGTCAGAAACTGATCTACAGTATAAGGGGTGTCCAGAAAATGTCAAATTTGATGAAGCAAAATATGAAAAATCTCCGTTAATTCAAATGAAACACCCTGTATATTATTGATCAGTGAAACGCAGAATAAAATATTCTACAACTTTGCTATAGCATTCGCTATACCTAAGTTCAACATTTTAGGTAAAAAACGCAGTATTATAGTAAAAAGTGAGTAAATTTATGCAGTCTCTTTTTACTATAGGTAATACTGGTCCGTTTCACCTCTTCTTAGTTTACTACATGTAACTGGACTCGGATTAAATTTCCGATTTCTGTGTAAAGTCCCAATTAAATGAGTATTAGCTGCATTTAATTTATGCGCCAAAGTTACGCTGGTATAGAAATTGTCAGTTACCAGAGTTAACCCATTGTTCAGGAGAGGATCCATAAGTTGCATCACTACATCTGTAGCAACAGAAAAATTCTCTTGTCTTATCGACTTTCCGCCATAAACTTTTATTGCGTACGTATAACCACTCCCTATGAAGGGTTTGAAGAGTTTAAGGCCGTACTTGTGCTTTTTTGCCAGGAATGTATTGCTGAAAGCCAAGTCTACCGCGAAACGGGATCATCGTTTCGTCAATACATACATTTTCTTGAGGAGTACACCATTTTTGAACATTCTTCTTCATCAGTTGTACTAGCGGATGTATCTTATACAATTTGTCATCGTTGTCATGACTTTCGTTGTCAGCAACATGAAGAAAATGTAAAATAGCTTCGAATCTGTTTCTACTGATGCCTCATTGTGCTGCAATGTCATTTTTGTAGCAAACGTGGGTGCTCCAGTAATCGCGTAACGTAGGCTTTTTGTCTATGCCCATCCAAATGATTAAGCCAGGAAAGCGCTTTAATTCCTCAGCAGACAAGGGTTTCTATTTCGCTAACGAGTTGGGTGTTATTTTTTCTTCAACGATTCCTTTCAACTTGATGATAGTACTTGTTCGTTTCTGTGACAAGTAAGTCAATGACATCTTGATTCACAAATAAAAAATAAAAATCTGTTGCTCTCGTAAGGGTAGCTAGGTGTGTTTGCATATCATGAACTGGATTAAAGATGAATTTGTTGAGTTCAGTGCTATCCATTTCATGCCATATTACTTGGGTACTTGGTGTATTTCGCGAAAAATTATTTTCTAATTTAGAATCGGAACTACTCTCATTATATTCATCATAACTTGATTCAAGATCCTCAGAAACAATTTCATCATTATTGCAAGACCCTGTACATGTTTTATGTTTTTTAGACGTTCAGAATCACATTTCCTTTTTTATTTTGTCCGTTTTCTCGTTCACAATCGTCCTTGGCAACAGAATCACTATCACTTTGATCGTGTTCAGATATTTCATAATTAGGATCATACAAACTGTCATCACTATCGAAAAAATCACTTTCTTCTACCATTGCTTGTAACTCAGCATCTGTTAAATAGTTTTTTGCCATTTTTAAGTCAAATTACAGCTAGAATATACTTCACACGCCACTTGATACGCTTACACAGTTGTTTATTCAGCAACGACTATCATAACCTAACTTTCATAAACTTTAATTCGATTATCAACAGAGCAAATTCCAACTTGCAGTAAAAAAGTATTTCCCCGGAACCAGTCTTAGCATATGGCCATCTGTGCTCCACAGTCGACCACAGCTTAAATATTGTAGGGTTAGTCCGCATTGTGTACACACGGTCTGTGGGGAAGTACACATGGGAGCTAAAGTGTTTTAAACAGGGAAACAAGGAATTACACATAAGGAAACATTACAAAGAACGCAACAATAAATTGTATCTTTCCGTTTTTGTTTCTTGCTATAAACGTGACACCGTTTGCGTGCTTGTTTTTTGCCTTCTTCTGTGGGAAGATGTGAAACAAAATGTCTTTCCCTCAGCCTTAGTGGATTGTCCGCATTATCACCTTTTCTGCTAGTACTTGCTCGTGGCTTACTTGTATGAAACTTTTGAAGCATTTGTTTGACCAAGTTCAGTTGAAATGTAGCCACAGGCATATTCGCCCCGGTTTTCATCTTATATACCGAATGAGCATTTACTAGTGTCATATCTAGAAAGTGGAAGAACACTTTCTTATACCATTTTACAGTTTTGCGGACTGATTCAACAGAGCTTTGTAACATATCTGTTTTATCAATTGCCCCCATATTATGATTATAGTCAATAATACATTCTGGTTTCAAAATTTCTTCATTAGTGTCTCTTGTTGTTTTTCCTGTCGGTAACATTTGCGATGAGTGGCATGTGGATAACATTGTGACTTCTCTTTTATCCATCCATTTCAAAGCAAGCAAATTTTCGGTAGAGTTGTAGAAAATTTCACCTCTTTCTATTTTTTGTTTCAAATTAGGCATGTGTTTTCGATTTTGTTTCACAGTTCCACAAGCGTTTGTACTTTTACTTTGAAGCATCGCATACAATAAAGGGGTATACCAGTTATCAGTATATAAAGTATGGCCTGAATCTAAGTATGGTTTCATCAATGTATAAACGATATTTCCTGATTTTCCTAGCTCTTCAGAATAAATTCAATATCAGTTGTAGCTCCTGTGTAAATTATAAAGTCAAGCATATAATTTGTTTCACAGTCGCATAGAATGAATAATTTTATACCAAATCTGTGTCTTTTGGACGGAATATATTGTCGGAAAAATAGCCTTCCTTTGAAAAGCATTAAGCTTTCGTCTATACATAGATTGCGAAAAGGATAAAAACATTTTTGATACGCAGTTTTCAGATGTGATACAAGGAGTCTAATTTTTTTAAGTTTGTCATTATTATTCTGCGAATTGTCTGTAAAATGTAAATATTATAGAATATCTAAGTAACGATCTCTCGAAAAAATTTGGCCAAAAATGGGTGTATATAAAACAGAATCATTTGACCAGTAATCTCGAATATTTAGTTTTTTCACCTGAGTCATCAGAAAAGACAACGTTATAAAAGAATACATTTCACTATTACTAACGTTTTCCCATTTTTTTCGATGAGATGTTTGCATATTGGAATTATCATTTGACTGTCTGTAAAATAAATTCGTTTGTTCAACAATTTTCGAAACTAAATATTCAGAGAAAAAAATTTCGAAGCAATCTAAAACTGTACAATCTGCAGCAACATTCTTACAGCCTGATGAACCATTGTCAAACTGATGAATTTTTGGAGTAAAATTTGGGTCCAATCTCCATGAAAACTGGCTTGGTTCTAATTTTTGTCTTTTATCTTGCAAGAGATATTATTAGAAATGATAATACTGATTATTGTTTTTTATTACTTACCAGTACTGACAGGAATATCATTATCATCAGAAACTGAACTGTGTTCAGAATCAACATTTTCTGCGATACTTATATATACTTATATCGTTTTCCAAAAAATCACCACTGTCACTTTCGGAATCAAACTCGTAATTAATATCTTCATTATCATCATCATCTTGGTTGAGAAGTTCCTCCAGTTCTTCATCATTCAAAAATTTTCGTTTACTCATGTTGAATTACACTTTGGCGACTAACCTCTGAGACGAACAAATCAAGACTGCGTGTAAAACACGATAAAACTCGATGCAATAATTCCAGGAAGCTATAGATTTTTTTACATGTTCGGGTAGTTTGTTACAACAAGAAAACACTGACGCAAGCGGGCGAATCCCGATTTGAATGCTTGTTTTAACTGTGCGCAAAAATGCGTTTCCCGCTGGTCAGAGACGTATCTGATTTGCACATTTTTGCGGCTCCCGACGCGAAAGGGTTAATAAATTAAATTCTTTATGCTATAGGTTTCGTGCGCTTAGGCAGACATTAACAGTTTCCCAGTTGACTTGTATTTACCATTCCTATGTCGGGTCTCGTATTAGATATGGAATAACTGTTTGGGGTAATTCTACCATGGCTAATGATGTCTTTTTAGCTCAAAAAGGGTAATTAGAGCTATTGTTGGAATACCACCTGACTTCCTGTAGGAATATTTTTTCAAATTTGAAGATGACATTCTGTAATTTTTTTTAAATGAATCATCACTGTATATGTTTAAGTATAAATATAAATTTAATCTAAATTCTAATTTTCATTCTTATGAAACTTGTAATAAAGATACTTTTAGGATTCCGTATAATAGGTTAAAAGTTACTCAGAATTCTAACTCTTTAAGCGTTAAGATTTTTAATTCTTTACCTGTATCAACTATCAATTACATCTTTTTAAAAGAACAATTAACACCTAGAGTGCCACATGTATCCAACATGGATACACATATGACAATGATATAGTGGCCGCGTGTATCCACCGCTGATGCACACGTATTTCTGTATTTTGAGCCGTGTACATATGTACGTATTGGATACATGCCGCCTAAATATCTTTACGGATGCTTAAAGGTAGTGGCCTACAGTACCCAAAACTGTGTTTGGCCTGTGGATATTGCTTTGCTTTGTGCCTATACCATATAACGAAATATACGAAAAAGAAAAAGTTTATTTATTTTATACAAATAACAAATAATATGTAATATGTAATATATTATAACCTGTAAATAAAAAATACTTTATACAAATCAAGATATTTATTACTATATAAAACATTTGTGGGTTTCAAAAAAACAAGATAAACAGTAGAATTTTTCGCAGGTAACACATCTAAATTTACTTTGTTTGGCTTGCGATTTCGCGGCTACTCTCCCATTCTTTTGCGTTATTTTATTATAGCAATTTACACATCGACCTCTTTTTCTGCCAGCACCTTGACTCTGTTCTAAGTAATGTTGGGCTGGAGGGACCTCTCGGACTGTAGGGTCAGCTGTGTCGATTGGGGCATGTAATAATTCTGTTATAAGAATTTCTCTGAATTTTGTAATAGACATAGTATCATTTGCTACTTCTTGGTGTAATATGTAAGCATTTACCAATGCTGTACCCATAAGGAGCTCAATAGCTAATTTCCGGTACCATTTCATGCCTTTCCTCAGAGATGATGAATAGGCTTTCATTTGATCAGAAAGATCAATGAAAGCTTTGCACTTGTTATAATCAGTAACTATTGCTGGCTTTTGTACTTCTCCTCCTCTTTGTTTCACTGTGACAAGTTGATCGTTGTGTTTAGTGCTGAGAACTAGAACGTCTCTCTTGTCCTTCCATTTCAAAACGACAACACATGTATTACTCTCGGCTGAGGCAACTTCGTTCTTTTTTAACTTTTTTGATACAACGTCTTTGGGGTTGAGCTTTCTATTTGTACGCAGTGTTCCTACTAAATGCGTTTTTCTATTCATGAGCGTATGAGCTAGTGCAACACTCGTATAGAAATTGTCGGTATAGAGTGTTCTCCCTGGTCAAGCAGATTCTTTATAAGTGCGAATACTACTCCACTAGCAACCGACTGGCCTTCGACTTTTTCTTTGCCGCAATATACGCTAAGATTATAGGTGTATCCTTTATTGACACATAATTTGAAAAGCTTTATTCCAAACTTGTGGCGTTTGTTTTTTATATACTGTCTAAAAGACAAACGCCCTCTAAACGGCACCAGCGTTTCATCAATACAAAGCTCTTCTTGAGGAATAATAGCAGCTTGAAATGCAAATAAAAGTTTATCAATGAGCGGTTTTATCTTATGAAGGCGGTCTACTACTACTGCTTCATTATCATTGAAATGGATCATTTTTAGCAAGAGCTGAAATCTATTTCTGCTCATCAACGATTTTATCTTATTATAATACAAAAATGATTTCCGCCAATACGCCTGGATACTTGGCAATTGAAACAATCCCATCCAAATAATAATTCCAAAAAATCTTTCGATTTCTTCCGAATTTGTATCTACCCAAGATATTATTCTTGATTTCCGTAAATTATTTTTTTGTTTGCACTGTTCAGCGTATCGATTTGTTTCAGCCACAATATGATTTATGATGTCGTCAGATACCATGAGTTTATAAAAGTCATAAGGTGATTTATTGTAAAAGTGTTCATATATTTCTGCATTTACGCCAGTATTTTGCTCCGTAAATGGAAATGTTTTTAGGTATTTACCTTGGACAGGTTCCCATCTAAGCTAATTTGGACTATCTTCTTCATGTAGGCTATCTTCTTCATCTGAAGATGTATTTGCGTTCAGTTGAAACTTTGAAATAACATCTTCTATTGTAAGTGAGAAGGTGTCTGTATGATTACTGCTCAAGGTGTTAGCACAATCTTTCGAAGTTGATGCTCTACTTGTAGATGGCAAAGATATATCTGTAACAATTGCTTGACATTAGAATAGTGCATTAGAACATTAGAATAGTGTTGAAATATTATTTTTGAAAAGTGTTGTAATAACTACCAAAATTCACAAAATAAACAGATTCTGGAATTTGTTACTAAAATGAGTAAAGTATCCACATTTACCTTCAATAATTGATGCTCTACCAGCTCTAACTTTTCTGCGCTTGAGTTTTATCAAATTTCCAGACGACGAATCACTGTCACTAACACTGCTTTCGCCAGTTTCTATGGAATATTCGTCCGATAAGTAGACATCGCCAAAAAGCGAATTTTCGTCGTCAGACAACATTTCTTGCATCAATTTTTCTAACCGTTTTTGTTCTTTTTCGTATGCCATTGTCACGAATGCAGTTTATTTATCGAGCAAACTGTACTTTTTACAAAAACAACATACCATAACTAACGATACCGGACTAGCTAATGCACATTACTGCAAGACTATAAGTATTACATACAAGTTTCAACCTGAAAAACAATCATGCGCAATGCGTAGTTTGTTTGCTATGTTGTCGCATGTGTCCAATGTGTGTATTCGCGTTGGATATATATATACTACAATAATACAACGGACTTATTGTGGCCGCGTGTATCCAATACGGATACATACTAAAAACAACGTCATATAACAACAAAATTATGTTTTTGCAGATTTTTGTTGAACTAGTATACTACAAAAATGTTTTATATTTATCCTTCTCATTTTGACAGCTTTGGCCTTGGGACCCTATTTTTACGTTACCATGGCGGCACTCAACGTGTTAAAGGAATTTTTACAAATTAATGTGTTCCATAACTTGAATGAATTCTTTTCCTTTGGTGTAAGTATTACAATACTTTTTGTTTTTGCACTAGTGACAATCATCTGGTAGCCAAAAGTTTTATTGGGCACTGCAACAGTGTCTTGCGGATTTCGGAAATTGTAAACTAGGGTGTGCGTATTCAGGTTATCTAAATCAATGTAATTCCCAATATACATACTCTCGTCAGGTGCTCTAACTTTTGTCTGTTTTATATCGCCTCCCAAATAAACGTCCTTAGCGCCATTTAACTTAACGATGCATGCCAAGTATTCGTATGGCATACTAGTAAATTCATCCACTAAAATGCGTAAGCAACCTCTTGTTTCCATTGCTTGGTGTGTCGTTTTAAACAGAAGGTCACGCTCTATTTCATCAGTGCCAACCACCAGGGATACGTGGCGCAACAATTTGTATAGCAACGGGCAGCCAAGCGGCGTTGAAGGCTATGAGTGCCTACACGTACGAATCCAGTCTGTTGCATGAATGTACATATATGCAATTTAAGGCAATTGGGGCGCAATAACCACGTAACCCATCAGTGGATCCCAAGCCATCAAGGGATCGAAGGGAACGTGTGTTATCATCATTTTCTAAAATTATTGAAAAGATCTTGCATAACAGATTTGTCTCCTTCTACAGTAAAAATAATATAATTACAAGCCGTCAGTATGGTTTCTTACAAAATAAGTGCTGTGAAGATGCAATTAATGACTCATTAACTGACATTCTGGAGGGTCTTGACGGCGGGGCACTGGTCTGCGGTGCTTATTTTGATCTAAGCAAAGCATTCGATTTAATTAATCATGATATGTTGTTGCAGAAATTGGAGGGATATGGTGTAAGAGGAGTCGCTTTGAATATATTTCAATCTTATCTGAGTGATAGACGAGCAATTGTCTGTGTAACCAAAACCGTCGATAATATACAGAAAAATTGTTACAGTGAACAGTTATATATTGCTCAAGGTGTCCCTCAGGGATCAATCCTTGGACCGCTACTATTTGTGACATTTATTAATGATTTGCACGTCTCAATTAAAAATTGCACATTATATCAATATGCCGACGATACATCCTGTATAATAGTAAATTCTTCATACGAAACGTTATCGAAAAGTACCAATAGAATTGTATCGGATATGATAACATGGTGTGACAATAACTTACTATGTCTAAACTTAAAGAAGACCTCATTTTTGGTCTATCATACTCAAGGTAGTAGGGAGTCATTGTATGTTAGAGGTCAAGATGCTTCGCTGCCACAGTCTTCTAGTACCAAGTTTTTAGGAGTTACCTTGGATGAGTCAGTTAACTGGCGTGAACATATTGCAGAGATGTCAAAAAAATTAAGTAGCGCTTTCTTTGGGATATACAGCCTAAGAGACTCTGTAAGTTTATCAACTTTGAGAATGTTTTATTTTTCTTTTATTCAATCTCGTATCGGATACGGCATACTGGCATGCGGACAAGCTTCGGGCGTAAAATCACTCTTTGTATTACAAAAAAGATTATCCGTTGCATGCTTTTTTTGCCCTCAAGAACTTCCTGTAGGAGTTATTTTCCGCAGCTGAATATTTTGACAGTGCCATCTATCTATATTTATAAATTAATAAAATTCTACAACCAAAACAAAACTAAATTCACAACTAATGCGGGGGTTTCAAATTCCAGTATGGTGACTAGACAAGCTTCTAGCTTATCAATACCACCACATAAATTAACGCTCTATGAAAAGGGTCCGTACTACGCAGCTATTAAAGCATACAATGCATTACGAGCTCACCTGAGGCGATGTGCAAATGATAGGGTACTTCTTAAAAATGTAAAGGAATATCTGATTAAGGAGAGTTTTTATAGCTTCGAAGAGTATGTAAATTTCCATACACATGTTCTGTGAAGCTCTTTTTTCTCTTGTTTTGTTTGTTCTGTTTTAGATTGGCTTGTTTTAACTTGTGTTCTTTTTACTATGTATCTGCTGACAATGTCTATATCTACATGATCTATGACAATAAAATATATTATTATTATATTATATTATTATTAAAAGGAAGATAAGCTTGCCAAAGAGGCAGCGAAAATGCCTTTCATTAGACCCTATCCCTGTTGTGGGCTGCAAAAGAGCCATCTAAAACAAGTAGTCAACAAATGGGAGGTCAACAGGAAGGTCTCCCACTGGCAGAATACGCCAGGACAAATGCAGGCGAAGGCACTGTTATCCGGATCGCCTAAGACATCACAGTCGCAGCTATCTTTTAACAAAAGGGACCTTAGACTGCTGGCAGGCTTTCTGACAGGTCACGTGGCCCTGAAGTATCACCTACATAAACTCGGAAAAGCTGAAGCTTAAATCTGCCGTCTATGTCAAGAAGATCTAGAGACGTCAGAACACATTTTGTGTAACTGTGTTGCTGCTAGTCACACACGACAACAACACTTCAGTAGGCCATTTCTAACGCCTACTGACATCCGGGACGGAAATCCCAGGCTGATTCTAAGGTTTATCAAAAGCCTGCAATTAGTATAACAACCAGAAGGGCAATGTTACAATAGATCCATGTAGGTCGCGGTGACTAAAGGCAGCAGTGCCATTGCCCACAAATCTAATCTAATCAGTACTAAGTTTGTCTATCTGTTCTTACGAAAGCGTAAAAGTATGTTCAGTTGTAGGGTTATATGCGCGAATCATACGTTGTTTGCCCAATAAAGGGCCTACAGAATAACATAATGGGCACGTTCTTCTTCGTTTCTATGCTCACAGTAAACTCTGGCATCAATTTCTGTTCGCCGTGATAACCTTGTTTGATGTTGATTCTTTGCAGGTGACGATTACTCGGAAACAACACTAACTTATCCGTTAAGTGTCCAGCCATGATCCAGTCTACCAAATCTGTTATTGGAAAAAACAACGTCTAACCGCCGTTTTGAAAAATCTGACTAGCTATCCCATTTACGTCTAAATTCCGCTCGACAACTAGTACGCAGAAACTATGTACACGATGTTTTGGCAAGGACCATTTTGATACCAATTCTTTGGTGACAAGACTAACACCACCCATGCGTCTAGTATGCCATGACAGAATGCCATTGTACAATAGTATTGTCAATAAATACTCGGCGGTCGGTTTTCAAAGCCTTAACGCGTAGTGTTGCGACAATCTGTGAAAGCGCAGGACGTACAATTCTATCGTAGTCTTTGTTTTCTTTGCCCTATACGTAATAATTTATGTTTGGGTTATTATATTTTTTGATTTCACGCATTGATGCACCAATTGCAAGTGTACGTTCATTTGTGTTGCCGATCTCTCTTTCGCTCTTTCGTATATTTCTCTTACTAGGTCACGCATTACGACCAACATTGGATGGTCGTTTGTGACAGTTTTCCCAGCTGAGATAGCTCTGATAGCTCTCTTGCCGCAACAAATAATCTACAATTATTAATATTTTCTTTCAATAAATGGATGGAGCCAATACAATCGTCATACGTCTGTGTCGTTGCCTTCTATTAAAGTTGCATGCTTCCATCACATCTCTATCATCGGTTGATGACATTTTCGCAGTTAAATAAAAACGTACTTACGCGATGCAAAACATTAGATAAATAAACCGTTTGGTAGTTTGCATGTCGATTGTCGTCATTTGTAGTTTGCATGCATTCGACAAATGACGCCTCAGTGGACAGTAGCCCTTAGGATTTCTTGGAATGGTGTATTCAATTTGAATACGTTTTGCTTTGCAGCAGGCTTTAAAATCAGTTGAGACATATTCCCCTCCATTATCACATCTGAAACGTGATATTCTGCTCCTAAATTGGGCTTTAACAAGAGCTTCATACTCTTTAAATTTTTGTATAACTTCACTTTTTGTTCGTATTAAATAACAATGTGTAAAATGTTAGTAGTAATCGACAAAAATTACATAATATCTCATACCTTAATTTGTTGGTGGTGTTATTGGTAATACTCTTTTGGGTTTTTTCTCTTCTGGAATGGAATGCATTTCTTGTTTGATTACCTCTCAGGCATACATCGCAGAGGCTTCTGGCTGGATACAGGGATGAATTACCCATTCGTTTGTGCCATAAATGCATATTCTCACTAATATTAGTATTGAAGTTCTTTGGTTTTACTACTAGCATATATAAATTTACAACTAGTTTTCGTCAGCTAATACCTTAGCGTTGCTCATAATTTTTACTGTTCCTTTCTCGAATACGACTTGTAGTCATTGTTCTTTTATTTTTCGAACACATACCAAATTATATGCAAAGTCTCCATATTCTATGACATTTTCAATTTTTATCGGTACAGCATTATCACTCTCGGCATGTAAAGTGCCAGATTTTTGTGCTCAAATTACTTTTCCCTTTTTTTGCCACATTTATGGAAAAATGCACTCTTTGGACATTAATGAGATATTTTCCAACAAATGGGTTTACTAATATAGTATGTCGATATATTATATATATGTATATCTGTAGTTAGACAACTGTGTTTACCTGGATGTTTGTGCGCCTGTGTCAATGTGTATATATAAATGTATGTTAGTCGTAAGTTGCTCTCTTCTCCCAAATACACTTTTAAGTAAAGACGTGTCTCTTAATTTATACCTGCAAACATTACAACTTGCCGACGAGGTACATCGAACCACATATGTGCAATGGCAGCCTTTGGCAATTTAAGGGAATTTTCGATGACAAGTTTGGATTGGTCGATTTACAAGGCAAGATTGGAACAATATTTTATTGCAAATAATATCCAAGATGCAGAGGTTAAGCGCGCCTTGCTATTAAATGCGTGCGACGAAGAAGCGTATGGACTAATCTACGGATTATGTTTGCCGTCAAAGCCGGAAAAGAAAGCGTACCAGGGATTAATAGAAACATTTCGAACATTCGATAAACATTTTAAATCCGGTATAAGCGTGTTTGCAGAGAGATCTAAGATTTATAATGCTACGAAAAGTCAAGTGGAAACGGTAGCAGAATGGGCCGCACGTGTGCGTAACCTAGCAGCTAAATGTGGATTCGGAAGCGAATTGGACGTAGTGTTACGTGACAAATTCATCATGGGGTTAGATAGAAGAGGCATTATGCAGCGGTTGTTCGAAGAGGGAGTATCCCTTTCTTTCGATAAAGTAATCGAAATCGCAAGTGCACAAGTAGGAAAAACGACAGAGATAGAAGTGAAAGAAGTACTTTTTACGTCCCCCCATGACACCAGAAGAGTTGAGCGGAAGAGAGAGAGCGTTACAGGACCGAGCCGATCAAGAGCCGAGAAGGACGGAACGGAAAGCGTGGTTTGCCCGATCTGCGGAAAAAGCGAACACATTGAAGATAAGTGTTATTTTAAAAACTATTATTGTAATATTTGCAAACGTAAAGGTCATTTAGCTAGGGTATGTAGAAATAAACGACATTTTTATATAAAGAATGAACAAACAATGATTGCCAATGATGAGAATGATAGCATTGATTCTGTCGAACATATGTTTAACCTTCAAACTCAAACTGATAGTATATTCATTGAAATTAAAATAAATAAACAAAGTTTTAAGTTTTTGTTAGATACGGGCGCATCAATTTCAGACATTTCGGATGATTTTAAGAGAAACTACCTTGCTAATTACGTCATTCAGACAACCAACAAAACTTTAGTTACTTATACCGGGTCTATAATCCGGCCTTTAGGTTATGTTGAAGTAAACATTGCATTTAGAGGGCAGACTCATGCAATTAAATTATTTATTGTAGACGGGGGTGGTCTTCCACTGTTGGGAAGAGATTTCTTTAGGTTATTTGATTTTTCTATAAGCAATATGCGTGAAAATAAGTCATTGTTTACGTTTAAAATATCTGAACGGGATAGTGTGATAGAAATTAAAGCTAAATTAGTTTCCCAATTTTCTAATTTATTTCCTACTAATGTAGGTCGTTTTACGGGAGGTCAATTACATTTATCTGTACAGGAAGGAGCCAAACCAATATTTCGGAAACCGAGGTCTGTTCCTTTTGCATTACGTGAGGGAGTGGAGACCGAGTTAAACCGGTTGATCTCTGAGAGAGTTCTTGCTCCGGCGTCTTTCAGCCCATGGGCAACGCCTATTGTGCCAGTACTTAAGAAAGATGGAAGTGTCAGAATATGTGGCGATTACAAAGTAACATTAAGGGCCAGTCTTTCCATCTCTTAATAAAGTTCCTAGTAACGTTATTTAGCAAATAACTTTGTTTTACCATCTTTCCACCTCAAAATAACTATTAACTACCTAATAAGCATGTCTATCTGGCAAATAAGTTATAAGCTGCTTGAAGCTACTATTAAAATTTAATAAGTACTTTTGCGCCGCCGAAGTACATAAGTATACCTAGCTTATCAGTGTTGATAGTGTTTTGTTACGTGTAAATTAATAAGCCATGGATATTATTGATGATTTTGAAGAATTATTTGAACGAGATTTGGTAGAAATTGTCGAAATAGTTAATCTAGACCGTCATGTGTATACTGTACGTCCGCGAACAGACCATTTCAATAATTGGAACGACAGTGAATTTATTCAACGGTTTAGGCTTTCAAAGCATTCTGTACAAGAAATATTGGGACAGATAGAAGAAACTTTAAGGCATCGTACAAACAGGTAATTAACAAAGAAAATGGTTTTAAATTTTTAGATATAGCTAATTTTGCAGGAACCGGGCTGTTCTACCACTACAGCAGTTGTTGCTAACGTTACGGTTTCTTGCAACTGGAAGCTTTTACATAACAATTGCAGATTTTGGTGGTATCCATAAGTCAACAGCTGCAAACATTATTCAGAGAGTAATAACTGCATTATCAGAATTACGGCAACATTACATAAAATTTCCACAATCTTTGGAAGAAAAAAACTCTACTGCAGTGCAATTTTCACATATTGCAAGATTTCCTAGAGTTGTAGGATGCATAGATTGTACACATATAAGGTTACAATCACCTGGTGAGTACTACACCTTGAACTTTAGATTGGTACAATTGTATTTCTATAAAATTGAAGTTGATAAGGTGTCAGTAAGTATACAAATGTTGACTGTTTACTGATTTGTTATAGGTGGAGCAAATGCTGAATACTTTAGGAATAGGAAAGGATATTTCTCTTTAAATGTCCAAGTTATTTGCAATGCAAATAACACAATAATTGATATAGTGGCACGATGGCCAGGGTCAGCCCATGACACTCACATTTTTAATAATTCCTCAATAATGATGCGATTTGAAACAGGGGAAATGGGAAATCTATTGCTGTTAGGAGATAGTGGTTACCCTTTGCTGTCATATTTAATGACACCAATTGCCCAACCAGCAACTGAAGCAGAGAGACTATATAATGAGTCACAAATTCGAACCAGAAATGTGGTAGAACGGACCTTCGGTATTTGGAAAAGACGTTTTCCTATATTATCAATAGGCCTCAGGTGTCGCTTGCCTTTGGCACAAAAAATTATAGTTACAACAGCAATTTTGCATAACATTGCATGTAGAAATAATGATGATGTACCTCTCGAAGCGCATGCAGTAGAAGGAATACTTGGAGAAGCTCTGCAAGAAGACCCTGCTATAGCTAGACAAGAAAATAATATTGTCCGCAGGACATTAATACAATACTTTGCATCTTTATTGTAAATAATAAAGTTATTTTGTTAAAATCACTTCAGATTATCTAAAATATTGCTATTTTTATTTTAAACCCTTTTTGGTGATTTTTTATTTCACTTTCCAGTGTATATTAGAATTATTATAGCCCAATTATGTAACAATATCTTAATTTTACTTTCAAAGTGCCTTTTATGTTTTCTTATTTTATATCGACATATAATAAATTGAAGAAAGAAATTAGTGTTATTTAATAAAATGCTATATAATACTGCAATTTTTTATTTTTACCTTCGACTAACATAAAATATATATAACTTCAACTTATACCTATACATAATTTTTTTGTATAAATGAAAAATAAACAACATACATATTATAATAAACATTACTGCAGCTGCTTTTCTTTTATTAAAAGATCTGCCTCTTCATTTTCAATTTTCAACAACATCCATTGTACATGTAAATCATGTTCCTTTTGTTGCCTTTCGTTTGTATCCAACAGTAATTGCTGTTGCAAATTTAAATTCTTCATTATCATATCATGTTGTAGCTGTTCTCTTTGATCACGGTCTAGCAAAATTTTCTTTTGCATGTCTGCAAACTCTTGTTTTTGCAAAACCTCATGTTCTGCTATTTGAGTTTGCAGTTGTAGCAATTCTTTTCGTGAATCAGTAAGAGAATCTATTTTTTCGTTTAATGTGTGCTTGCCTACTCGTTTTTTCTGTGGAGTACCCAAGGATGTATGTTTTTTTCTCTCAACTGCACTGGGTTCCACGAACTCCAATTGCTTACTAAATGGTGCTCGTCCTGTAAAACAATATATTTTTATTTTACAATTTTATTACTTATTTATGCAATATATTAACTACCGTGGTATTATTTTTTTGCTGTGTGGGTGTAACGTCTTCAACTTCCATTACTATTGGCTCGGAAACCTCTTGATATATTTCAGCTTCTTCTAATATATCACCGCTCAATAGTATGCCCTGTGTTTCTCTAGTGATAGGTTCACTTACCTCTGTGGTACAGGAAGCTGTAGAACATGTATGAATTAAAATTGATATAGATTTTAAAAATAATATTACTTACAAGGTAAAATAATATCTGAATCGTTCCCTCCCGCTGCTGGTAATCCATGAACACTTAAAGTCATAAATTGTAATAATTTTTCTTCACAATCACTTAGTGGTTGTATATTAGGAGCACCTCCTCCTGTTTTGAATACCTCTAATTTATTTTTGGTTTGTTTTTGTTTCAAACCTCTTTTAATGCCATCATATTTTAGCCTAAGCACCTTTGCCGTTCTATGAATGCCACCAGTTATTGCGTTAAATTCTACAGCAATCTCTGCCCATGCTTTATCTTTTTCCTTCCACATTGCTCCATCTGTTTGTTTATTTTCAATTATTTTGCTATATTTTATAGCAACATCCACGAGGTGCCTTATTTCCAACTCTGTAAAGTTTACCGCTCGTTCTCGTTTCTTCTTTTGCGCGGACTCCTTATCCATACTTATATTTATTCGTTAATTAAACATACCGATTAACTTTAGTTTTAACAAAATCGAATCTGACTCGTTTTACTGTTGTTGACTTAACGCACCCTGTTATAATTGTAACACACATACAACCTGTATACTACAGCTACAACGAGTATATTTTTGAGGTTAAGTTTTAAGAAAAGATAAATAACATTACATCCTTCTCTTACCTATAGTACAACGTAGCAGTATCTCTTTCTAAGATACATACACTCGATGCACACTGAAGTTGTTTCGGACAGTTGCTGGTTAATTTTAGATACCAACGTCAAGAAAAATTGTTGCCCGAAACCACCCGGAACGTTATTTGCCTAATAGTTATTTGGAAGTTTGAAAATGTTGAAAAGACGCTCACATATAAACTAGCAAATAAAAGTACATAATAAAGTTATTTGTCAAATAGTTATTGGGTACTTTATTACGAGATGGAAAGACCGGCCCTAAATAAAGTATTATTAGTAGATAAGTACCCATTGCCTCGCATTGAGGAACTTTTTTCGGAATTACAGGGTGGTATCAAGTTTACTAAAGTTGATTTGTCTCATGCCTATCAGCAGGTTGAATTAGATAATGAATCAAAATTATTAACCACTATTAATACACATAAAGGGTTATTCACTTACAATCGTTTACCCTTTGGTATCGCGAGCGCACCTGCAATGTTCCAACGTATTATGGAACAAGTTCTTTCGGGTCTAGATGGAGTAGTTTGTTTTTTGGCTGATATTTTAATAACCGGGCGAAATAGGTCAGAGCACATTAATAGAGTTCACGAAGTATTCACGCGATTAGGCAATAATGGCTTGACAGTTGCCCTGAGTAAGTGTGATTTCTTTAGTAGTTCGATTCATTATTTGGGATATACGATAGATAGAGACGGACTGCATGCAAGCCCAGATAAAGTAAAAGCAATCCTAGAGGCATCGATTCCTCAAAATGTAAATCAATTAAGATCATTTTTAGGTTTTGTTAACTTTTATAATAAATTTGTTCCTATGGCATCTACAGTACTTCAACCATTATATAATTTACTGAAGAAGGATGTTAAATTTATTTGGACTAAAGAATGCTCAGAGGCTTATGAGAGAATTAAAAGTCTTATCAGTTCAGCACTTGTTTTAGCTCATTATAATCCCGATTTGCCAATTAAGCTAGCGGTTGACAGTTCTTATTATGGAGTAGGGGCGGTTATCTCGCAATGTCACGGCAAAAATGATGAACGCCCTATTGGTTTCGCATCTTTAACCTTATCGGAATGTCAGCAAAAGTATTCACAAGTTGAAAAAGAAGCTTTGGCTATTGTTTTTGGAGTTAGAAAATTTTATCAATATTTATACGGTAGGAGATTTACACTCCAGACCGATGCTAAATGTTTAGTAAAGTTATTTGGGGATAAAAAGGGTATACCTATTTTAGCAACTAATCGGTTACAACGATGGGCATTGATACTCTCAAATTTTGTGTTTGTTACCGAGTACGTAAAATCACAGAATAATAAAGCTGATTATTTTTCTCGTTTACCCTTGGGTAATAAATCGGAAGAGTTCGATATTGAAGTGTCATAGTTGAATTTTGTAGCCTCAAATTCTGACATACCAATAGGTTGGGAACAAAGTAAGAAAGAAACCCTTAAGGATAAGATTTTAGTAAAGATATCTAAATTTGTAGATTCAGGTTGGCATAAGAAAGTTAAGTCAGAGTATAGACCATATCAGTATTATAAAAATAGTATTGGTGTTGTTGATGGGTGTTTGATGCTGGGTCACAGGATTATTATTCCCTCGTCATTACAACGAAATATTCTGCAGCTTTTGCATTCTACCCACATGGGTATGGTAAAAACTAAAAGTTTGGCTCGTTCTTATGTGGTGGGCGAAAATGAATAGCGACATTGAAACTATGATCAAAGCATGTAATGAATGTTTATTAACTCGTAGTGAGCCTCCGAAGGCTGTTTTGGAAACGTGGACTTATCCTGAAAGACCTTAGGAAAGAATACATATTGATTATTTGGGACCTATATGTAATAAATACGTCTTAGTAATTCTTGATGCACATACTAAATGGTTAGAAGCAATAATTATACATAATACTAAGTCAATTACCACTATAAATAGTTTAAGAGATGTTTTTTCTAGATTCGGAATACCTTTCTCTTTGTTTTCGGATAACGCCACTAGTTTTAAATCGGAGGAACTTCAAACGTTTTTATCTAAAAATAATATAGATTTTAAGGAAATTGCTCCTTTTCATCCAGCTTCTAACGGTCAAGCTGAAAACGCGGTGAAAACGGTTAAACATGCTTTGCTTAAAATTCTAAATGAAGGTTCCTCGGTTGATCTTAATCTTAAGTTAAATAATTTCTTATTGTCATACAGAGTTACTCCGTATTGTTCTACTGGAAAATCACCTGCACAATTAATGTTTAATAGAAATATTAGAACTGTATTAGATTTTGTAAATAATAATTTAAATATTGTGAATCCTAGTGTTAATGATAATGTTCAAAGTAAAATTGTTACAAGTCAAAGGATCAAATTAAACATTTCAAAGGTAAAAGAAATAAAATGTATAACATAAATGATACCGTAGCTGTTAGAGATTATAGAGTTGTAAATAAACCCTCCTGGATCAAGGGTATAATTAGGAAGAAAATAGGAACCAGGACTTATTTTGTTTTTATACCAAGTTTAAATAAAACATGGAAAAGACATGTAAACCAAATTATAGACTACACTTTTTCAATTGATACGGATAGGGAAACTCAAGAATTCTCAAACAAAGCTAAAGCATGTACAGTAGATAATAAAAATTCTTGTCAAATAGTTGTAGATTCACCAAGACGGAGTAAAAGAAATATCGATAGGATTAAGTATTATTGATGTTTAGTGTAGGTGTTATTCATGTAATATTGTAAATATTACTAGGAATAAATTATTGGTGACAAATTTAAGTTGGTAATCTTTTAAAACTTACAAACGTGATAATTTGAACCTATGTTCTCAACATGTAAGAAACTAATATTTAACAATTAATGTTTATAAAGATAACGTATTAAGAAGTGATTTTTCATATAAAATAAATATGTAGTACAACTAAACGAATAAGTGGATTTTCCAAAGGTAAGTTTAATTTGGATGATTCTCTCTAACTTGTTGTCTCTTTGTTTCCGTGGATGCCTGTTGCGTGACTGTGTAGATTTTGTTATCGATGGTTTTGATGATGGTTTCGATGTCTTCTTGTCGCTGTTTGTTTACCTCTTCTTTGTGTTTGGTCATTTCAGTCTCGATGGTGTTATTGAGGCTGTCTCTTAGCTGCATCTGATCAGCGCACAAGGTGTGTATTTGCGCGTTGATATTGAGATGTATCTCATCGATTTTCGCATCAAGGCGCTCACTCGTAGCCTTGATATTTTCATTTGTAGCTTCGCTTGCTGCTTGTATGTCTGATTTTAACTGTGTACTTGTGGTTTGTAGTTTCTTGTATGTAGTTTGTTGGCCTGCTTGTATGTCTGCTGTTAACTGTGTGCTTGTGGCTTGTATGTCTACTTTTAACTGTTCACTTGTAGCTAGCATGTTTGATTGTAGAGCTTTTAACATTGAGGCGATCTGGTTCAAGTCTACCGTGGCGTCTCCTGAAGATGCTGAACGTCGGTGTCTTCTTTCCATTGTGGTGAGATGTCGCGTAACTTGGCTAGATCGTTTAGTTTTCTGATTAGCAACTCGGTACTATTCTGCTGATGGCTATAACGTCTCGCTGGGAGTGTTTCTCAAAATCTCTTTTCTTTTTCAGATACGTTCGGGAAGGTGTTGTGTAAATGTATGCGTAGTGATGTGTTACAAATGGTTTTTTTTACGAGAAACAAATGTTCAAAGGTACACACAAAATTAAATAAACAAGAAACAATAAATGTATAACAATGTAAATAAATAAATAAACACAATGGGTTGTTTTATTTCAATAATAAATATTTTCTTTAAAATTTTCCTTAAATTTCTTTTCAGTAAATTTGTCTACTACGGACCTGTGTTTTTAATTGCAAATCTGCATTTCAATTGTGTGTGTTTGGTTGCCTATGGTTGAGATTACGAGTCTAATTCAGGCCTCACGTTCTGGGCGCCAAACTGTCCTGGACTGCTTTCTTTGGACAATTGTGAATTAATTTGTTTCAAAACTCTTTCCCAGGGTTCAGGTGGATCGAAGACTCTTTTTTCCATACACACACAATTAAAAGACAGGTTTTGTACATTAACAAAATTTAATTTTTATTTAAATAACGCGCCTTAATACTAGGAATAAATTTTTGGTGACAAATTTAAGTTGGTAATCTTTTAAAACTTACAAACGTGATAATTTGAACCTATGTTCTCAACATGTAAGAAACTAATATTTAACAATTAATGTTTATAAAGATAACGTGTTAAGAAGTGATTTTTCATATAAAATAAATATGTAGTACAACTAAACGAATACGTGGATTTTCCAAAGGTAAGTTTAATTTGGATGATTCTCTCTAACTTGTTGAGTATTCTGTTTTATTTAACTAATTGAGGTTAACTAGTCGTTATACACTTGAGTTTAATTTGCTTTAATACTTTCTTTTATATAACCACTTATCTGTTAAGAGGTCCGTTCGAGTGTGTCTCAGTCGGGAAATGATCAGGATCGGGTATTGGCTGGATTCTCCCCGTATGATCTGGAAATTCAAGCTGGAGGGATTTTCATTCTCCTGACGTGGAAGAAATTCTTCGGAATCTGCCTCTGAATGGACAAAGGTCTGGATCTTGGTAGCTCAGGGTATTATTTTGGAAAAATCTTGGTAAACAATTTAATTAAATTGTTTGTCTCCCTTCGGGAATAGGAGATTTAAGTTTAAATGGGTCTCGGAAAAGGGAAATATAATAATTTTATTATAGGTAAATTTATGTTTTAATATATTGTTTACGTTTTAGAGATGAAATTAACATAGGTCTGGATTCGTGCGTTGTTCGGACGCTTCTGTTTTTAATATCTTTTTCAAGAAAGCTTTTTTTTTGTGATTTATGGCTGTCAGTTATTTGGATGAAAAATGTCGATTTATACTAAGAAATTGGCACAGATGAAATGGGTTCTCAAATCCCTGGAATTAATGTGAAGTTATCTTTGGAAATTGTATTAGGTGATGTCACGTAAGTAATTGGGTTATCGTCGCTGGTTTGCCATTTTGAAAATGTAAATTTATCGAAATGTCAGTTAGATTAAATGTCCGATCTGTCATTCATGTCGACAACTTAAATCTAGTTTATCTTAATTTAACTAAATGGTTGCTTAATGTAATTTTGGCAATTTTAATTCTGTTTATTGACATTTTTTTAATTTAAATTTCTTTTAATTGCTATTCCCTATACGTATAGGCAACTTATCTTACATATCCAGTTTAAATGTAATGATCCATTACAATATATATATTTTTTTTAAAGGAGGGAAGAATGTAGTATGTGGATATATTATATATATGTATATCTGTAGTTAGACAACTGTGTTTACCTGGATGTTTGTGCGCCTGTGTCAATGTGTATATATAAATGTATGTTAGTCGTAAGTTGCTCTCTTCTCCCACACTTACACAAATACACTTTTAAGTAAAGATGTGTCTCTTAATTTATACCTGCAAACATTACAACTAAGTAGTTTGTGGAACCAGAATCCAGAGTTTTTTTGTGCATTCTTTTGAAATGGTCTTCCGAATTGCCATTGTTTTCTGCTGTTTGCCAATGCCACCTGCTCATTGCTAGTTTCCAAGGTAATTTTGTTCTCTTCTTGACAAAATAAAACGTCTATCGCTGTAGTGATAGCACTGTATGATTCAGGCATGACTGACAGTAACTGAGTTATAACTTCACTCGTTTCAATTTTTCCACGTGTATTTTTCAATTCGGATACCGTCTGTTCATATTCCACAAAAAAATTACTTAAAGAACCTGCACCTGTATATTTCATGGATCGTAATTTTCTTTGCAGCTGTACTTGTGTAGCTAGACCTGTTTTAGAATATATGTCACTGTTAGCGACCAGAAGAATGTAGGGACTTTTTTTGTTTTAAAAAAGTGGGTTGGTAGTGTTATGGTGTTTACAGCGTAACGGTGTTAGATACAGAGAAAGATTTATGTATTTTGTGTATGTTATGTATTAAACGTAATTTAAACAATTACATGTTCAACAAAATATGTGTATGATACAGGCAATGCAAGCGACACAAACAGAACGAGACTCTGTACGAAACTTTAGCATTATGCCGGACTTAATAAAAACAGTTGCATATTTCAACACAACGAAAGCAAGCAATGGTTGGAGACAATAGAAAGCATGATGACGTTACATAAATGGCCGGAAGAATTTATTTTTGAAACTGCTCGATCACATTTGAAAGGATCTTCCTTAGATTAGTAAATAAATCAAGAACACATATAATAAAAGATTGGAATAGTTTTGTCATACAATTGAAAAAAACATGGATAACCGAATTAGTTTAACAGAAAAATGGAAACAAATGGGATCTCGAGTTCAATCGAAGGATGAAGATATAAATTCCTACTTTCATTCTAAGGTATGTTTATGTAGAAAACTTTATCTTAGTACAAGTGAAATAAAAGAGCAGATTTTGTGGGCCTGTGGTCCAAAGACTTATGTATGTAATACAATGTTAACTAGGGAACACAGTGATCTCGATGAATTGCTTAATGATATACTGTTATGCGAAAGAATCCACATGAGTAGACAGAGTAGAATCAAATATACCAAAGTAGATTCTAGCAAAAAATACGGCATTCTGATGCTGAAAAAAAGCTACGGTACAAAATATGCAACGAAATGAGTATAAAGAACTGAAATGTTATAACTGTAGGATACTTGGCGATATATCTCGCAACTGTCCAGAATCACAAAAGGCATATCGATGTTATAAATGTAATAATGACGAACATATTGCTAAAAACTGTGAACAAACTCAAAAAGGTGATGTGAAACTAGTAAAAGGAGAAAATGGTGGAGGTACCATTACAAAGTATATTAACGAAATACTTCTAAATGGGTGTCAGTATATAGTCAAAGCTTATAGACTCAAATGTTGCACGGCTAGCTATAGCGTCTCAGGATGGGGTAATCAAAGAGGCCTCAGTATTTTTGCAGATATGGTGGCGAAAGAACAAACAAGGAAAGTTTGATTTTTTTACAAAACAATATATTTAAAAATCAATAGGAGAACATCTATTTGTTTACAAATATAAACAGCAAAGCTGAGATAATACCAAAAATATAACTAGACAGAACTTAAGATGTTTCTGCATAAACTCAAATATCTAGTATCTATGACAGTGAAGCTGACCATAAAATAATGAGATAGAATTAAAAAGAATTTAAAACTGTTGAATATCTGATACGCGAGGTGCAATATTGCGTGTTCCACCTGATACATATGTGTATTCTGCTTCCAGCGTTGATTCCCCCGGGATCCAGTCGAATCAGCACCGGAGCCTGTAGTTCGGTTAATCCTCGTTGGTGGACAGCAAGTCTCCCCGCGTGGTGATGTGTATCATGAAAATTTCAAAATTGTATGAGTAAATATCTGTATCAATGTTTATTAAAAAGGCAATCATTTACGAATCAGCCAGCTCTGAGCTGATTGATTCGCAAATGCATTCCAACCTGGCGCTAATTTGCAAATGATAATTATTCTTGATAAAGGAAATATTTAATATGGTTTGTGTCAAATAAGGTGATCTAAAAAGTTAATGAAATCGGTAGAAACCAAAAAGGATAATTTAAAAGCTTTACTGTATGTTAGATTATGAAAGGATCGTCTCCAATACGTTAATTAAAATGCTCACGCCCGCAATGCATATATTTAAAAGAGAAAATTTAAATTGAACAATACTTACATAAGCAATAAAATAGACAAATAATGTCTGTAAATTATAATATAGGAGACTATGTTATGATAACAAATCATATTACCGCAGCCGGTATAAACAAGAAGCTCGCACCCAAATTCAGAGGGCGTTATGAGGTAAGCAAAGCTCTACCTAATGACAGATATGTCGTGAAAGACATCGAAGGATTTCAAATAACGCAAAAACCATATGAGGGAGTAGTCGACGCACACAACATGAAACAAGGAGATAGTCCTGGCACGGATAATGTTCATGGTTCTATGGAAAATTCAATGTAGTTTAGTACGTGGTACGTAGTTGTACGTGGATAATGTTATGACTTCAGTTGATGTTTTATGTTATGAGCCCATTATACATGAATAATGATTATTACTGTATTACTTACGTTACTTTTGCGTAGATAGGTACATAGAGTTTTATGTGCTCTTGTATTAGATTAGGTTGAATTATGTACCATTAAGCTAAATACTTATGATAAATTAATTTTGTACACAGTTAGAATTCGTTAGTCATTGTACGACAATATTGTGTGCAGAGATCGAGGTCGATCTCAAGTCAGGTTGACCGAGCTGTAAGGAATTATTTTAAATTTAAGCTTGCCGCCTAATAAAAGGCAGCTGGCAATAGACCAACGAGTTAAAAATATACAGGAGAGAGTCATATGAAATGAATTTTATTGACGAAAGTGGTAACTTAATATGGCTGCCGCAATACATAGGCGTACTTAATTGTCTTGTATACGAAATTTCCGTTTTAGACGCAGATATTAAAAATATACAATCATATTCCAAATAAATTCAATGGAACTTCTTTCAATATGTTTAAAATATGTATCTTTAAAGAATATTTTAATATCCCAATGTCTCTATGAAATAGATGATTTTTTCAAAATTATAATGTGATTACATTTTTGTATTGTTAACCAATGATTGTATTTATTGTACTACTGAATTGTAAACAAATTAGCAATCCTAGAAAACCTATTTTTCTATTAGCATGAATTAATCCCTCTCCACTTCCCAACTTTAAATTCAACACAAAATGTGACAGTTCATTCTTGAAATCTATAATACTTTCAACATTATGTTTATTTAATGCTTGCTTGAACTCAAATGCAGCAATTTTATGTGAATTTAGAATATCAAAAGCATCATTCATAATTTTAATAAATTTGATGGTTTCAGTACAATTTTTAAAAGCTTCTAGTTTCAAGTTGTTTTTGCAATATAAAAGTGAATCAGCTACAGAATTGCTTAGCAACTGTGTTGCTAATTTAATCTTCATTTTCTGTTTAAAAAAGTTGATATAGGACCGACGTCATTTATTAGCTAAATGTAACCCTTCCTGTTCTTGAAGTTGGTTTAATTTTTCTAAATAACCGAAATCAATTATTTTTTCATAGTTATTTAACGTTTTCCTCTCCACAAAGGTGTTTCTAACAAGTTTCACCATGTGACCTGGGTCAGGATATATATTGTTCTGTCACAAACGACAGAAATGAAAGATTGAAATTATTAACACAAATATAATAATAAAATTGTACAAAAAGTCTTAAAATTATCCCACCCTCTTTCTTACCTTGCTAATTATATGTGTGTGTGTGTGCGTGTTTATTTTGTTATTCTTCTTTAGCTAATCCTCTTCAATTTCCCTTTAAGTTCGCTCGTCCTGATGAGTTGTTGTCTATTCTTTCTACTTTTAATTTCTTCTTTCTTTTTCCTGACACCCACTTATCACTTGTAGCGTGTTTTTGTATAAATATCAAATCGTTCTTATGCGGTTTTATGTTAAATTTTAATTTTTAGTGACTGTTTCTTACTGTCAAAAAATAATCTGTTTACATCCACCTGCTGCTGCTCCGAACTACCAAAACTGGCGCACAGTGGTCCGGATTACAAATCTAACTGTACTTTATTATGTGACATGTTGAAGTCAATCATTTGCACAAGTATATCAATTATATATGCATTTAATAAGGTATTGACAATATACATGGTACTTATAAGCTACTTAAAATAAAATTAAACTTCTCCTTCGCCTTCTTCTGAATCTTCCTGGCTGCTTTCGTTTAGTACAGTAGGAGCTTTCAGCAACCTAAGTACTCCTGCCGGCAGAGACTTGTCGGACCTTTGTGGTCTCTTCATACGAAGACTACTTATAACTGGATTGGAAGACAAGAGGAGCATATGGACTATATCTTCCAGGGTTTCCGTTCTCGAGCATTTCCTTGTATGGTACTCTCTATACCTTTTACTGTCCTTGTTCCTGGCCTCCTGCGCCTCCTCCGAGAGAAGCCCAATGGGTAAGACTGCTGACCTTATAATAATGCCTCCATGCATTAAAATTTTATGCACGCTTTGAGGCATATAGTACCACGCATATTTATCTACATATAATACGGCTGTATCTTGACAGTATGCTTCAAATAATTGGCTATCGACTTCCAACCCACAAGCGATCGTCCTTAGGATGATGTCAAACCTCTTTATGAGATCCACATCGATTCCGGTGATGTCAGAAGATAGTGCAGGATCAGCGAAGAATCGGCGGGCAGTATTACCATCATTGGTTGTACCGAACCCTTGTTTTGGAATGTCGATCAGCAATCCCATCTCTTGTCTAAACCTCTCTTGAATACTTCTTTTTCTTGCATCTACACTTGCCTTGTCAGCTTTCTTGACTTGCCAGGATTTTATCTCTAGTCTGTAAGATATATGTAGTAGACATTCAAATGTTTTTATCCAGGCATGTAGGCTGGAAATACCTAAGCGTAACACGGATTCATTGACCTGTCGTTCTCGTGCGGTTGTCAAGTCATTCATTTGTTTAGGGGTAGCTCCACAAATGTAACAATTTTGATTTGCTTGTTCGGCTAAGGCACTACATGTTTTACCGTCGATCATAGTGAGATTTAGGTTTGCCCCAATTAATATTTGACGCCCACCGACTTCAACAATAGTTTTGGTCAAATTGCTGATTTCTTGTTCAATTTTTGCTACTTCTTCGCGGATTAGTTGGGAAGTTTCTTTTTTGAACATTATTTTTATCGGCCGGCAATATTGAGTGGAGGATGAACGATTATTTCGCCACAGTTCTGTCCTATCACTTTCATTGTTCATTGAGATAGCAATCATTTGTAGTGGGACCAGTGATACCGTGAACAAAAAAGCATCGTCGCTGAGCTCATTTTCATTTGCAGTAAAACGCTGTTTGTACTGGCTTTGTGACGAAGCGCCATCGCACCCCCATTTAAATATTATTTTAACTTCGGTGTCTTCATTAATCTTAACCTGATTAATGACTTCGTGCTGAGCAGACACCAACCTCTTGACAGTGTGATCTATTAAAGATTGAAGTTTTATCTGTCCTACAGCCTCGCCGATTATAACGTCTTCTGGATAACACCGTCTTTTAGCTTCAAGTAACTCGTGGTAACTAGGACATATATCAGCATTGTGGAGTTTACATGTTTGTCTGATTGCCAGGTACTGGGATTTCGTCATTTTCTGGTCGATATACAGAGCCAGAGCTTCGTCGACTGGTATTTTTGTGGGCATTTTCGTAGGAGACAAAAACGATTTTTTTATCCTTGTAGCTCTTTTGGGTGAACATTCAGAAACCTGTTTCACCATCTCCGCAGCATCTCTTCTTCCTTGTGCTCGCAAACTAATTTGCGTTGCAAGAGCAAGTTCTTTTCCACTTGCCATAGTTAAAAGTGGCATAACTTTTCTTCTTTTGACTCTATCATCGCACTCTTCAAACGGCTTCTTAGGGCGACCGGCAGGTGTATCACTACAGCTGGCGCGCGCAGACGGTTGATCACGATTTTTAGATACGTTATCAAAAGAAACTTTCCCTCCTAACCATTGTTCGTTTTTAGATAGAAAATTGTTCAGAACATAATGAGAGCTTATCCACTTTTTCTTCAGCTGTGCACAAAAGTTACGTAAACACACTTTTATTATCTTCTTGCTGCTATCATCATAGTCATTAATATCACTATTATTGTCCAAGTAGTTCGATACGTAATGTTTCTTCGCTCTAAGATGTCTTCTCTTCGCCATACACGAAACACCTCATTTCGCGGTATACCACTTGCGATCACTAAAACAAACATAAATGTTTTTTATGGCTGTATATGGCTTTTATTTTTTACAAATGAATACTCATATGTCCAATCTACACACTGAAATGATAATCAGAACCAATGGTTATCAATACAGGTTTTCCCAGTCTAAAACATTTTAGGTTTTATCAATTACTATGAAAAAATAACTGTATATTAAATCGTAGTTAATTCCAACACCATAACAATCTAAGCATCAATTAACTTGAGAAATTAAAGTACTTACCCCAAGGTAAAGCTTCCATACTGCGACAATCATTCACAATAACGAAACATACTCAATCACTGAAGACAATACGGCGACTAATACGCGGCGCGCTCGGTTATCGCAAGGCGCGAAGGAAAACCTGTTTTTTATCTCGACTGACGGGAACGGGGATGGCCCAGGCGACGCGCAAAGTATTAATCTGAGATAAGGCATTATTGAATATTATATTTCAATAACAATATAGACTATTCTTGCTGCTGAATATTTTATATAAAGTACAGCTAGATTTGTAATCCGGACCACTGTGTGGCGTTACGTCATTCCCCACTAGATTTCTAATTTATTTAACGATGTATTTTTAATTTGGAAATTAATGCCTAATCGAGTCGTGTTGTGTCATGTATGTGTTTGTATGTGTATGTTACATTAAATTTTGAATTTTCCTCTCAAATAAAAAATTACTATTATTATATTTGTGTTTTTCATTTTTCACTCCCTCAATCGCTGTTCTGTTTTTTTTTTAACAATTAACGTTAAGTTAAGTTATAACCATCATTAAACATTAAACATTTCAAAAATTAATTAAATGATAATTAATTCAATTAGTGTTAGATGGCGCTAAAATCATAGAGAAGTTTAGTGTATGTAACATAAGTGGGGTGGTAGCACTGTAATATAGAAGTAAGAAGAAGTTGTAAAATGGTGTTAGCCTCGTGTTAGATTAATAAAACATTATACCGTATTTTTGTACATGTCCTTCTACAATAAAAGGAGACGTTTAATAAGAAGTGCCTGTCTATTTATTTTATCAGGTTATGGGCCCAGACAGGCCGAAAACTGAAAAGTAGTGTTATAAAAGGTATCTAATCGATTGACGTTTAGAAGATATAGTGGATACAAAATGTCGCAGACAAAAAATCACGGTTACACAATAGAGGCACTAGACGGTAAAAATTATTATAATTGGAAATTTCGTATGGAAATGATATTGGACGAAAATGGTGTACTGGAATTTATTAAGAAAGAAAAGGACATGGGAACAGTGGGAGATGAAACAAAAATAGCGGAATGGGCTAAAAAGGAAGCGAAAGCTAAATCGTTAATTGTGCAATGTGTGCAAGATTCACAGTTAGAACATTTACGTGATAAAGATACAGCATTCAAAATGTGGAACACATTAAAAGAAAAATATGAAAAAACAGGTTTGACTGGACAGCTATATTTGAAGAAAAAGTTACTATCAATGAGATTCTTGGAGAAACAGCCTATGGAAGAGTTTTTACATGAATTTGACGAAATTGTAAGTAAATTAAAAATATCAGGAACAGAAATGAAAGATGAAGATCTTATTTGTAATATTTTATTGACCCTACCGAAATCATATGAAACGATTGTGACAGTGATTGAGAATTCCAAGGATATGAGTTATTTGGAAGTTAAGAAAAGGCTTATAAGTGAGCATGATAAACGAAGATTAAATAGGCAAACAGGGGAAAATTTAGGGAGCACGAGTTATGCTTTTCAAGCTCAAAGTAAAGTATGTTACAAGTGTGGTGAAGTGGGACATTTTAGACGAGATTGTAAGAATAATGTGCATGGATCCTGGAGAAATGTGGCTGGGAAAAGCAAAACAGAAATAAAGGATGAAAGAAACACTGGAAATAAACCATCATCGTTGGGCATCAGGAGTGTATCCAGAGGTGGTTTTGGTTCATATCGAGGTTCAAATAGAGGCAATTTTAGTGGTCATCAAGGAGGTGAAAGAAGAAGCAATTATGCTACAAATGAAGAGAGAAAAGAAGAGGATAAGAGTGTGTGTTTCATGTTAGAGGTAAATGGTGAAAATTTAGAAAATAAAGATCGCTTAAATTTTTTTATTGACTCTGGGTGTACTGACCACATGGTCAATAGAAAAGATTGGTTTTCTGATTTTATGATCCTTAAAGAACCTATTAAAATAGCAGTGGCAAAGAATGACAACTTTTTGTTGGCCATGGGTGTTGGTAATATAATGGTAGTAAGTACTGTAGAAAATAAGAAAGTAGATTGTACGATAAAAAATGTTTTGTATGTACCCAACTTACGGAGGAATCTGTTAAGTGTAAAGAAACTAGAAATGTCAAACATTAAGGTCACTTTTGAAAATGCAAGGGTTAAATTGATAGATAAAGATAATAAATTGATAGGTATAGGGGCAAGGGAAAACTTATATGAAATTTCATTTTTGCTATCAAAAACTGAATCAATGAATGTGGAAAATATTGAAAACGATTTTTTAAAATGGCATAAAAGGTATGGGCATATTGGGTTTTCAGGGCTTAGGGAATTAATACGGAAACAGATGGTCACTGGGTTAGAAAAGGTAAAAATCCAAGAGGTAGATTTTTGTGAGCCTTGTATTAAGGGTAAATTGACAAGATTTCCTTTTGATTCTCGATCTAGAAGTAAAAAAGTTTTAGAAATCATACATTCTAATGTTTGTGGGCCTATAACACCAAATACTTATGACGGTGAAAAGTACTTTGTTACTTTTATCGATGATTTTTCCAATTTTTGTGCAGTTTATTTGATCAAAGAAAAAAGTGAGGTAGTTGAGAAATTCAGAGAGTATGTGAATATGGTTGAGTCAAAATTTAATGCAAAAATTTCCAAATTAAGATGCGATAACGGGGGTGAATATATTGCAAAGGATTTTAAAGCTTTCTGTGCAGGGAAAGGAATTGTTTTAGATTATACTGTACCTTACTGTCCAGAACAAAATGGCAAGGCCGAAAGGAAAAATAGAAGTCTAGTAGAAAGGAGCAGGGCAATAATAGAAGAATCAGGTGTACCAAAAGAATTCTGGGGGAAGCGATAAGAACAGTAAATTACATAATGAATAGAGGTACATCGGCAGGTTTAGGTAATAAAACACCAGCGGAAATTTGGGATGGAAAACAGCCTAATGTAAGTAATCTCAGGGTGTTTGGGTGTGTAGCTTATAGTCATATCCCTAAAGATTTTAGAAACAAGTTTGATGCAAAAGTAGAGGAATGTGTTATGATGGGGTATGCTTTAACAGGGTATAGGTTGTGGAATATACAAAAACGAAAAATTGTCAATGCTAGGGATGTAGAGTTAAAAAAAAATAAATAATGATGTAGGAAGTGAGTTATCAGATAATGTTAACAATATTCTAGATACAAAGTGGGTTTTTTCTTATAAGACATTAGAAGAAAAGGAAAGTGACAAATTCAAAGCCAGACTAGTAGTAAGGGGGTTTGCCCAAGAAAGAAATAAAGATTATGATGATATTTATTCGCCTGTGGCGAAAATGACAACCATAAGAGCTTCGTTAATAATAGGTAATCAGTACAAACATCACTTCCAGCAATTGGACGTAAAAACCGCTTTTTTGAATGGGGTTTTGACCGAGGATGTTTATATCTACCCTCCAAAAGGTATAACTTGCATACCTAATATGGTATTTAAACTTAAAAAGAGTTTATACGGGTTGAAGCAATCATCCAAATACTGGAACGATGAAGTAAATAACTTTTTATTGGAAATTGGTTTTGTCAGGTCACAAAACGATTTTTGTCTATATATTTTTAATTCAGGTGAAAACAGTAAAATATTTCTCTTAATCTATGTTGACGACATAATTCTGAGTGGACCAAATGAGAATCAATTAAATGATATGAAGAGAAGGTTGATGACAAAATTTAAAATGAAAGACAAAGGAATGTTAAAGTATTTTTTAGGTCTGGAAATTGACTACAATAGAGAAAACGGTATTTTGAGAATCAATCAGTCAAAATATGTCGAGAATGTTTTAAAACGATTCAATATGGATAAATGTAATGGCTCAGTAATTCCGATAGATCCAAAGTTAAACGTTGATTTATGTAAAGATAGTAATCCAACTAAAAAGCCATTCAGAGAATTAGTGGGTTGTCTTATGTATTTAATGCTTGGGTCGCGTCCTGATATTTGCTACACTGTAAACTTTTTTAGTCGATTTCAAGATAAGGGTACTGATGAGGCTTGGGATTGTCTTAAGAGGGTTTTAAGGTATTTAAAATCAACGACGCACTTGGATTTAGAGTTTCAAAGGAATGAAAATAAAGAGTTATGTTGTTTTGTTGATGCAGATTGGGGTGGCGATTTAAATGACCGAAAGTCCGTTACAGGTTTTGTTTTTAAATTATTTAATAATATTCTTGTGTGGACAACTCGTAAACAAAATTGTGTTTCTTTGTCGACAACCGAGGCCGAGTTGGTTGCACTCTGTTCGGCAGTAACTGAGGGATTGTGGCTCAGAAAACTTTGTTGTGATTTTCCAATCAACATTCAAACCATCACATATCATGAAGATAACCAGGGTTGTATGTGCATAATTAAAAACCCTTCAAACAATAGACGTGTAAAACACATCGATTTGAAATACACTTTTGTTTCGGAACAATTTAGAAAGGGAGTAATTAACTTAGTTTTTATTGAAAGTCAGAACCAACAGGCAGACATCCTAACTAAGGGTTTGCCAGTTTGTAATTTTACAAAGTTTAGAACATTATTAGGTTTAAGGGATTTTAGCGAAGGGGGGTGTTAGATGGCGCTAAAATCATAGAGAAGTTTAGTGTATGTAACATAAGTGGGGTGGTAGCACTGTAATATAGAAGTAAGAAGAAGTTGTAAAATGGTGTTAGCCTCGTGTTAGATTAATAAAACATTATACCGTATTTTTGTACATGTCCTTCTACAATAAAAGGAGACGTTTAATAAGAAGTGCCTGTCTATTTATTTTATCAATTAGAACTCTTCAAATACCACATAATATTATATATTCTCTTATTATCATGTAGAAAATATGTTTGGAAGTTATCTGGCTCTAATTTACATCCTAAGATATTGGCCATTGTAAAGTTAGCAGGTAAACCATCAAATGTTAAATTGGCAATTTCGATTTGGCAGGATGTAACAACATCAATGCACCTCGAAACTAATGATGCCTTTTGGGCACTGGATAAGCCACTTATAAAAAAATAGCCAACTGGCACTTTCCAGGCATCATTTATTGCTACTAACATAAATACCAAAACTTCCTTGGCTATACTAAGTTGTTCACAATCGATGGCTGAACCAAAATCAACATTACCATGAATATGATGTCCATCCCACTATGTATGTTGACGTATGGCCATTTCATCAATTACTAGACTACATAATTATAATTCTTTGTTTCTGTGACTTAGCTTTAATTGATAACAATTCTAACACCTCCGTTGTGAAATCTGGACCAGCATCGATAGCTGAATACCATTTTACTAGTGTTTTAGTATGTGGTAAACAATTTTGAAAGCTTTGCCGGACATATTGGTATGCTTTTGGAGAAAAGAAATGTAGAGTAACTGCAAATTCTTTTAACTCCTCACCATACTTTTTGCCCAATTTAATATCTTTGGATCTACGGAACATGCGGTTAATCAATTCATTATTTTTTCCAAAATTTTGTAGTATTACCGCAACTTGATCTTCATTAATAAAGTGCTTCTTCGTTAATTCCTCCACAACTTTCTTCAAATGAAATATCCTTTTTTTCTGATACCAAACCCGTTTTTGTAGAACACGGATTTTACGACTTTGAATACGATCCTTAATTTCAAATTCTCTAATTTTGCGTTTAAGAGAAGCTTTTCTGGGACTGTCAATATTATCTGACGTACTAGGCTGAGGAGATGGTGGACATATTTCAGTCGACGATGACGCAATAGATAGTTCTGAAGGCACCTGGATGCTTGCTTGGGTAGATGTAGAAGGTTCGACAAAAGATGTGCTTCGTAATCCTGGAGAAGCAATGTCTCTGTCCTACAAAACCAAAACATACCTTTCTTGAAGATGAATATATATGTAAATTAAGCTTTATATTAATAAAAAAACTAACGAAAACAGTATGTATCTGCACTAGGTAATAAAACTTACATATTTTAATCTTTCTATATGAATCGTAGGGATAGCATTCTTCTTCAATTGTATTTTACTTAATGATGTCATGTCGAAACTACTTTCACGAAAATGTTGTGAACAAATAAAGCTACTTTTTCCAGGTTCCCAATTAGTTCTGCCAACAAATTTTATCCACTCATTTCTTATGATCGGATTTACAGGAAACCTAGATAAAAAAAGGAAATATAATCATTCATTAAAAAGAAATACTTCTGCGCCACTGGATACATAGAGTAAACAACACAAACAGCTATTTGACATATAAGATAATCCATGAGAAAACATCTTATTGACTATAATTAACATATATTACTGGATATTAAGCAATTTTATTTATAGTTTAAACTTACCGATGAAGAGAAAAACGAACGTTTTTCATTTTGGCCGTTTTCGAGCGTCCACAAACCACACAACTCACCATTATAAGTTTAAGGCCAGGCGCGCACATGCGATTTTCTGTCGCTGCGACTGAAAAATCGCAATAGCAAAAAATACATGAACAATATTTTTACGCGCGCACTTGCGACAGATTAAGCGCAACAAACACTGTTTTATTTATAATAAATCTTTAAAAATTTATATAGTAATAACTAGTACCAACATGGATTTTACTGAAACTGATTGCGTTGTAGCTGTATTATTGCGTATGAGAGCCAAAAAACGGTATAGAAGGCAGTACTGGGTACATTCAGTAATAAGCCAAAGATTATTAAAAGGGTAGTTTCATAAAATTCACAGCGATTTAAGAGATCATCCTAATAAGTTTTTCCAGTACTACAGAATGAGTGTAAATAGTTTTGATAAATTACTTCAAATAATAGGGCCTAAAATAACATATCAAGACACTAGCTGGAGAAAGTGTGTATCATTTGAAGAGCGTTTATCTGTAACGTTGAGGTAAGTAATTTATTTTTTTTAAATGGTGCTTTATTGCAAAATTTTACATAAAAAACTACAAAGTAAAAAATCCATAAGCTAATAATATTAGTATGTGAACCTTAAAAACGATATTTTCTATCACTGATTTGACATGTCAAACAATTCACTGTTATTTTCGGATATAACAGGTGAAGATGCTACTGAGTAGTCACGAGACGAGTTGGGAGAGTAAATTTTCTGAAAATTGCGAATCGTAATTGCTTGCAGAACATTCGGAAATTTGATTATGTGTCAACGGAGGCTGTGAAATTGTTTGTAACGGCTGTGACTGGAAATTTGTGGTAGGACATTGCGAAAGCGTCTGGAAGTTAGCTGCTTGCGTAAAAGACGGTGGTGGAACTATATTACTACGGTGTGCTCCTGGATATGGCACAACTGGCACAGGACGATAGTAATTCTTGGCATAACTCATTACGTTCAAGATTTCTATCTTAGCGTAGTGTTTTTAGTCGTCATTTAAGTTCTGTAACATAGGCACCAGCATTAAAGCTAACTGTTTGTCTTCGCTTATCTCTTCATTTTGCTTCTGTTGTAATATTTTCAGTAAAGTGCTCTCGTAAGAGGTTATATTCTGTGTAGCTTTCTTAGGGCGTCGATTGGGAATATTTGTTTGGTCTTCGTTGTTATTATTACTAAGTGTAGTGCATGGTATGGCTGGGTCCTGGTCTTCTTGGTTGTTGTCATTATTTGTTTCTGCAGGAGCCATATTACCACTAGTAGCTCTAGCCTTCATGAAAGGAAGCAGAAATAATAAAGAGTCAAAGTAAATATATTTCCTCCTTTTCCTCGCCGGTTCACCACTCTTTACTTTTCGTTGTGTTGAAAGTTCTCGTGCGAAACAATCTTTTAAATTCTTCCATTTTCCCTGAATTTCCTTACCTGCAACATAAAACCGATTACTTTTTATTAGGCCTTGAATTTATACGTTTAATCTAACTCAAATATTAGTTTATTTGACAACCTAACTTGATATTTTTATTTTCAACGCACATAAACGTTTTTAACGAAAGGCTGTTTGCTTTCAAACAACATTCAGTATTTATTTCCCAAATAACAATTTATTTTACAAACAGAAGTTCTCAGAAGCAAATCGAGATATTATATCATATTACTGCTCAAATAAATTTATTTTTAGATATCTTGCCACTGGTAACAGCTTTAATTCTTTACATTTTGAATACCTACTGGGAGCTACTACAGTCAGGGAAATTGTTAAAGACACATGCGAGCAATTGTGGATATGTATACAACCTATGTATTATAACGAGTAATATCTATTACTTTACGTATATTTACCAGATAAATAAAAATATAATCCAATTGGTATTATGAAAATACGAGCATGAGTCTAATCTCCCGTCGGTTCCTAAATCAAACTTACCAGTATCTGAATGATTAGAATATTAATTTATCATCAAATCTTATTTAAAATAACAATGATAATAATAATAAAAAAACGTGTATTTTAAATATCAATTTTGTGTATTGGCATTCCATAATCTTTGGACAAAATTTCTGCTAACTCTTACGACAAAATTATAAATATTAGCAACAAAACCAAATATATTAATAATCTTAATCTGTTAAATTTTATAAGTTATATTTATTTGTACTCAGTCCCGTCAATAAATTGAATTTTTGAATGAAGTGTCGAATTTTTGACATTGACAAGAATAACAGTTCGGACCAAATATAATCAAATCTTATTGGATTTTCTAACTAGTACTAATACTTAAAATATTTACAGAGTGTTATATAATATAGTTTGTACCTCGTACTAAGACGGATTATTCTCTATGTCAATGGGAAGAAATCCATAACTCCAAATCTGTTCAAATATTATCTTCATAAATAAAGCCGGTTCAATTAACTATGACCAGATCGTCTTCTCTCAACTATTACTTGATGTAGCTTAGTTTATATTTCGTTCTTCAAAAGTAACTTGCTTTTCCTCTGTTTTATTATAATAACTTTTAAGGTAAGAATACATTCAATATCGTTTTTATTATGTCAATTTTCTTTTTTTTTTTGTTATTGACAACCCTTTTTCTGTCCAGACTAATTATTTTCTTTTGTTTTTCTTACAATTTTGATTAGTTTTTCATTCCAAACCTCGTCTACTTATTCATATGTATAACTCTTAAAATATCTAACTACCAGTACTAGTATTCATGTATTAAAATATTAATTCCCGCAGCCCTACTAATTTACCAACTGAGCTAATAATATAACCAAATAACATAACTTGTAAAATTATACAAATATTTCTAAACTATGATGATGTATTAATCATTATAGTTTATGCCTGAAATATCCGAGGACAACTGGATGGTTATCGCTTCACAGTTTTATGAGAGAACTGATTTTCCAACTGTATTGGGGCTATAGATGGCAAACACATTAGATAAAAAAAAAACCGATAAGACCGGTACAGAATTTTATAATTATAAGAATTTCTTTTCAATAATTCTTTTGGGTGCAGTTGATGCTGACTATTGCTTTACTGCAATAGACGTTGGAGCATATGGCGCAGGCAGTGATTCTAATGTTTTTAAAAATTCTAATTTTGGCCAAAGATTGAACAACAAACAATTAAATAGTCCGAACCCACAGAAACTACCTCATGATGAGATGAATTTTCGCCAATAAATGGCGAATTTTCCATCGCCCTATGGATATGCATATCGAACTTGCTGATCTTATTACTAAAACATGTTGTGTTTTACATAATTTTGTTCGAAAAAATGATGGTGTGCGAGTTGAGGATGAGTCATATGAGTGTGCTTTGGAAAAATGTCGTCCAACTGGAACTAGGGCTAATATGCGTGGTCTTAATACACGAGATTATTTTGCTAATTATTTTATTTCTCCTCAAGGTTCAATACCGTGGCAATATGACAAAATTTAAGTTGTATTTATGTAAAGCCTATGTATTGTTTTATCAATAACTGAGAATAAAAATTAATGTAAAAGTAAGCAGTAGGGGAGAATGAGGTTATATGGGACACTTTTTGAATAATATAACAGAAACGTTACAATTTTACATGAAATAGCTTCATATTTAGGGTATAAAGAATATGTTAAATTGTTTAAACAATGCCATATAATAAAACTACAAATTCGGGTACAAAACTAATTTATTTATTTTTTATAAAGTGCTAAACATTAGTCTCATTCCTCCCACAGATGTGGAGATTTGAGACAAATGGGTAGGAGGAATGAGACATCATACTGTAATGTATTTCACTCTACATTCTATCTAAGTAAATGCTGGTATTTGCTTAATTCTATAGGAAAAGTCAGAGTTTCTTCGGAACGAGATGTACCCCCGGCAGAATAAGGTTTTGGCAAGCGAATAACAACATCCTCGATTGAGATCTCTGAGATATCGTCAATTACAGGAAAATCAAATTTATAAGACATTCCACGCCTTCTCATAAATTTTACATTCAGAAAATGTTTCGAAATTTCCAAAACCTTACCCACGTAATACACACTGGATTTTTTTAACGCAAATTTCACTAGAAGATAATCATCTACCTCACAATGGTCAATATTAAAATCAAAGTTATCCTGTGTCATACTATCATCTGAATCATCATTCAGAGAAAAAGATTCTTCATCTTCACTCTCACTTCTCGAGTTATGTTGTTTCTGTGCTGATTTATTTTTTAGCTGTTTCTTATTCAGGTTTGAGAAACATAGTTTTTTAACAACAATTTTTTTTTTCTTTGAAATGTTTTTCTGTTCCTGTTCTATCTGTTCCTTTTCAGGAGTCTCTGTCAATATTCGGCTTGACCCACGCTTCCTACCAAATGATGTATTTTTCCTATTCATTGCCTTGGGGAATGGTTTAACATCCTGCGGAGTCAACATTTTGGATATAGGCGGCTGTGTAGTCTCTCCATATATATCATTATCGTTTCCATTTTCATGTTGTATGTCATCATCTCTGGGGTCAATATTATCATCTGCATTGATATTATTTACTTCCAGTGCAGGTGCAGTTGCTGGTCTGTCAGTGACACTGCTCATCAGAAAATCTTCTTCTGAAAAGTTATCCGCATTGAATGGCTGTATGCCCGTTTTTCTGAACGCCGATAAAATGTTCTCTCTGGTCATAGCTTTATTAAACGCTAATCCGGCCAGTTCGCTTATATTATATATGGAGATAGTCTTTCCGGGATTATTAGTCATCCATGTTGTAGCAGCCACATTATATCTGGCCTTAAAAGGACCATAGACCGCTACATCTAAAGGCTGCAGCCTATGACTACAATGTGGCGGAAATGTCAACATGTGCACTCCATGAGATTTTGCTTCCAAAATAACATCTATGCTGATATGACTGTCATGGTTATCGAGAAGCAGTAATATAGGATTTTCTACACTAGCTCTTGAGTGTTTAATAAAATGCTTCATGGAAATAAGAAAATTCTCACGCGTCATCCACCCACTTTTATGGGCCAATGCAAGGGAACCTGGTGGTGCATTAATTAACATGTGGTCCACTGCTTTGACTCGTGGAAATACGAAAACAGGTGGTAAAGCATTGCCTGATGCATTTATAAAATTCAACATTGTAACTAACTGTCCACGTTCACATGATGTTACTTGACCAACTTGCTTTTGGCCCTTGATGGTAATAACTCGGGGTGGTTTGTGTGCAGTTGTGACTGCAGTTTCATCCGCATTAAAGATATTACTTGAACTAAATTCATATTTCTCCAAAAGTAATTTCAGTTTACTATAAAACATAGATACGTTATGCTGATTAAAGCTTGTTGCGCGAGAAAGACTTGTCGCTTCAGGACGACGCAATGAAAGAGTTTTATCTCTATGCAAGAATCCAATAAGCCATTCTCGTCCTGCCTCATTATTCTCATCCCATTGTTTGGGATAGGTTAAACCCAATCTTTTTGCATACTGGTATGCCAACTCTCGAGCTTTCTTATGGGTAAGTCCATAATGCATTTGGCTACTTTGCTTTAAATAATCACTCAGCATTCTTTCTTGCTCCTCGGAAAAAACTTTTCGTACCATGGTATTTATTCGATATTCATAGTTATTCCAATTATCCATACACCGCGCTTTTGAAACATGTCTATGCAATGCAGCTCTTGATATCTGTAAATCATCGGCAACAGAACGTATTGACCGTCCTTCACGCAGCACTAGATCTAGAGCTGTTGCAAGCTGTTCCTGGTTCACTCGAATCCTATTTGTTTTTCGTTTATAATACCTCGGCATCTAAAAAAAAACACAATATAAATTGAAATTTTATATGGGGAGGATTGGGACATGTCCCATATCTCCTGCACTTAGATGTCTCATTCCTCCTTAACATATACTTTTAGAATAAATTTTAGTTTTTGACGAACATGTTAAATTTTAGGTTATGCTTTATAAACGAACTTATTCCATAAATATGATAGTTCCATGAGATTGAAATTCGTTTACTTGAAAAAAAAAGGAATACTAAGTACTTACCTTAATGTCAGATAACACGAATTTAATATAGCACTGTAAAAACTTCTTTTTAATAATTAACGGTCACAGGGAAGACAGTCGCGTTTGAAACTTTCTGAGATTAACAGTAATTGCTACTGACACCTAGTGTTAAAGTATGAAACCTAACGCGTTATTTACCATCGATTTAACTTAGATGTCCCATACCTCCTGCATCCCATATAACCCCATCTTCCCCTACGTACCTTTTTGTAGTTTTTCTTTTCCAGATAATTCCATTCAGTTGCAGCATATCTTCACACAAACTTCACCCCACAGTTTTTCTTTCATATTCCTGTCACTATACTCTTCTAATTGTTTATTATAAAGAGCTGGTCTTTTTTCCACCTCTGCAATTAGCAAATCTATGTCTACGACACTGTTCATGAGTGATTCTTTGCCAGACATTTTCACAATGTTTACAATTTTTAAAACGAAATGCAGCGACCGAATACCCAACAAAAATAAAGAAATTGCGATTAATCAGTCGCAGTGCGTGCAGGTTCATTCTTGTCTGTATGACGTATTTTAACTTGCGACAATCGCGTCGCTTGAATAATAGGTCTGGTTGCATCTTTTTAATCGCAGCGATTATTTGGACGTATGTGTGTGCATTTGTATTTAAAAACTGTGTCTCATTTTTGCGATTAAACAGTCGCGCGACAGAAAATCGCATGTGCGCGCCTGGCCTAATACACCAACTACTTCTTTATAATAAATAAATATATTTCCTATATGGTGTAGCTATACACTCACAAGTCAATTAACAAAAAGTATATACAATAATTACTTATAATTCACATATAAACACTTCGCTTATATTCTACCGGAAAATAACAATCCACCATATTGCAATACCTGACCTGACACAATGTGGTTACTTCCTTCTAAAAGATTGATATATCCCCACCACTTTATACTATCTCCTGTTATATTCGTTACTCGTAGCAATAGACGGTGGCTTTGCGCCAGAAGTGTGTGTGCAGCGCGCGTTGTTATGATAGTTAGGTTATGTTGTTACGTTATTATATACGCTCCTGTAAATCTGTAGTTAAATTATATACAATATAGTTTTATTAAAGAAGTAGGGATTATTACGGAAAGATCCTATATTAACTTTTTTAGCATATTGCTGTTGAAATTATAAATGATTTATTGTACTCAAATGTGAATTTTATTATCTGATATGGTGTAATGCTTTACAGAAGAAATAGTAATATATATAGATTGTAGGGGAGACTGTCCTAAAATGACAGTCTGATAAAATGACATAGGTGGCATTTTTATTTCTGAACGGACCTTTAAGGACTTCTGGCACCATCTATGAAACAATGGAGTAACTTGTAACTCATTCATGTAATGTCACGTATGAATTTTCATGTTTGCGGCTTATGGTTGGTTCAGTCAGCTTTCCTTAGTCCTAACTTAGTATTAGTCTTAACCTTAAAAAGTTCAGCCATATGCAATTAATGTTTGTGTTCATACAATTCCCCAACTTAGTATTAGCTCAGACTATCCATATACAGACAAACCGTTCTTATGTATCAAAGCGCAACACAAAATTCAGTTGCACAAAACGCCAATAGGGGCCACTCGTATGCTGATTTGCTTTGACTTCAAATTCGCGGGAATGACGATGATGTCATCCATGTGAACTATATTTCGATTTTATATCAAAGTTGTTTGTGCTTTTGCACACGAGATACCGTTGTTGGCAATAACCATTTAAAATTATTTAATGTAATATGTTATAATTAACGATGGCAACATGAGTGTCGCACCATATGCGTGCACTTGATAGTACGTAAATAAAAGAGAATAAATAGTAAAGTTACAATTTATAAAACCTACGTAATTGGGACATAATTATATACACTGCACAAAACTGCAATTCAATAGTCAGCAAAACCGTATGAGCGAGATATACTACGGAATGTGCACGCATAATGCAGTGCCGCGCGCTTTTGCCATGTTTAGTTATAATTATTACCTTATTGTGTAATTTATTGCCTAATTCTCAAATCATAAAGTTTGGCATTGCCTTAGGTAGGTTTTGTAATTTATAATGTAAATTTATATTTGCCTATATTGTTTTATAAATTGTAATACGTTAAGATGGACATTTTATTAATATAATATCCTGCAAATACTATCATGAATTATGAGATTAATCATACTATCTCAGTGTTGAGTGTAGCAATATTTGTAGTACTTTTTTTTTGCAAATGCTTGATAGTTATTCTTTTCATCTGACCATTTTGTTTTCTTTGAAGGTGACTTCGTTATTTTCGATGCATACAAATATTTAGTCTTTAAACAAGATTACGAATATTGAAATAAAACAAAAGAAGTAGAAATCAGTTATATTTTCATATTTTTTTTCGTTTTACAGCGAAAAATATGTGTTACACATTAGTATACCCATATTACTATAATAAAAACAAATGTAGAAATAAAACGAAAGAAGTAAAAATAGTAGTTATATTTCCAAAAAAGAAAGAAAAATACAGATGCTATTTAAAGAAACAAAGTAATGCAGTGCAATAACTTAAAACACTTTGGAGCAAATTTTATTAGAAATTTTCAATTACTACGTATGTACCTACACAATGTGTATATGTATAGCAAAATACAAGATTAGAATAATAATAAAGACAATCATGCGTGTTTAAGAATTCTTAATTTGCTCTTACTTTGTGTCTGTGAGGTCATATCACTACATGCCTGCTTACATTTATGGAAAACTTTACAAACAATCAATTTTTTAATTACAAATATTTTGTGAGATTTACATGGATCGTCTTGTTTTATCCAAGTATCTGAAAGTCTCTTATAAATTCTTTTAAACAGCCTAGTTTCCAATTTTTTTTGGAAACAAATTTCTGGAAAATATCGTTCGAACAGTGATAAACATAAATCAATAATTTTACAAAATTCAGGAGATGGTGCAGTGAGGCCGCCGTGAGACTCTATGTTGATATTACCGTATGTTTTGTGCAAAAGAAGCAGTTGTGTTGGTTCATTTAATGTTAATTTTGTTGTTGAACTTATTTTGCAGTTTAAACAATCAAATTCGTCCAAGCACTTTTTAAGTAAGTACCCTGCAAAATAAGCTACAGAACAATCTTCTAGCACAGTTTCCTTAGGTGTCGGGTTTATTTCAATAGATGATGATGAAGATGACGAAATAGACGAGTTTTCGGTTTGCATTTCTTCATCATCTTTCAGTGGCTTTACTTCCATCATCTGATCCATGTCTGGCTCACAATTAGCACTTGATGGTGGTTTTACAAGTGAATTAATGGCAGCACTTCGAAAAATAGTTCGAAATACTCTCGCTGTTGGATTGCGATTATAGCCACCTTTTTGTCGAACTACTGAGAAAAAGTTTTCAATGACATCTTGGTTTAGCCGAGTAGTCAAGATGTATTGTTTTTCATCTTGGACTAGTTCCAATATTCCTTCGACTGTTTGTAATAAACCATCAAAACAAGGTGGTCTACTTAGTCTATTTTTTACAGAATCATGTTTTTGGATGGTTTTCAAAATAGGTTTAGCGTCTGTTAATGTTGATGTAACCAGGGTGTTTTCCTCAGAAATTGCGCATCGGTACGGATTTGCATCGTATTTATTTCTGCTATTAAGACAATCGAATAAGTTATTTAAAAAATCTAGGAAGTCCGCTGTGTTTTCCGCTGTTTTGCTCCGAAGTTGATTAGTGTTAACGCAAGTTCTTATTGCAGCAGCAACTGTATGACTACATATTTGTACGGCTAATTTTACACTCATTTTCTGAAATGAGTTGGGTGTGATATGGCGGTCTGTTATTTTGGTTAACGCTCTACTTTTCTTATTTCCTTTGTCAATATGGTAAACGTTTTTTACATCTTGAAAAGATATAGTTTTCTCGTTTAAAATAAAATCTCCTTTCAACAAGTTATTTCGGAAACTTTTGAACAAATGAGGTGTATCATAAATTGCATATATTTTACGATCTTCGTGCAAAAAATATGGCTTCTCGGGAGTAACATTTAAATGTCTTAAAGCACTTTGATTGCTAGTTCCTTGATCGCAGACAATAACTTTTGGATTAACGCCACAACTAAATAATTCTGATAGGATTTCTTTTATTACTAATATAAGATTTTGGTATTTCATGCCAGAATGAGAAAGATAGTACGCTACAGGTAGTTTCCATTTCGAATATAACCCTCGAATCATAAATACTAATCCATATTTTGCAGTTTTGGCGCTTCGTCCCAAGCGACCTAAATCTTCATATCCTTCTACAAAATCCATTGCTTTATTAAATTCTAAACATTCCATAATTGATATTTCGTCGAAACATAATACACATGACTTTTCTTTTTCGGAAAATACACCAAATTTTCGTTTGAGTTCATCAAAAAATTTTAAATTGATACCTGGTTTGAATTTGGATGTACCGATCCACCGCTTAATTGTAGTAATTCCTGGTAGAATAACTTTTTGCGATCGCAAGAATCTATACGCTGCTGGGGATTTATAATAAAACGTTAGCGCAAACTTTTTTTCATCTGTAGTCCATGCACGGCGTTTTGTTTTAAATTGCATTTTCGTTAAAACCTTTGAGCTGTTGGAAGCGAATTTTTGCAAGTTAAGTATGTTCTCTATGGACGAATATTTCTTTGAAAAACGAAGACGTTGCTTCAATTTCGAGATTTGTGCTCTCTTGTTTTGTAGATTTCTAGAACTTCTTTGCAGCTGTAATTTCAGCTTTTTAGCTTTAGGTGTGTAATGTTCTTCGACCCTTTTTCGCTTGGGTGTAGGAAAATCTACAATTGCGGCACAAAACTGTCTATCAGGTGATAATTCTTGCTCAGATGATTGTCCCAAAATGTCAATGTTAGTTGATCTTTTAAAATACATTTTTTTAGGTGTTTTAACTTTCAGTACTGACGGACTTGGTGGAGTTATATCAACATCGAATTGTGACGTACTTGGTAAGGTATTACCTGAATTTGATGGGCTAGTTGCTTTATCGGTGAGTCCTGAAGTAGACGGCGACGGTGAGGTAGCGCTACCCGAAGTTGAGAGAATATTGTGTTGTTCATAGTAGTGAAAGGGTACTGCAGAGGGTTTTAAGCGCTTTTTTCTTCATTCATAAATGCATCTTCAGAAAAGTGTTTGTTGCATAAATACCTATTCCTTAATTTTTCATTGTCCATGGATAATAGCGACGCATTTCCTAAAACAAATCTCATATAAAATGTATTTCTTATGTTAATTTAAAGGCATATAAGTTACCTAATACAGTAATAATTCTTAAGTTATGGATAAAGTTTACAAGATTATTTTTTGATAAAACCGTAGATACCTATATATATGTTGCAAGAAATAGAATAGATAACTTTTTGTAGGTACTCATTCATAAAGCAACAGAAAACTACATTTCCATTGCACTTTGGAAATTTAGTGAAATGTTAATAAAGTTTGTTAAGTTCGAGTTTTCGTTTTGAGATTTTTCCTTTATAACTTGTTTTTCTGAACATTTAATCTTGTAAATAAAGCTGGTTCGTTCAACTTCCATTTTTTGTTGTTGTTGATTATTGCTTGTACTATCGGAGAAAATATAAATGAGAATAACCGAAGCGCAACTCGCCTCCAATACACCGGCAAGCTGTGTGCGAAAATGATCATTTCAGTCTATCAATGGGTGTATTGAAAGCTGATGAATACATGGCCAGACGCTTACACAAACAGCATCTGTTGTTATCGTATTCAAGTTTTAGGTTTAATAAATTTTCTTTTCTGGAATCATTTTTATTGTTTGTATTCAAGTTTTCTGATATACCCGTTGCACATTGTTTTTTTAAATAGAAATATTACCTGTTTCATTTACTAATTAAACATATGTGTTATGTTTGCGTATAATATTTAATACAGTACAATTGCTATAATATAAAAATACACACGAGACATATTAACGGAAACTATAGTAGTGGGCATTGGGTATGGCGGATAGTATGTATGTAAAGCCGTATCCTCTATATGACAACTATCCGCCAAACGAAATGCCGCCCGGTTTACCTCCACTGCATTTTAAGAGATGAAAAAACAATTTCTTGTAACAATGTTGCGTGTTTTGCACTTCGCCTCATAAATGACGCGATGATAGTTTTAATAGATATTTTCCATTTGAAAATTAAATAAAATCCTAATAGAAAGTAACGTCTTTCAAGCAAATAATTTAAGGAAATGCAAGCTTTCAAAATAAATACACAAATATATAAATTTTGTCTATTCTATTGCTATAAGGCGATTTTACTTTCTTTTAAAAGAATTCCACTGTTTATTAAACAGGATTTTGATGTAATTGCACTATGAAACTACAAACCATTTATTATATGTTTGTGTAAGCGTCTTTGTCTGTATTGATAGTATTTCAATACGCCTATTCATAAGTTAGTGTAAGTTCGCTTTCGTTTCCAGCTCACCGGCGTTTAGAGATGCGGGGCGCTTCAGATATTCTTAAATAAATTTTACCCCATAAATATGCGTAAATTTAATTTTTGTATAATAAATCAAATCATTTTGACAACGCATGTCGCGTTAAGTTTGTTCATTAGTCGTTGCGGCTACACCAATAACTGCATATTTTTTCGTTTTCTTCATCATTGTATTTATAGCTAGTGTAGTTTGCGCAGTCGGCGGTTCGATTTTTTTTAAGCGGTTATTTAAATAACCGAATTATTTCGATTATTTCAAAAACCGAATAATCGGTTATTTTCCATTCAAGTGATCCTATCACTACTATGTATATTTTTATTACATTAACTAACATTAAATAAATACATACCTGAATTTACTATCCATATTTGCAACAATTTTGCATCTTTCACAGGAAATCTGTGCAGTATAAGTTGCAAATGATCACTTTTCCTTAGGGCACAGGATGTGTAATCACACTTATTGCCAGGCATAATTAATCACTGAATGCCGCAAAAAATAATTATACGTATATCGAAGCGAAGCGCAAATAGAACACCGAAAATATTTAATTTTCTATTTGGCGCATCTTGCTATAGAGACATCTATTAATCAAAGACAAGAAGTTTTGTTAGAGTTTGAAGGGGTCGCAATAAAGTTCGCTATATACTTTTTTTTATCCTCAGACATCGATGCTAATAGTGCTATCTATTGGATGCGGTATGATTTGATAAATACTTAAGTGTAGCCTAGCGGTTGCGGTATTTTTGGCGTTGCCGTATTTTTGCGGGAATGGTAAGTCTGTATATAGATAGTCTGAGGTATTAGTCTTAAGGATCCTGACCTTGAAAGTTCGTAATATTGAACTTTTAGGACTAAGATTAAGACCAAACTACGGCGTACTTCAGCTTTCCCAGTGAGCAAAAATCACTCTCCTAGCAGTAGCATAGTGCTCACGTGTGAGTGTGTGAACTCTTTTGTTACTGCTTTGGGAATACCATAGGCTTAGCTATTTGGTTCTTATGTCACCGAACATGTCGCAGATTTAGAATCTCACATAGATTTCTTATGAAGATATCTCTGAGATGACAAATTGGAAGCTCGCATAGAATTCTTATTGTGAAAGCTATTAGACGAAACAGTGTGATTTTATAGAGAGATATAATACAATTTATTCTTAGTACTCATTTTTAAATACATACGCCCATTACTAAAACAATAACTATGAAAAATCATTATACAAGATTATTCTAATTAATGGTACATCATTGTTAGCTCTGTTATTAGTCATCCTATAAGGTAAGTTAAATTAGCATTGTAATATTTTTTGTGTTGATCAGTATGTAACAAGATAATGAGGATTATAGAATTTGAAAAAATTTTTGAAAACTTTTGTATTTCTCACTCTAGAATATTTAGGTACATTTGAAGTTTATATCACAAATTCTATTATACTCATTATCTTGTTACATATTAATCAACACTAAAAGTACTACAATTGCTATTTTAGTCTAGTCTGTATAGGATAACTAGAATACAGAGCTAACAATGGTATGCAATTAAGTTGAATAATCCTTATGTCTTTCATAGTTAGTGAATTAGTAATCAGAGTATTTATTCAAAAGTGAGTACCAATAATTAATTGTACCTCCCTACGTAATTATACGCACATAAAATTAAGCCATATCACTCTTTTTATTAATTGCAAATCAGGATATTTTGGTATAGTGCACTTTTATATCTCAAAATCAATTGTTTTTCAATATCTACAAAAATGTCTCTATAACAAAGATATCCATTTTTTTATTAAACTGGATATACTTTGTTGAGATATCTTTTTCGTTACATGCGCATATTAATCCAGCGTTAAACACGTGTCTGTTAATTTAAACTAGTTTATAGAATCAACAATAACGTATCAACGTAGCAAAGACGAGTATTTAATTTTGACCAAAAACTGATGCATGTACCTATAGAATCAATCATATTCTAGAACCTTTATTATTCTAGAAGAGTATTTATTAGACAATTTATTGTTGAAGATATACAATTAATATGAGCAAGTTAAAGCTAATCCAAACTGAATCGTGTAGCATCCTTTTTAACACCAAACAAGACCTTAAAGTACTTAACACTATTCAGACCGATTTCAAAACTAATTTTGGATTAGTTCTTAATGTAACTATGCTGATAACAATTCTCTGATTAGATTCACATAAATAAGCGAATTCATCTACTTAAACATTTATTTAAACATAAAGGCAAAAAGACTTAACTATATACATATCATTTTTATTAAGGATTATTTCTTTTTACACGCTGACTACAGTGCCTGAACCAATCTTGTACAGTCTTTTGAAACGAGCAATCAGTGTATTGTGGAAATGAGTGCTCTAACGCTTCTAAAAGGAAAAGTACATATATCAAGATATTATATAAACGGCTATAAACAAACAAACCTCTTAGTATAGTGATTATTTTTAGATATCTTATTTCAAAATTATTTCGTTGCTTGGTCCATGCACATTTTGTTCCAACAGTATTGGTAAATAGTCGGTGTAAACTTCTGTATACAAAATCGCGCGCACTTGTTCCTCCTATTCGAATCAGGAAATTCTTCTGTAATAGGTAACAAAAGTAATAATACAAAACTTCTTTCAACAAACATACCATGTCACTTTTATTATTATTGTCAACAAGCAAACTTTCTACTTCGTTAATATCCTCCATAGATTTAAATGGAATATAATCTAAGAATTTCGAATTTTGTAAGAGCGTTTGTCCACCAACACTTCCAATTTGTGTGTTTTGTAAAATATCGTAAATTCGTTTCATGTCACACTTTATATTTACAATTTCATTTAAAATTGTCTGCAACACTGGAAACAAAATTAAAATGTTTATTAAATCAAAGAAAACAGAATTTATGCTTTGTTTTGTATACTTACTTGATCGCTCATATGTTACATCGGTTTCGACATTTGCAGAATTATTCGTTCCTATAACTAAAAATTTATATTAAATAAACGCTAATATCTCTATAGAGTAATATTCACTTGATATATCAGTTTGTTCATTAATATTATTTGAGGCATTTACAACTTCCCCTGGATTTTCTATCAGTATTTCAATATTTTCTAATTGTGCGTTTATTTTATCCGAGTCTGTAACATCGTTTACTTTTTCAATCTCTACAAAATAAAAGTTACTCTCAGAAAAAAATTGAAATGCAGTTATTTACCCTGAGACTGATTATCGACCAATTTATTCAACTCATTTTCATCTGTTAAATCTAAATATTTTGGTGCGCTCTCTGACATAAGTGCTAAAAATCAAAACATTGAAATCACTAGGTACTTTTGCAAAATGAGCATATTACTATTTATAATAGTATCCCATTTGGCTTGAGTTTTAGTATCTTGCACATTGACTTTGTAATATTTAGATTTTTGGGAAGTATTTATAATATTTTTTCGCGGCTGAATTCCTTCATCACTGTCACTGTTTGTGTCAGTTGAAAAATTTTCGCTATCTGTTACTGAAAATTAAAAACTGTATCAATTATTATAGTAGTAGAAAACAATTCAGGGGGCCATCATGATTTGTCAAACAAATGATTTAGTAAGTAAAAGGAGAATTCATTGCCTTCTTAATACTACACCTGCAATACCTTCTAGAAACAGGTATAAAAACAAACACGAGGTGAAAATAGCAAGTAATTCTGAAAATGCTGAAAGCTTTAACTGTTTTATTAATCCATACATACATTTACGTTTTTTAATTTTACGACGGCCACGTCCACATTCATTTTCTGACGAAGAACATTTCTCCAGTTTTTTTTCCAATATTTTAGCTTCCTCATAGGTATTAAATTTTCCTAAAATTTCTACTTCATAATGTTTCCATTCCTGAGTTATTTTTTCACTTTTAATTGCCTTTCTTGTTGGATTCTTGTTCGGCCAGTAAGAAAATAGCTTTTTATTATCTTGGAATAACCAATTCTTGGGTACGACAGCATAGACGTCTTCGTTTGAAAATAGCGCCACATAAAACTAATATCGAACATAAAAAAATATAAATATTAAGTAATTCCTTACCAAAAGGGAATATATTATTGCAACTGATGAATTAATGGACATATTACAAATTTATCTCCTGACATTTTTATACAAATGCACTTAGCCCTTAATTTTTCGCAATTTACAATAAATTCTTCTGACAAATTTGAAACAATCCACATATTTGCTTCATTTATTGGTATCTTTAAATACTCAATTTTTTTCTGGAACTTTTTTACCATAACATATATATTATTGCGAAACTTCATAATTAAACATATTTCCAGAAAATCTCCATTAGCCAATTGGACATAATTGTCCTTACCATTTACAGTAATAATACAATTAAATATTTTCAATCTTTTGAAACATTCTGTAAATAGGGGTACATCATTTCTAAAATATTTGTCGTAAACACATAGTTGCTCTTCTTCGTATGGGTTATTTTGTAATAATTGACTCTCAAAAATTCTATTACACATTTGTTGTAATGGCAAACGTGAATCCTTGACAGTATGTTTTATTTCTTGGAGATAGTTTTCATATTGGAAAGAGCTAAAGTTATCCAGTGGCCCATGGTACATCACATTCTTTGGCAAATGTATTAATGTGTGGACATTGTAAGTCACATATTCTTCTCCGTAAATTGTACTAAAGTCCTCAATAAACCTTTCGAGCATGGATTTCGCTGTATTATTATATTTAACGCAAATATTTTTAATCAACAATATTTTAATGGCATAATGCAATAACATGAAATGGTGATACAGATGAATGTTAAGTCTTCTTTTCAATAAAATGGGTCCTATATATAAGAGAAACATACGCAGTTCTGTAGCTTTCCAATACTGAATATCTGTAATATGCCGAGGTAATCTAGCAAATTCTTTTGGAATGTAAGTAGCTAATAGATCTGTTGACTTATTTATTATTTCAATATTAGTATCCGTTAGACGAACGTCTTTTCTTCCTTTAACCCAGAATGTAAGTAATCTCTTCATAACTCCTAAGCACACAAGATGCATGTAATCAATTGGTATATTTTCAATCATATCTATATCTAGTTTCAAAAGCGGTGTTGTTCCTTTATGGTAATCTTCGTCAGTTCTTTGACGAAACGATTCGTTCGATCTTAAAGAACTTTTCGTATTTAAAAACGTCATACGTCCTTCAATATAATTTCCTTCTTCCGTACAATAATTACACCCACTGTAGGAGTTATGCCCTTTTACATTGAGTAAATATGCTTTCGCGGGAGCATCGCACACGACTTGATCTAAAATGACATTTATCACCTTGTTGCCGATTACAATACCATTTAATGAAATGTACGTCATTTCTGTTACGAAAGGAGCCATAAATTCTTCAACTGAATGCGGTTTTTGTGCACCATAATAAAGGCCAACTATGAACGGTTTATTTTTTAGGCGAGAAATATTTATAATTGACATTAATATTGGCCAAAATTGACCGCGAGAACTTTTAAACAAAGGGAGGCCATCAATATTAATTCCAACTTTTAATAAATTAACTTCAGTTGTATTTTTTAATAAATGAGATATGCCTGCTATAATTCCAAAATGTTAGTAGGTATAGTATGCTGGTTCTCCCTCACTCACTGGCCGTGGACACGCTGTATAAGCCGGCCAGTGCGTACGAGCGCTCGATGACTCATAACTTGAATCAAGCCACGCTGTATAAGTGGTACACAAGAGGTGTGTCCTCTGGGCGTGAGATGGCGCTGCTAGATGGTGCTGCACCCGGCAGGTGTTGGCGACGCCGACGACGGGCGACAACGATGACGCCATCAGACAATTACGTCAGGAAGCTGTCTAATTAACTGATTACAGAAACGACCGTTGCGAGCGGAAGCTATATTTTCTAGAATTTCCTGGCCACACCCACGTGATTATTGCCCACGTTTTCCAGGCCTGGTATATAAACTCTTAATTCCTTAATTTTTCACATATCTTTTATATGCAGTACAAGTGAAGTGCAAGTGTAAGATTATTTCTTAAGTACATCTTGTAATAGCTGAAAATGTCGTCGTATGAAACTGTAAAACAAATTATCAACTCAATGGAGCGTGTAAAGGCAACAATCCGGAGAGGTGATGACGCCATACCGTTCATCAATATTTGTTCTAAAAACCTGAGGCTTTTAAATCGTGCCCTCAGGTTAACAAATAACGTGGGAGAACGCAAAAATCTCCAAGCAGCTATTTGTCGCCTGCTGGGTTACAGGACCTTCTTCAAATCATTGAAAATCCAAGGTGGTGGAAGGCTTCCTCAGAGGGAAAGGATTCGCTGGCACGAGGTGCAATCGGCCTTTGCCAGAAGAGTCAGAACGGGATGTATTGTTAATCTAAGTCACACAGACCCAAGAACCTTTTTGGGCGATGCTAAAAGTATGGTGGTACGTCGTCTTACCAATGAATTGAAGAAGATACCATTCCTAAAAGTAAATTCGATCTTTACTGGACAGTTCACTGTCCAGGAGAGATATGAATTAAAACATATACAAACGCGCAACAGGGCAATTATGAGGGACACAAATTTGAGGGAATGGTATGACGAATGCATCAAAGCGGAGATTCTACGTGAGCTGGAGGAATTTCAGGTAAGTGGTTTATTTAACCATTATTAAATCTGTGAAAAAATATCCAATTTTTTTATAGGAACGAGACAGCGGTTGGGCATTGGCTGCGGTGGTTGATTTAAATATTAATATAAACCATTACAACCCCCAACGCGTTGGCTCTTATATTCCACTGCCTCCGGCAATTCAGAAGAAGAAAGCCTGTGTCAATGTTCAAAACACAGACGATGCTTGTTTTGCTTGGGCAATAGTTTCTGCGCTATATCCGAACGTGCATAATTCCAATAGAATATCCAGCTACCCACATTACCGTTCTGTACTAAATGTAAAAGACATTGCTTTCCCAATCCGTCGCGAAGACATTACAAAATTTGAACAATTAAACAATATTAGTGTAAACGTATATATATTAGATAAAAAATTAAAGTGCGTGCCTAACCGCCTAACTAAAAATAAAAAAGACAATCATATAAATTTATTATTAATTCAAGACGGTGAAAAGTGTCACTATGTCTGGATTAAAGACCTATCACGCCTCATATCTAGACAATTAAATGCCAACAACAAGAAAAAGTTCTTCTGTGATCGTTGTTTGCATTATTTTTATTCAGAAAATAGACTAAATACGCATCAACAAACGTGCAACAATGTAAACGATTACAAAATTTCATTTCCTGAAGAAAAAACGATAAAGTTTAAAAATTTTAAAAATAAATCCAAAGCCCCTTTCGTTGTGTATGCCGACTTTGAGTGTTTGGTACAACCAACAAACGACCCTAAAAAGACCCACCTCCACATACCGTATAGTGTAGGCTATTATTTTAAATGTGCATACGACGATACGCTGTCCTACTACCGCAGTTATAGAGGTGAGGAACCAGCAAAGTGGTTAGTGCGCGAGTTGAAGGACATTGCGGAAAATGCCGAAACCGCATACTGGTGTCCCATTCCCATGGACAGATTAACCCGTGAAGAATATGAACAATATAGAAGTGCTACCATATGTCACATTTGTGAGAAACCTCTAGGTCAAGAAACAGTTCGAGACCATTGCCATCTTTCGGGAAAGTACAGGTATATTACCTTCAATTTTACTGCTCTATTGAAAAGAAATTATAATTTAATTTTTATCACAGAGGTGCCGCTCATGTACAGTGCAATTTGGAATTCAGAGACACGAGGACCATCCCCGTAGTGTTCCATAACTTGTCCGGGTACGACAGCCACCTGCTAGTTGAAGATTTGGCAGCTGCAGGTCATTTGAAAATTATACCAAACAATACGGAACAATATGTGGCGATGATCCTGTCGACCAACGATTCCGATATTAAATTTAAATTTATAGACTCGTTTAGGTTCATGGCGTCGTCTCTGGAGAAGCTTGCGTCATATCTAGACAACTACCCCATACTTGATAGTCAATTTAATACCGATACGGTGTTGTTGCAAAGAAAAGGAGTTTTCCCATATAGCTATATGTCAACGTTGGAAAAATTGAACGAACATCGATTACCACCCATGGAAGCCTTCCACGATGATCTCACAGACACCCCAATTCGCCCGGAAGAGTATGTACACACACAAAAAGTGTGGCAGACATTTAATTGTCAGACTATAGGGGAATATAGCGACCTCTACATGAAGACGGATGTGTTGCTTCTAGCAGACGTTTTTGAAAATTTCCGGAGTAGTTGTTTAGAAAATTATGGTCTTGACGCAGCTCATTATTATACTGCTCCAGGATTAGCATGGGACGCCATGTTGAAATATACAGGCGTTCAATTGGATACAATACAAGACGTAGATATGTTAATGTTTTTAGAGAGCGGAATTAGAGGAGGTATGACACAATGCTCCGCTAGGTACGCTAAAGCAAACAATAAGTATATTCCAAACTACGACCCCACTCAACCTAGCACGTATCTAATGTACTATGATGTGAATTCAATGTATGCCTGGGCAATGTCCCAACATCTCCCGTACGACAACTTGAAATGGGTTGAAGACGTGGAAAATGTAAATTTCAACATTCCGGACGACAGCCCCATTGGGTATGTGTTAGAAGTCGACTTGAAATACCCACAACACATCCACGACCGCCAGAGTGACCTCCCAATGGCACCAACAAAAATGAAACCTCCCAGAAGTAAACAAGAGAAGATGATGGCAACCCTGTATAATAAAGAAAAATACGTTGTACATTATCGCAATTTAAAACAATATCTCAGTGAAGGACTAGTGCTAACAAAAATTCACAGAGTGTTGCAGTTTCGACAAAGTGCGTGGATGAAGCCATACATAGACTTAAATACTAGACTAAGACAAAGCGCCAAAAATTCTTTCGAGAAAAATTTATTTAAATTATTTTCTAATGCGGTTTTCGGTAAGTGTATGGAGAATGTTCGTTTACGAAGAGACATTAGAATAGTGCGCAGGTGGGACGGGCGTTATGGTGCCGAAGCGTTAATTAGTAAGCCTAATTTTAAGTGCACAACAGTATTTAACGAGAACTTGATAGCTGTAGAATTATTTAGAAACGAAGTAGTCTTTGATAAAGTTATATATGTAGGAATGTGTATACTAGATATATCAAAGACAATTTTATATGATTTCCATTATAATTTTATGAAGAACTTTTACGGTAACCATTGTAAATTATGTTATACTGATACGGACTCGCTTATATATCAAATAGCAACGGAAGATGTGTACGAAGATATGAAGAGAAACATCCATCGTTTCGACACATCGGACTATCCGGAAAATAACCCCTACAACATGCCTCGTTTAAATAAGAAGGTTCCTGGTCTACTTAAGGACGAAGGGGTGGGAAATTCCCTTTTGGAATTTGTAGCTTTAAGGGCTAAAATGTACGCCTGCAGATTCATGGATCTCAATATCATTAAAAAGGCAAAAGGCGTCAAGAGTAATGTTGTCAAGAAGGAAATTACATTCGACGATTATATCAATTGCCTAATACTTGAGAAAGAGATGATGCATCAACAGCGCGGGATAAGATCCTTTAATCACCAGGTGTATACCACGACACAAGACAAAATATCCCTTAGTCCATACGACGATAAACGATTTCGAGTACCTGGTTTTACAGACACTTTACCTTGGGGACACTACAGCGTGCCTGTTTAGATCATACTTCTTCGTTCAACACCACTACTCCTAATTCTTATAAATTATATACACACTTTAAGAAACATTTAGTTGTATGTTGACAAAGAGAGAGAGAGAAATTACATCTACATCTGCTGCAATGGAATCTAGTAAGTATTAAAAAAATTAAAAAAAAATAAAAAAAATAAATAAAAAAACTAGAATTCATTTACATTTTGTTACAGCTACACAATACAATAATTATATTGAAGACAGTGTGAAAATGCACGAGGATAAAATTGCAGAAGAAAAACAACTAATTGGACAATCTACATATGTATTGGATAAGTCAGGTAGCAAATGGCTAACAGTTGGTCTAAGTCCTGCGGCAGGGTTTTCACCAATCGTACAAATTAGGTCTACAACAACATCTGTATTCTTTACATTGGACGAATGGGAGGCATTTATGAAAACAGAGGGATATTCGCCAAATCATCAAATACATTGCTCTTCGTATAAAGATATACATGTTATTCGTTTAAGGAGCAGAGGACGTAAACTTGTACTATGTAAACAAACTTATAATAATATTTATAATTTGCGTGAACTTATTGATCAAAAACTCTGTATTTTTAAATCATGTAATTTTATTAAATTTTATGAAAGTGTTTTAAAATCATGTTTAACATTAGACGGAGACTTGTATTCAAATATTAAACAACTTATGTCTAGTTTTCAAAGTTCAGAGAATTGTTTTTATTTATTGGAAGCATTATATCTTACATTCCCTATAATTCAATTTGATTTTGAGATTATGAAAATACACTTCTAATTGTTATGTATGCACTGTGTTGTAATACTATTTTTTATTTTAGTTTTTAAATAAATACTTTCAATATTTTTCTTTGTTTCTTTGTAATAAATCCACTATTAATCAATAAATTAATATTTAACTTACCTTAAAATGTTATATTCTCTTATTTGTTTCTTTGTAATAAATCCACCCACTATTAATAAATTAATATTTAACTTACCTTAAAAAGCTAATTGTTCTCTTATTTTAATGCTTTAAAACATAATTTTATAAAAAATAAATAATTAAAAACATAATTTTATAAAAATAAATAAATAAATAAAACGCGCGTGCGAGATTAATTGTTTATTTTGAATTTGCTTTTGCTTATTGTGAATACATTATATTGGTATCCTAGATACATTCTGTAAAAAATTAAAAAATAGGAATATGATGTTATCAATTAAATTCGCTTACCTACCATAGGCGAAAGGCATAAATGACAACTATAGGATTTCTGGGTGGCTCGTGATTGCAAATATAATAATACGACATATACTCAGTATCACCTGCGGGTATAAGCCCAATCATTATCCAGGCGGGCGGAATATCTAACGGAGGGGGCCCATCTTCCAGAAATACTAATCTGTGCAGCCCCTATTAAAAGTTATTTGTCTGTAAAATTATTAAAGAAAAGACATTTACTAATATCACTTACATCTAAAGTTGTTGGCAAAGCAGCCTCCAATTCAACACACACTTCGATTTCTTCTGTATTGAACACAAACACATTAATAAGTATGTTAGGAAATACTATATTATAATCTACTTACCAGCTCTATCCATAATTAACAAATAGAATGATTTTTCTAAACCTCCCCAGTTTTTATAGGAAGGGAAGTAAATGATAAAAATTACAATCATAGTTGCTGAGTATTGCAAAATACTGTACAGATAGATAACTCTGTACCTGATAAGGCAGGAAGGAAGACCATAATTAAATTGTTTAATCAAATAAAATAAAATTGTAATCATATGGAACAGATAGAAAACTCTATACCTAATAAGACCGGAAGGAAGACATCAATTAATTCTGTACGTATTAGTAAGAGGAAGACACAAATGAATAAAAACACATTGTTCGATTAATTGTTTATTAAAAAATCAAATAAAATTTTTACATTATATTGCGCACAAACACCTATATTATTTTTATGATAAAAGCAGGCTGAATTTGTTTTTATCAAGTTAGGTACACCATGTGAATATTCTAAATTAACTATATTTAAATCTAAATATGATCTAAGAAAGTTGACCTTTTCGTGGCCTTTTACATAAATTGTGTCGTAATTTCTACATATATTGTATAAAATAGTATCTATATGTTTTAAATCTACGTAACCATCGCTATATCTAATTCTATGATGATTATTCTCCAACCACACAATTTCTTTCCTTTTATGTAGCGGCAATTGTTTAAGTGGTATAGGAGGCTTAAACAAGAAATGGAGTGTGCGGTTTCCATCAGTAATTGATAACTCTTTGGGTGTAAAATTGGGAGTTTTGAATCCTTGTATATCCATTACTAAGAAGCGCTCAAATCGCTCTCTATATATTCTTTCGCGATGTGAGAATGTTAAAATGGGCTTGATAATGTCTTCAGTTTGTTTTATTCTTTTATAAAATCTGCCTCTATCCGCAGCCGCTTGTATCCATTCCGACTTTCGGTTTTCGTCGACATTCTCTTCTTCCCAAACGTAGATTTTGGAGTTGTCACTGAATGATACATGTTTACCCATACCGTACTTGCAAATAAGTGATTAAATTTTTGTAGTGTTCATTGTTAAATGGGCATTTGCATATTTACACCCCACTAAAGTAACTTTTACACGATTCAGTTCTTGGATACATGAACTGAAATTCCACTCTTCAGTAGGTGTTAAAGTTCTACGTATTAGGGTTGGGCTGTCGGTAGAAATTCTGGTTTTTGTGTTCTTGTTGTTGTTGTTGTTGTTACTTCACTATTCTCTTCGCAAGTACCACATTTACTCGCCCACGCGTTTACTTCGAATCTGAGACCTATATTATGCGCTAAACAATTTGCTAAATCTGCTCTCGTATTAATTATCTCATTAGTACAATTATTTGCTAATATTCTGCAAGATATCAGCTCTTCATGATTATAGTTTTCTTGTAAGCGCTCATTGCAAGCATCTAATGCAATTAAGTCCTTGTGATGTTCTGTGCTACAGCGCAATAGCCTAATGTCCAAATCATCTACTCGGCTTTTACACAATTCTAGGGTAGTTGTGAGCGGTTCTGATGCTGATGATGATGACGATGTCGGAAAACTTGCATCGCTGGTTCGAAAAGGCGCTGGTGTTGTCGATGTTGTGGAGATTCTTGTTGATGCGGGTAGAGCAGTGTGTAAGGGAGTTATCGTAGCAGCAGGGTGATATTGATGGTAGGTTGCCTTAAGGGAAAAGAGTTGCGAAGAAAATGGAGCAACGTCTATATGAATTTTTGAAGTGTGATTTAACGAATGCTGTACGATATGCGTTCCGTTTTTGTAATAGGAAGAGTTAAAAAATTGCGTATTTACTTGCAGAACAGCACACATTAAAACAACTAATATCATGTTTAAATAATTTTCTTTACGGTTCCGGATAGTGGTGCGTACTCTATAAGATTATCGTGTAATATTAGACAATATACTAGTGTGCCTTCACTAAATTCACTTTCCCCCTCCATTTCCAGTTTAATATCCACAGTAGCAGACTTTAGGGATTCGTTTTGTTTCGAACAATCTATAACGTACAGCGCAGTCTCTTGGAATTGGTTATAGTCCAATAAGGGTTGTGCTGGACGATTATAGTAACTCTCCTGGAAAGATTTATACATTTGATAAGCGATGGAATATCTTTTATTGCTCATACTCAAGTTCATTTTATTATACGGATAATTCTCAGAGTTTAAGTATAACGTAATATTTTCTATGCTTGAGTGATCAAAGCTAGTAGCATCTTCTTTAAAATTATCTTTCTTCTTAGTCTGAAATGCAACAATGGCATATCGGGGTTTTTCTAAACTTGTACTGGCCTTTATTGGCCATACATCTCTCCTAGTTTTGCGCAGTGCCGGAAGTTCGCAGAGGTCCCATTTCCGGAAAGGTATGTAAATTTTCGTATCGTTTCTAAGGGCTTCTAGTAAATTTAAACGCATCTCATCGTTTACGGAAACATGTGGCACATGCCATTCTATTTTGTCTATTGTAATCTTTCCTTTGTTCGTTCCAGTTCCAGTAGCATTTTTATAACAATTATCATCTGTCTTGCTGCGTACTAGTATGAGCTCGTGGCTAACATTCATTATGATTTTGTTATAATCTTCAGCGAAACCAAATAGAAATTTCAGCGGTATACACACGTTAAATTTTTTCGTATTAGATAGAGTAGGCTGTTCGTCTGTGAACGGACACCAGCCGGCCATTTCCATTGAGCGACTCTCGTTATCATTGAATGATATGTATGCTTTAATTGCGGTAGTGATTCCTGGTTTTATACATCGATCAATTTCCACACCATTCAACTCGTACCGTATTTGTTCAAACAGAAATGTATACGCATTATTTGTTAATTGACAGTCACCTCCGCCCGCACCAGCAGTCACCTGCTTAAATTCACCCTCAATATACAAATGACTTTTTGAAGGTAGAAGATATGCGTCCATATGATTAATGTTGATACGAATTTCATCATTTAGGTTAAAATTGTTGGTGCGTGGATAGTATATATGATATTGTTCTTTGATTATCGCTTCATCTACGGACACTCCCTCGAATAATGATAGCTTTTCCGCCATTTTTTACTCTTAAGCCGATAGAACGGAGATACGCAATGTTGGTAGCTGTTAGTTGACGTGTGTCAGGTATATGACTGACATTAGCGGTGTACGGAACGGTTTTATATGTTTGATTAAACACTAATCCCATTGAAAGATTTTTTTAATTCTAATGTAACGATAATTCGTTCGCCTCTGAAATCTACCTCGTCTCCGTCTTGATCTATCAAGTTGATTGTTATGTTATTAATGTTGGTCGTGGGTATTATAGGCAGGTAATGACTCGATTCAGGTGCGATATTTATTGCATAACCTGGCTCCACTTGGGGTGAAAACTGGTACAGATCGTGCGTAAGATGTCCGTCGTAATAGGCACCGGTTACTATACTGCACATAACCCTTATCTTTGCCACTTTTATAATATTAACTGGTAAATCAGATTCATGTTGTATACTAGGTTCTAATAGGCGTTGTTGACTATATCCTAACATGCGCCCAATAGAATCTCTCTCTCTAAAATCGATCTCCACATTGCTGCTTATTTCACATTTCGAAGTATTATTGTTTGGTTTCATAGATAGTGTAACAGTTTCTGGTAAAATGTTTTTTAAATAATTTTCAACGTCTTGTATCTCATATGCTCCAATAGGAATTGTAATAACTTTATCCTTGTCATAGTAGAATTTATTTGCACCTTCGATTATGTTTGCAATAGTGTTATATGAATGAAAGCTGAGCAATCTTAACGAATACTCATATCTTGGGTCCAATTCGATGGGTGGGTTAATTGTTTCAGAGAGTTCGCTCTTGTAACCCGTTAAGGTGAATGTATTCGACATTACTGACGCTTAAATTTGGCGAACATTCCATTTAAAGCTTTCCAAAAATCTTAAGCATAAATGCCCACACACAAATTCATTGTAACTTTGGTAGTTGGTATGATTATACAATATATTACAATTATTAAAGTAATGTATTAATTCCAACGGAGGTTTTAGATTTCCAAACGAATCAAAATAATGTACTGTACTTCCTTCTTTACAATAACATACCCAATGTGTGCCAGTATTTTGAACTGTGTCCAAATTAACGACTCCACACTCATTCTTACGAGGCCTCGTAGGCAGATTATCTCTCATAAACACACCTCGAAAATATGGTATGTCTTTTGTAAACTTAATTATATCCTTATCCGTAAGAGGCCTCTGTGGGAGTCGATCCATTAGTTTTTTGAAGGTCTCAAATACAAACCCAACCCTTTTCTATACGGCTTTAGGTACAGTCCTTTGCCTTTTAATGCAATGTCTTCCATCATCTTGTTATGTCTTTGAGATTCAACCAACTTCTTTTGAGCAGTTTTGGCTTTATTCACAGCTGTTGCTATACCAGCAGCGCCCCCTGCTAGACTTCCTACAGCACTAAGACCCGCAAATAAAGGTATTAAAGGTAATATACCCCCTGTTTTGGAATCGGTATTATTCTAGGAGTACGAACTTTTTTCTTTCCACCTGCTTGTTTTACTGCAAGTTTGGCTGCAGCCAACGATAATTTGGCCCCCTCTTTTAGATTACCTTTGAATTTTTTCATAACATCTTTTGCTTTTACGACAACAGATTTTTTGAATGCCTTCTTCTTCTTCAGACCCATTCCAAGCTTTCTCTTACTTTTCATGGCGTTCGTTACTGCCCACGCTGCGACTTTTTCACCAATAGAAGCGTCTTTAGACTTGACACGTGACCAAGCTTTGTTTTCTAAAATTAGATCTGCTTTATGTCTTTCTTCGAGTTCTTTATGCTTGGAATAGGTAATATCGTGTTCTTTACAAGCTGCGTCTAATTGATTAATGCCGTGGTCGCCTCGTGCAATACGTTTTTGTAGCTTCGTTCCTGGGCCGCAGTACTGGTAACCTGGCAAATGTAGCTCTACAGGTAAATTATTAATGAATGAATTTAGAACACCTCCACCCTGTTTAAAAGTCAACATTGAAATGATGAATGTGATATATAAAGCCGCGCATATGTATTCGCATTTCATTGTGTAATGAAGTTTCATAAGCAGAAGGCGTCTCTTTAGCTCCACAAGAATTGGCTCAGTGATTGTTTAGACATGCATACTGAGTTGCTCTCCAACTTGGTTCGGTTTTGACGCGGTCAACCTATCTGCGACTGTCCTGCAGGATATAGGGAGACGCTTGTAAGGTGATTGTTTCGACATGCATACTGAATTACTGGACAATCGAAACATTTTGTTCCTTTAGCTCCAAAAAGGAGTTGATTCGGTGACTGTTTCGACATGCATACTGAGTTGCTGTCCAAGCTGATTCGACGATTGTTTCGACATGCATACTGAATTACTCTAACTGCTCCGAAATTGCGCGAAAAAGTTTTTAAATTAGAATTTTAAACATCAATTTACGCGGTCAACCTATCTGCGACTGTCCTGCAGGATATAGGGAGACGTTTGTAAGGTGATTGTTTCGACATGCATACTGAATTACTGGACAATCGAAACATTTTGTCCCTTTAGCTCCAAAAAGGAGTTGATTCGGTGACTGTTTCGACATGCATACTGAATTACTCTAACTGCTCCGAAATTGCGCGAAAAAGTTTTTAAATTAGAATTTTAAACATCAATTTACGCGGTCAACCTATCTGCGACTGTCCTGCAGGATATAGGGAGAAGCTTGTAAGGTGATTGTTTCGACATGCATAAAACACCTCCACCCTGTTTAGAGGTCAACTTTGTAATGACGCGGTTAATACATAAGGACGCATATATGTACTCACATTTCATTGCGTAATGAGATTCCTTAAGCAGAAGGACACTCTTGATGTCTTGAATTTTGATAATAAAGAAATACAACCCAGCAGGCATGGAAGCTTGCTGCCTAATACCGTACGATCTATAATTGTGGCTTCTTCCGGTGGTGGAAAAACTAACCTAATGTTATCACTACTATTCGATGAAAATGGTTTGAAATTCGACAATGTTTATGTCTATTCAAAATCCCTATACCAACCCAAATACCAACTCCTAAGTGAGGTGATGAACAATGTAAAGGAAGTAACATATTTTCCATATAGGGAAAGCGATGATATTTTAGACCCTGAAGAAGCGCAAACGAATTCGATATTTATTTTTGATGATGTAGCTTGTGATAAACAAGACAAAATCCGTTCTTATTTCTCTATGGGTAGACATAAAGCTGTAGACTGTTTTTACCTATGCCAATCATACGCTCGTATACCAAAGCATTTAATACGGGATAATGCAAATTTCTTAATTATATTTAAACAAGATGAACTTAACCTTAAGCATATCTACGATGATCATGTGGGTGTTGATATGACATTCGAAACATTTAAAGAGATGTGTGGTGAGTGTTGGAAAGAGAAATACGGCTTTTTGATAATAGACAAGGATAGAGATGTGGATAAGGGTCGCTACAGAAAGAACTTTGATTGCTTTATAATTATATAAGAGATACCACCCCGCATAAAGATTATTTACATCAAGGAACAGCATAGCGATAACACCTTATGAACAACATCGAACAACCTATCAACACGATCGAACACCTCATCAACAAGATTTAACAACTGATCAACACGATCGAACACCTAATCAACACCTTATGAACAACATCGAACAACCGATCAACACAATCGAACACCCCATCAACAAGATTTAACAACTGATCAACACGATTAAACAACCGATGAACACATTTGTTCAACATGATTAAAAAGAAAGAAGATCGCGGTTTAAAACTTCAAATAATCAAAGCTGCTAAGGCGATACGTAAGAAACATATGGAATTAAAAGTAGGCGAGGCAGATGTTGATAAATTTTTGCAAAAAACATTTAAGCCTATCGTAGATCCTTTGAATGAGCTCAATAAGCAGAAAGTGGAACCTATTAAACAACCAGAAACTAAATCTATTAAGCAGGACAATATAAAAGAAGAAGAAATGAAATTTATTAAACGGGAAGCACAAGGAATACCTACTAAACAACCGTCATTTGAAACCTATTGGGAACAAGATGATAACACTTTTGGTCCAATATATGATAAAGTTCATAATAGATATACACTAGGCAAGGAAACTATAGATTTTGCGGGATCGGATATAATAATCAACAATAAGAAGTTTAAGGATACTGAAGGTTTGCGTGAATTGATATTTAAAACGCAACCTACTAAATATAATGCTGAAGATGAAGCTGCATATCGTAATATTTTGCTAGAAACTCAAGTGCATCGACGCAACTTTGACGAGGGAGCTCACTTGAGAAGTAGCAAAGGCTCCAAGTACCTGAACATAATCAAACCTTTAGTGAGTGGTGATATCTCCGGTAAAGGTCACATGATAGTGTCCGATAAACCATTTCAGTACGTTTACTGGGATAATGTTAACGAGCTCGTTGATCGACTTAGACTTCTTATTGCATCGCAGAATGCGGGAAATACAAGCCACAACAATGAAATAATGTCTATAATAGAAGAATTACGAGAAGCCGGCGTAGTTGAATAAAAGTGCGTTTTATCTTATTCATCATATCAGTCTCATCATGGCTATTGATAAATTTGGACGTTTCCTATCATCTATACGTAGTGGTAATAAAAGACAGTTGCCATATTTACAGTTATCGTCTGCGGGAATTCTAGATATGGGGGAAAGAGAATACGACAGTTGGCCGATCCCGTTGAGGATGCAGATTCTGTTAATAAAAAATATCTTGTTGATATAAAGGATCATTTATCCGAAGATATTAAATTTCACACTAAAAAGGCTCAAGAAGATATTTACATACGTATTAATTCCATTGAGAAGAATCTGCAAAAGTTGTATACCGATAAAATTAACATGTTCGAGAAAGAAATACAAAAAGATTTACACAATTTACATAGCGCTATCACTGTCATGCAAATTAATATAAACAATGCATTGAAACAGTGGAAAACTTCAAAAGATAAAATAGAGAGCGATAACCGTAAATTAGATGAGAAGCTAATGAATATGCACTTGGAATCGGTAACCAAGCTAAATGCACACATTGATAATAATGTATCTACACTGCGAAAAGATTGTGACGTCGCTGCATCAGATGCAATGAAGAAGCTCGGATTAAATATGGACACTAAACTGGAAAAGTTGAAAACGTATATTGAAAATCAAATAAAAAATGTACAAGCGGATGTTAACAAGCTTTTATTTTTGAAACCATAGTGGATTCGCAGTATATTATTTGCTCGCAAGATAATTTCCCAATAGTTGATGGTTGTCATTGAAGCGTATAAAATGTCTCCTCAACAAGACAACGCTACTAGAATTATTTGCATTATTAATCTTTTCGTTTGTCTTTTGATTTTATTTATAACATCTATTATACTTATCCCGGTGCTGGATTTAGTATAAAGAATGAGCAAGCTGGATGTTGTGAATGAATTACATAAACCCGCTAGACGTAATTACGCTAGACGTCGTGTTATTATAAAAGGTCTGGATGATCTTTGGCAGGCAGATTTGGCTGACTTCACAACGTATACTCGTGAGAATAAGGGTTTTAAATATATACTAATGGTTATTGATTGCTTTTCCAAGTATGTGTGGGCATCGCCTGTTAAGAATAAATCCTCCGGAGATGTAGCGAAAGCAATGGGAAAAATTCTGCAAGGTCATAGAAAACCAAAGAACCTACAAACGGATGCAGGAAAAGAATTCTACAACAGCTCATTTCGGCAATTAATGCAACAGCATGACATCAACCATTACTCTACATACAGCACTAAAAAGGCTTCGATTGTAGAAAGAGTAATTCGTACAATTAAAGAGAAATTGTACAAAAAATTTAGTTTACGAGGCAATTATAAATGGATAGATATGTTGCCGACAGTAATTGATATGTACAATAACACAAAACATCGTACTATTCGTATGAAGCCCCATGACGTCACCCGCGATAATGAAGAGCATTTATTAAAGTCTACCTTCAATAACATCAAAATACAGGGCAGCCGGCGATTTCAAGTAGGCGACATAGTTCGTATTAGCAAACACAAGAGTCTTTTCGAAAAGGGTTATACACCTAATTGGTCTACTGAACTATTTAAAATTACTAAGATTAATGTAACAAATCCTACTACGTATATGTTGGAAGACATGCAACATAAACCTATTCAGGGTAGTTTTTATGGTCCTGAATTGGAGAAAACTCAACATTCCGACGTGTATTTAATTGAGAAGGTGTTGCGACGAAAAGGCGATAAATTATATGTAAAGTGGCTCGGATTAAGTGATTCATTTAATTCTTGGATAAACAAAGATAATATTATATAATTGTATCATATTTATAATAAATAAAACACATTTATGTTATATTATATTATATGTATTATAATAACCTTTGTAATAAGTCAATAAATAAATAAAATTAATGAAACGCATTTGTATGAATTACTAATAAACTAATTTACAATAATAACATTTTCTTCTGGCTGGAGGTGGTCCATCAATATGTTCATCTTGAAATGGAACGTTATAATGTTCAAAACACGGCAGATATTCTCTCAGATTAACCCTTTTCTGTTTGGGAATGGAATACCAATGTTCATTTAAAGATATGGGAGTCACCTTTGTTTGAAGTACTTGTAGCGGTATTAATGGAATTATAGACTTTTTGATTCCACTCAAAGAACCATAATTTTCTTCTATTGTTACAATTGCTTTATCCACCTTTTCTTGTGTATTTCCCATTATAATTTGATTCGTCCTAATTTTTTCGTTACTTCATAAATGGCCAAATCTCGTTTAAGTTTTTCCAACTCGAGAATGTACTTTTCAATTCGTTTACGTAAATCCATGCGCTTCTGATAAATGTATGTTATATAATGAGAAAATGCATTTACCTAACTGAAATATATACGCTTTGTTGGTCCAACTCGGCGGCAAACAGGACATCCTGGGTGGTCTCCAGCAAGCAATGTAAAGCAACAACCTTCACACAGCGACAAATGGGAACATTCTGTATAAATAGTATTTCGCCTATTTCTTAGGCAAATGATACAAATTAAATCATCGGAGGAAACTCGTTCTGTTGCGGTAATTGCCCCATCCGAAGAACCGCTCTCGCTGGATAATTGAAGATTATTACCTATTGATAATAATTTGTTGTATTTTTCCTTCAAACAGCGAATCTGTTGAAGCCTGAATGTCTCCATCATCTTCAGGTCCCGCACTTTCTTTGCCAATGCATGGCAGCGGACACGAACGCGGCGCGTATGAGCATACAAAGTATTTGCATACCTCTCTTGCTCGCTAAAAACCTCCATAGCTCGCTTCACATCATGTCTATCCACATTGGTTATTGGTATGGAAGGTATATCCATAATTGATAATTCCTCCCTTGTAGGCGGCGAGGCGAACCAGTGACGGCTACTAAGACGTCTGCCACTAGGCATTGGTGTTGGTGTAGAAGGTCTACCATCTAGGTCTTCATCTGATGAAGATTCAGTAGCTGGTACGAAGTCCTCATGTGACATTGTTCTTGTGATATTTATAAACTTTGCAAACAACTTTGCTTTCGCGTTGCAAAAAATATAGTTATGTGCAAATATTTTCATATCAACCTTTTTATATTACACTGTGTGCAAAAACGCGTGATCGGTTCAGGATATTCTAGAAACATAGCTTCCGCTTGTAATCTGTCAACGGTCTTCTGTAATCAGGAGACAGACAGCTTCCTGTCATTTTATCATCAGGAAATTCTAGTCCGCTCACAACGGTCGTTTTCTAATCAGTCAACAGTCTTTTTATAATCAGTTGATTAGGCAGCCAGCTTCCTATCTTAGCATTAATTAGACAGCTTCCGGTCGCAACGATCGTCTTATGAGCAAAAAATTCTAGAATACGTCGAAAAAGGGAGGGAGTTACAAAATATATAAAGACTGTGATTATGACATCTACATTCATTCGCAGTTGAAAATCTCACCAGTTGAAAAACTTACCAGTTCAAAATCTCACCATGATGGATTCGCTACAAAAGTTAAACTCATACTCGTGTGCTTTCAAGAAATTAAGTGACTTGGAGCAAAACAAACTTTATAAAGTAAGAAAAATGCGAACTATTGGAACTAAGTATGGAATTTCAATTTTGGTTTATTTGGACGATGTTGGCGATGTAATATTACCTAGCAGATTCAGAGATTTGTGTGAAACAATGGAAGAAATGAATAAAACATTTACGGAAAAAAATGTGTTCTTAAAGACACTACCAGCGATTGGCAAATATATTCCAATTGAATTTGTTTCTATTGAAGAATAATTCGACAACAATAGCAGGAAAAGCAGTAAAGTAATTCTTGGATAAACAATATCGGCTTTGATGTATAATTGTAATTTCTGTAATAAATGAACCATTTATATTATATTATAAGTTTTCGTAAGAAATAAAACACATTTTATATTTATTACAACTTTTTATTATTATAATTTTGTAATTTCTTAAATAAATGTATAATAAAAAGATTTAATTATGGTAATTAATCTTCCTTGTTACAAATAATACAATCTCTTTTAAAAATACGTTTATATAGGCACCTCTTACAGGTTGAGCAATATGGTGGTCCTATAAATTCTACACAATTTAAGTGGGAATGATGGGCTTGTAGAACTATGTTCTCATGCAGTTGTTCGATATAGTGAGAGTATTTATTGTCCATTTCAAAACAGTTTGGGCATAGTATTACAATTCTTCTGTAATGTTTATCACTTAACACGTGATAGTTGTCAATGGGAACTGTACATTTAGTTTCACCACACATTGTTAAATTTGCGTTCTTCGTATAATAATTAGCGTAGAAGTAAATTTTCGTAGATAATGCATTCCTTTTTATATGAAGTAAGTAAACCACATCCTTTTTCCTATATGAATCGGTCAACGGTCGTTTTGTAATCAGTTAATTAGACAGCTTCCGGTCGCAACGGTCGTTGTTGTCGTTGTCGTTGTCGTCGTCGTCGTCGTTGTCGTCGTCGTTGTCGTCGTCGTTGTCGCCGTTGTCGGAGTCGACAGCACAATTTAACCTGCAGAGGGCAGCACTGGCCAACAGCGCCATCGCACGGACCAGGGACACACCTCTTGCATGTGCCTTATACAGCGTGGCCAGATTCCAGGTATGAGTCATCGAGCGGCCCTATACACTGGCTGGCTTATACAGCGTGTCCACGGCCAGTGAGTGAGGGAGAACCAGCATACTATACCTACTAATGTTTATATTCACCAGGACTCATCGTTACGACATTACAATTAGATTTTGGTGTACTTAACAAAGTCCTAACATCACCAGGAAGGCCATGTCCCGCAACACGCAGTATTCGTAAAAGGCTATTACATGCATTATGAGATATTTTATTTTTAATAATCCATCGTGTTAATTCATCTCGTAACAGGGACTCAGTAGAAAAATTAGAAGAATGGCGTGAAGTATGAACAATGCTACGTTCTTGGTTGTCAGTTATTATATCATTTATAGATAAACATGGTGAACTATTTTCAATATTATGCATTAAAGTATCGTATGTTTGTAAATCGTTATGTGCCTTTTCTTGTGTTATTTGTTTAACTTCTTGTGTCATATTTTTTACTTGTTCTTGTGCTATTGCCTTGGCTTTCTTTTTTAATTCTAAAGAAGTGTCTATGCGAAATCTCCGACAATCTCTTTCGCTACAACAAAGTTTTTGTTTGTTTACAATAACAGAGTGCTTATTTCCACCAAAACTACACAATACCAATAATAGAAATAGATATTTTTGTACACACCTTGTGTAGTATACATAATTGTTACTTGCGCAACATTTATAATGAATTTTGAAGAAAAATTATTTTTAGTCACGAAATTTTACATAGGATAAACAAAAACTTTAAGAATTGTTTTAGTTATTTCTTATGGCCAATAGAAGTAATATAGACTGGGGTTGGATATTTTTATTCATACATCGTTTGTACTTAGAAATTTCGCTATTTTTACATCATGATATTTAAAAAAATGATATTCTTTATTTAATAATAAAAAATAAATAAAAATATCAAATCTTGCTTCCCCCAATCGAGCCGCTCATGATTACAATAAAAAAATCCGATTCGCATCATTTGATTCTGGACATTCGTACAAATACATGTTCAAAATGACGTAATCTAACATGAATCCCTTTTAAAGTTATTTTTATAAGATATGTTGATGCGTCATCTTTAAAGGGCTCTAGTTCCCCTTGCAAAGAATTTTTGAATAAGGTAATTTTTACGTTTAATCGATATAAAATTAGTTTAAGGGTCTACCGCAAAGAAAATTGGCGCGAAATAAGCTCCATAAGGTGTAATGAGAAATTTTATGAAAATTTATTTCAAGGTGTATTTAAAATTGACAACGTTTATTATGAAACAAAAGGCACCAACATATTTTTCGTTTTTAAAAGTAGTACTTGATTATAATTTTTTAGCAAGAATTAAACATTAACACGTGAAAAGAAGACGATAAAAATATAAAATGTTGATGCACCTGTTCAAGTTTTCATTTTTTTTCGTAGGTACTATAGACAAGTACTTATTATATTGAAAATATATTCAAGTACTACTTTTAGAAACGGAGAATATGTTGCTTTTTGTTTCATAATAAACGTTGTCATTTTTAAATACAATATTATAAAAAAGTAAAAGCAACTGAAAATTATAAGCAATAAAGCGATATACATATAAGCAAAAAATTAATTAGTTGAAATTTGAAACATTACATTGAATTTAAATAAAGTATAAATTGTTAACTTACGTTATGTGAAAGAAGTACATCTGTACTATTTGTACATTCTCCTTCGGTTCTGCAACATAACCAACAAAAACATAGAACATTACATTAATCTGAAATGTGGGGTAAAGATACGATATGTTGTACTTATACTTTGTATTGTATCAATAAAATACTACTTGCTAATATGATCAATAGTATACAAAAATACTTACAGGTTATTCATCATTTTTCTTGTGCAACACACAGTTTCACGAACACCTATATTAACACGATTAACACTTAGCGCGGCAAATGTCGAATGTACTACCGTACTACTGTGGTACTAAGCCAGTAGCAAATACGCATGTAACTACGTAAGTTTGTAGGTTATGCGCGTTATGCGCAAAAACTACAAAGTAGGGAATTCACATAGCTGTCTCGAAATTCTTTAAACGTCTTATCTCGAAATAACAACTTAGGGATATGTTATAGCTATCTTTGTTTATTTACGCACAAAAGTTTAAAATCAAAGAATTCGCATAGCTGTTGTAGAAATTCCGAAAGTGGCCAGTTGCAAAGTAATAACCTTAGGATATGTTATAGAATTCTTTGAAAGAATTCCTATTTTAGCACAAGAATGGGACATCTTAGCAATTCCCATGGAGGTAACATTGTTCGCAGTGTTTACTGGGTTGTTATTGCTTTTATTAGCGTTATTGGTTTTTGTTGAGAAATGATGTAATCTTAGATCATATATATTACATGGATACCGCTATACCATAAGAACTTATAACCGATACTGTTTCAAAGATGTGCAACGTGCCTTTTTCTCATTATTCCTTTCTTGAGTAAGGCATCTCCAATGTCGCTATCTTTCTCTGTACCCTCCATAGTCGCGCAAGCGCAGTATTTGTGATACGTAGCATTTTTCTTTTCTCGACTACTCACATGTCATTTGATGTTTTGTTTTAACGGTTTTAACTCTAACCTAAGTTTAAAGTTATTCGACGCTATATTTTATATACCTTTGCTTTAGAGAAACTTTTTCCATTTTGTGTGTTGAAGACTAGTGTAATAGTGTTAAGAGTGTTAGTGAAAAACTGTATTATAATTTACCGTTAATTAAAATGGTCAGAAAATGTGTGGTTTGTGGTGCTCCTCAAAAAGGTGGATTATTATCATTTCACAGGTAAGCGGGATAAGAGAATAACATGACAATCATAAATGTATGAATTTTGCATATTTTAATTAAAAGTTTATCACTACAAAGTTGTTTCGATTCTGCATATAGATTTCCACAAAATGACCCACGACGACAAATGTGGTTAAAAAGTTGCAATGTGAAGAACAGCGATATAATGCCAGATTCCCTTATATGTTCTAATCACTTTAATAGTGACAATTATGAACAGGAAAGCCATTGGCCTAGAAAACGATTACGTTCTAATGCTGTGCCTAGTCCTAGCAATTACAAAAGCAACAAACCTACTACAGAAGTAGCACCAATTTTGCTGGAAACAGGTATGAAAAATTGAGTTTATTAAATAAAGAATCTATATTTAAAAAGTTATTTTAACTTATAGAGCCTAAAACTAGTGATGTACATGAAGACCATCAGCCTCATCTTAGCACACCGACGTTTATTACTGTGCCAGAATTAGCTTCTACAACAAAAGAATTTAGTGTGGCATCAGTTTCTGGAGTAGCATCAGGTAAATAAATACGCTAATTTTGTAATTATACATCTAGCAAATCACATAAGGTTTTCTTCGCGTTATATTATAGCAAATTTCTAATTTAATAAAAGATGTGCCACCAATTTAATGTGAGGTGTGAGTAAAAAGAAATCTACAGCTTGTTAAGGAAACAGTAAACAAACAAAGAATGAAAATTCAAAGCCTTGCAGTTCGTAAACGAAGATTGGAGAAACGAATAAATTCATTTCAGGATTTATTAAAACATATGTATGATTCAAAGTTGGTGTCTGAAGAAGTTTTTGAACAAATGATGGTAAGCTAGCCTAAAGATGGCAATAATTGAATATGTACCTATTCTTTCTTTATATATAGTTCACAGTATTTAAAACGTGAAACTTATTTCATTCTCCTAATTTAATATTTCATAATAATTACTAAACATTTAAAAGAGACACATGAAAGTACTATACTTGTATTTTGTGTGTCTGGCTTTCAGGTATACTGGAAATTTGGAAAGACAATAGAAATACATGAAAGTTTTTGATAATTTATAATGTAAGTGGTTATATTGATCAGTCGTATTAACTGTTGAAATGATTTGCTATTTGCTTGCAAGTGTAATAATACCAATCAATCTTAAATTTGTTGGCATGGGTAAAGAGAGAGGCTAGTGGACTCCAACTTTATGAATATTATTGGCATAATTTTTCGCACTTCTACTTTATAATAATTATTTTCTTTTACAGAATGGAATGCCGGAATCGTTGAAAGAAATGATTAGCAGACAATTGAAATCCAGAAATACCAAGTATACGCCTGAAATCAGAACTTTTGCTTTAACGCTCCATTTTTATTCTCCAAAAGCATATAAATATGTAAGACAACATTTTAATGATCTTTTACCGCATCCATCAACAATCCTGAAATGGTATGCAGTAATTGATGGCAACGCTGGGTTTACCAAGGAAGCATTCGATGCTATTAAAATAAAATCTGCTGAAAAAGATGTTATTGTAAATGTAGTATTGGATGAAATGAGTATTCGTCAATTGCTTGAGTGGGATGGCCATAAATATCACGGGCTTGTAGATTTTGGAACAGATTTAGAAACCGAAGTGCAGCCTACAAGTGCATTGGTATTTATGGCTGTTGCGCTTAATAACCACTGGAAGGTACCTTTAGGCTACTTTCTCATAAAGAATTGTAACGCGACTGATCGTGCTAATTTATTAAAAACTTGCCTAGAATTATTATATCAGACGAATGCCCAATGTTACAGCATCACATTTGATGGTGCCCAGGTCAATATTTCAATGGCAAAACAGTTAGGAGCAATATATGACTTAAATAATTTGCAACCTTGGTTTCCACACCCAATTACAAAAAAAAGGTTTACACTTTTTGGGATCCAGCACACATGTTGAAATTGTGTAGAAATACATTGGGCGATTTTAAAATTTTGATTGATGACCATCAAACTATAGAATGGTCTTTAATCGAACATTTAGAGAGCTTGCAAAAACAAGAAGGTTTGCATGCCGCAACAAAATTAACAGCAAGACACATAAATTTTCAAAATGAAAAAATGAATGTGCGCTTAGCCGCTCAAACATTAAGCAATAGCGTTGCCGATGCCTTACTATTTTGTAAATCTATTGGCCACCATATTTTTCAAGGATCACAGTCAACAGCAACGTTCTGCAGGAATATAAATGACTGTTTTGACATATTAAATTCCAGAAACGTTTTTGCAAAATATAAATACAATTCTCCTATTTCTATCAAAAACTATGAAGACGTTAAAACCAAAATAGAATATTTAATAACATATTTAAGCGAACTTAAAGATGTGGGTGGTAGGCTTATCGTTGAGACTAACAGAAAAGTTGGTTTTCTAGGACTTATTATCTGCCTTACAAATGTACTGAATATATATGACGATTTGGTCACAGCAGGACAAATGTTATATATTTTATTCTATAAAATTAGCCAGGATCATTTAGAGGTATTTTTCAGTGCCATAAGAAGTCGAGGCGGTTATAATAATAATCCTTCGGCTAAGCAATTTCAGGCAGCCTACAAAAGATTATTAGTTAAACATCAGATAGCAGCTCATGGAAATTGTGGTATTCTTGATGCTACTAGTATTCTTTTTGTAGGTTGTACTAGCAAAACAAAAACCACCGACGTTGTAGTAGAAGACGATACGCTTGATGATGACGAGGACTACTTAGACACATTAAATTGTCTTTCTGAGTATGTAGAAAATGTGGTACAATACATAGCTGGCTACATTGCAAGAATAACACAAAAGAAAATTTGTTGTGGCGTTTGTAAGAAATATCTAGAAAATGCGCCCGGACAGACAGCCACACAATTAATACAACAAAAAAATCGAGGAAAATTAATTACGCCCCATAAAGACATTGTCAGCATTTGTCGAGCAGCAGAACAGATTTTAAGAAAATATCACGACATCTTGCTCACTAAAGGAAATGTTTTAGAATTTCTAAAGCTAAAAATTACCCACCTAATTTCCGCAAATGTATTTTCGTCGCCTGAATTCCTAGATCACATTAAATCCCAAGAAATTCTAGAAAACCATAGGATTCAATTAATAAAAATTGTAATTTATAATTACTTAAAAATAAGAATTAATTATGAGGCTAAAAAAAAGAATCAGATAAAATCTAGGCGAATAAGACACAAATTTACTAAGTATGTGCTATTCCAAAATGAATAAGCTCTAATAACGATATATTATTTTTACAAATGTTTTAGTAATATAGAAGTTTTCATATTATGTATTACTTTTCCATGTATATACCACAATAAATATTACCATCTATTTATTAGTCTCATTATTACAGACCTGTATACGTTATCCGGAATAATTAATACAATGCACAAAAACATTGAAGTTATAATGTTATAATTCAGAACATTTTAAATTCTACTTTCGTAAATCGTGCTTTAGCAGTTTGAATTTCGCGCCGAACGTGTTTCAATTTCGCGCAGTTTTAAGCCAATCATTAGCGAGGTGATATAGACTGAGCGAGGTAGATGACGAACTTCATAAATCCGAACGAGATGGAACAAAAAAGATTGTCTGTGCTATGTTAGAAACATAGTTGGGAACCTAACGCGGTATCCATGTAATATATATGATCTAAGGATGTAATGCATTCCTTAAATATCAAATAGCTTTTTGTCTACTGTGGGAAGTAAAATACGTTCTATATTGATGTTTAACGGCTAATAATTATCACACTTGGAAGTTCCGAATGTTGACTTTATTACAAGAAAAAAGTGTTTAGAAATTTGTAGAAAAAGAAATTGAAGAGATAGATTACGAAGATGAGGCAATGAAAACGGAAGCTAAGAAATGTGATAATAGCTGCAAGTTTTATATTATACAGTGCTTAGATGATATAGAATTAATTCGAGATAAAGAAATGGCATATAGCATGTGGAAAAGTCTGGAAGAGAGATATGAGAAAAGAAATGTCACTGCACAAATGTTATTAAGGAAGAAATTAATGAGCATGAAATTAAAAGAAGCAAAAAATCTAGAAGTATTTTCAACTGAATTTGATGAGGTAACAAGACCGTTGACAGGTGCAAAACTAAAAAGGAAGATATAGTATGTAGCTTATTATTTGCGTTGCCACCATCATTTGAGACAATAGTTACAATCATATAGAGAATATGCCAGAGGAAGAGATAGTGAAGTGAAGTGAAAAATTGTTAGATACCTTATAGTTGTTAATTGTTGTAGAAATATATTATTTTATATTATATGTAATATATCATTGGATATGTATTAAAGCGATTAATAGATTTAAGGAAGGCATTAATTGTAGAACATCCAAGCATTTGTCCTGGCAGAAGGACAGCTGTACACGGCGTTTGGGTCTGCTGGAAGGACCACTTCATATCTAAAATTACACATTTTTAGGGCCTGCGGAAGGACAAACTGTCCTGCCGGCAGGCCCCTTGGACATTCTATCATTAAGAGAGGGTGTTGAGAAATGGTGTAATGCTAGTCTATTTTTATAGTTTTTATTTGTATCATATATATGCGCAAAGTTCCTCACTAGTTCGATTCATCATCCATCATCAAATTTCCCACTCATTTTTATCGCTTTTCCTATATCTACCTAAATATTTCAAACTAATGTCACAGCTAAATACCATCGAACGAAATAAATATTTTTATTGGTTAGGAATTTGTTGTTTATTGCTTGTTGTCATAGCTACGCGTAATTTTTGTATGAACGATACCTATTTTCTTGGGACTAATACTAATACCGAGTTTTAAGACTAATACTAAATTAAGACTAAGGAGAGCTGACTGAATCAACCATTAGATGTGCACATAGAAAAAGAATAGAATGTAAAGTCCCTAATATATTATTGATACAACACACAGCGACACCTTCCGCCTTGTAAGAATTTTCGAGCGGGAAAACTAAATAAATGTACATATGTATAAATGAAAGTATTTTTATAAATAGGGTTTTATTATGGTTTGAATAAGTATTCAAGCACTAAAATATCAATTTTTAAACGTGCTTGTTGACGTTGGAGTGCTCAAATACGTATTCAAACCATAAAAACCACCAAAATATGAAGTTGAAATCAGGCCGTAAGTTCTGTTTGTATGAAAATAAAATGTAGGTTTCACAGATATGTATAATATAGGGTACATAAAAAAAAATAGTAACTTATGGAAAAAATTTATTTTTTGCGATATTTCTTGGAAATTACAGCTGCATCTTTATACAGTTGACTGCATTTATCAGACATTGGTCTTTGTTCTTTACAATGTATAATATTATTAAATCCCTTACAATAATTATATATTAATAATTTTGAAAATTCACACAAAATAGTTTGCTCTGTGGCAGCAGAATGTTCACATTCAACAAAATGAAAATCAATACGTGATTTTAGAGTTGAAATAATGCTGTCTAACAAACGTTTCTCATTGCAATGATGATGTAGTATATACATTACAATATTATAAATTTGAATACAATTTTTTATTAATATACTATTGCAATATGAAAGTCTCTTAGACAATGCTCCGCCAGACTCTTTAAATGAAATAAAATCATTAACTGGAATTTCTTCATTGTCTCTTGCTAGTATGTTATATTTACACGCAATGCATTTCCCTAATTTGATTTTTTTGCTTGAAATAAACCCTGCAACATAAGCAAGAGCATTCTCTTCTATAGGCTTTAATATGTCAAAAGAAGTGGGTAGTTGAAATATTTTTGAAAACTCCTCTGTAGTTGTATTAGTTCTTAAGCCCTGGAAAATACAACAATTACATAAAACATTTCAGAGATTTCTTTATATATATTTACCAGATTTTTTTTAATAAACTCTTGGAGTGTTATTAAAATATTGCAATTATCGTCCTCACAGTTAGATCCAACTGAATGTTTACTACTTAAATTATTTACCAGCAAAGACTTATAAAATGCCCCAAATGAGGCACATGTTGGATTTGTATACCTAACGCCCCTTTGTCTTATTTTGCCAAAAAAGTTTTCCAGCGGATCTTGATTTATGTAGCGCGTATTAAGAACTTTAACACCGTTACTCTTTAACATATTCTTCAAGAGAATATAATTTCTTAAGGTGAAAGCCCAATTTTTGAAAGTAGGTGGTGTACTTTCTTTTCCATTTATATCTACTGTCCTCATTGTATCAGTTATCTGAATAGCATTCCTCCAAAATTTAGTATGTTTACAATCCTGGGTAGTTAGATCCATACTTCTACGAAGTTCTTTGCCATGGACATTGACGTTCCCATATCCATTTACACTGTCGAACACAGTATCAAACAATTTAAGAAACTCTGCTGTCTCAGTTGCTCTTTTTGGTAATTTTAAGTTTCCTTGTGAATAACCTGGAAGGAACAAAATTATTTAAAGATAACTAAATGTTATGCCAAAGTCAACCTTTTAAATTTTTAGAATAATTTATTTTAATGCAACTTATACCGGTAGCTATCTAATTTATATATATTTTAAAAATGTTTTTATATATATAACTTGCCAAAGTACTTACCAGAAGCAGCCATCAAGTTGATGGCAGATGAAACTGTATGACTAAACACCTGTGTGGATAATGCCACTTTCATTTTCTTCATTTGGTCCTTGTTAACATGTTGCTCATTTAACTTAGGCATTACTCGTAGTTCTCCACTAAAGCTATCGAGTTGAAAAGCAGTTTCTATATCACTCCATTTTGCTACTTTCTTTAAATTGTTTGAAATGTATGTGATATCTTTGGCAAGAAGATTATTTCTTATGCATTTAATCAGATGGGGAGGGTCATAAAGTGGAATAATGGTGTGATTTTCCACTTCAAAAACGTTTCCATGTAAATTCTCTCCTCGTCTCTGATATGCCATACGTGTTTCATTTATTAAATAAGTAATAGCACTTTGGTTATTTGTACCTTGATCACATATGGTACTTACAATGTGTAGCCCACTATTAAATGTTCTACGGACAATTTCTTTTATAGTTCGTACAATATTTATATATTTTACACCACCATGCACAAATTGATACACAATAGGTTGTTTCCATTTACGGTTTATGCCACGGAGCATAAATACCTAAAAGTTGATTAAAGAAATAAGGAAATATAGATATATTACATGCAACTAAATACATTAAATAGTCCATCGAAATAATTTGTGAAGATTGTAGTTTGCTATGTTGTCAAAAAACTTACTTTATTATATTTTCAGTTAATTACCTGCACATGGTCAGCAATTCTCATTGTGTGTTCCTCTCCTATCTGTTCAAAACCTTCTACTTCATCCTTTGCTTTATTGTATGTTAAATTAGGTGATAGACTCATTTCGTCAAAAATTAACACACACAATTTATCTAAAGGTTTTAAAGTTTCTGATAATCTTGACAATCCAGAAAAGATCGATTCATTAAAACCAGACTGAATCGGGATTTGATTTAACAATTTCATGACTGTTACCCTGGAAGGTAAAGAGAAGATTTGTGACAAAAATTTGTAACTGTTTCCTGTCTGCTTGTATAGAGCAAGAGCAGTGATTTTGTCATCGATGCTAAACCTCCAGCCATGCTTCTTTCTCTTTGCATTTTCAATTTGGTTTTTAAAAAACTTTTGCATTGTATCTGTCATACTTCCAGTTAATTTTTCAAATGCAGATGTTCCTGCATATTTTTTTGCTTTTTCAAAGCGATTTCGAAAATAATTTACTTTTTTATTAAGCAACACTACTTTCTTCTTTTGTAAAACAGCTTGTTTATACAAATGCTTGGCTTTAGGAGTAAGATCTTTTACTCTTCTTATATTTAAATCTTTGAGTAAACTTTTATTACCTACAAATGAATATTAATGTGTTTATTACCGTTTTTATATAGACAATTATATTAATACCTATGCGTGGTGATGGTGTCCTTAAAATAGGTGTTGAAAATTCCTGTGTCGGTTCAAGTATCAAAGTCTCCTGACTTGGACCAGGCAATGGTGATTCTTCTACTTGCATTGTTTCTATAAAATTTAGCACCATAATGTTATCATGAGCATACAAATGTAGAAAAATTATACCTGGCATACAATATAAATGTTTTATAAGAGGATCACATATTAAATTCACTACAGTTTGTTCGACTTCAATAGGATCTTCACGTTCTTCTGCTATCCGATCTAAAAAGAGTCATACATAAGCTTTTAAATAAATTTCAGGTAATTTATACATTATATAACATATAAAATCATAGTCAAAAATTACCAGACAAGAATAGCTTAGGGTATGCGCCTTTCTTCAACTTATTATTGGGTCCAATGTCTTCCACTACGAAATGTTTACTGCATACTTTATAATGCTCAGATATATATTCCATGCTTAATTGAGCATAGAGTTTATTATTAATTGCTGTGATCCACTTTTTGCATAAGTCTGGCTGTGTTTTAGGATTTGGAATTCTATGGCGAGAATGATTTTTACTTGGTTTGCAATCAAACACTGCACAACCATCTTTCCCCATTTCCAGGTGTGAATGACTTTCTTCTGAAACATAGATTAAATATGTATAGTTAAACTCATCAAACGTTTAGTACATAATAGAAATATATTTTAAAATTCTATACTTACTTTTTTAACTAAAACTTCTATAAATCTAAGATTAAAAATGAACTTAAACTGATGCGATCAAGCGACAACCGAGAGTAAACAAAACATGGCGAGCGTGACATATGATGATCTATTTTGACGCACGTAGCGCACCCTCGTGGCATGTAAGAACTCGGCAGCCATGACAGTTCTAACCAGGAGATCATACATTACAACCCCTGGATGTGCAGTTGTGCTTTTGAACTCCGCCCGATTTTTCAGTCGGCCGTAATATAAGTGATAGAAACTTGAACAAAAATACATTTTTTGGTTCAACTTCTTGAAAAAGCCATTCTATTGAAAATATATTATTATTCTAGTGTGTGATTTTTTACTATATTCTTAATCATGTGTTTGTCGTCTAAAATGACATATCGGCATTCATCATAAAATGACATAGATATGGCAGTTATGTCGGTTATACATTAGGCATGATATTGTGATATTCTGCTTTATTTCAGAATGGTGGGAAAATACAAAAGGAAGAGCAATAGGCAATCCTGGAGTGAGGATTCTTTGAGGTTAGCTATCGAGGCTGTACATAGCGGTAATATAGAGTGGCTTGCAGCTTCAAAACAATTCAATGTTCTGCAAGCTACGTTAAGGCGAGCTCAGAATAGAAACAAAAAAGTACAAGGTGTTGAGAAAGGCCTTGGACGTTTTCTACAACGTTCATATTACCACAAAATTATAATATAGGTGTTTTACATGGACTACTTCCGCCCAGTGTCCCCAAAGGGGACTCAGCTGACGACCGATCTAAATGGTATTTTCAAATGGTTTTCGCCCATATGAGTACAGTGGGAGATAATGGGTTAAAAGAAAAAATAATACATTTTTTTTTTCTGAATTCAAAAATATATGGTATGTTGACTTTTGGTGTTTGCGTTTTTAACGTGCTGATATTGTTCAACGAAATCGAAGTTGCCATGAATAATAATAAACGTATTAAACGTCATTATTAATTGTTTTTATACGGCTGTCAGATTACTTCATTAAAATGGGTTACACAGATGAAAAAATTAGAAATAACTCGTCTATATTACAAAAACAACAATAATGTTGCTCAAGCGCAAGCAGAGTATTGGCGTATTCATCCCGAAATGCAGCTTCTTCTTCTGGAAAATCTACAAAAAAAATTCATACTGTTTTACACAAATAGTGATATCACCAATATAAAATGTTGCCGCTATAAAAATTGACAGATAATCATAATATTAGAAGAGTCGAATACTGTAATTATAAAAATGTTGTATAGAAAAATTGAAAACAATGATTTTTTAATAAGATTTTGTGGAGCAAAGAATCTACGTTTACTACAGTAAGGGTGTATATCCGACACATATGTGGGCATCAGAGAACTCTCACTCTTATATTGAAATTAATAATTGCGATTTTATTAAACAATATTATCACGTTTTAAAAATGCAAATATTTCGTAAACAGCCACACCAAAAGACAACATATCATATATTTTTGAATTCAGAAAAAAAATATGTAGGGGAGAGTAGGGTAAAGTGAAATGGTGGGGCAAAGTGAAAAATATTAATAAAGATTTCTCTAGAGGCGCCATCGTGCGTTCATAGTGGCAATTGTCTCCAACCGACTTTTCTCATTAAAAATTTAAATTGATAGAACTCTTGAACAACGTAGTATCGTTTTATGGCAAGAAGTCTGTTTCTCCTGGATTAGTTGTAATATCAGAGGTAAGTGATGAATTGTTATACTTTTGTATGTTTCCTGTTGGTTTAATTGTGACATGTGTGTGCAATAACATTATAATATATCCTCAATTTGTTACGCAGAGACTGTGTATGTTACAAAACTGTATGGTAGGCTTTTTGTAATTATGCGACTTTGGGGTAAAGTGGAATGGTGTTATAGGGGCAAAGTAAAATAGTATTCCACTTTACCCCAGTGGTATTTCAATTTAAAGTTTCATGTACGAAAGAGAAGAAAAGTGGATTTATGCATGCGACGTGAACTTTAATTTTAATTTTAGATTATAATCATTCTCATATCTAATTTATGTCTTTTGTTCTATTAGCTGTAGGCAATCTAACATTAAAATTAACTTATACACTTATAACTTAACCAACTTATAATACTTATTATATTTTTTAGACTAATACATAATGCGTAACTACAAGCGGAAAACAAAGCAACAAGACTGGTCTGAAGAAGCAATGAAAAGTGCCTTGGTTGCAGTGACAACTGGTACACTCAGTCAAAATGCAGCTGCCCGACAATTTGGAATTCCAGTAGCTTCTTTGAATAGACGTATTAAAAGCGGAAAATCTGTAGAAGAGGCGTCGAAAAAGACGCTAGGTAGGTTTACTACTGTTTTCACAAACGAAGAAGAGAATGCTCTTGTTGAACATATTCTTCAAATGGAACGTAGATTTTTTGGTCTATCATACAATGAACTTCGATCTTTAGCATTTCAATTTGCCGAGATCAATAAAATACGTCATAACTTCAACGAAAAAACATGCTCAGCCGGAAAGGACTGGCTATACCTATTTTTACGACGACATCCAGAACTAAGGCTGCGAACTCCAGAGAATACTTCTGTTGCCCGTGCAGCTGGATTCAATAAAGTCTCCGTTGAAACATTTTTTACGTACCTTGGCTCTTTATATGACAAATATTCTTTTCCCCCCAGCCGGATCTACAACTGTGATGAAACTGGCATCACAACTGCATTCGAAAAATCAGGATGGATGACGTCTAAAATATTTTCTGATGTGTGGTTTCCACATTTTCTGAAACACACCCATCCGATTCAAGACAATCCCGTGCTTTTAATTCTAGACGGGCATGCTACCCATGTCAAAAATTTACCGCTAATTGAAAATGCAAGAAAAAATCATGTTCACATACTTGCTATACCTCCCCACACATCGCATCGCCTCCAACCCCTAGATGTCGCGTTTATGTTTCCACTGAGTAATTTCTACACTAAAGAGTTGAAAAACTGGTGACGTAATAAGCCAAACAAGACCATTGAATTATCTGATGCTGGACAAATTTTTTCTAAGGCTTATTTAAGAGCGGCAACTCTATTAAACGCTGAAAGTGGGTTTAGAAAAACAGGTATTTATCCTTATGACACACATGTATTTTCAGAAGTTGATTTTATTCCTGCGGAACTCACAGAACGAGCAATGCCCATGAATGATACATTGACAGAAGGAAGCGTACAATTTTCTGTAGATGCATCGGCTTCACCAACAACCACTTCTGTTCCAGATATAGTGGCAGCTACGCCACACACACCCCCTAAATCAAGTCTGGGAAATTTTATACTCCCTAGTGAAATTTTACCTTTGCCAAAAATTATACCGAAACAGTCGGTCAAAAGTTGCCGTAAGCGTGGAAAAACTGCCATAATAACCTCATCGCCGTATATGAACGAAGTGAAGGATTGTCAGACTCCACGGCGTCGTACTGTCAAGCCGCCAAAACAACTGAAAACAGATTTATTCACTAAATCCGTAGAATCATTAAATAAGAAACTTAATCGTAATTCATCAGCAGCAAACATTACAAAGAATGTCAATTCACCGTCATCGTCAAAAGAGCTTAAAGACAACACTAGTTCATCATCGGAGAGCTATGATACAGATGATATTTGTCAAAATTCTTCAGATGAATCTGATTTTATTTGTGAAAGGAATGAGTCCGTTGAAGTCTCAGATACAAAATTTGCTTTGGCCGAAAAAGAAATCTGCCTTAGTGACTTCGTCCGTGTCTTATTGAAGGAAGAAAAAAAGGAAATAGAAAAAGAGTTCATAGGACAAATTACAGGAATAGTTGAAGGAAATCAATTGGGAACAGTGTATGAAGTGAAATTCATGAGAAACTATCGCCAGCATCACAATATTTTTATATTCCCAGACGTTGATGATATCAGTATCATATACAAAAATGAAATAACCGGTGTTGTTAAAACATAATTTTCTTAGACATGGCAAAATTATGTTTTCTTAAATATAAAAAATAAAAATTATTTTTTCTTAAATATTCGTTTAATTTCACATTACCATGTTTATTGTTTCATAATTTCATTTTGACCCGTTGGTCATTTTAGTTTATCCCACCCGGAGGGGCAAACTGAAATGATGGTATGTTATTAAATTTGGTTCAATAGTTTCAAACTATGATTAACTATTACTTCTAAACTCTAGCGATATGTTCGTAAGTACTCTAGCAATCCCATCAACAGTAAATAAGTTATCTGAATTTAAACTTATACGAAATATGAATTTTTATTGCTTAGCTATTCCACTTTACCCTACTCTCCCCTATTAATTTTTCTTTTAATATACAGGGTGTTTTATTAAAGATTTATAATGTTGGTATTTTTTATTAACTATCCGATATCCCTGTATTATATTTGAAAACATTTTCTGGCGATATAAGATAAACCCTACAACTTTTTATTTAGAGATTTTTTTCACTTTGTATAATAAACGCAGTAGGCGCTGTCTAAATGTAGGGAATGACCCTGTACAGCATGGTTTATGGAGAAACAACAGACTAAATCTTGAAAACGTTTGCTTTAATCGAGGGCGTCCAAATAACATGGATTTAAGAACTAGGGGAGAATTTAAATGTTTTGTATTAACCATATCAAATAACACATTTTTAAACCGATTGATGTAATTTGTAAATGACATTTAGGACGCATTGTTAAGTTTTTACCAGTTTACAAACATAACCTAAGTTTTGTTCGCGAAACATCAATTGAAATTTGGATAAGTATCGATTAATACGATTATTAGGCAAATAAAAGTAATGAATCCACTGCAACGAAATTTAATACGAAATGAAGAAAGATTACAACGTAATCATGAAATGCGTTTGCAGAAACGCGTTTTACGTGATCAAAGTGATCCGTTTAATCTTCCGAATCGAGGATTTGTAGAGTTATTTAGGCTGAATAAAGATTTGGTGCAAAATTTATTGATTCGTGTGGTACCCGTTATGCAGGCTGCTGTTAGAAATACAAGAATTACAGCACAAGAACGAATATTAGTAACAATAAGGTTTTTGCCACAGGCAATTACCAACGAGGGATAGGAATAGAATACCTACTAAGCATTAGTCAGCAAAGTGTAAGCAGTTGTATTCATGAAGTGGCTGAAGCTATAATCCGCACTTTGGCTGCTGAATAGATAAAGTTTCCAGTTACTGCCGAAAATAAAATAGAAACCAAAGCTTTATTTATGCAAAACTTTGGTTTTCCAGGATGCATAGGCGCCATAGATTGCACACATGTAGCTATAATAGCACCTATACCAGAGGAAGATAATTATGTAAACAGAAAGTCATTTCATTCAAAAAATGTTCAATTAATACGTAATTATAAATTGGAAATATTAAATGTTAATGCGAGGCACCCAGGATGTATCCACGATGCTTTCATTTGCAATACATCATTATATGGAGAGAAATTACCTCGCAGGTGAGAAAAATATGTGGCTGTTGGGGGATTCCGGATATCGACAACAGCCGTGGCTGATGACACCGGTGCAAGGGGCATTGCCAAATACACCAGAGGAAGCATATAATCTAGGCCACTCAAGAGCGAGGTCTTGCATAGAAAGATGCAATGGCATTTTAAAATATCGGTTTCGATGTCTTAGGCGAGAGAAAGCTGAGGTAAGAATTTGTGTATATGTAAAGAAAAACATTACCAATTATTAATTATATGGTTATTGTAATTTTTGATAGATATGACCATGCTGTGTGCTTCACAATATGTGCATTGCCGCTTATATTGTCTTAGAAAATGAAGCAAATGTAAATATCCAGCCTGAAGTGCCTGTACTAGAAGAATTGCCTTTAGCAAATGAAAACATATTAATTGTTGGGAGACGAATTCGGCAAAACCTCATACAGCGATATTTCTAAATGTCTTATGTAAATAAAATTATTATTTGAAAAATTAAAATTATTTCAATAATGGCTTTTTTATTTTAAGTTAAATGTATGGAGTTATTGGAATATATATTTTACAGAATAAAAAACACTCATACTGATTTATATTATTCATAGAATACAATAACATTTAAATAAAACAAAATTCAAAAACAAAGTTAAATACTATATCAAAAAAAAATGAAAAACAAAAACTTATCCTTGAGTCACAACTTCAACTTTATAAACCTATTTTATTAAATGCTCCAGGTATTGCTGGAATATTGCTACTTGTTGTTGCTGTGTGTCGACAAGTTGTTTTAAATTGCTGCTAATTTCTTCCAGCACCTCCATATTTTCTTTATGCATATCGTCCAACTTTATACTATTTTTACGTTGTGTATGTGTCCTCTTTCTACTGCTTGTCTTTCTAGGCAACTGATAGTTTTCTGTAGGTTGTTCCCAATTTTCCTTCGAGTTGGTTTCTTTCCTCGTTGTGGCCTTTGATGTAGGAGACACAGCAGAAGTTAATGTTGTGTTTGATGTACTAAAAAACAACAGAGGTGGAGCTGCTATGTATAATTTTGTTGCTACAGGATCAACTATACTAGGTGATATTTTTGATCTCGAGTTCTCCTTGAAAGTAGCAATTATTAAATATATTTTGATCTGACGTAGTGCACATTAAAGTAATTAAATTTGAAGTTGAAATGTAAATAATTATTGAAAATTTTCTGTGTAATTATATGCGCATGTCGTAAATACTTAAGTGTATACCTGCGTTAGCCCCAGCTCTGTGGTTTCATCCCCACTTACGGCTTTCCAACCTAAAATGGCCATCAATCTTTGCTCGTTTGTATTTAGATCTGTCGCCTCCACCACCTGTCGCCTTCACTTCTTTACACAATGCTTGCGCTTTAGTTTTTACTTTGCTTTTCCATTTGGTACATGCCTGCATATAACACATTTTAATACATATTCATTCTTAAATATCATTATTTATTTACTTCCTGCCATTTTTCAGAAGTTTTACATGCGAATCCCATACTATTTAGCTGGGTGCTAATTTCCTCACACAAACGGTCGTATGTTTGCTTTCCAAGCGGCCCCGAAAATTTTTTAGTTATCATTTCTGGATCACTTTCAATAAAATGCAGTAATAAACTCCACTTAGTGGGTAATGTTTTCATTCTTTTTTTCATTATTCACTCTTATTATTTTTAACGTTTTTATTAAGGTTAGGTCATGGTCACACGATTGTGAGAAGTAAACGTTACTTTTACACACACATAAGAGGGATACTAAAGAATAGCCCAAATATGTATACGTATTAGATAGAGAGAGATAAAACACAAAGCGAAGAATGCAAAGCGATCACTGTCTTTATAGCGTTCGTGTAGTCATCGGCTACTACGAAATAATTCGATCATAGTATGAAGTACCGAATTTATAAAGCAATCGAAATTGCGATCTCTATGCTTTTACAGAGTCCCACCCCAGTTGCTTTATGTTTTCTACTTGCTTTTACTGATGCAAGATAAAGATGATGCTTGAGAAGAAGGGGATAATAAACCGTCCCCGTCGGGAATTGTTGCAGTGACCTGAAATAAATTACGTAATGCATAATAAAGTGGAATAAACTAAATTTTGTATTGCAGACAATTAAAAAATACAAACATGACGGATCTTTTGGTCAGCTACGTCATTATCCTCATGGAGTAATATATTAGATGTACCCCTGTCTTTTTTACAGTAGTACATAGTAGAAATTGTAGATGTTCCTAGAGCCACCATGTTGGCTTCATAACTGCCTCTGCTCCACATACAGTTGGATTATGTTTTATTACATTTCTATTGACCTCCATAAATTGCGTACGAACGTTATTAATATTTTTTTTAATTCTATCCGATTTTATATAGATTTTCTAGTTCCTCCTTCATACATCATAATGCTTTCTGTCGTAACGCTTTATTGTGGTATTGAGGGGAAGTACTCTAAAATGAAACTTCATTATAAATATAACCCACGATTTGGAAATTGTTTGTTTTCTTATATTGCTAATTCATATTATATACATATACAGGTTCTAAAACAGTTTGGACACAATCCTGTAACATTTATATGACGTGTGTACAATTTTATACACCGAAATTAGACATTTTTCTGAATATTTTGTCAAAAATATATTTTTACTATAAAAATTATCTTTCGCGTTTAGCCGCCTTTTTGGATTCATTTAATCATCGATATGTAGATGTAAGATGTCAATTTGTCAAAATTATTGAAAATATTAAGAAAAATTCCTATTTTCGGTTCACGAAATTTCTAAACTGTAGATTAAGTCATCTGCATGCTAGAGGATTGTGTCTAAACTTTTTGACAATCCACAGTGGGTCAGATAACCAGATTAGGGCGACATAAATCTAAATTTAAAATATTTGTTAGGAACACGATAAAGTGTTTTTATATCTCTCATATAACCATTATATCAGATAGTTTACATTATATTCGCTAAATCAGCTTTTTTACTGATATACAGACCGTTGAAACAGTACGTTTTAAACTCTCCGAGTTGTAACTTTAAACTGTACTGATTTCGAGAAGTAAATTCACGTGTTTATTGTATTGTTTTTGTTAAGTCCAAAATGGCTGAAGAAGTTTCGGGTATGTATATTACAAATGCCTAGTTCTTGATTAAGTGATATTGTTTTTTTTTATGAAAATAAGATTGTAATAAACTGTATACAGGTATCTTAAATTTTGAAGTTTGACGTCGATTCTAAAAGTGATCTAAAGATTTCTAAGATTTCAAACTTTATTAGAAATACTTCTATAACATTTGACTTTACAACGCAAACAAGAAAGTTTGCGAGAATTTGCGAATTTAGCGAAAAAAAATTATTACATGACGAGTGACATAAAAAGAAATAACTAATCGTTTAAAATTTACTTCTTTAGGTATGATTTTGGAAGATCTAATGAATGCTATTCCTACAACTGGCAAAAAAAAACAACCTTTAGTTGTCCAGAAACTTATTGAGTGTGTGAAATTAAAATTTGAGTTCCCGAATTTAAATGAACTCCAACAAAAGGATCTCAAAAGAAAATTAGACTCGTTTTACGTTAACTACAAAACAAGATGGAAAAGATGTTCAAGAAATCGCAAGGTGTTTATGGATAAGTACGGAGAATGGATAAAGCAAGATTTCGAGATGCCAGCTTCGTTAAAAACAAAAAGGGAACAGAGACCAGGACGGCCGCAAAAATCGGGATTTGATGATATTTAGCAACGCACTAAAGAGAGGAGAACAGAGACACTGCGGAAAAGTTTTTCACCCGAAAAATTATCGTTTGCTGCTAGTAGTTCTATCGGGGCCCGTGGAGAAAGAACAACGGCGAAACTTTTAATAGAGGTTACTCAAACAACACCGACCAGAGGAAAAAAGATTTGGGATAAATATCGTAGTCCTCCTGAGAAAGCTTCCAAATTTACTGAAGATGAGGCACTTTCATTATTTGTCGAAGCTCAATATACAAAATTTCAGTATAATGCATTGAGAAGAGCGATGTTAAGTAAAGGACTGGACAATTTTCCTGCATATAATTACATTAGATCTGCTAGGACACGATGTTATCCTGATGACAGTACTATCACTGTAACTGAAGTTGGTGTTGCGATTAAATTACAATCTTTATTAGATCATACCGCAGCTAGGCTTTGTTTGTCGCAAAGTCCGGTGATAGACAATATTACAGAAAATAATTTAGTGCTAATTTCTAAATGGGGATGCGATGGTAGCTCCGGACAGAGCACTTTTAAACAAAAATTTTCTAATACAGATTTATCTGATAGTAACTTGTTTATGTCATCAATTGTCCCTTTAAGACTTATAACTCGTAATAATGGAATAATTGTTTGGAAAAATCCTAGACCTTCTTCTGTTAGATACTGCAGACCTATAAACTTCTACTTTGAAAAAGAAACAAACGAGTTTGTTAATAAAATTGTAAACGATATTCAGACCCAAATTAGTACTTTGTGCCCTTCATTCTGTACACTGAACAATGTATCATTAACAATTACTCACGAACTACATTTTACTATGATAGATGAAAGGTGTGTAATACTATAATAACTTCAACTAGTTCAGCACAAAAATGTTATGTTTGTGGGGCAACTCCAAAAGAAATGAATTGCTTAGATCGTTTGCACAACAAAGCAATTAATATAGATAATTTAAAATACGGCTTATCTCCTTTACACTCGTGGATCCGTACCTTCGAATATCTTCTTCACATTGCTTACAGACTCAACATTAAAAAATGGCAAGTGCGTGGACAAACAGATAAAAAAATATTAGCAGAAAGAAAGCGTCAAATTCAAACGGATTATAGAGATAAGTTGGGATTACTTGTGGACGTTCCAAAACCCGGAGGAAGCGGTACAACTAATGATGGCAATACTGCTCGTTGTTTTTTTTTAAATGCAGAACTCTCCTCTCAAATTAATGGCGTTGATAAAACTATTATCGAAAGATTTCGCGTAATTTTGGAGGCAATTTCCTGTGGATACGAATTAAATTCCGACAAGTTTGATCTCTATGCCAAAGAGACAGCAAAAATATTGATAAGTACTTATCCTTGGTATTTCATGCCAGTTTCGGTCCATAAGTTGCTAATTCATGGAAGTGAAATAATAAACTCTCTAATGATTTCAATCGGTGAATTATCAGAAGAGGCACAGGAATCCAGGTTTAAAGATTTCAAAAACTTTAGACAATCACATACCAGAAAAATTTCGCGTATAAAAACTAACAGGATTACGAAAATTGCCGGTCAAAAGTAAAAGTAAATTAGGTTTGGAAGTACTATCCGTAATAAAAACGCCAGATATTTCAATATCTTCTGATGCACACTTAGAGAGTGAAACTGATGACACTTGTGATAATATAGATAGTGACAACGACACAATAGGTTCTTCCGATAGCGACTATTGAAAATAAATGTGTACATGTATATCTGTAGGTGTAAATAAGTATAAATTAAGTACCTACTGTAAAACTTGCATTTTTATAGTTTCAAATATGATTTTTTAAAGACAACGTATGTTTTTTTTAATATACTTATTTAAAGTGAAAATTAAGAGGTTTTAGTTATTTATAAAAGATATTATTGAAAATTGTAGCGATTAGCTTTGCGTAATAGTTTTGTCGCTCTAATCTGGCATCCTGGCCCACTGTGCAATCCCGTATAACATGTGTATTTATCAATGTCGCGCCTCTCGAAAGTATACATACCCATCATATTCGAGAATTGTGCCATTCGTGAGAGTGCTGATTGTACGTATTTACCTACATTTCCATAACAACGCCAGTGTTCCAACAGTCAAGCAATCCTACTATTTGTAATCTTATGTATATTTATTACTGTATTTTAATATACACCATTTCTGAATTATTATAAATGTAATGAAAAATATATTTTTATTCAAAAAATCAGCAGTTATATGAAAATATCTTATTACAATAATTAATGGAAAATTTTTAGTTCTACTTAACAGACCATTCCGCGATATTTTTTATTTCCAATTGAGTAGGTTGGTTCTGTACGTATGAATCTGAATGCAACGGAGTGTAGGTATGGAGTGAAACACTACTATTCTTCGAAAGTACGTAAACTTGTAATTAACAAAAATTCCAATAAAATAAAAAGTAAAAAACTTAAAAAAAATACATTACTTATTAGATATACGAGATTTGGCTTGAGCCAGATATATGGACACTGTTTTTTTTTTTGTATATTCATCCGTCACTTTCATATGTCTCATCCTTGTGGCAACTGAAATAAATTTTACATAACAATAAAACTTTTCTTTTTTTACTGCTTACATACCAACAACCGCCCTGTAGATATCAAGTTTACAAAACGCAAGTTTTAGGTTTTAGGCCAAGTCATTGGTAATCAGTTTTCTTAAAATATAATATATAGTTTTTGCTTTCGTCTCCCCTCCCACCAAATATAGGAAGTTCACCTACCACAATAAAATATAGGAGTAATAAACAATTACACTATAACTATAAATTCACAAGTAACTTACCAGATTTAAAAAATTTTCTTTATCCTTTATATAATTTTCCAATATTAACAAATCCTGCACATTACCAGAGGCTAGTTTGCTTATAATAGGTGATTCCTCCAACGACTTCACATCAGAACCGTGAGTAAACTTCAAAATCTGGTCAATCCTTTTTGTGAGGTTTTCCAAAGAATATTTTATGTCGCCTTGGTTCCTTTAAATTTCTTTTAAGATACCTACAATACAGCTTTGTATAAAAACATCTTACAAATTTTATACTGAAGAGTCTTGCAAAAGAGAATGGTGCATGTCGTCATCAAAATCTACGCGAAGTCTGACGTGTCAATCGTCCGCGATATGCACTTCCTAGCATGGAATCGGTTACTAGTATTCATTCATCGCGTATGTGATGACATGTACCATTGTCTATTGCAAAGGACTCTACAACGTACCATCGGAATTTAAATTAGAATAGTTTGTAATAGTACTTGTGGAGCTTAATCCACTGATAGCTAAAATGAAAATATTTAACATACGTAACTGATGATTTATATCATGTTCCTAATCTAATTATACTACTTTCAAAATTCTTACTTACTTCCATCATCACTATCTTTACAGTGGTCTTCGACTTCTGCTTCATTATCAATCGCAGTCTCATCTACGACTGCAACTCCAAAAAATTAATTTCTTGTTAGATATAACATATCTGTAACCATTTCTCCTATGTTTAAAGCCATCGCCAACCAAATTTGGAATTTCGTAATACTTCTTGCAGTGCTTGTATATGCTACTTGCATCGTCTTCATCTCTGTCGTCATGATATAATACGGGGGGTAACTAACTGTCCATCCTCTCTTCCTGATATTCGGCTTCGCTACCAGTTAAGTCGTCCTCGACTTCCTCGGAGTCATACGGAGTACACCATGGCTTCATCAAATCAGTCGCGTACGCGGATCGGAACTTTTGCGGCACCTTCAATATCAACCAACAGATACCGGTCATTCCCCAAAACTTCTCTGCCTTCATAGGGTCCTTTGAATAATGGTCGTAATTTTAGAGATTCTCCAATAGCGGTTGGTTCTCGTCTAATCAGAACTAGGTCACCTGCTTGGTACTAATGTGGTCGCTTCCTCTTCATGTCGAAACGTTCTTTTTGTCGAATTTGGTCTGTTTTGATTGGATCTAGAGCCTCTTGTCTTAACTCTGTCGGGTCTAAAGGTTCGTTTTCTTCAAGTGCTAAGATAAGTGTATTTTGCAAGACTACTGTTGTACTGTTGAGGGCATACTGTATGTTCTTCAGCTTTACATCCCAATCTTTACCGTCTTCACGCTCGTAAGTCGTTGTAATGGCGGTGGCAAGTGTCTTATTATACTATTCGATCTGGCCATTGGCCCGAGGAATAGATGTGGCGTTTTTAATGTGGGTGATACTGTGCTCACCACAAAAGGTTTCAAAACTCTTTGAAGTAAATGGCGTTTCTCTCTCGGATATTAGTCTTTGCGGCTGTCCAAATATTGCAAATATTCCCTGGAGCACTTTTAGAATATTTTTCGTTATCGTATCTTTCACAGCTTCAATGTAGGCGTATTTGGTGAAATTATCCACATACATGAGGACATGTGTATTACCCTTAGCACTCTTCGGAAATTGTCCTAGATGATCAATATTAGCCGTATGGAAGGGTAAGATTAGCTTGAAAGTATTCCAGTCAGAGATATTACTTTGTACTGCGTCAAACCACATTGGTGCAGCACCATTTAACTTAGCAATTAAAGCATAAGCATTAAATAGCATTAAATAATGTATTATTATCTCATTTAAAAATTACTACTAGTAGTAATTTTTAAATCTAGATTTTCCACGGTTGTAATCCATTGTGTACCAATTAAGTAATTGGTCATACCTGAATTAAATTCTGATATAACTTGTAGGGTATTATTGTGATAATAAATATATCGATTGTCGAGTCTATTTTTAAACTAGAGAGACGAATTTCTGAACAGACCACTTTGACAGTGAATCCGCGTTAATTCTCTGACCTCAAATTTGAGGCAGGTCAAGGTCCGCGATCCAAACAACCGCCATATTGAATTTTCTTCAGTACATTTTATATGGGTGTTTTATTAGTGAATGAATTGATATTTAAATTAAATAAAGACTATTTTTGTGTTAGGTATCTGCTGGTAGTGTTCTGCGTCACGGTATATTAAAATAATGGACATTTTCTTTGTATTTTTAGAAATGTAAGCGATTTTACCGTAAGAGACCACATTACAGCTATTAAGCAAGACTGCTTTCCACCTTTTTCGGAATTTATCTTGTAATTTTGTAAGTATACGCTTGGAGCAACAGTTTATATAAAATATTTTTATAAATGAAGGATTTATTTTTAATTCAAACTCATTAGTAATTAATTTATTTGCAGGTTTGTGTCCAGTCCTTGCGATAAGCGATGGCTATTAAGCAATTGCTAATTGCTAATTTTTTGATACCAAGCAACTGCAAAGGGGTGAGAATGCTGTTGAAAGTGGACACATAATTCAGATGGCTACGGATCTAAATAAATCACGTGCTATACGGACAGGAAAAGTAAGTACTAGTATGAGAAATAAAACATATGATATAGAGGTAAGTGGTAGTTTCATTGCTGTATAACTGAACTTGATGTAATTTCATATTATATCGATTACAGATGCATATCGATAAAGAAGATGGAATAGTGAAAGGCATTTGTGCATACCCTAGGGGACTCGTTTCCTGTCACCATATGGCTGCACTATGTATTTATGTACGTGATATTGTCAGTGTCACAGATACCAAATGTTCTTGGAATATTCCAAAGCCAGGTAAAGATGATAGTGTACAAACACTGCAGGATTTGTACCCGCCCAGGAGAGCCGATTATTTGGCTTGCAAAACAGAGCTATCTGACACTGTATTTGAGAAATTTAGGGAGAGTTTCTCCAATTTTGGTAATGTAATTGGCTTCGCATGGTTATTGAATGCCGAAACTGCAGACATTTCCTTGAGTATTGTAAAGCCGATCGAAGAGATTTTACATTCGGATGAATATACTTATTCCGGTCAGAAAATGGAAACATTCATGGAAATGGCAAAATTATCTGACGAAGAAGTAAATTCTGCCATTAATATGACTATCGGACAGTCTGGCAACAAAAATTGGCTAATAGCTAGAAAGCACAGATTAACTGCAAGTCATTTTGGAAGAGTTTTACGTGCTTGCAAAATAAACAGATACCCCATTTCACTTTTTAAGTCATTATTAAACGCTTATAACATGGAAGGCATAAAAGCGATTCAATGGGGGAAAGAAAATGAGCCGTTGGCATTAGCACATTTAGAACAAGAGTTTTCAGTGAAAGTATCTCCAACTGGTCTGTGGCTGGATGACTGTGTCTTCATAAGCGCGTTACCAGATGGGCTAGTGGGAACTGACAGTATTGTTGAGGCAAAATGTCCATATAAATTTACAGATATTAGCCTGTTAGAATATGATTAATAAAAATCATGATTACTACCACCAGATCCAAGGCCAACTACATATAAGAAAACGAACCCAGTGCTATCTTGTATTGTGGACACCAATAGATAAAATTATTTGCATTATACCAAAAGATGAGGAATGGGTTGTGAATACTGACATTTTAAAAAACCTTTTTTGTAACACAATTTATTGAACATTTATTGAACCTGTGATGTATTGAAACACATACTTTAATAATTAATATACTTTATTGCATATCAGGACATTTACAACCGGACAATTGGCCTGCTGGCACAGGAATGCTGCCACATGTCCATGTGCGAGACATGCGCAAAACACTACACTATTTTCCCCCTTCACCAGTTATCGACTAGGCATATACAGATAAAATTACAACATATACATATCTATATCTATATATATACACATATATCAACAACAGTATACTTATAAATAAGCAAATAATACCTCATTTATATAGTACAAACGTACCTTTTCTTAACTAAAAACTAACAAACTAACACTAATCATACTGTAACCGTTCTGGAGGTCTAATTATTCGTTTAGGTCTCTGTGGTAATGTAAGATCTGTTCCAAGTAAATTTTCAGATGATCCTATTGAATTATGAATATCGGTAACAGTATTAGACATTGGTGTGGTAACATTGTCTATACTAACACTATTAGATGTATTGTTACTAAAATCAGAAACAGATTCTGTAATTTTAGGTGGAAATGCATCTGGAATATGACCTTGACTAGCTTTCTTAATTTGGTTCGCATGTCGCTTCCAACTACATTCCACACCCGGTACCTTAACTAAATAATTACATTTGCCTAGTCGTTTTACAATCTTAGCTCTAACATACACAGTCTTACTAACCATTCTATAATCTTTTACCATGACCAGTTCCCCTATCTCAAATGTTTTTATCGTATTACCTCTATAGTTTTTAATTTGTTTATTTTGCTGTTGTTCTACTCTGTGTCTAATTTGATTATGATTTTCCTCTGAAGGTGGTAACAACACTGAAAATCTAGTTCTTAATGCTCTATTAAACACTAAAACAGCCGGAGAAACACCTGTAGTGCTGTGTGGTGTGTTTCTGTAATCCAGCAAAAATCTACACAATGCCAAATTCACGTTGCTGCCAGATGAGAGAGCTTTCTTTAATGCCGTTTTGACAGTTTTAACAGAATTTTCTGCCGCCCCATTAGATTCTGGGTTATAAGGTGAACTAGTTATGTGCTTAATATTATTGTCGGATAGAAACTTTTTAAACTCATCTGATACGAACTGTCTACCATTATCAGAAACTAGTACAACCGGTAAACCAAAACGTGAGAATAAATTACGCAAAACGCTGATAGTTAAATTACTTGATATGTTCTTCATTTCTATGACTTCTAACCACTTTGAAAAAGCATCAATTACTACTAAAAAATTAGTACCTCTAAACATACAAAAATCTACATTTATTCTTTCCCATGGTTGGTTAGGCCAAGACCATGGATTCAGTTTAACTTTGGGAGGGTTATTCGAATGCAAATTGCAAGGTTCACACTGACCTACTATACTTTCAATGTCTTTGTCTAAATTTGGCCACCAAAAATACCCCCGCGCCAAATTCTTCATTTTCACGATGCCCATGTGTGTGGAATGTAATTCTTTGAGTACTTCTAATCTTAACAACGCGGGTATAACTACTTTATGATTCCACAATAAACATCCATCATTTACTACAAAATCATATCTTTTTGAGAAATACGGACTAAGTTCGGGTGATACCTTCTTTGGCCAACCTCTACTAACAAACTCAATTACTTTTAAGATAACATTATCGCTTGCTGAAGCATTTTTAATAGTATTCCAATTTAACTTTACATTATTACTAGTTACAAAATTGCAATACTCCACATCCAGATTAACGTCTTCTAGCCATTCATCACCAGCTATTGGCATTCTCGACAACCAATCCGCGTTATTTTTGTCTGATGCAACATATTGCAACTCATAATCAAAATTTGACAATATAACTGCCCATCTACGCAACCGATTAGCTGCAAATTCGGGAATACCTTTCTTTTTACCGAAAATAGCCAAAAGCGGGCGATGGTCCGTCATTAACTGAAATTTTCTACCATATAGGTATTGATTAAACTTTAAAACCGCATATATGATACTTAGTGCTTCTTTTTCGATTTGACTGTATCTGACTTCTCTCTGTGAGAGTGCTCGTGAAGCAAATGACAATGGTTTTTCAATACCCGAGGGAAGTACGTGACTCAATACCGCTCCTATACCTACTGACGATGCATCCACAACTAATTTTAATGGTAAATTAGGATTGTAATGTGCTAATACTTCAGATGATTGCAAAATTACTTTAATATCATTGAATGCTTGATTACATTCCTTTGACCAATACCACTCCACATCTTTCTTTAAAAGTCTGTACAATGGATGCAAAATAGTTGCCAAACTTTGAACAAATTTACTGTAATAATTTACGGACCCTAGAAAAGATTTTAATTCTTTAACATTAGTTGGCGGAGGTGCGCCCTGAATTGCTAAAATTTTTTCCTTAGATGGACGTAACCCATCTTTATCTATGATATACCCTAAATATTCAATGCTTTTCTGGAAGAAACAACATTTATCTAACTTTACTTTCAATCCAGCTGATTCCAAAACCTTTAGAACTTTCTTTAAATTGGTTATATGTTTAGCATGATTTGGTCCCGTGATCAAAATATCATCCAAAAATACCACAACCCCTGACATACCACTGAACAAAGATTCCATTATTTTCTGAAATTTGGCTGGGGCACAAGCCACACCAAATGCTAATCTATTATAACGAAATAACCCTTTATGCGTATTTATTGTTAGTAATTCTTTTGACTTGCTATCTAAACCTACTTGCTGGTATGCCTGTGATAGATCTAACTTTGAAAATTCTGTTCCGCCCTGTAAATTAGCGAATAGCTCCTCAATCCTTGGCAACGGATGCTGGTCTACTTCTATATGTGGGTTTATCGTAACTTTAAAGTCTCCACACAGTCGTACTTCTCCATTTTTCTTAAACACCGGCACTACTGGCGTTGCCCAAGGGCTATAGTCGACGGGTGATAGTATGCCTGCAACTACAAGTCTATTAATTTCGGTTTCCACCTTTTCTTTAATAGCAAAAGGTATTGTACGAGCTTTACAAAACTTTGGATTAACATCCGGATCCTTTAACTTAATGTTTACCAAGCCTTTTTTAAAATAACCTAACCCTGGTGAAAATATTTCAGAAAATTCGCGTAAAATCTTATCTAATTCTACTTTATTCCCATCAAGATAATTAAAGTTGTTACCGAATGTAATATTATACACATTAAGAAAATCTCTACCCACAATTGGTGGCCCTCCATTTTTCATTACATAAAATGATACTAATTGCTTAATGTTTTGATAAATTACTTCTACGGTAACAATACCTATCGGTAAAACACTTTTTCCGTCATAAAAAAATAACCGTTTGTCGGTCTCTTTCAAAGGCAAATTTGCAAATTGATCTTTATATAACTCATCTGAAATAGCTGATATACTACTACCTGAATCTATTTGAAAAGTAATGGATTTACCATTCGCTACTATATTGATTAAAAATTCCGTATTCTCTTTAAAACGTTGACTATTATAATAGATGCATAATTCATCAGTACCTAGAGATATGTAATTTTGACAAGTTTTATTTTTCCTTCTAGTACACACCCTTGCTAAATGACCTTTGCCTTTACAGATGTTACAAATAAAAGCTTTATAATAACACTTATCTGTTACGTGATTGTTCCTTCCGCAAACTTCGCAGCGTGTCTTCTTAATCTCTTGCCTTTTCGGATAGGTATCTTGATCAGCTTTACTGTGCTCGCGCTTACTCGGCAATCGCTGAGTGCTTCCTGCGACGGCTCGTTGTCTCCCCACTCCACGACTGCGCAGATGGTGGACGTTTTCCTCTTTGACCTTCTGGAGCATCTGTGCCTCTTTAGCCGCCATTTTATTTACTGCCAAATTCACAACTTCTTCAAATGTTACCGATGTCTTTTCTTCCATTAACCGGTCTAATATCGACCCTGCTTCGTAACCAAAAATATATTTGTCTCTTAACACCACTGATAGCTCGGTCCCAAAATCGCAATTTACGGCCAAACCTCTTAGTCTTGCCGCCCATTCTTTTGCAGACTCGTCCGCTTGCTTCCGTGCCGTATAAAATTTATACCGGGCTGCAAATGCTGACTGTTGTGGACGAAAATGCTTGTCAAATACCGCTACTAACTCTTCATACGTTTTCACTTCCGGTTTCGACGGACTCACTAGATCGAATATTAATTTGTAAGCTTCTTCATCTAGTACGTTAAGTAAAATAGCTTTTTTCCACTCTTCCACTTCATTTAAACTATTAGCCACGAAATAATTTTCTAAACGGGCTTTAAATATTGACCAATCGGAATGACTTAACGCAAATTCTCGCAAATGCCCAATTATCTCGGACGTGACCGGCATTACGTTGCACGTGGTTCCACTTTTCCGTGGTTTCACTTTTCTCTACCTTCCTGCTTTTCTTTTCGGAGACACTTCACTCGCGAGTTCCAATTTCTCGTCGCCAGATATGTGATGTATTGAAACACATACTTTAATAATTAATATACTTTATTGCATATCAGGACATTTACAACCGGACAATTGGCCTGCTGGCACAGGAATGCTGCCACATGTCCATGTGCGAGACATGCGCAAAACACTACAGAACCAATAAAACTTTATAATTATTTCAATACTGGCGTTTCCATATCATCATTTTTCTGTATGATTTGATTTAAATGATTTTAATTTTTGGTGAATTAAAATGCTTAAATTTTTATATTCTTTTGTATTATCAATTGCGTTCATTAGTACAGCAAATAACAAAATAGAAATTTTTCATCTTAATATATATATTTTTCAAGAAATCACCTAGTTAAATTACAATTAGGTCATTTACAAAAAAAGTAATTAGAATTATAATAATTATTATAATGTAATATAATAGTCTTCTACTTCTTTAATAAGTGGATACTGTAAATTTGTGAAGGCACCAACCACTCTAAAAACTATAGATGCTTCCGAGATTAAGGAATCCGGAATGAAATTCATTCGTCTAATTGGTCTTTCAACATGAAAGCGAGCTTTAGCTATACTAGCGGTTCGATGGCTGGTAGTTAAAAACGGAGGAATATTTAAAGATACACCAGCAGGCAAAATGTCGTGAATCAGAAAGACTTTGTCCGCCAATATAAGATCACCTGCTTTTAAATGCTTTAATAGACTACCACGCTGCACAATTTTTTTATCAGATGTGCTGCCCGTATATATTTTACTAACAAAGGTAACAACTCCATTTGGAGCAACACCGACAAGACCCTTCCAAGTATTTCGCTGCTTATATGTACTATAGGTAGATTTTTGTGCATGCATTGACGTTTGCGATACTGCTCTGAACGCTTCAGTACAATCTAAAATTATCCTGCAGTTTGAAAATGTATTAAACGAACTTGGCAAACAAGTTCGATTCTTTTTAGTGGTTGGTATTTTGGCCATGCATTTATTGCACAGTATCTCATGCAAAGCATGAATCCACGTTATAAATATATTTGACACAACACTGTCTGGGCAACAAAATCTAACAGCCAAATCCTTCTCGGGTACATTTAATCTTAATTTTATCAGGGTCATTAATAACTGGTCCTTTTTAGGTATCTTTATTACCGTTGAATGAAAATAATTTAATGTCATTCCATCATATAGATCAAACAATGAGTTAAAAATTGTGGCCTTAGGCAAGCCAGTATACAGCAACACAAGTTTGTTATCGTGTTTGATCTGTTCAAATAAAAATGGCATACTTGATCTTCGTTGCTGTAGTTCTTCAACTGTTCTCCTTAGTAAATAATTCTCAGCTTTGGGCAGGTCTGTACTAGGTAATGGATCACTTTGAGTGGATGTAGACACAGATGGCTCGCAGTGCTCTCTTGCACTTTAGATGTGCTACAATAATAATACAGGCCAATAAGATTCTATGTTTTATATTGCTGGAATTCTCTTACCTAGGCAAAACTGCATATTCATGTGCACAGGGAAAGTTAAGTAAAATTCATAAACAATTAAAGGAACAATTAGATAAACCATTTATTGTAAAACATTCATCATGGTTCCCTACTATTTTATCTTTTCTACTTTCAATAATTTTACTCATAGTATTGTGTAATTTATTAAAATGCTTTGGATGTATTCAATTATGTAAAAAGTTATGTTGTTTTAAAACTAATAATCGTTCTTCTAACTCTTGTAAGCCTTGTGTTCAAATATATAATCAATGTTTTTCTAAGGTTGCAAAAGAACCAGTTGTATGTACGTTACGATTGTGAATCAGAAGAATTCAAAACAGAATCATTTAGTGAAAACGAAACAGGATGATCAAGAAGGTCTAAAAGACTTCAAAAGAAATATGTTACTCAAACTTAAAAAAATTAACAGCATCCATACTATCACATCCGTTTAACATTATCTATTTCACTATTACATTTTATTATTTAATTATGTGTATTTTATGATATTATGAAACTATTATTATATTATTCATTATTTTATGTGCATATTCATTATATTATAATATATATTGTATGTTTCAGAACAATTGTAAATGGTGACTAAGATTTTCTCACTTATTAAAAAATTATTTCAAAAATCTTAATTTGCTGGAAGGTGTTGCATCTCTCATTAACCCTTAAAGTATACATAGATATATTTTAAGTCTTATGCCCACTTGCACCGTATTTTTAAGCGTGGCTTAAACCACCCTTAACGCTAACGGTCAATTTATTTGTTGCGTTGAAATCTGAGCGGCTTCGCAGTATTACGTGGTTATAAAATTGATCTGAAATAAATGAATAATGATTTAGAAATATTTGATGTTGTTGAATTTGGATTTCCAAGAAATATGTATCTATGATTCAATCATTTTGAAGACTTGGACAATTTAATATTTTTTCAAAGATTTGACAAAGGACACCATCATGAATATTTTGCAACAGGTCGAACATTTACTGGAATATCCATTAGATATGTAAGTTTGCTATACATATATCAACCTGTCTACCGCATATTTATTTACTCAATATCTTAAAATATGTTATAGAAACGACAGTGTTACTCCCATGAATCAATTATTAACTTGCTTAAGGTTTTATGCCACTGGGGGTCATTTGTTAAGTATACCAGATTTTATGGGTATCCACACAACAAATGCATCCAGAATAATTGCAAAAGTATCTACTGCGCTAGCTAAATTAGGCGAAGCATATGCAGTGTTACCGTAAAATGCGCCAACTTTGTGCCAGTTTTCGAAGTTTTTTAAGCACATCTTCCTTATTTATTGAGATAAGGGAATGGGAATTTTACCCAGTATAATTACACATCTCAGAAATGTACTTTCGCTGCTGAAGAAGAATTCTGATAGTAAGTCGAGGGAGGTGAATTTTTTTCGTGTGGCACAATGTTGTATACATTAGTGCGTCAACATTGTGCCACTTGCCGTTTCTCGTTTAAAAGACGTGTTAAACTCGCCCCGGTACAATGTTGGCACACTAAGATATTCACGATTGAAAACTGTTTGAAAAATGTTATTTTTGTGTTTATTTTTTAATTTTTTTTGTGGGGTTTTTGGGAAATAAAAAAAAATACTTGAAAATCGACATTTTGTTTAATCTTTTAGTGGAAAATAGTAACAGTTGTCCTTATGACTTCAAATTAGTTTGATATAAATTATCTCCAATTTTTTGGGGGGATTCAGTGGTCCTTTTATTTGATTTTTGCGGTACCAAACAACGTCAGGGGGATTTGGCCACGTCCAAAATTTTCCTCTTTTTCATTGCAGAGATTTCTGTTTCTTCATGTTTCTCATCATTGGACATTACTAATCCAGGGTACAGCTTTCCGCTGTACTGTACAATGACAAATTTTTCCTCTGCCGGTTTTTCAGGACTCGGTTCTGGTTCGTTTTGTGGCATTTCTTCAGGGTCAGATTGTGCGATCGCTGACTCATTTTGCACAATCACTGCTTCCCCCTCTTCGCCTTCTTCATCTGTTCTTCCTGCTTCATGTATCTCTTTGGGGTCGTCAGTTTCATCGTCGTTATTGTCTCTAAGTGACTCGAAATAATCTGTGAAGCTATCCTCGCTTTCAGCATAAGGAATATCACCTTCACTTAGCTCCTCTTCGTCAGATGTCTCGCTGTTTCGTCTACGCCTTTTCCGAGGAGCAGTGGTATCTTGTTTTTTCTTACAGTGAGATGTCTCCGTACGGACTGAAGTTGATGGTTCAGCTGCATTCAGGTTATTTTGTAAATCGGCAACTGTGATGGCTTTTCCAGGGGCAACATTGACCTTCTTCGTCCTCTTGCGCGTTGGTTTGTCAGTGAGCTGCTGTCTCGTTCTCTGGAGTTCAGCAATAAAAACTTGAGTCACATTTTCTGTAACTTGTGTATCCATTTGCAGCCTCCCATCACATAATTTCTGCAGGACATGGTCTCGGTTGAGAGGAAAAATTCCAGTCCCCTTGAAACCAGATTTCATGTTCTTCGCAAGGTTAGGTCCCAAACTCTCCATCATTTTTGCTAGTTGTCTGGGAAATTCGGTTTTTGGAAGAGAAGCCGAAAACCTTCCTGCGGCGGTTTTTTTCCACTCGCCCAGCACTGTCTTCCAAACACGCTTCAAGGGACCGAAAAATCCTACGTCAAGTGGTTGAAGCAGGTGTGTGGAGTTTGGGGGGAGTGCAATAAACATCATTTCTTTCACACAATGTGATCACGTGGCTACTCAGGTGGGAGCTCAAGTTGTCTCCCATAAGCACCTTAGTACCATGTTGTCGCCTTATGACTGGCAACATTGTGAATTCGAACCAGTCTTCAAATGATTTAGTGTCGAACCAACCACTTTTGGACCGGTTGAACCTGGTGGATGGGGGCGCCCCTTGAACCCATTCAGGGTACACATTGTCTGCCTTATACACTACATATAACGGGGCTATTTCACCTGCGGCATTCCCACAAACCATAATTGAAGTGGAAACTTTGGTAGCATTCTGAATTAGTTCTGGGTGTTTAGCCCCTCTCCTGCACAAAATGTTGGTGGAACCAGGATCGTCTGTTAAGTTAGTCTCATCGTAGTTCCATATAGCCTCTGGGGAAATACCCTCGAGTTCCACCTCAATATTATCAAAAAACTCATTTACTGTGGTGCTATTGATACCTGCACGATATCGTGAAATACTCTGTGACATCCTTTGGCTAAGCTGTGAACTATGTCTTTCACGAAATGATCTTCCCCAAGCTGCACCAGGCATATTTGCTGTAAACGCATTCACAGTGCGACCAACTCGATCAAGGTAATTTTTTACCATAATTCTCAAGTCCAAAACTGTCATTGGGAACCCGTAGGTAGCCACAGCAATAGTGTGTGCACATATCACCTTCTCCTCATATTCTGATAAAGCAGTTTGCCTACCTGGCTTACGACGCAAAACCTGAGAGTCTTCACCACCATCACCTTCTTTCTGTTCCTTCAGCTTGTTGGAAATCGTGTTACGATGGATTCCGTAACGTTTCGCCGCCTCTCTCACTGAAATCTTCTTATCCTTGATGGCTTTTAAAACACTCGCTAGTAACTCGTCGGTGTAGTTTCGATAGGGTCGCCCACCAATCTTTCTCCTATCTTTTCGCCCCATGTCTGAAAAACGCCAAAGATAAATTCCTACAACCATAAAACCATTATGTTACAGGAAAAAACAGCGAAAACTATTGAAATAATGGGGTTTTAGTCATGAAAACTGGTGGCACAAAGTTGACACCCGTTTCTCTCATTTTTACATAACCTTGACACCACAAATAAACACAACAACCTATGAAATCGCCGATTGGGCTATTTTACCCTTAATACTATAGTAATACAATTATTAACTCACCGGGAATCAAAAATATTCGGAACAATGTGTTCCAGAGGAGACTCTCCCACAGATTTCAAATACTAGAAAACGAACACTGATCGTGTGATTTTATCCACAATCGCGTGGTAGCGACGATAAGGTTTCGAATGCTATACTTCAATTCTTGCAGGTCACTGCCATCTTGTGAATTTTTTTGGAAGCTTCACCGTAACGGCTAACTTAATTACAGAACTCTTCAGCTCAGAAATCAGCAGTGGCACAAAGTTGAGTCGCCGGCACAAAGTTGCCGCATTTTACGGTAGTTACAAGTATGGAGAATTATGTTCAATATAAAAGTTAGTTAGGGTATTTTGATCTACATTTGAGAATATTTGAATATTTTTTTCTTCAATTGTTTTTTTTTGTTACGCTTGTCCGCGCAGTTTTTTTTAATGGGAACTAGTAAATTTTACTCTTCCATTCGATAGAGAATCTTTTCTCTTTACAATAATATTTTTGTTTTTTTTAATTCATTTTAATAACTTTTTTTATAAGAAAAGGACGGTTCAAGTGTTTAACAGATGTTCGGTACATCTCAGATAGATAGAAGCGAAGCGATAAACAAACTAGAGCGACATAATTTTATCAGAAAGAAGCTGGGTGCTTATAGGAAAAGAAACTACGGCCTTATATATTTAGAGAGAGCCCTGGAAGCAGTGCGAAAGGGAAGATTGAGCATGCGGAAAGCGTCAGAAAAGTTTGCAGTGCCGTATACGACGCTAAACGATCACTTTCACGCGGCCCATCCCTTGACATATGGCGGTCAACCTGCTCTAGACAAACAATCTGAAACTCTGTTAGTGTCGACTTATCGAAAGTGGAAGCAGTGAAGAAATAGCCTATACCCAAGAACACACATGAGTTGAGAAGCTTCCTAGGACTATGCACTTACTATCGGCGATACGTTCCGGGATTTGCCAACATTGCAAAACCGTTAACTCGACTAACGGAAAATAGACCATTTAGTTGGAGTCCGACTGCCGATCATCTTTCGACCTTCTGAAGGAAGCTTTGGTAAATGCACCCGTTTTGTGTTACCCTTTGCCGAAGGAAAAATTTATTCTGGACACGGATGCCAGTAATATTGGCATAGGAGGAGTACTATCCCAGGTCCAGGATGGACAGGAAAAGGTTATTGGGTACTTTAGCAAGACCCTATCAAAACCAGAACGGAACTATTGCGTGACACGTCGTGAATTATTGGCAGTGGTTAAGTCAGTCGAGCACTTCTATAAATACTTGTATGGCAGGAAATTTGCCATCCGGACTGACCATGCTACGTTGAAATGGCTCTTGAACTTCAAGAATCCTGAGGGTCAGATAGCTAGATGGATTGAAAGACTGCAGGAATATGACTTCGACATTAAACACAGAGCTGCAAGCATTGCAACAAGGTAGAGGATAAAGCGGTCAGCACACTTAGAACTACCGTTGTTGACGACCAGTGACAACCTGACAACTTGCGAGCGGTCCAGGAAGCAGACCAAAACCTGGGAACTCTGCTGGAATGAAAGCAAACTGGGCAAAGACCGTCCTGGCAAGAAGTGGCTCCTTGTTCACAAGAATTGAAGACGTATTGGGCGCAATGGGATGGGATTGAGTACTAAATACTACAGGTGGTGCATCTGCTACGAAAAAAACATTAAGTGACTTAGAAGAAAGATTGTTAGCAATTTTTTCAAAAATTCATTTGGGAGAACCACGAATTCCAGATACACTTGGGGGCGTAAACGAAAATGGTAATACACAGGTACACCTATTTTATATTTTTGAATCACATACTCGTTCATAGTAATCGTACTTAAAAGTGTTGGTACCATTGAAGTTAATTATCCTGTGCAGTCGGAGCAGGTGTGCTTGACAACTTCGTTGGATGATATACAGTGGGATGAAAGTATGTTTCAAATTATAGAAAAATATGTTTCCTTTAGTATATTTGTTTATTTCAGCTACGTGTCATATAGAACTTCCTGAATCAAGTACAAAGAAACAATACTGTATTGATAGATTTACAAGAAATGATAAAAATATAAATGTTGTTAATTCTAATACTAATTAGTTCTTTACTTAGGTAATGCTTGTGGAGCCCAGCGACACGAACCGTAAAATTCAAGAAAACGACCAGGTTATTTATATTTAAAGAAACAGTTACAACAGTATGTTTCAATAATTGTTTCTTTCAGCTGAATATAAAGAAGATAATGTTGAAACTGGTAACAGTGGAGCTACTACTAGCGCTACAGTTACTAAGTTACTGCTGTTGCAGTACAATTGAAAATTGTGGCCCATTTAGTAGCATGTCGCGGTAGAAAACGTCTCTCAACAGGAAATTCTCTATCCAAGAGTGTATAGATTCTCTAGTTCAACACGCAATAGTAAGTATTTTATAGTTCTGTGCCAGTACTAATTAATTTGTTGATTGATTTGTCAGCAAGGTGTTCAACCCTATATAATTTATGAAGGGGCATCGATTACAACTATTTCTAACGTATACGTAATTATAGATATCGTAAAATATCATTATAAGTGTATGAAAAACATAGAAATGAGGGATGTAGAAGAGAACAATAAAGATAAAAAACAATCTGCTCCTGTAACCTTCAAAGATGATATTTTTTTTAGTGATATGGATGATAACCGATGTGATAGAGACCAAATAACAAATAAGAATGGCATCATTTGTTTAAAAAATATTGACACGAAGTGTGAGGCAAAAAAGATCTGGAAATATAAACGAAGCTAATCACAGTAGGAATAAAGAACATGACAATCAACCTGCTGCTGTAATCTTAGAACATCATAGTTTTCTGAACAAAGCCGATGATGTAGTTAAAAATGAAAAGCAAGAAAACCAAAAGCATGATAAGATTATCTCTACCTCAATAGATAATAAGTGTGAGACACAACACACAAGCGAAGTTACTAGAATTTCTAATGAAGAAATGAAAATAACAGATCAGCTTGTCGAGTTGGCTTCAAGTGGATTCGCAGCAGCTGATCAAGAACCTGTAGAAAAAAAGACAGTAATTGTTTTGCAAGATATTTGGATTCTACCTCAAAACAAAAGCGAACAGGAATTCCAATCTCACATGTTTTGGCCAGGACCTATAACGAAGGAAACTAAGGGAAAAGGAAAGCAACTACAAAGACAACCTGCTATTTGAAAAGAAAGTCGGACATAACGTATCGAAATTGAGAAAATTCGTAGAAGAGAAATAAAGGCTATGAAAGCTACTCGAAAAATAAAAACTAAGACTACAAGAAAGAAGACTGTAAAAAGAAATAAACTTACTGAGATTAAAAATGTGATACCAAAGAAGCAAATATGTTGTAAATGTGATACTGAACTGATCAGTGACACTGAAGAAGAAGGTTTCAGAACTATTGGGTGTGACAGTTGTCCACGGTGGTACCATTTACAGTGTACCAAATTAAAGGGAATGCCGTACAACGAAGTTCAGTCAGAAGAATTTATTTGTTCATTTTGTTAAACAGATTAAGGAACATTTAAGTTTTGTTGTTTACATAATTATATTTTTTTAATATTGTTAATTTTTAAGGAATATGCATATATTTTTTATGAAAAGTTTGAACAACAAAGTATTATTTTTTTGTATTTGTGTGTACTTACCTACTTACTGATCCCGCATGCGGCATCTGAGTAGGCCGACCACAGGGATGTAATTGGCTGAACTTAAGATGTCGGGGGCCGACTACTAGTAAAAGTGGTAAGTTAATTAAATTTCCTCATTAGCTCCTTTATGGTAGAAAATGGCCAAAAATTAAAGATATTTTTAAAAACTCGAACGTGGAAAGAACTCATACGTTTCTTTCATTTGCGCCACTATCATCTATCAAGAACTGAGACTTAATTGCATTTGATATTTTCCGTGGCCGACGACTGGAACATGCACCCCATAATGTTACATTATATACTGGAAAAAGGAATTAATAAAGCATGTTAAAACTAGCAAGCATCGTAAGAATTTAGAAAAAAAGTAAGACAAATGTTAATATTACTACTTTGCTAAAATCGTCTAATAGGAATGGCTTCCTCGATGAAAATATTAAATCAGCAGAAATAAAATTGTCATGTTTTTATGTAGATCAGTTTAATCTTCATTTTTTTATATTGTTGTGATAAAATATTTATTTTAGAGCACAATATTGCATTTCAAGCAGTTGAACATATGGTAAAGCAGGAGAAAAAAGTATCCGGACAGTGCGTGAAAGAAGGAAGCTTCTTACTCAATCCCTACGGGAACTTTATTGTCCTAGAGTACATACAAATAATGTGTGTGCCACAGACAGTCCATGTAGGTATACTAAGTCAATAAAGTACCAGTGCATTTTGAGTGAAGGGCGTCATTCTTACACGCACTGGCAGGATACTTTTTTCTCCTGATGTACCTCTACTAAAGTCTATTGTCCCAGATTCCAATATACTTCAAGGGATTCAACTTGATCGAAGTAAATGTACTAAAATCCTACAAAATGTTATTTGTAAAAAGGCAACAATAGATACTACTGAAGTCTTAAAAACACAGAAGTTTTGCATTCTTATTGATGAAAGTACAGATATATATGTAAAAAAATATTTGCAATACTGGTTAGATATTGGGATAACAAAAATAACATATCTGTAACTAACTTATTAGAACTTATAACAATAGACGGTAGAGACGGAATATCAGCAAAACCCTTTAATATATTTGAAGAATGTTTAAAAAAATACCTATTAAAAATATAATTGGAATGGCAAGTGATAACGTTAATGTGATGGTAGGTTGCATTAATTCATTCAAAACTAGATTACAACAAGCAACGGATGTTTTAGTTGTAATTCCATTTGATTGTCACTCTTCAGCTATTGTAACCAGTAAGGCTTGTAAGAATTTGCCAATAATTCAAGAAGAAGTTTTAAGATCAATATCAGCATATTTTTCACACAGCTCCAAGAGAGTCTCCGAATTACACGATTTCCAAGAATTTTTTCATGTGCAAACAAAAAAGATATTACATTTAAGTAGAACACGTTGGTTAAGTATGCATCAATGCATATCACGAAACTTGGGATGTGCTGTCACAATATTTTACATTAGCAGCTTTTGAAGAGAAGTCCATGCAGTGTGATTTTATTTTAGAACAGTTGAAGTAGAATAAATACACCAAAGCTAATTCGCTGTTTTTTAAATATGCCTTAAACTTTTTAAATAATTTTAATGGATTATTTCAATCTAGGAAACTATTAATTCATGAGCTAATGCAAGAATTTAAGAGATTATTAATAGAGTTTTCGACTTATTGCACTGATGCAAAACTGAGCTGCACCAACTTATGCGTTTGTATTCGACTTAACAAAATATGCACTGGGTCTACACTGTGTTTCCTTTTTCTAGTGTTCGACTTAATAAAATGTTGCACCAAGTGCTGCACTAGTGCAGTAAATTCAGCACGAGCTCTTGGAGCTCGTGCCAGTGTCAGTGCAATATGGCGTCTGTCAACACAACCATGTGTTTTATAGAAATATTAGATTTTCTTTCCTCGTCTTCTTCCGATGATGAGGAAATAGTTGTCCTAAATCGTAAACGAAGAAAAATACAGAAAATAAAAAATTTTTTAGACACTATTAATCAATTTGATAATAAAGAGGTACGTGTGCGTCTAAATAAAATAAATACAAAATTTAAAAAAATATTCGTAGTTTCGTAAACATTTTCGCCTTAGCAGAGGAACAGCAGATACTATAATAGAAGAATATCAAGAGTCGCCGTATTATATAAATTCCAACACTTGGCGAAGAGGATCTCCAATGAAATCTGCTGCATGTGAAGTGTTCCTGTTTCTTTGGTATGTATCCATGACAAATGGTTTATTTCGCTCGTGCAATGCTATACATATACCTACATATTTTGTGATTTTTTAATCATCAAGGTTTGCTGCTAATAAAACTTCATTAAGAGAAGTAGGCCAAAGATTTGACGTCTCAATTAGCACAGCTCATAAAATAGTCAGAAAACTGGTTTCTTTTTTTGTGTCAATAGCCCCAAAATACATACATTTCCCATCACCTGAAGAAAAAGAAAATGTAGGGGGAAACTTTGAAAAAGTAATTAGGTATCTGTTTTGTGTTATAAAAAATACACTATAGCTTTGTAGATTTCCGGCTTCCCAAATACTATTGGTTGTATTGATGGAACCTCCATACCTTTAATTACACCAGCTAACAAAGTTAAATCAACATATACCAACCGGCATAATATTCCAGCAATGACCTTACAAGCAATATGTAATGAAAAGAAACAGTTTATTGATGTATTTACTGGCATTCCAGCTAAAGTGCACGATTCTCGTGTTTTGAAACTATCAGATATTTATGATAAACTACCAAAGATATGTGGTGTACATTATCATATATTAGGAGATAGTGCTTATCACAGTCGTGAATGGCTGATTACACCATATAAAGATTATGGAAACTTAAATGAGAAGGAAAGTCGTTTTAACAAAGCGCATTGTAAAACACGAGTTTTAATTGAAAACAGTTTTGGCTTACTAAAAAGCAGATTTCGTCAACTGCTACAAGTGCATATGCATAAGGTGGAAAGAATTAGTAAATTCATAATAGCATGCTGTGTGTTACACAACTTATGCTTATTAAACAATGACGAATTGGAAAATGCTGAAATAATTCCATTTGCTGATATTCCTGCAGTGTATGTGGAAGATTCTGAAGTCCAATTAAGATTGCTAGGTGAAATAAAACGAAACAGTATTGCAAATAGATAGTTTACTTAAAATTTAGGAGTATTGTAGCAGATTTAGTAATAAAACTTTAAACATTTTTAACAGGTAATATAGATAAATTAGATATTAGTATTATTATTATTACTTTGTAGAAATTTATATAATAAATCCATTTTTTCTTTGTGTCTTCTTTCACGATTTTCCTCCTTTCTTCTATATATATCTTCTAATATTTCCTCTAAAGATCTCTTCCTGTCTTTAGAGTCTTTTTTTACTTTAGTAGAAGGTTCTTGTGAGGTACTTTCATTACTGCTGACTCCTTTTGGATGTTTTTCTAAATTTCCTGATATTAAGATTTCAGGAATAATGCTGTCATCTATTGCTGTTATTTTATTTAATTCACTCTCGAAAGGAATTGCAAGTCGTGAAGCACCAGATCTACTATTATTTTCAATAGATTCTTTCTTCCGTTTCAGAACAGTTTTGTAGCGATTTTCTACTTGTATGTAGGTGTAACTCTGTTCTAATATTTTTTTTATATCAGAAGCAATTTCCTCCCACATTCTTCTTTTCGTTTTAAAACGTTTCAGTGGCCCTACTTGGGGGTAGGTACAACTCATACTTATCTAATAACAATTTTGTTGTAGAATCATTCCATTCTAAAAAATATATGCTTTGAGGCTCTTTATACAGGGTGGTCCTTAAGTTCGTCGAGAAATGTTAAGGTGCAATTCCTTGGGTAATCTCGAGAAAAATTTTTCTTATATGTCCTTCGCAGAAAAAAAAAATTATTTCAAAAATTTAAGAAGCGGTTACAATAAACCCTAAAGGAACTGTTGAAAATGACCACCAACAGCTAATATGCAGGCTTATATCCTCCTGTTCAATTGCATACTCACAGGCTGAAGAAGTCCGGGAGTGTTTCGAATTGTTTCGTATACAACGATTATGCGTTTGCTAAGGTCATGTAGATGTTAAATTGGCATAGTATAAACAAGGGATTTTAATTGTCCCCACAGAAAAAAAGTCTAGAGGGTTCAAATCAGGTGACCTTGGAGGCCACGTTTTTCTTAAATTTTTTAAATAATTTTTTTTTGTGCGAAGTAAATCACCCTACAGTGTAGCACTTCAGGACATATGTTTATAAGAACTTTATTCTCGAGATTACCCAAGAAATCGTAACTTAAAATTTCTCGACATCTCGACGAACTTAAAGACCAGCCTGTATATGTAATGAAATTATGATTATATTTACCCATAATATTTTTTTGGTTAGAAGAGCTATCAGTTTTATCACTTATATTCACAATCGATTCAACCTCATTGTCTTCATCTTTGTAAACCACAAACCTAAAATAATAAATTTTATTTAGAAAAACATTTTATAAAATGATGTAGGTACCTCTGATCGTCTTTGATTCTGTAAATCGAACGTATTGGTTCCTTGAAGCTTTCATGGCCTTAAGTATTTTGCTAAAGTTATTGATATAGATTTAGTTCAAGTAGAACATTTTTGCTAATATATCCAATTTAGCAAAAATGGTTATGGTATTACCACATTCAAATGCAGACTGAACCAATTTTTTTCTATTGTTAATGACTGCAAATCAAAAAAGAGAAATAAATTAAGTGGAACGAGTTTAAATGCAGTTGCAGTAATTAGACATCATTTAAGTATTGAAAACAGAAATTGTAGCACATTTGAAGTTGATAAAAACATTGATTTTTAAGGTTTATAAAATATTTAAATTTGAAAGTACAGAATAAGTAGACTTTTAGCCAATTTGTCTTGCTTTAAAAATAAATATTTGTTATATTGCGGGTAGGGATAAATCAAGGAAAATGTATAATGATATAGGAATTTTTAGGGGAAAATTTTGTTATATATAGGGAATCTTGAATGTCCGATGATGGCAACACTGATTCTGGTTCAATATTATTTGGCATTACATAATGGAAAGACTTAGGCGGGTACAGCGTCTACAAATTATTCAGCTTTATTACGAAAATGGGAGTTCTACAAGGAATGTGTATCGTGTGCTTAGGGCAACTTATGGTACACATAATCGGCCTACCGAACGTACAATTCGTAATAATGTTAAAAAATACCACCCACTTTCAAGAATTGGGATATTACCTTAAAAAAAATTATTATTTTGAGAGATATTTTGAAATGGGAAAATTTTAAAAAGTTCAACTCTCGATATATTAACCAGATCCGTTAGAGAACTTTTTTGGGAAAGTTCGCCAAAGGGGTGTCCGTTTTACAAACCCAACATGCTCAGCGTTTGTCCCATATTACAAACCTCTACTTGTAAATAATTTAACAAGTAAGCAAGCGGTAGGAGGAAATTCCGAAAGTGATAACTGTAATATTTTATTCACCTTAAGGCGAGATTTCGGCTTGCTTCATAGACAAATTTCTCCTTTATTTATAGATATATTAATCTGATTTTTTTATAGTCACACAGAAACAATTATTATTGAACTGTACAGACTCCTTTTCTATGTTTTTCATAAGGCGATTCTTATAAAAAATTCCAAATATTGTTGAAATTCGACAATTTCAACATATTCTAATTCGGTGGGGTAAAAAAGAAAGCAACATATTTCTGTACAGTTGTAGAACTGACCTTCATTTATTTTATAAAAAAATCCCACAGCTCTAAAAAATTCTGTAATTGAGTAATACGTCTAAGAAAACATCTTGTACCGAGAAATTTGCAAGGACCGCCGACTAGACTTGTGAGGGGAATACGCTCCTACTTAGGTCGTTCTCATCGAACTAGGCCAATTCCGTCTCTCTTTCGTGGCTGGAAAACACGTCTGCCTGAGTGGTGAATAGTGCGGTTTTTTATAGTCTGTCTAGTATTGAATATTATACGAAGTTTGTGACAATTATTTTGCGGTTTGTTTATCGTTTTTTCAAGTAATTTTTCTAGACAATGGGTAATTTTAAATATGAACTGCGTCTCAAGGACAAACGTCTGAGTATCAGACAACGCATGAAACGAATTCCAACAAGGTAAGACAATCGTTTTTCATATAGTCAGTCCTATAGAAAAAAAACTACATCTCGTTTATTGATCAGTTGATGGATATTCGATACATAAAATGAACATTTTTAATGGAGTAACATTATTTCTGTATTTTTGAGGGAAAAGGCATTTTTGGTATCATATGCATTCACATTTCAGAAGTAGAACCATCATTACTTGTAGCAATGCAGCTACTTCATCCGCTGAAAACTACAGGTAACAAAAAACAAGGGATACGCATAATATTAACTATATACATATATAAATACTTATACCTAATTAATTTCCAGTGAAATTTCTTCACAACGTAATGAAACAAGAAGTATACCGCAAAATATTCCTGCAAATATAAATGTAGTTCCCAGCTTACCAACGTATGTATCACTTAATTAGTTAATTAATTACCAATTAGCACCGTGCACCAATTCGACAATTCATCCTTTAAAACAGCTGTAAATGTATTACAAAAATACTTGTAATAATTAAATTTTCACTGTTCAGACGATGCAAACGTAACCATTGCTTCTTATGGCCCTGACAAGTCCAAATCAAATTCAGAAAACGTTAAAAGCTCTGAAAAGTAAGCTAATACTGTTACATATTATTATGGTAAATTAGAAATAAACATTTTAGTGAGAAGGGAGATTATTTCGAAATTTGCCATGAACATGAACCGGATGAATTAGAAGTAGAAAAAGCTGCTGTGGAAGATCGGCGTATATTCGATGTGAAATATCTGGCGGAACAGCTTCAAAATTTTGGAGACCATGAAAATTTTGGTTGTTTATCAAAAAACATGGTTTTCATCAAAGAAATTCGCAAAAGGCCCAGTACCTCTTTGCTGTTTCAGTGTTTTATGTGCAATCAAAATGAAGCCATAGAATCTGATACAAAAAATAACGACGAAGTTATGTCTGTAAATGATGCTATGGTATCAACAAAGTTTGCTTTAAAAATAATAATAAATGAGCTTTCTTCAGGTTTTTGGAAACATTTGCACTGGTCAGAGTTTTTCACAAATGGAAGAGAGAAGCGCCTTGCTCAATATTACTGTTATGTCATCTTCAACCTATTTTTCTGTGCAAAAAGTGATCCATGATAAAATAAGAGAAAGAGCTCGCTAGAGATAGAGGTAGCGTGGTAGCATGGTATTACATTGCTGACTGTAATTGTAGATGGGTCTTGGGCTAACCGTTGATATAAATGCAATTACAGTTCTTTATCAGGTGTTGTAAGTCTGATAACTGATATACCAGCAGTTAATTTTATTATATTTACATTGCATTTTGAGGCATGTATAGTGGGACATTTTGTCTCCTTTGCACTATGAGAACATGAAAAAAGAAATCCCTGAGCATAACTGTTATAAAAATTGGTCTGGAACTGCAAACACTGCTGACATAATTGCCGAAGGATTCAAGAAGAGCCTTCTGATGCACGTAGTAAAATATGCATACATGATTGGTAAGCTGTTTTGCTTATCTACATAAATGACATACTATTTATGGCCAATGAGTCTAATAATGTTTGAGTGTCTTTCTAGGTGACGGAGATAGCAGTGTTTTTGATAGATTAAATACTATTAGGCCTTACGGGCTAGAGTTATTAATTACAAAAATAGATTGCACCAATCATATTTGCAGAAATTTTAACAATAGGACAAAAGAGCTGAGCAAAACTAGAATTAATGAGACAGGAATTGTACCAATTAGTATTAGAAAAATTGTGGAAAAGAACTTAGAAAGGTTGCGAATTTCACTATATGAATACATAATAAAATAACATAATAAAATAACATAATAAAAAAAGGTGCAATCAATTTTGTAATTCAAACGAGCCTAATGAAGTAAAAAATGAAATGATGTTGGATCTGCACAATTTACTCAACCACGTTTTTGGCTCGCACGAATCTTGCACCATTAGACAATTTAAATGTACTCGAGGAGAAAAAGACGCAAATTACGTATTAAATTAAAATTAAAATTATGCGGTTTGTGGGACTGTTTAAAAAACGATGTGAGATTTATTATCCAACATATCGACAGCTTGCTTCATAATGTGAACAACAACTTAGCAGAACGGTATAATTCTATTGTAGCTAAATATATAGGTGGAAAGCGGTGTAATTTTGTAATGAGGGACTCTTATGAAGCAAGATGCAAGGCAGCTGCAGCATCATTCAATAATAGGTCAACATTTCACAGTAAAGTCACCAAACGACTGATACAACAAAATTCAACAGGAAAATATTTGAAAAAATATATTTCTAAAATAAAGCGGGACAGACGAGCAATATGGGCGGATTTTGTTTGCGAACTATCCCAAAAAAAATTCCAATACATCTTCATTTAATCTGCGTGTAAATAGGTATTCTATTGCAGTGTATTCTTTTAGGAAAGCCCACAAATGCAGCAAACCATTAAGGCTGATTTCAAAACATTTCTGTTGAAATATTACTTGAACATCCACTTCATTAAGACACTTGTCTTTATTTTACAGTCTTTATTTATTTGTAACGAACAATATAAACTTACAAAAACACTACTTATAATATTCTATTACCTACGTTGTTACATGTCTTCTTACTCAACTTATACTTTTATGTCCTTACGCATTTTAACCGAGGGAAATTTAACTTGTTGAACAGATGTATGTTATACAAAATCATAATATAGCAGTATTTAACACACCTCCTTGATTTTGTAAACTTGAACAGAGAAATATTTTAGATAAGTAAAACATAACAATAAAGAGTAAACAGTGGAGTCATTAATTGCTTTAATTGTCATTAACTTAATGCAAACCTAATAATGTTTTGAATTTATTGAATTTGTTTTTTCCTAAAGCTTTGGTAAAAATGTCGGCGAGTTGATCGTCCGTCGATATTTTCTCAATAGTTATTTCTCCTTTCTTTTCGAAATCATGTACAAAATGATAACTTATGTCAATATGCTTTGAATTTTTTGAGAAATTACCATTTTTGGCTAACGCTACGGCTCCGCTGTTGTCTTCGTAAATTTTAATGGGTAAATCCACATTAATATCTAATTCTTTTAAAATTCCTTTTATCGGAAGAGTTTCGGTGACACAATCTGCTAGAGCATAATATTCGGCGTGAGTTGAGCATCGCGAAACGATCTTTTGCTTTTGAGATTTCCATAAAACTGTGTTTCCACAAACACGTATAATAATTCCTGTAGTTGATTTTCTATCCGTTATATCGGCAGCCCAGTCAGCATCTACGTGAGCATCTATTACTTCCTTAAAACGTGAATCATAATTTAATTTAATAGAGCGTGTACTATATAGGTATTTTAAGACACGCAGTGCATACTTGTAATGTGTACTGCTAAAACTGTTTTGATAACGACTCAGGTAGTTTGTTGAAAAAGAAATGTCCGGTCGAGTGCCGTTTGCAACATACAACAGGGCTCCAATTAAATTTCTGTATTTTAAATGTTTATCGGTTTGTTCAGCAGGCATCAATTTTAAGTTCGTTTCCATTGGGGTATTAAAGTTTTTTGATTCTATAACACCATATTTCTGGGTTAAGCTTTCAATGTATTTTTGTTGACTTAGACTCATTTTTCTTTCAGATTGATTATATTCAAGTTCAATTCCTAGGTACTGTTTAGCTTGTCCTAGATCTTTCATTTGAAATCTTTTACCTAACATTGTTTTTATTTTTTGTATGTCGTTTTTGTTGCTACCAAAAATTAGTAAATCATCTACATATAAGATTATGTTTATTTGATTTCCATTGACAGTTCCTTTGTAGAGGCAGTAATCATGTTTTGACCTTTGGAAATTAATGCTTTCCATAAACTGATGAAAGCACTCATACCAATCACGTGGACTTTCTCGTAATCCGTAGAGGGATTTTTTGAGTAAACATACCTTGTTTGGTCCGATTTTGTAACCTTGGGGAGGATAAATATAGACTTCTGATTTTATATTTCCGTTTAGAAACGCTGTTTGAACGTCCATTTGCTCGATTCTCCAGCTTCTAACACATGCTACTGATAATAATACTTTTAAGGTGTTCATTCTTGCTACAGGAGAATATATCTCTTCATTTTCTTGGTATAACTGTTGAAATCCTTTGGCTACTACACGTGCTTTGTATTTTCCATTTGACTTAATTCGGTATATCCATTTCACTTCGATGATATTTTTGTTTGTCGGCTCTTCAACTTCTATCCACGTTTTGTTTCGTTTTAAACTATCCAATTCTTCTTTCATTGCATCAGTCCATTTTGCTGAATTATCAGAGTTAATGGCTTCTTCATAATTTTCTGGTACGGATGCATTCGTGAAATTCACGTATACTATGTGTTCATCAAGTTTCTTTGGTAATTTTATTTCTCGTTTAGGACGCTGTGAGATTATCACCTCCTCAGTGTCTGCGTGTTTTATCTCGTTTTCTCGTTCTGATGTACCTTCCGTTTCCTGTTCATCTTCTGAGGTTTCGTTTTCCATAATTTTCTGAGCATCTTCATTTTCTGTACATACACTACTTAATTCATCATCTTCCATCCTGATATATCTTTCCTGTTTCTCAATGAATCGTACATTTCGGCTAATAGTAACTTTATCATTTACTAATATCTTATATCCTGTATCTGTATAACCAATCAGAATACCTTTTTCAGCCGTTGGGTTTAGCTTTGAAGATCTGCAACTATCGGGGATTTTTACAAATGCTGTAGATCCATATAAATGTAAGTTCGATACGTTTGGCCTTTTCTTAAAGAAAATTTCATATGGCGACTTTTCCAGTTTTGTGTTTGCTAGCAGTCGATTTCCTAGGTATGCAGCTGTATATATACATTCTGGCCAATATTTTTTATCAATGTTAGCCTCCGATAATAAACAACGTGCGCGATTCATGATTGTTCGATTATACCGTTCTGCAACACCGTTTAACTGATGTGTATATGGTGGACCCGGTCGCAAATATATACCTTTTTGTTTTGTAAATGTATAGAAATCATTGTTTATATATTCACGCCCATTATCGCAACGTATTTCTTTAATTTTTTTACCTGTCTGATTTTCCATTAAATTTATGTATTCCATGAATCGGTTAAAAACTTCGCTGTTATTTTTTATGCAATATACTACGGCAATTTTGCTGTAGTCGTCAATGAATGAGACAAAGTACCTTTCACCTTTATATCCCGTTTGGGTAACTGGTCCGTGAACGTCAGTGTGTATTATCTCTAGTACATCATTTGCTTTGCTTCTTTGGTTTTTAAACTTTAAATTTGTCATTTTGTTTTCAAGGCATATTTCGCATTTTAAGTACTCATTTTCAATTTTTGACGGTAATCCTTCTAGTAGTTTTGCCTCACATAGGCGTCTTAAATCTTTGAAGTTTACATGTCCAAGTATTCTGTGCCATTTTTCTTTATTTGTTGTTTCAGTAGAGCTAATATTTATTTTTGGTTCATCATTTTTGTGTGTGACTGTACCCGACAATTCAAATAATTTATTTTTTAGTGAAGCTTTAGCAATTAATTCATCCTTACAATTATAAATGTTTGCATTTTCATTTTTGAAACATATTGAATTATTTTGTTTTACAATACTACTTACACTTAACAAATTTTGACTCATGTTTGGAACATAGTATACATTTTTTATTGTTGTTTTTATAGGTTTACCAAAAACATTGAAACACAAAATAATGTTTCCTATTTTATTTGATTTTAATGCAAAACCATCACCTACTTTAATATTTACTTCATTTTTTAAATTAACATACTCATAAAAATACTTATCTGTATTAACGATGTGGTCAGAACATCCACTGTCTAACAGCCATTTCATATTTTCCTTTGCAGGTGGTTGGTCCTCCATTGGTGAGTGTACGCTGTATGACATAACCCTTGTGTTGAATGAGTTACTTCCACCTTCTTCTTCTCTTGTTGATGTTCCAGCCATTCTTTTTTCGGATTCAGTATTGTGCGGATATCTTGGATTGCCTCGTCCCCTGAAGGTGTTTGTTGTACGACAATCACGTTGAATGTGGCCCCATTTGTGGCACTTGGAACATTTAATTTCGCTTCTATGCTGATATCTTTGCTTATATTGTTGATTGTTATGTGAATTAAATTTTCTTGTCCCATTTGCTTGAGACTGAAATGCTTCGGAACTTTTCTCAGATGTATTTGTATCTCTTTTTTGGTAATCTAGCATTAGTTTCGATTTTACATATTCTATTGCCTTTTCTTTTTCAGGTAGAGTGTCGACAATGTCCACAATATGTGACAGGCTTTCAGCCAATGATAATAATAAATAATTTAACTTATCTTCATTACTCACAGTTTCTCCTGCATTTTTCAAATCATTAAGCAGCTTCTCAAATTCATTGAAAAATTCACTTGGATTTTGGTTTTCCTTCATTTTGAAATCTAACAATCTTCTTTTCCGTAATAGTTTCACTGCACTGCTTTTTACAAGGTATATTCCATCTAGTTTGTCGATCATTTCGTTTGCAGAATTCTCATTTATTATTAATTCTAGTTGAGTATTTGTAACACTGTTTACAATGTAATTTTTTGCTTTAATCTCTTGTAATTTCCATTCTTCCTGTTTTACAGTTTCAGGTTTAGTTGCAAGATTGATAACTTCAATGCAATTTTTCATTTCCAAGTATAACTTCAGTCGAAATTTCCATTTATCATAATTTGAACCATCGAATATGGGTAGTGAAAAAACTTCTTTCTTTAACTCGCTTGCCATTGTTCGTTTTCCGCCTTTTTTTTCTTTCTTCTAGGTTAGGATATTTTCGTTTCTATTTTTTTTTATAAACTACGGACCTCTGCTACCATGTTGAAATATTACTTGAACATCCACTTCATTAAGACACTTGTCTTTATTTTACAATCTTTAGTTATTTGTAACGAACAATATAAACTTACAAAAACACTACTTATAATATTCTATTACCTACGTTGTTACATGTCTTCTTACTCAACTTATACTTTTATGTCCTTACGCATTTTAACCGCGGGAAATTTAACTTGTTGAACAGATATATGATATACAAAATCATAATATAGCAGTATTTAACAATTTCAAACATTTTATTTTGTTTGTTTTGTCAGTGGTGTGGTCATAGACCTTAAAGTTGTCAAAAAGGGACCTGCATTTTTGAATGAAAGCCACTTGGTAGTCAATACCTTTAAAAGCTCGATTGTACTGCTTCGTTGAGCTTGTTGAAGAATTCAGTATCAAAACATTTGTCTATTGTTTCGATGAATTCTGCTGTCGTCACAGCACTTGCTGGGAGGATACCGAATCGGATTTATAGATTTAAACCTGCAGCAACTGTTGCACTGAAGGTCTGTGTTGCAAATTTCACTTCCATTTTCTGAAAGTTATTGAGAAAAATGCGCGCATCTGCGAGTTTCGGAGCTGCTCTGGTACTATATTGCTTATCATATCTATAAAATGAAGTAATGTGTTGCCATAAAATTTCTGTCTTCATATACGAATTTATATTTGATAATATTGTTCCTCAGAGCCTTTATGAGATGTGGTGTATCAAACATAAATAGAATTTTTTGGTCGCCTACATAAAAATATGGATGACCGGAATCACTGCTTTGCAGGTGGGTAAATTGCATGTTATTACTACCCATATCACTTATTAAGGCACATATTCGTAAACCAATACTTTGCAACTCTCTTATAACTTGTAATAAAATGTTTCTTAATTTCCGTTCAGCACATGTTGAGTGAAAAAAAAAGCAGAGAGGCTGACTCCATTTTGAATAAATTCCCCGGACCATGAACACTGTTGCAACCAAAGCAGATTTGAATGTCCTCTCTTTATCACCACTGTCTTCGAGACCAACCACTCTGTCTGCTCCTACATTGTAGAATAGATTTGCTTTTATATTCATCTCGTCCACGCATAACACACAAAATTTGTGTTTTTTGAGAAATTGTCTACTTTTGTTTTTAACATCTGCAATAAATCCGGACTTATTATGCCTGCATATATTTTCAAATTTTGCAGAAATGTATACAATGTTGACGGACTCGGTAGTGAAAATGTCTCTTCTTATCTAGTTTTGGACTAGTAAAATATATGGCCATGCATTCCCGTTTCAATTCATTACTATATCTTCTACCTTTAGGAAGCTTCTGTTGGTATTGAATTTCCATATTTATAAAGTCACCTAAATCTTTTTATGAGGTAAAACTTTACGTTAATTTCATATAATCATTTAATGTGATATTGTTAATTAATCCTTCCTTCTGTACTTTAATCCTTCTTTCCAATTACATATGTTTTGGGGCATTGGTTCATCAGTGGAAGCGACAGATTAATAAATACATTAATTATACTTTACATATTTCGCTCTCTATATCTATAGCAAGTGATAACATAAATGTATCAGGAATAAAAAAAACTGTAATTATGATCTTGTAACGCTGATGATCGTCCTTCGAGAGAAGGAACTATTTTTGGGACTGCTTCTGGTTGCCGTCTGTTACGTAGATCATTTAAAAATGCTTTTGTTTCAAAATGTGCTCCACATAATCTGTGACTTCGATGCAGGGATTCTAAGGAAATCTTCTCGTCCACATGCTATTGCCCAGATTCTTTCTCTAAAAAATAAAAATTCATTGTGGCTCTAATATTGAACTCGGAAAAATTCAAGAATAAACAAAAAGGTAAGTAATTGCAAGCTAAAATACAATTATGATTTAATTTAAAAAACTCGTTGATTTAATACCTTACCTTACAATATTCTTGGGAAAAAGGAAAAAACGTTCACTAGATAAATATTGTTTACTTTTGCACCCTCGAGCAGCACAGACAAACCCAGCCTTGGTAAGTTTCTGTATCATAATATTGATAAAACCAATTTATATGCTAACTGTACACTATTTACACTAAATATACACAGATGCTTAAAATGATTAAAATATATACAAAAACCACGCTAAAAATAAACAAATATGCAACGCTTTAATGTAACAAACGTAAGTAATCCAGAACAACGTACATACATCAATCACGTAAACAGTAGTGAAGTAGGATCTAGTAACATCTAGTTTTAGAATATGGCAGCCACAGATGCGCACAATAAATGCAAATAATGCAGATTCTGCCGCCAGTGCGAGTAGATATTCTGATTGTTAGATATTCTGTGCCAGTTCATATTCAGCGTGTGTAAGAATTGACTGAACATGATCGTCCACTGCGTGTTACATTCTGCACCTGGTTTCGTGAACGTATGGTAGATGTACATTTCTGTGGAAGAGTATTATTCACCAATGAAGGCTGCTTTATAAGAAATGGTATTATGAATTATCACAACGTACATCATTGAGCTGATGCCAATCCCCATGTAGCACAACATCATTTTCAGCATCGGTTTTCGGTAAGCGTATGGGTAGGAATTTTAGGAGATTCTCTTCGAGGACCTCACGTACTTCCACAGCGCCTAAAAGGGGCAACTTATTTAGAATTTTTGGAAGAAGTTTTACCGAATTATCTGGAAGATACCGCTTAATACACGATTGTTTATGCACGACGGAGCGCCCCCACATTTTTCACGAGCAATACACAACTTTTTAAATGCCACATATGGATTGGACGTTGAAGTCCCTGAGCCTGGCCTCCTCGTTGCCTAGATTTAAATCCACTGGACTTTTTATGAGGCTATATAAAAAGCCTTGTCTACAGTAACGGAGAAATTGCGCGGAGGACTTACGACAACGAATTGAAGAGCGTTATTCCAAAACTGTCCAAGTCCATAAAAGTGAAAATTCATATTTGCTTAACACGTTCACTGCCTGCGACTCCGATTGGAATCGGTTGGTCAAATGTTCAGGTGCCGGTGACTCCAGTCGGAGCCACTAGAGTGGGTTGTAGTAAATGTTCAATTTCTTTCAGGCATTAGCGAAAGGTGCACACATTTCTCATTGGCCTGTTAGAAGAGTACACTGTTTATCAGTTTATAAACTGGTTTTATGAAACCTAACCTTACTTATTTGTTACCTGGTAAAATTGTTAACGTCAATATTGTTAACGTTTTTATTAAAAAAATAAGTCTAGAAGAGGCAGGATCGTCTACATGTAAACTGAAACGTCTTAGAGGCAAGAGTTGTGATAAATTTCTTACTGAAGCTGAAGTAAAAATGGAAAGTGAACGTATTATCGTTGAGTGAAGAATAGGAAAGAGGCGCAATGCAATAGTATAAAGCGTACCGCAAAAGGTTCCGAGATATAGGGGTCTCTAGTAGTATTTGGGACCGAGATTTGTTAGTTCACATCGAGCTAGCAACGAGTGAGGTAGTTGCTAGACGATATGATGCATGAAATATCTTTTCTTAAAAGTGTATTGCGCTTATGTTAGTAGCATGCGTGAATTGATAATTACATGTAATATATAGCTTTTCGATTAACAGTATGCTTTGCTTGTTTATAAGTGTTAATTAATCAATAAGTATGAATACAACTGCAAATAAGAGGTGTGTTTATTTTAACTGTTCCAATACAAGAAGTAAAAATAAAGATATAACTTTTTTCAAATTTCCAACTGGTAATAGTAATCGCACAAAAGAACGGCAAAAAAATTGTGGGAATATTAATATAGCCCTGAAAGAACCTGAAGATTTAAAAACTAAATTGATTTGTGAAAAACATTTTTTACAAACAGACATAAGAGTGAATAAGAAACGAAAATTATTAACTAAGAATGCAGTGCCTATACAGTATATTGACAAAGGTATCTTGATATGTAATTTGTTATTTATGCTTGTACATATGTTCAGTGGAAGTTCTCTAACTCGAAATCGTTTTTAACGGGAATATTTCCCGTGTATTGCTGGAGTGTACATTTTTTTTTCCTGTAACCGTTTTTTTTTCTGCTGGTTTTCATAGTTCGATTTCGAGATGTTTGACCGCATACTTACAAGATTACGTGTTTTTGCTTACCATAAATAATTGCTTTGGCCTTATTTAACGTTTTAGAGAATAAGTAGATTTTATGCTATTAAACGCTGACAAATAATACTATATTCTCAAAAAATGTAGAAAGCACTGTATAAGGTCATAAGGGAACAGTGACTCACTTTTGTTCAGACAATCATATTAGGTAGTTTTTGTTTCGGTAGGAAGCTGAAATGCACCCAGAAAAGACTTTGGTTGTTAAGCTTTCATCTGCATCATTACTTTTTTAATTAAGACAATCATATAGGAGATGAGCAGTAATAGATAAAAAATGAGAAATGAGTCACTGTTTACCGGTACTTGGCAACAGTGACTCGACCCTGTGGTACACAGCAACTCTAATAGTACACTGTGACTCAACGATATTTGTTTCAAACAACAATTAAAATGTTAAGTTTTTATCTGAATGAATAAGTATTGTAATCAAAACTATTTCCAGTACGAGGTACGAGAAAATCTAATTGGTTCACACATGTTTGGGTATAAAGCGGTACCAATGAGTGTGCGCACAAACATATCAAGTCATTCTATATAGCGATACAAGAGCGAGTTATTGTATCCGATCGAGACACTGTTCCCTACTTAACAAAAGAATACATATTTTTATAAAATTGTTATTTTCACAGATACCATCGATAGTTTGTTAACTAAGCCAATAGTTACCCATGAAACATGTAGCCGCAAAAGAACATACTGTAATTCAAGTATAAGTCCACAATCACGTAAAGATCTTAAAATAGCAAAAGGGACTAGGAGTTGTTCAAGTATATCATCTTTTACTGACACTTCCAGTAATCGTTCCCCACAGTCAAAAGTTAGTGAACGTGTGTTACAAATGCCATCTCCCAATGCAGCAACAATAGAATCAAAAACTAAAAAAATGTCACTTGCTTTTAGCAAACTAAAAAAACGATACAAAGTGATTTATTCGCAAAAATATAGATTACCAAAGAAATGCAATATAATACGGTCATCCCTTGATAATCTCCCGATGTTGAAATACTCCTCAGTGAAAACCTTTGTATACATGCAATGTTTTTACAACAAGAGAAGGCCATGGACGATGGCCGAAAAGCACTTAGCTATGTCTTTATATTACAAGTCGCCAAGCTGTTACAAATTTATGCGAAATACCTTAAAATTTTCTTTACCTTCCATACGAACCATTCAAATGTGGCTAAAAGTTGTAAGTTTATCTACAGGTTTGAAAAATAATTTTAGCAAGAAACTTGCCTTAAAAGCCAAAACAATGACTAATCAAGAAAAACATTGTGTGGTGATGTTTGACGAAATCGCTTTGAAAAGATGTCTGCAATACAATAAGTCTGCCGACATGATTGAAGGATATCAAGATCTTGCCACATTAGGTAGAGAAGAAAAGTTTGCAAACACTGCACTTGTGTTTCTCATTCGAGGTTTATTTTACAATTGGAAAATACCATATTGCTATTTTGTATCTTCAGGACCTGTCAAAGGAGATGATTTGCAACGCATAATAAAAGATGTAATTACTTCTCTAAATGATATGTCATTTATTCCAAAAGCTTTAGTGTGTGATCAAGGTACCAACAACAGGAATGCCCTTAAATTACTAGGCGCTTCACATGAAAATCCTATTATTAACATCGGAGATCAAAAAATATTCACCTGTTTCGATGCTCCTCACTTATTGAAAAGCTTACGGAACAATTTTATGAACACAAACTTACGGTTTTTAATTGATGGTAAATCTGTATCTTGGTCTGACATTACTAAAACTTATGATATTGATAAGAAAAGTAACGTTGCTAGAAGTATGTTAAAAATAACTCCTATTCATATATCACCAAATACATTCCAACGAATGCGTGTCAAATTTGCTGCGCAAATATTCTCTCATTCTGTAGCAGCGGCAATAAAGACCTGTGTTGCGACAAATGAACTTACAAGCTCTACGGCTTTAAATACAGCTAACTTTGTGGATAATATTGATAAAATATTTGATGCTTTAAACAGTCGCGTCTTAAATGATCCAAATCCCTATAGATATCCGTTATCAGTCGTGAGAGGTAAATCTATAGAAATTTTAGAAAGTTATTTTGAGACGATAGATGTATTCGAGGGCAATAAAAAACGTAATAATATTTACTGCATTCGTGGATTTTTATGGACGATACGGTCCATTCTTTTACTATGGAAAGATTTAAAGGAGAATAATGTGAAATATCTTTTATCTTCCTTTTTAAATCAGGATCCCATTGAAAATTTATTTTCCGTTATAAGAAACAGGGGCGGATATAATCCAATGCCAACAGTAGGACAATTAAGAATAGCATTACAACATAACATAAATATTCGGCTGCAAATATCCCCAGAAAATAGTAACTCTGAGTTAGATCAAGCCAACTTGCTTGATCTTGACAATCCATGCCAGATAACCCAGATAAGCGAAGAAACCCAAGTATGTAACAATGATTTTCCTTCTGAACAAAGAAACACTCTAGGTGAGGATCAAGACAATGAAGATTTATTCGAAACTACAAATACACAATACACTTCAATCAGCCATTTACATACAGTTTCTTTGGAAAGTTGTAGCAAAACTTATGTTGCTGGATATTTAGCCTATAGTATAATAAAAAGATATGATTGTAAAGAATGTAAAAAATTTTTAGTTTCTAGTGACGAACTTACAAATAGAAATGAATTGCTAATTTTCTATAAGGATTATGTAGGTTCCCAAAAATCAAAAGATATTCAGTATCTAAAGCGACCGTCTGAAGCATTTACTAACATTGTGAGTCACCTACTAGAAGAATTCAATAATGCTTTTAATAAATATAAAATAGCAGAGAAAATTGCTCACAATATCGAAAAGCATTTATCAAAATGCTTCAATAATCTCGATAAAGGTAATCAATGTTGTCTAACGCATAAAATAGATATTATTCGCACATTAATTAAAATTAAAATGTACAGGAATTTGAAATGGGAATCCGAAAATATCGGTAATATGAAAAACAGAAAGTCGCATCGCAAAATTCAAATTTTGAGTGCGTAAGGCGAATGTAGGTTTTTCATACTTAAATTGTGCATGAATATATTTTTGTTAAAATTTGTTTTTTTATTTTGTTAAAATGTCTATTTATGTTGTTGAAATGTGTTCAAAAATTTCCAACTACACAGATATATTTCAGAATGATTATTTATTATTGTTGTCATATGCAGAAAAGTTATTCAATAAACATTATTATCATTAATCACTTGTCTATTAGACTCTATGTATATATGCCATTCTTCATATACCTACCTATTCATATTTTTATTTAAAGAAACATTACAAGTATAATATATTAAAAACATTAAGGTTTCCATTTTCTTCTTGAATAATGTATAAAACATTATCTCGTTCTGATCTGCAAAGTACGTCGAAAATAAATTTTATCGGCTACGTAGTTTCATTCAAACAAAACTTCCACCGCCGTTTGCATTATAATAGCGTCCAAGTCGTTTATGTGGAACTCTTCATAGATTCATCTACAAAAACTACATGACTTACTTTACTGTTTTAATCTGCTAAATTATACATAGAGGGCACCATTTACCGGAGAGCAAGAGACAAGAATAAACATATAGATAATAAAAGATGGAAAGTGGGTACGCAAATATCCATATAGTTGCGCCTCTTTCCTATTCTTCACTCAACGGTATTATGCGCTTCGGAGTCGATGAAAATTGTAGTGGCAGTGAAATAGAAGGAAGTAGAGGATTAAGAAGAGCAAATAGAAATGTCTAACTCAAATGTACCTCTGCCAATTCAGGACTGGATGCAACACAGTGAATCTCCGAATAATATAAGAAATTTTATGTTGTCTAAAGGTAGGGGAATGAAAATACCTTCACCAAGAACTAATCCCATGGATTTCTTTTGTATGTTGTTCGAGACGGATTTGATGAATTTCATAGTAGAAGAAACAAACAGAAATGCTGTAACAGTATTATCGCTGAGTACATCTGAAAAAGCTCGAATTAGCGCTTGGAAAGAGTTAACTATTGACGAATTTAAAATATTTTTGCGTCTCTTATATCATATGGGATCGATACAATTATCTAGAATACAAGATTATTGGAAAACCGACAGATTGTTTAACTTACCGCTTTTCCGTGAACAAATGAGTAGAAATCGGTTTCTTTTGATTTTAAGGTGTCTCAATTTTTCCTTGGACAATAACGAAACAAATACAAATGATATATTAAAAAAATCGGAACAATAATCGATTACTTCAATAACAAAATGAAAAATATTTACTATCCCGGTAAGGAGCTCTCTTTCGACGAAAGTATGGTGCTATGGCGAGGACGATTAGGTTTTCGTCAATATATTAAAAATAAACATCACAAGTATGGAGTGAAACTATACATGTTGACAGAGCCTGATAGCACTATTCGTTTTCACGTCTATACGGGTGCTAATGATCATGAATTGAGCAGTACAGGGCATGCTATAAAAGTAGTACTGAAGTTGGTGGAAGCACTACTAGGTCACGGTCATAGACAATTATTGACATATATATGACAATATTTAATATATGACAATTATTATAACAGCTTCACCCTTTCTCAAACACTATTACACACTACTACTTATTGCACAGAAACGTTGAGGGCTAACCTAAAGGATAATCCTCAAGAGATAAAAAATAAAGTTAAAAAAAGGGGAAAATATACCCTTATTCAAAAATAGAGTCCATGTAGGAAAATGGAAGGACAAACGAGAAGTTGTGTATGTAACAACACAATATGACAACGAATTTGAAGCATTCACTAACAAACGAGGAATGGAGATTCAGAAACCTGCTATTTTACGCTATAATCACTACATGTATGGAATAGATCATCAAGATCAACTTCTTGCCTATTATCCGTGTGAACGAAAAACCATAAGATGGTACAAGAAGCTTTGCATTCATTTTCACTATTTTTTTAGTTTTTTTGTAACACTTGTGCTGGGTTCTTCATTCGGATCTTTTCCACGTAAAAATTTATCCATATTTAAAGGGGTTAAAACAAAATATGTATCACACGAAGAAGGCTAACCACACACAATTCAACAACACAATTAATAGTAATTATCGTAAGTGGTGGAAACTTGTTTACTTAACTTTGTGTTACTGACAATTCTGCACACGATAGTAATGGCGGACGAGTGAACGTGAACTGAGCCGCTTCGCCCGTCACTAGTGCAAATGCGTTATAACGCAAGCGCACGGACATGAGTCTTCAGCGATGCGCATAAGGGTCATTTTTTCTTTGTTTATGACTAATTTGGTGCGGTCATGGTGTGTACAAAGCACACTGCGCAGTTTTCAACAATTGGCACCGGGCGCTGGAGGAACATTGAAAAATTATATTATAATAATTTTTATTATTCTATACTAAAACTCAAATACATTGTATTTGACCGCGGCACACCTGTATCCAGTTCACGGCATACGGGTGTGCCACGACACACCGGTTGCGGAGCACTGCTTTAGAGTAAGAGTAACAATTCGGGTCGATTTGTTCCTTTAAACATATATTTTGCTGATGGAGAACCTCTCAAAACATGGATATTTGGTACAAACTTACCCTACTTGACGATACCATACAGTCAAATATTTGAATGTAATTTACTCACATTTAAATTTTCTTTCAAGCAGTCAATCAAACCATCTAGTACTTGTGGAACGATCAACGAGATTGTTGATTTTGAAATTTTAAATAAATACTCTAAACTTGTAAACGAGTCCCCTGTAGCTAAAAATCGCAAGGTGACCGCTAATCTTTCTTTCACAGGAATGGCTTTCTGTAATTAGTATCCTGTTTTCCAATTCTATGTCCTATCATACAGGGTCCGGCAGAAAAAACTCCCCGATTACAAAGTAACGTGATGCGGACAGTAGAAGGAGCAGAGTGGTGGGGGGCGCGTCCTTGAGTAGCTGCCTACGTGCCGTTTTCAGTGTACGCCATGGCGTGGTCTGGTGTACATCGTGCGTTCGTAGTGGAACATTTTATTCAAAATGGCGGATCGCCTATTAATACTCAACGTGCTTTTCGTGTTCGCTTTGCGCTCGGACGACGGGACCCTGTTCCCGATAAGAAAACAATTTATTCTTGGGTTTCTAACTTTCGTGAGACAGGTTCCGCATTAAAACGGAAACCACCTGGACGAGCACGGACTGCAACAGGTCCCGGAAACGTTGATGCAGTTAGAGCTTCAATTCATCAATCTCCTCGACGATCCGCTAAAAAGCATGCGGCAGCATTAGGAATTTCTGATCGAAGTGTGAGAAGAATCTTGCATCGAGATTTAAAAATGCATCCTTACAAAATTGTAACTACGCAGGAACTGAGTGAACGAGACTGTGGTGTCCGTGTAAGGTTGTGCCAAGACCTTCTTCGTAACATTCGTCCCGAAGATGTTGTGATTTTTTCTGATGAAGCACACTTTCACCTTTCCGGAACAATTGTAGACCCTAAGAATGGTACATTTTCTAAAATGGCAGAATATCTACTTTTAGTTAGTATAAATAAAAATGTCCTACCTTATTTGGTTTTATTTTTATTAGCTTCCCTTATAGGGGAGGTTTTTCTGCCGGACCCTGTATTTATCAACAACTCGACATCGCTGCTGGTAATTCGTAAGAAATTCTTAATGCTTCCGTCACACTTTAGCTCGCCTGAAAGAGTGTCACGATCGTCCTCTTGCAGATCTTTCAACAAGTCACTCCCACTCTACACAGTCCTTGCTCTGAGGGGACGGTTTCACCCAGTACCTCCTAGGTCTCCTCTGAGAAGCGGTAGCCAAAACAACGCACACAGCTGCAGCGAGAACCACGTCATCCTCTCGCACCATTGTCTCAACTACTGCATGAGCATTGATTTAAGATGGCAGAATGGCGAAGCGGGAAAAGGACTAACAAATGTTATTAACATAAAACAGAAGTACAAAATAATTTGTTATTAACTATCTGTTATTAACTTATGCTAATGACTAGCGGTTAATAACAAAAGTTATTAACAATTCTGTTACTAACTCCGGTGTAAAGGCGGCTTATAATGCGATATATACATAAATAACAAGATTATTTACGCAATTTTCCTTTTTATAGCTTTACTTGATTTCAATCAGCCCTATTCTGTATCATTTCGTAAAGTTCTTAACGAGTGTCGTAAGATTTTACTAACGATACTTTTTAACGATATAGTAACGACGTTTTACTTTGAATGGAATTATATATCGACGCAAAATAACGATGTCGCTTATATAAACAGTAAAATAGACCCCACAAGTGGTGTCATCATCGCCATTTTGTTGCGGTAGGTCGTTGTCCGCGTTCCAAACAACTTTGCTTTCTAAATAATTTGTCAATTAACTGTAATAATTTAATTTGAAGTTTTAAAATCGCAATATTATTCATGTGAAATAATTTGAGGTTATGTTTAAGATGCACCTCTGATCACAATTTCGAATTAATTAGTTATTTTAATATTCATTGTTTGCAGTTGTAGATGATAGCTCAATCAAGGTACGTTTTAAAATTCAGCGCCATAGCTTTTTTTTTTAAGAAGAAACAAAACTTATATCTAGAGGAGAGAATGCTGTGGAATCGGGACACATAAAGTTGTTCAATTTTGAGATGGAGAGGAATGGTATCGGTGCACTTCTTGTGGAACTTGGGTTCATTCGCTATGTAGTGGGTTTGACACTCCGGAAGACTATGTATGTGACAAGTGCCGCAACTATTCCTAAGCTTGAACATTGACATTAATATCTCATAATATGGTAATTTAACACTTGTATTTACTGTTTTGTGTAAATACAAAATCTTGTGCACCTTTTTATGTGTTTTTTTCAGTTTTCGTTTTTCCTATTTACTTAACATGGAGAGATACCTGATCGCCATTACCCCGAAGGTGGGGAAATACCGAACAAAACACTTTTTTTACTTTTTATGCGACAAAAAAAACGATATATTACTACGGGTTTTATACGTTACAGTGCATAATCTATATATACGCAGCTCATAAATATATATATTTTTATTTTTTACTGGATATTTGATTTTTTAGCGAATTTTTCGCTTGAGTGATCGGGGCACCCCATTCTCTCCTAAATAAGGAAGTGTTCATTTTTTGTGTTATGTATAAGTGCGGTTAAGTCGAACCACCCATAAACAGTACGAGTACTTAATACAATTTTTGGAACAAAACTCTATAATAACAAGGGGGAAAAGTACACCTAGTGAGGTATCAATTATAAAAGAAGTGTGGAAAAAATTTACAGCCGAAATGAATTCTAAAAATATACCTTTTAAAACAATAGATCAGTGTAACCGAGTAAGTATAAAAACATTTCTTTTAAAATTATGTTATTACACTGAAAATATATAAATATAATTGACATAAGAAGTAAACAAATAGTTTAAAAGTTATATAATGTATTCTCTGTTTACGTATTTACATTATTTATACGTATCTTACAGATTTTAACTGAATCGGAAGTAAATACAAAGAGAAAAAGTCGGGCGATACTTCTAATCCAGCACCGCACTGGAGGCTGTTGTCAGTCATATCAAAAATTCATCTAGATGATGACTTAGTCACAGATACTTTGGAAGGGAAGAACATTGCAGGTGTGCATTTATACAGCCTGTTGTAATTGTATGCATGCTGTCGTTATGTATTCATACTGCGAATTCAGTTAAACTAACTAGCCCAAGATGTTTAATAATTAGATGAATAATTTCAGAATCTACTTCTTCAACACTTGGAACAACAGCTAACCGTGAAGAAAATGTTTTACTTGAAGTACACGATGCTGACATTGAAATTGTGGACTTGAATGAGAAAATAGCTTACGGTAGGTCGTATTATTTTTTGTGTGGACGGTTTAAATTCAATTTGTGTGAGAAACTGGCCATGAACACTATCGTTAACTTTTCAGATGAATCAATAGCAGAAATTAGTGACGATGCATTTGAAAATGTGATTCCACCAACAGATGTGTTGGTACCAGAAGATGTGATTCCATCAGTAGAAAAATCAAAGGCTAAACCAGCTAAACCAAAAATTAAAAAAAAACAGATACCAGTAAGTACCCCAAGCTTCATACAAGGTTTTTTTTTCACAATTTAAATCCAGAGGTTCAAGACACTTTATAAATAAAACTAGATCATTTTCCGAATATATTCTTTTTTATTGCAAATAATCATACATGTTTTTGCAACTCACTTTAAGTGTACCTCATGTATACTTATAGTAATATTTGTATTGCAGATGAACGGTATACTTCTAAAATACTTAGGAAAGCTTGTGAAACATTTACAGAAGGGCAACTCGTAAAGAAAATTATAATACACGGTTGTGTAAAGCACGAAGAGTTGTAGAAAACGCTTTCGGAATCTTAGTTCAAAAATGGAGAATATTCTTTAGACCAATTGCAACTAAAGTTGAAACTTCAATTCTTATTGTTAAAACAACGTGTATCTTACACAATTTTTTACGTACTAAACGGATCGATAGTGAAAACTATGAATCCGACCAACCCAATCAACAATCTGTTCTTACAGAAATGGAAACTGATCCAAAACGGGCAACAAACTTATCATTTAGCATCCGAGAGAAATTTGTTAATTGTTTTAATATCGAATAAATAACTTAGGTACTTACCAGTATCCTTTAATTCTCCCCCAATCTGTTCCCACACCTTATCTTTTTTCCTCACATTCTTGTAATCTTCATGTGATAAATCATATAAGATGGAGTATTGTTTTACTAATTCGATTAGTTTTTCTGTATATGTCATCTTCTTGAAGCAAATTTCGCTCGGCGTCAGCGACTAAAACCGTGCACGCAGCGTTTGCAATTTATTCGCTGCAATTCGGCGTGCGCCGGCACGATATCTTCGCAGCAGTGTAGGTATGACCATTAAATTTTATAGATAGCGTTTCGATGCGATTAATTCGTCGCGAAAAATTCGCTGCGACTACGAATGTTTCGCGTTGGTTTGAGGGATCCTTTAATGTTGCATGCGACACCACTTTCTGGTATCCGATCAAAATGCAATTTTAGTGGGGATGTTTTTTCATCAAATCGAACTTTTTTGGAGGGCGGCAGCACAATTTTTCATGGGTTGCATACGATGGGCCACATATTTCCTATTATTTTTTTTTTTTGTATTACACACAATTTATATATTTTAGACATATACTAAATAAGCACAAATACAAATTGTATTACTTTTACATTTTTAATAGTTTTACAGCACTTTAAAAGTTAGGTGCATAAAGTGCTCCTTGCGACTACTTACGTAAAAAAGCCGGCGCGCCTACTTAACTCTCCGTTAGACGCGCATGTATCCAACAGATACATCCTTATTTTATTTGCAATTTTCTTGGAAACGAATAATATTAGAATTACAGGATGGAGTGTATTCCTAGCGTAATGTGTTTTAAAACATTTCCTAGAAGGATAAACCGAAATTCCCTTTGGTTTTGCCGCTATTGTCATAAAATGTAAATGACGTTGTCCGTGTATCCGTCAGATACAGCGCGACTATCGACGATACAATTCTTGAAATAATTATACATAACATGCGCAACGACATAATAGTTGACAAAACTGTCATTTGACTGTTATTCGTTTGTTATACTCCATCAATAAACGACATAACCTCTATGCCTCGTGCTTGAAAATATTCATTGCGTTGATAATGAGTACGAAAAACTATTTCGATTTATCAAAACAGGAAGACATTGACGAAATACAGCGTCGTATTTTTGAAGAAAATGACGCGAGCGACGATGTTCTAGCCGAAGATTTTGGCGAGTCTGATGAATCAGATACAGACGATCGCATAGAAATGAGGTCAGTGGATTCAAATACTGATCATGAAATTAGCGATGACGAAGAAGAAATTGCTGAAGCAGAAACAGATGACTTTTTTGGTGAGTTCGTAATTTTATTTTATATCTTTTGTCACATGAAAGTAATTTTAGGAAAAGATGGGACACACTGGAAAAAAGATCCGCCTAAAATTTCAAAAACACGTCCTCATAACGTTGTTACGAAATTACCGGGTGTCGAGGGACAGGATGCGAGGAATGCCAAAACTGAGCTCGAGTGTTGGGATTTGTTTTTTACGGAGATCATTTTAAATTTATTAGTGCAATGGACTAATCAACATATAGAAAATGTACGTGAAAAATTTGGAAGGGAAAGAGATTGTCGACCTACAAACAAAGCAGAAATTAAAGCCTTTTTTGGGATTGTTGTATTTGGCAGGTGTATTTCGAGGAGCTCGTCAACGACTTAGCGATTTTTGGGCCACTGATGGTTTAGGAATACACATTTTCCAGATGACAATGTCGGAGAAACGCTTTAGATTTTTGATAAGGTGCCTAAGATTCGACAACAGGAATACCAGAGATACGCGACGTCAAGTTGATAAATTGGCGGCAGTAAGAGAACTTTTTACTGTTTTCGTAGAAAACTGTCAAAAGCATTATAATCTAGGCGAAAATGTGACAATCGACGAAATGTTGCCAGGTTTCCGGGGCAGGTGCTCATTTAGACAATATATTCCATCAAAACCAAATAAATATGGAATAAAAATATTTTGTCTAAGTGATGCCAAATTGTATTACACCGCTAATATGGAAATATACTGTGGACAACAGCCTGAAGGACCCTTCCATCAATCAAATGCGGCGGATTCGGTAGTAATGCGCCTTTCTCAACCTATTCTTGGATCTGATCGGAACATTACTGCGGATAACTCGTTTTCCAGTTTGAAGCTAGTGAAGGAGCTGGAAAAAATAAGCTGTCTTATGTGGGCACAATAAGAAAAAATAAAAGGGAACTTCCGCCGACTTTTGTATGTCCGAAAAATCGAACCTGTTTTAGCAGCTTATTCGGCTATACCAAAGACGAGACTCTCGTTTCGTACGTTCCGAAAAAAGGAAAAACCGTTGTATTACTTTCAAGTATGCATGTTGGTTCAAAAGAAGTTTCCAATGACCCTGCGAAGAAACCGGAAATAATTTTATTTTATAATAATACAAAATCCGGCGTAGATGTTGTGGATAAACTTTGTGCCACTTACAATGTTGGAAGATCAACAAGAAGGTGGCCAATGGTGATTTTTTACCACCTTATGAACGTTGCGGGACTGAATTCTAGAATCGTTTATCTCGCAAATCAAAAAAGTATATACTTCGAGGCTAGATTATTTGAAAAAACTGGCTCTAAATCTAGTAGAAGAGCAACAACGAATTAGAGCCCAAATTGCAAGTCTTCCTGTAGATGTGAAAATCTTCCTACAAAAATATAAACCCCAACAAGAATCCGAGCCGGAACCGTCAAGGGCACCAAAGAGACAACGCTGTCAACCCTGTTACCAATACAACAGAAAAACATCATTTAGCGCTTATCGTTGTGAACAATGCGGCATATGTTTATGTTTGAAACAACATTCAAAAATTACATGTGAAAGCTGTCTGAATACTAAAGGCCAATTAGAATAATTTTATCATGTATGTGTTATATATTTATGTAATAATTGTTGCCGAAGAGTAGTAAACTTCATGGTTTTTATTCAAATGTGTGTTTTGATTTACTCCGTACGATTTAAAGTTCGCTTAATCAGCTAAAAGTCTGTATTTGCCCTAGTTGACAATAGTTCACTTTTTTGTTCAAAAGGCTATAACTATTTTAGAAGTAACAGTCAGATGCATTTAGTACAGTGTTATAGAAAAACATCTGGGCGAAAATTGTTTAGATTGTAAGTAACATATCATATATTATGTACATGTATCTAGGAGATACAGCGCGATCAACCGTGTTATAAGAAGCCGCGCGCTTAACGGAGGGTTAACGGTTAATAGAGAGTTTTAGCAACTTACCGTAACACATACGGTAACGTTAAACGTTAACAGACGACTATCTGCGCATGCGCGTAATGACATTTAGATACCGTTCCACGTTATTCAGATGTGCTTAGCGTATGCTCTACGGTTTAGTTAATTTGGGGCGTTTCACGTTTCCAATTTGGTTGCTATGGAGAAAGAGCGGTTGGCAGTATCGTTGAAAACGCTGTCATCGTCGTACGAGGCAATTTTGTCATTCGAAAGTGATTCGAAATACAGCTTTTGACATACATAGTTCGAAAACATGTCTTGTAAAACTAAAGGTACTACCGAGCGTATGAGATTTAATGTGTTTGACGATTTGATTCTACTACGTGAAGTGGTCGCGGCGAATCCATATCGGGATGAAACGCTATGGAAGGATATCCAATTATCAGTTAATCGTGGGTGCAATAAGGTATATTCCCTACGATCAATTAAAGAACATGTCCAACATCTAATACAATTATATATTAGAGAAGATAGGGCAAATTTACGAAAGTAAGTATAGTTAAATGTATGTGTATGTACGTAATATGTTACGCATGAAATCGATGCTTACAGATCAGGTACCGAAGAACAATACAATGAAAAAAGAGAAACTGCTTCAGGAGTTGCTTGATATGACTCGCGAATATAAGGAAAAAGTAAACGTATACAGCAAGAAACCATGGGTCGCCAAAAAGGCTTCATAACTAGGGATACTGCCTCCAGTGGAATTCAAATGACTACCCTATTAGACCACAATTATGAAATATTAGTAGGTTAGTTGAAGCTTTTACGTATAAATTTATTTATAAAAGACTATAGTATTTTACACTAAACTATGCCTTAGTAGGATAACAGTTTTGTTATATCTTTAGTACTAATAATTAACTGTTAACAACAAATTATTGCTACTCTTTTACTAAATTACACAACAATACACATTCTTATGTTTACATACACTAAACAGAAACACCTCCCTTCTTCAATAAAATTATAATTAAATTTACAGTATCTGATGAGAATACAGATGCAAATGCAATTGCACTTGAAAGCAGTACTAGAGATGAATCGCAGGTAGAAGAAATATGTACAGAGTCACGTACTCCAACCCCAGATTCTCATAGATCAGATGATGCACCAGGTAATTTATAAAAACATTAATTTGCTTAAATCTTACTCGAAATATGTCTATATAGAACCCCAGTTGAAACGAAAAGGTATTACTATTAAAAACTCAGCTTTGCGCCTTCTTCAAGAAAAACAAAATAATGAAATGAAAATAAGAGAACGTGAATTATGTCTCGAAGAAAAGAAGTTGAAATTGGAGGAACAGAAGTTACATTTAGAAGAGCAGCGTTTCAATTTAGATAAACAAGAAAGGGAACATCACATGGAAATTGCTAAACAACAACAAGGCTTACTCTCATTCTTTATTAAAAAAATGTAACAATCTTTTGATAAAAATCTTTATTCCACTTTCAAAATGTTTCTTTATATCCCCAAATATTCTTCTAATGTTGGTGGTTCTACATTAAAATATTGGCTTGCTTGACTACCATATAAACATGTATGACAGTTTGTTAATATTACTGCTGCCTTATACATATTAGGAAGATCTTGCAGTAGCAGCTTTTGGTTTTTTTTGTAATCCAAGAAAGCAAATTCAGAAATAATTTTGCCGAATCCCCATTCGACAGACTGTCTTACAGAACTCATTAATGTATTAAAATTTTGTTGCTGCTCAGTTAGGTCTCTGCCACTATATGGACATAATAATAAGTCAGTCAGAGGATATGCAGGATCTCCATATAACACAAAATGTTCATTTTCAAAAACAGCACACTGCTGTAGTTGTCCATACAAGCCAGATTCTCTAAAAACTCCTGAAAACAGAACGTAAAATTATATTTTGCATGCCTTGTATTACAATAAATTTCTACCTGCATCGTGTCTTCTTCCTGGAAAAGGTCCAATGAAACTAGTAATAATACCATCAGGGCATAAAACTGACTGAAATTTTATGCAATGGTGTCTTTTATGACCGGAAAAGTATTCTACTTGCTGACGTGATGGTCGGCAAATTGCACGCGCAGTTCCATCAATGAAACCCCAGCAGTTATGCAATGGGGCTCCTTTGATGGAAATAGCCTGTAAGCATTTGTATTTAGAAATAAATTCTATATTTAACAATATAAATAATTACATTTGCATAGTAGCGCATTTTATTTTCATCTAACCAATTTAAATTGTTAAGATTTATAATTAAATGGGCTTTGTTTTCAACAATAATATTCATAACTACATTTGCTATAATGGATAGGTATTCTGCTGATAAACCAAATAATGGTTCTAAGTCTGATAGTCGATTTGGGTATGCTAAACGTCTGAGCAAAATACACAGACCTTCCATACCTAAAGAAATCTTTAAATATCAGGAGTACATGGTAATTCAAAGCACGATCTTATGGTATTTACCTGTCGTACTGCAACGATTACCACTTTGAATACGAGGTGGTATGTTTAAAGCGACACACAATCTTTCTAAGTGCCTCCTATGAAATCTAAAATTTGCTCGACACTCTTCTTGCGTTAAAGTATTTAGATTCAATCGTTCATATTTTGTAGCTCGTAGAAATCTGTTTGCTTGCTGATCTATTAATTCGTGCAATATTGCGTCCTCTACAACATTTACATTACCTTGCAGCACAGCAATTGCTAGCAAGTCCTCCATAACAATTATTCTAATTTCTAAATGAAGCGCTACCAATTAAATTAAGAACGGGTTTGCGAAAATGTATCGTAATGAAAAGTAGGGTTAAAAGAAAACGTCAATTTTACCAAAATGCTACTGCTAAAGGTCTGTACGTGTATTCTCGCTATTGCGTATACCGTATAAAGTCACGTGACTTTAACGTTTACCGTATCTTTTAGCGTAATTTTGCTAAAACTCACTAATGAAATAAGAGATACGTAGATAGCGGCGCAGCGACATCTAGTAGAGAGCGACTCGAACTACATTTCGGGAATATTTAATACGCCATATTAGTCGTGACGTAGCATTTGCGGAAGGTCAGTGTAGTGGATCCAAACAAATCTGTGGTGATAGTATTTTTCCATTGCTTGAAAATAAAAGCCGGTTTTTAAATTTCTTATAGTGTTAATAAGTGTTCAAAGGTAAATAAATCATCAACAAACTATACAAGGAGTAAATAAAAAATTAGTAGCACATAGAAATAGCACAAACATCATCAGTATATAATTAAATCTGCAATCATAACCTCACTTAGGTGTAACCAAGTGTAATTTATTTAAAACTATCTCTATATTTTAGGATTATTACAAAACATGGTAATGTGTTGGGCACTAGATTGCAAACATTATAATGAGAGAGAAACATGCAAATTTTATCGATTTCCAAAAGATTTAAAATTGAGAAATAAATGGAAGCGTTTGATCAGGTGAGCAAAGTTATTTTTATTTATCAAACACATATTGAAGAAGAGTAAGTTTATTATACTTAAATATGTATTTTATTTTTAGACGTGATGTTGAACCTGGTGCTGATGTGCGTATCTGTAGTTGCCATTTTAAAGATGGCAACAAAGAAAAAATCTCCCGACATCGTTTTCTCACAACCGTGAAAAAATGTTTACCTCTACCAGTCCGGAGAGAAAGTTAAAGAAAAGAGAGCGTAATGTCAATCTTATGGAACTTCAAGATGTTACAAATGTGTTAGTATATTTTAAAAAATATTAATCAAATGTTTGTGTGGTCAACAAATAATTGTTAATATCATGTATCTACTCATTTTTTTAAACAGGGACCATAATGTAGAACCCCAGCCCTCTACATCACGAGTCACAGATGCAGCACCTACTACAGTACCCATGTTGTCACCCACTCAAGTTGATGCTGAGAATTATTTTCTGCAGAAAGCGGTGAAAAATTTAACAGAAAAGCAGGACTCCCTAATGCAACAGTTTTCTTATGAACATATTAAGAAGAACGATAAGTTAGTACTGTTGTATACTGGACTACCAAATGCTGCAATATTTGAGGCTTTATGTAGGCTTCTTGAAAACCAAGAAATAAATTATTACCTGAACTGGAGAGTAGAAAAAATTTCAAGACAAGATCAACTTCTGTTAACTTTAATGAAATTAAGGCAAAATTTTCCGCAAGGATTTAGCACTGCGCTTCAACCTATCACAGGCATCTGTATCCAATATAATACTTACATGGATACATGTATTACATGAGACACTGTTTGAGCAGTTAATGTCAAACATTCCATCAAGGCAGAAGAACAAACTGTGTTTACCCAGCAGCTTTACAACTTTTACGAACTGTCGAATAATTGTAGATTGCACAGAAGTATTTACTGCTGTGCCTCGCAAGAGCATGAAGGTGCAGAGGTTGACATATAGCCATTATAAGCATCGTAACACCTGGAAACTTATGATAGGCGTTGCACCTAATGGCTGCATCACGTATGTATCTGACTTATATCCAGGCTCCACCTCTGTAAAAGGGTCACAAAGGATTGCGGAATTTTGCACCATTTGGAAGCTGGAGACTTAATTCTAGCAGATAAGGGATTCTTAATAAAGGATATTTTACCTGCTGGTGTATCAGTCAACATTCCGCCATTTTTGGAAACAGCACAGTTTACACCGGAACAAGTGCAACAAACCGAGAGTATAGCACGTGCCAGAATTCATGTGGAACGAGCCATTCGTCGAATGAAATCATATAATATTTTAAATTTTATACCCCATACATTATTGCCTAATGCTGACATTGTATGTCAAGTTGTAGCATCATTGACAAATTTACAGCATCCTCTCATAAAACAAGTAGAAGAATTTTACACCGATTCTGAATAAATAAACGTATTCAAATACAATATGTGTTTTGATTTAGTGATAATAATTACCTGGTATCATACTTTACTTAGCTCGGTAGAAGTTATATTTGTCTTGTCCCACTATTGTTCTCATATCGATAGAATAAAAATAGGTTTTTGAAAATTATATTGTAAATAAATAAAACAAGATTCTATTTCAAAAGAAAAGGAATAAATTTATTTACAGTACTCCGCCATTTTAATAGAACCACTACAGAAATATCAGAAATTATTTAATTTTTATAATAATTTTGCTCTTTGCGAGATAGGACAAAAGGACAACGGTTTTAGTAAATGAAATAACTGTCTTCTTCTCTACCGATATGTCCCGTTCTCGACCCATTATCAATTTTTTAAATAAAATAAGCACACAAACTCTAACACGAAAACTTGATTATCACTAACGTTCTCAACAACTAAATGCTTTTACTGCACTACTCTAATAAACGTGTCGCAAAATAATGAAAAGAATGGACACACAACGTATAAATATTTAAGAATAGTAAAAATTGAAAAATTAGGTGAATAATTTTCGGCAGATTGGGAGTCATAAATCACCCTAAATATATATATTTTACATTTCTCAGAATTGCGAATGTTTATTGAATAGTAAACGGACAATGTACACCCCTGCAACCCTTGTTTCTCGAATTCTAAGAACGTTTTACTGAAATTTTCCTGCTGGTTCTATTAATATGGCGGGGTACTGTATATATAAATCCTTCAACACATTTATATTTGTTGTCCACTCCACATCTTTTTCGATTGTAACTATTTTACACTCTGCTGGGGTCCAAATAATTAGGTAACAGATATCCCTATTTGTGATGTGCAGTTGCCCTTGAATTTGTTGCCAGTAGTCGTGCTGCTGATTTACCCTCATTTCATTGGCCTCTTCAGTAATAATATATGTTTTATCGTGTGCCAGAACTTCACTCAACACTGCATTTCTGTACTTGTAAGGGCATTTTACTTCAACAAGTATATTATCGTCTATTAAACCATCTGGACTGGCACCTAAAAACCCACATTCATCAAGCCACAAGCCTGTAGCATTCACTTTTAAGTTTGAGTTTTCCTCAAAGCACTTAATCGCCGTCTTTTCATGTTCTTGTCCCCATTGGATAGTATGGATTGAACTTAAGTCATAGCTTTCTACTATACTTTTAAAAAGTGAAGGTGGATATTTATTTCGACGACAAGCTTTTAAAACTGTAGCAAACTTACTTGCTGTTAATCTGTTTTTCCGAATTACCAGCCAATTTTCATTAGTGCTTTGTCCGGTTGTTATTGTAGCAACCTTCACTATGACTTCTCTTGATATGCCGCATTTTTGTTGGATATATTCTGATTTATTTAAAGCTTTATGGTACTCTTCTGAATACAATAACTCTTCGATTGAAGGGACAACGTTACTTTCCACAGATGGTTCTGACTTCAAGATCCAGGAAAATCCAACTGCACCAACTTTTCCTAGATCTGCTTTAAATGTGCTGATTTCCTCGTCTGTCAATTGACGATTTGTGGCACGATACCCTGGTTTTGCTGGGAAAATTTCTTTTAGCTTGGTCACAGATTCTTCTTGCTTTTCTTTGGGTTGATTCCAGGTACAAGTAGTATCTGTTACACTTATATTATGATGTGCACATAAACATAGTGCAGCCATGTGGTGGCATTTGACGAGGCCTCTGGGGCAGTTACACGTGCCATCCACAATGTTATCATCTTCGAGTCCAATCAATATCTAAAATTTAAAACAGTTTACCTTGCTAATTATTTATGAAATTCCTAAGTTTTACCTCAACTTTATAACTTTTATTCTTCATACTTGCAAGTACATCGCCTCTTAATATAGCAGGTTTAAAATTTGGATCATATGTCATGTTCCTAACATGACCACTTTCATATGAGTTTTCTCCGCGTTGAAGTTGAGAAATTTCTTCCCTTGAAGAATGCAGCGACCATACTAAATGTAACTACGTGTTTAGTAGACACTAAAAGAAAATGATGAGGTTATAAACGAGTTTTGGATTTAGCATATTGTATACAAAACTTTTTGGTTATATAGTAAATGTAAATTTAATGTATTAGTATGGCTATCTTACATACTTACTTTTTACTTTCTAATTTTTGCTATTATAAAAAAAAAACACAACTTTAACCCTTAGATTACCACGCGGGGTCTTCTGGGGACCCCAGATCGGATGTTTTACACTTCATTCGTTTATATTTTAATTTTCAATTATATGCGCTTGTGTAATTTATCTTCATATGTTTTGTAACAAAATCCTGAACTCACTACGAAATTGTAATTGTTTTCTCTTTAGCTAAGTTTGAAATAGATAGCTGGGGTCCCACCATGACCCCATGCGGCTGTTTAGGGAACCATTCTGATTATAAGTAACAGCTGATTTATCCGTCGGTAAAACTGTAAATCAGTTATTTAGCCGCCGGTATATCAACTGTTGTGTGAATACTAGTAAATGAGGTGCATTATTAGTGCGTAAAAATAAAAGCTGTGTTACGGTATGTATACTAATTTCACTTTTGTCTAAATATTTTTGATTCATGTTTTATATGTAGAGACTAGCTAGAAAAATGAGTAGTTATGAGAGGGTGCGCCTTCTTACACAGGCAGAATTAGAAGCTGAAATTTTGAGGTTAGGTGAGGAAGATTGTGCTAGCTCAAACATAGACACAGACGATGAGGATCCAAATTATGATGAAGAATTGCTTCCAGGCGATGCCAATGATAGTTCTTCAGAAATAGAAAATAATATTGAGTATGTTGAGGAAGAAGACGAGGATGCTGTTCTATCAGACGAAAACTTAAATCAAGAAAACAACGAACTGGATGCAGAAAATTGTATACAATATACCGCTAAATCTGGTATGATATGGCAGTCTAAGCCATTTCGGTCATTGTGTGGTCGTCGCCGTTGTGAGAATATTATAACCGACAAACCGGGTCTCACGTTAAAATCGGATGCTATTGACAGCATTGTCGATGTTTTTAACTTGTTCATTGATGAAGATATGAAGAGTATTATATGCAAACACACCAATGATGAAGCTATGCGAGTTTACAACTTATATAACCAAGAAAATCACGGAAAAGAAAAACAGTGGAAAGAGATGTCTAAAGTGGAGCTAGATGCATTTATAGGAATTCTCATATCTGCAGGAGCGTTACATTGCAGAAAAGAAAACACCGCCGAAATGTGGACCACAGATGAGTCCATTCGCAGATCAATTTTCACTGCCTCTATGTCTCGAAATAGATTTATTCAAATTCGAAAATATCTTAGATTTGACGATAAAATTACGAGACCAGAAAGACGAAAAGATAATAAATTAGCAGCCATCAACGAACTGTTTTATAAGCTGGTTGATAACTGCAAAACATGTTTTATACCACATGAAACGTTAACTATTGACGAACAATTAGTTTCATTTCGGGGCAGATGTCCATTTCGACAATTTATAAAGTCGAAACCAGCACGATATGGAATAAAGATTTGGGCCCTCGCTGATGTAAAGACTTCGTACCTGTATAATTTGCAGGTCTACACGGGAAAGCCACCTGGGGGTAGATCCGAAAGGCTACAAGGCGAACGAGTGGTAAAGGACCTTATGAAACCTTTGTTCAAATCGGGCCGTAGTGTGACAACAGACAATTTTTTTACGTCGGCGCCTCTTGCCGAATTTTTGCTTACAGAACGAATTACCCTTCTCGGAACCGTGCGGAAAAATAAAGCTGACACCCCAGAGCACCTAAAACTAAGTACAAGGAGAGCAGAATACTCATCTTTATTTGCTTTTTCTCAAAATCTAATGATGGTGTCATATATTCCAAAAAAAGGGAGAATGGTTCATGTGCTATCATCCCAACACCATGATGAACAGGTATCTCAAGAGGAGCATCGAAAACCTAACATAATTTTGGAGTATAACACCACCAAAGGAGGTGTTGATAACGCAGACAAATTAATTCGAGAGTATTCTTGCGCTCGTCGTACAGCTAGGTGGCCCTTCAGATTGTTTATGAACATGTTGGATATTGCATGTTTGAATGCATTTATTATATATACAGCGAAATATCCCGATTGGAAGAAAACGCGCAGTAACAGAAGACATATATTTTTGAAAACATTAGGAAAAGACCTAGCCATACCTAACATGAAAGAGCGATTACCAGTAGTGAAAAACAATCCCCATGTAGTCAGAGCCATTCAGGCTTGTGGTATACATTTGATTCCGGAAAACGCAGCTCCCGCACCAATACAAACAGGCGTCAAAAGAGGAAGATGCCGTTTATGTCCAAGATTATTGGACAAAAAAGTTAACATCCGATGTACCACCTGTGGGTCGTTTATTTGTAAAAATCATCGCAAATCTGTTGTAAAACCTGCTAACTATTGTACTGATCACAAAGATTTAGAGGACATTTAATATGAAAATTAAAATTTGAAAGTTTTAATTTTTAACTTTGTATTGTTTATGCTTAGTTTATATTGTATAATAATAATAATAGTTTCTTTCAATAAAATAATTTAAACATAATATTTATAATATATGGATTTAAGACCCCTTGTAATTATAAACTCTAACCTGCAAAGAAAATTAGCACTTTATATCCACACATTCATTGGGGTCCTAAAAAGACCCCACGAGGTAGCTTATGAGATTTTTAATGCGTGGTAATCTAAGGGTTAAAATACGTACAATGTGAATACACAGATAAAAATAGTTGTTTGGATCCAAGGACTGACCTACACCAATGTGTGACGTCAGACTAATAGAGCGTATAGGCATAGAATGAGCCGCGTCTGCGGAATATACACAGTGAGTCGTTAAGAATGGGAAATCTGGAAACTGGGAATAGTGGAGCCTAAAATATGAGGATTGACCGCGGCATACCTTATACAAATGTTGCTCGTTTAAGAGATACAGGGTGTTCAAGTTAATAATTTCATTTCTAAATTTTCCAATAACTCAGCAAGGATTTGATGCCTTAGTAGACTAACTACTCGTATTCATTTTCTTTTAAATCTTTATCGAAGTATCTAAACATTTGTGTACAAATGGAATTAATGGCTGCTTTTTTAATTGTTATAGGTCACTTCAACATTTGAAATGGTAAACCTGGTACTGGTAGTGATAGTGAAGGTTCTACTGAAAATCAGTGTTCAAGTGTTTTCGACAGTGATACTGCTATAAGTACTTCTGGTACTTTTGGGGCCGTTCCTGGGACTGTGGATGATGTTTCTCAGCATATTTTAGATGTGCGTTATAATATGGGATTAAATACCAAAATTGACGGTGATTTGAAGTACAGATTGTTGAAATCTCCTTGGATGCCAGAAAAGTCATTCAAGTTTCCAGTAAGTGACGATAAAAGAAAGCTAAAATTTCAAAGGCAATGGTTTGAACACTTCTCGTGTCTGGTTTACGCGAGTACAGGGCAACAAGGTACTTTATGCAAATACTGTGTATTATTTGCCAGAGATTGCGGAGGTGAAGGCTCTCATCAGCAGTTAAAATCCTTAGTTATTCAGCCGCTGAATAAATGGAAAGATGATAATGAAGATATGATTTCAAACATCACAGTGAAAGCCAGTACCACAAATTTTCTATACATATAATTCACTGATAATTTTATGAAGGTGTATAATAAATCTCAACCAAATATAATGAGTCGGATTGATAGCGGATACTTATCGCAAATAGCTGAAAACCGGAAACGGCTCATTCCCATTATTGAAACAATTAAATTATGTGGACGTCAGGAATTGGCTCTGAGAGGTACGTGCGACTCTGGTCCAATAAACATCATTGATCCTGAGCCAGAAACAAATGATGGAAACTTTAGTGCTATCTTACGGATGAGAAGCAGATGTGGAGACTCAAATCTAATAAAGCACACGGAAAGTATGACGTTGAACGCTACCTACCTAAGCCCGACCATACAAAATGAACTTGCAATTTGTGGTGAAATAGTCCAGAAAGAAATTGTGCAACGATTGAGTTCTGCGAAATATTTTTCAATCCTTGTTGACGAAACTACTGATGTTTCACGACAAGAACAGCTGTCCATTTGTGCGAGATATATCGAGCCAAGAGATAATGGGTTTATCTTGCGTGAAGATTTTGTAACTGTTGAGAATACAAAAGGAAAGTATTTAGCTAATGCAATTTTATCTTAATTAAAATCTTCGGGAGCCGATTGCGAATATATAATCGGACAAGAATATGATGGACCTTCTTCCATGAAAGAAAGTTTTAAAGGTGTGCAGGCAGTAATTCGTGAGTCACATCCAGGAGCCTTACACGTTCATTGCAGCTTACTTTGAATTTAGTTCTGGGTCATTCTTGCCAGGCTCAGCCTATTCGAAATACAGTGCAACCTCTTTAATCCGAACACGCGTTAATCCAAACAACCAGTAATCCGAACGCGCCGCCGACAATGTCATAGTCCGAACACATATTCGTTAATCCGAACATTGCCTGTAGGAACTTGTTGGCCGCTGCTGGATGATCTCACCAACGCGTACGCCACACGGAATAGAACGGTGTTGTAATGACCGCTTTGCTTTAGAGTAAATGTATTTTAAAAAGTTTTGTGTGTTTAGTGTGTTTTCTGTGTAGTTTAAAATAAAGAAATCTCTAAAAGAAAACACGTAACATTAAAGTTACAGGAAAAAATTTGCATTTTAAAAATGATAGATCGAGGCGAAAGTTATTCAAAAATCGCAACAGAATTTGGAATTGGAAAGGCTACAGTGAGTGATATAAAGAAAAATCGGGCTAACATAATGAGCTATTATTCAACTACGAAGGACCCGCAGATAGAAAAACTTTAAAGCTTAATTCAAATCCGGCTGTTGAGAAAGCCTTGTTTACATGGTTTCTACAAGAGAGAACTAAAGGTAAGATAGCAATAATTATTCATCTATCTTAACAGGTAAACAAAGGTTGCTATTTTGTTACTGGTACTCCGATTTCTGGAAATATTTTATGTGAAAAGGCAAAGTTTTTCTACAAAAACATAACAGGGAAGGACGATTTCAAATCTAGTACCGGGTGGCTTCAAAAATTTAAGAAGAGGTTTGGCATTCGTCAATTGAGTGTACGTGGGGAATCACTTTCAAGTGATCTTGATGCTGTGCTGCCGTTTATAGAAAAAACTCCGAAAAGTAATTCAAGAAAGAAGGCTCCTGATCAAGTCTACAATGCAGATGAAAGTGGACACTATTGGCACATTCTGGGGGAAAATCGGCTCCTGGAATGAAGATTAGCAAAGAAAGAATAACGTTCATGTCCTGTTCGAATGCCTCTGGAAGTCGTAAGTTAAAAGTCCTGGTCCTAGGCAAAAGTTTAAAACCACGGGCCTTTGGAAATTTTGATATTCCAGTTTCTTATAAAGGACATGGGTTACCAAAGAAATGTTTAGTGAATGGTTCCATAGCGAATTTGTGCCATCTGTACGAGGAAAAATGAGAGAACTTAACCTAAGCCCAAAAGTACTTTTGTTATTGGACAATGCTCCAGGGCATCCGACAGAATTATCCAGTGATGACGACCAAATTTCCGTAATGTTTTTACCACCAAAATGTACACCGCTATTGCAACCAATGGATCAACACGTAATACCAGCCATCAAGTTGTTTTATCGCAAAAGTCTGCTTCAGCAAGTTGTCGAGTCTGAAGACTCTATTCCTCAAACACTAAAAAGTATAAATCTAAAGCATGTTGTACTTTCTTTGGATAATGCTTGGAAAAATGTGAGCACCGACTTGATTAAAAAATCCTGGGGTAAGGTTTGGCCTTCAGAAAATATTACAGAAGATTTATCTGACTTGGACAATGAAGACGACATTCCATTAGCAAGATTAGCTAAAAAACTAGCGGAAGTAGAGAAAATACCAGAAATAGAAAACGATTTACAAGTGATTTGTAGTCTAAGTAAAAAACTTAACGAAAATCTTCAAAATAATGAAATTCAGGAATGGGTATTTCAGCGTAATGAGCCGTCTGATATGATTTTGAGGGATAAATCCATTATCCAAGAGCAACTTGACAACATTGGTAGCGATTCTGGTGACGAAGAATATGTTAACTTGGTATTAGTAAAACACGGAGAAGCCGTGTTAGCATTTCACAAATGTATACAATGGGCGACTCAAAATAATATATCTGAGAACTGACTGGCTTTACATAATGAACTTCAGGGTGAATCTTTGACTTTAGAAAGAGGCAGTATGAAACAAATGAAAATTACAAATTTTCTTGCCAAAGTATCAGACAATGTTGCTATGTAATTGATAGTTGATTTCTCGACGAGTTTTTCTAGACGATAACGTTAACGTGAGGACGACTTCAAGCGATTCAGATACAGCTATCGCTAACGTTAGCATAAAATTCGGTAGTCTCCGTGAAAGCGAATGCAATGGTCCTAAAAACTCCGGTGTATTTGGTGAATTTGTAGTTCTAAAGTTACAGAGAGTATTTGATTTTGACACAACTTACATTATATAGAACAGCTGTTCGGATTTGTTTACAAGTGTACAACCAGCCGTTTGCGGACTATCATCTGGGAAACATGTGTTGTACATTTTTAAAATTGGGGTATAATAAAGAAATAAAATGTAATAACCAACCGTTCGGTATAACTTGAAGGTTTTAGTATAGAGATTACCTTTAACGGAAACAGTATTCGCTAATACCTTTTTACTTTGATTTGAAATTATTTTTATTCCAATTTTAAACGGAATTCAAAGTATGTGTATACAGTGTGGTCATAAAGTTTGGAACCAAGCTTATAACCGCATTATTTCACATTTTTAGGAAAAAACGCTCGGACAGATACATTTTCTTTTTTAAAACGCCTTCTTTTGACATACAATTTTTTTCTATGACATCATTGGTTTTTAGAGCGATGATGTTATCAACTTTTTTTTTAAATGGCAGCCATATTATTTTTTTATGGCTTTTGGTAGATCTTTATGTCCTCCAAATTAGTGATATAAAACAATTGGTTTGTTGCATCACAATAATATAAATTTAGAAAAAAAATAAGAAAAAAAATAAATTAAAAAAAATACATCTGAACTTAAATTTATTGTAACAGTTAACGTAAATTTTCAAAATGGACCCCACCAACCAACTGACACTGTCCCATCCGACTGTAAACACTTCGTATACTCGCCTCAATTATGTCTGGGGATATTTGTGTAATTTCTACACGAATTCGTTGTTTTAAATCTTCAAAATTGTTCGGTTTGTCAAAATGCACTTTCGATTTCAAATAATCCCACAAAAAAAGTCTAACGGACTCAGGTCAAGAGAACGAGGTGGCTATTCTATGGCGCCTCTCCGTCCAATCCATTTATTAGGAAATATTTCGTCAAAATAGTGGCGAACCTGGCGAAATATTGACACTACCAGTCTCAAGCCTGATAAAATGTGAGGGAAAAGTGGTTTTGCAAGGCCTTCTTATATCATATATACCACAAGTTCGAATTTGTCTAGTGAACCTGCTTGATGGTATATTGTGCGTTCCACCTAGCCTATCCTTTGCGTACATGCGCCTTCTCTTGAACAGCAACAAAAGTACGACCACTTTCTTGCAAGTGTTTACTGTAATCACGAATCATCAGGTGCGCGTAAATTATGTAACCTTGTTTCTCCAACCAATTCTTATTTATGGTGGCCTAACCTGGTCCAGCGCCCGTAAATCGCAAGTAAAGCGGCTCAACATTCCACAGAACCGGGCGCTGCGAATCATCGTCGCAGCGCCTTGGTTCGTGAGCAACGCTCAGATCCATAGGGATCTGAACATTCCGCCTCTGAGCGAGTACGCGATGGCGCTGGCCAGGGGAACCCTTCAGAGGGCCTTCAGGAGAATCTTAACGATGACACAGTAGATCCCGGCCGCGATTTGGTCGCCCTGTAGCAGATCTCCGAATTTACCCAGACCGAAAAAGAACCCTGTGGTTAGAAGAACCACCATCATCCAGTGATAAAAAGGCTAACGGATTTACCAGCCTTAGCGCAAAGGAAGACCTATGAAATGATATAACCTCATTTGACGTTTCGCAAGCTTTGTGACAAGGTTTAAAGGAAACAAAAGGAAAACAATGACAAGTAAGTACACTGGAACCTCGTCTATATCCACGGTCGGAAAACGTAAACATTCACTTACATCCGCTCAAGAGGGGTCCTCACTCTTATCCCGTTAGCGGAGAGGAAAGGCCGTGCTGCGCGCTGATTGGCTCATGTGAGTACGTGCACTATCGGGTGGTGGATGCCGAGCGGATATAAATGAGCGCTATAGTGCGGGTATGAATGAGGGTGGATATAAGTGAGCGCGGAGATAAGCGAGGTTCCAGTGTATGTCAATATTTTTATAGGAATATACAGCATGCAAATATGCAATAATTATACGTGTAAAAATAAAACTGTTTATTTGTAGTGGTTATAATATATTTCAACTTGTAATATATCGTATTTAAGCGGGTACAGGTACGTATAATAAAACACAAGTAACCGTCTTAGTGGTCAGATACCAACTGCTTTATTAATAAGTGTTGCCAACCTAACTGTTAGCAACCGATACTCTCTACATCCTCTTTCTTTAGATTCTAACAAACATAAAAACTTTACAACCATTACAAGTTTAGTTTGTCTGGTGCTTTGATGTTTCCCCTTGATGATGTATATTTGTTTTTGTTTACAATTTTGACTTCATCATCAGTTGTATCAGAGTTACTATTGTCGTTAGAACTACCCTCTACGTTGTCCGAACTATGCACAGGCACATTTTCTGTGTCTTCACTTTCACCACTGTCACTGTCGTTTCCGTGTTTTTGATCTTCTATCTGGTAGTCCTCGAACGTGTTGTCTTCAGATCTTTCTTCCTCTCTGGTTATGTTACCAGTATCGTCTAGTTCAGGTTGTGATTCGTCGATGTCGATATAGTACTTTTTCACATGTCTTTTCTTCTCTTCCTTTGGAGAACTATGGCAATACTCTTTGTTGCTAATTACTGGCTTTATAAATTTTCTGTTTCTAGTATATATGTGTCCATCATTAGTTTTGATTGTATATGTTCTATTCGCCACTTTACTAGTTACCAATGCTGGTTGCCAATTACTATTTGGTTTTAATTGCACATATACATTGGTGTTATTTTTAATTTCCGGTAAGTCAGAAGTATGATGGTTGTAATATTTTTGCTGTGACTCTTGTTTCATTTTTATACTCTTTTCCCCGTATTTATGAACAATTTTTGGTTTAAGTGCTTTTGCAGTTTGTGGAATGTTTGTTCTTAATTTTCTGCTCATTAAAATCTCTGCGGGTGAAATATTATCGTGTATTGGTGTGTTTCTAAAATGTAAAAGTGCTAAATTTAGATCTTTATTTTCATCTAGACATTTTTTAAATATCTTTTTTGTGGTTTGAATATGTCTTTCAGCCATACCATTTGATTGAGCATACGTGGGTGATGTTATTATGTGATTGAACTCCCAATTTTTGGCAAAATTTTTGAAATCTTGTGATGTGAATTGCGGTCCTCCGTCAGAAACTATTGTTAAAGGGATACCGTGTCTGGCAAAAATCGATTTCATGTTATTAATAACGGTGCGGCTTGTCATATCATTTTTTAAATCTGCTATTTCTACGAATTTAGAGAAATAGTCTATAAGTAGCAAATACTTACGACCACGAAGTTCAAAAATGTCACATCCGACTTTATTCCACGGCAAAGTCGGTATGTTATGGCTAATTAGTGTTTCTTTACCTTGCGAATTGGCATATTTTAAACATAGATGACACACTGAGATTTTTTGTTTGATTTCGTTTCGCATACCTAGCCAAAATATTGACTCTTGTGCCAACTTTAAGCATTTATTTATTCCTAAATGGGCGTAATGTACTCTATCTAGCATTTCTGCTCTCATAGTTTTTGGTATTACTATACATTGCCCTTTGAATATTAAATTGTTTTGAATTGTGAGTTCACCCTGATATTGGAAATATTGTTTAATTTTATCTGGCAGATTCTTATTGTTCTTAGGCCATCCCTGTAAGATTATTTCTTTCAAACTAACTAACTCTAAATCTTTTTCTGTCTCTTGTTCTAATTGTTTTAATTTAGCTGGCGTTACATTAATGTTTGATGTGATTAGAGAAACGTGACCTTCTATTTCACTGTCCAATTCGTCAAACGCGGTTTCATTTTGGTATGCTCTGGACAGTGCATCTGCTATTATTAACTCTTTACCAGGTTTGTAAATAAGCTCAATTTCGTATTTTTGAATTTGCAATAGCATTCTTGAAAGTCGCGCGGGGCACTTGTATAATGGCTTTTTGAATATAGCAATTAACGGTTAATGATCCGTTTCGACTATTACTTTCTTCCCGTAAATGTATTCGTGGAATTTACTTAACCCAAAACAAATCGCGAGAAGCTCCTTCTCTATTTGAGCGTAACGCGTTTGTGTTTCCGTCATTGTTCTCGAGGCGTACGCGCAAGGCAGTTTATTTTGTAATAATACCGCCCCTAACCCGGACTTCGACGCGTCTACCGAAATTGTAGATTGTCTACTAACGTCAAAAAATTGCAGAACTGGATTCCTTACCAGGCATGCTTTTAGATTGTCTAACGCCCTATCGTGTTCCGCTTCCCAGTGAAAATCTACATCTTTATTTAAGAGTTGACGTAATGCAGTGGTTTTATGAGAATAATTTTTTATGAATCGACTGACGTATGTCAGTATGCCCAGCAATCTTTGAACCCCTTTTTTATCTGTTGGCTTAGTTAAGTTTTGCACTGCTTTTATTTTTGAGTCATTTGGTGCCATCCCCTTTCAGAAAATGTATGGCCCATGTAGTCTATCGTACTTCTCCCAAATTTACACTTTGCCAAGTTAAATCTAACATTATTACTTTTCGCGATCTCTAATACTCTCCTTAACCTTACATCATGTTCCGTTTTAGTTTTCCCCCAAACTATTATATCATCTATATATATTTCTGCTCCTTCTATATTAAATAATTCTTTAAATCTACTTTGAAACACTTCCGGTGCGGATTTAATACCATATGGCATACGCAGGAATTTATATCTCCCAAAGGGAGTACCGAACGTGCATAAATCGGAACTTTCACTGTCTAAGGGTATTTGGTAAAAACCGTTTGTTGCATCTAATGTGCTGAAAAATTTTGCACCACTTAGCTTGTATGCTATTTGATCCAGTGTAGGTATTTGACAGTATTCTCTTTTAATAGCAGAATTTAAATCTCGCGGGTCTAAACAAATGCGCAGTTTACCGTTTGGTTTCCTTACTATTACTAACGGATTTACCCAATTAGAAACACCCTCCACTTTCTCTATTATTTTCATTTTTGTTAACTCAACTAAGCTTACTTTTAGATCGTTTAAAAGTGGAATTGCAACTTTCCTAGTTGGTGATATGACTGGTTTGGCATCTTCTTTTAAAACAATATGGTATGGTTTATTTAAACACCCAACACCCGAGAATATTTCACCATTATCTTTAACGAAATTATCATAATCTTGTATCTCACTATTGATTTTATCTAGTCTAGCAACTAATCCTAGATCTACCGAAGATTTTAAACCTAAAATAGCTGGTGTATTTGAGTTTACTACATAGAAACATAAAATTTGAGTGGAATTATTTCTAGAACATTGTAATTTACAAGAGCCTACTATATTTAAACTATCCCCTGTATATGACTTCAGGTGTACATTGGTTTTCTCTAATTTATCAGAATTTAATTTAATGACATTAAAAGTATTTAACGGAAGAATATTTACCATAGCTCCAGTATCTATTTTGAACTCGACATGACTGTTATTTAACTTCAATTTTGTGTTCCACTGGTTCTCAGTAATTACATCTATTTCAATTGAACCGATATACATGTAATTTTCGTCATTGACTGTATTTACTGTATTCTCTACCTCTACTACTTCATTTACTTTATTTTTCTTTTGTAACATTGTTTCTCAAAATGATTTTTCTTTTTACAGTATTTACATATTTTTCCAAAAGCATAACATTTATTTATTGGATGGTCCTTACCACAATTTCTGCATTTATTTATGAATTTTTGTGTTTCTTTGTTGACATTACCCACATTTTTTCCAGGTTTGCTTTTATGTATTGCACTTACTCCCGGTCCCATTGCAGCACTCACTCTGCTCCTTTGACAGCTCCATGATTGTGCATACTTCTACAGCCTGATCTAAGGTTAGTGCATCGTCTTGCAGCATTTTTTCTCGCATCAAGGGATCTGCCACTCCACAGATGAGAACAGTTTTGGTTAAACTATCTTGAAGATCATTTAATTTGCATTTTCCTGCCTGGCTTCTCAGATTGGTTACAAACTGATGTAACGTCTGCTCTGGTTGTTGTTTCGTAGTGAAAAACTTGTAGCGCTCATAGGCAAGGTTTTCTTTAGGTAAGAAATGTGCTTCGAACCTCTGTAACAGCTGGTACAACTTGTTTCGTTCACCTGCTTCGAACTTGAATGTTGTGTAAATCTTGAAACCTTCCTCGCCTATATAGTGCAGTAATTGGGCACACTGAGTTTCCTCGCTTTTCTTGTTTATTTCACTAGCAATTAGGTAATTTTCAAACCGGCTTCTCCAGATCTTCCATGTTTCGGCCATGTTACCTTCTACTTCCATGGGTTGAATACCTCTGTTGTCGCCCATTCTGAGGTGGAATTTCTTTAATTTATTTCTACTATTTATACGTGATTAGTTATGATATTTCTCGCAGCGCCATATAATATATTTCAACTTGTAATATATCGTATTTAAGCGGGTACAGGTACGTATAATAAAACACAAGTAACCGTCTTAGTGGTCAGATACCAACTGCTTTATTAATAAGTGTTGCCAACCTAACTGTTAGCAACTGATACTCTCTACAGTGGTTATTTATCTGTGGTATGTCAAATATACCACTGCGCCAGCAATTTGTGTAGACAGGGTGGTACATCTTATTTGTGTGTTTCTTTTTTACGTAAAAATGTTTGGAGTGTCAGTGCATTGGCAAACCTAACAGAGGCGGAAGTAATAACACTATTAGTCGAAATTCCGTCGGATGGGGAATCAGCTGACGAATACGACGATGGCAAAGATAAAGAAGAAATTAGCTCCACCGAACATGAAGAAGTTACCGTTACTCCTCAACAAAATGTACCAGATTCTGAGGACGATGAAGATAACATTCCTCTGGTGCGTTTAGCAGCACAACTCAAATTTATTTGGGAAAAACTTCAACAGGTTACTGATACAGGTAACACAGTAGACAGTTTTTCAGAAAAATGGACCTAAAAACATACCTGAAAATATTGAATTACCAGTTGATATTTTTGGGTGCCTTATCAATGACCAGATGATACAGCATTTGGTATTTCAAACTAATCTTTATGGTACACAATCAGGAAAACCATTTAGTTCAACAAACCTGAAAGATATAAAAATATTTTTGGCTATCAATATTCTGATAGGAGTGAAAAAGCTTCCCAGGATTATTGGTCGGCACAGGCAGAACTAAGAGACCAGTACATATCAGGTCTAATGAGCCGCACTCGATTTGACTGGCTGCTAGGCAACTTTCATTTGAATGACAATATGCTCCAGCCGCAACGCGAAAGTCCGAACTTTGACAAGCTCTATAAGCTGCGTCCATTTTCAGATGCATTGCTACATAATTTTGGCCATTATTATAAAATACACCAAGAAACATCAATCGATGAATCCATGATTTGTTTCAAAGGCCGCTCATCCATCCGCCAATATATGCCTAAAAGACCCATAAAGTGGGGCTACAAAATTTGGACAAGAGCAGACATACACGGCTATATCAATGAATTCCAAATATATACGGGTAAAGTCAATAACAAAGCAGAACAACACCTGGAATTTCGCGTTGTAACAGATTTGACCAGGTCTCTTGTTGGAAAACATTATCGAGCTTGTTTCGATAATTTTTTTACATCATTTCCCTTACTGAGGCAGCTAAAAAAAGGAAGTATTTATGCAACAGGAACTGCTCGAAAAAATAGGAAAGGACTCCCAACTGATTTTGTAAGCGATAAAAACTTGCAACGTGGTGACTTTGACTGGCGTGTTACTGAGGATGGTATCTCATGTGTCAAGTGGATGAATAAACGAATTGTTTTACTAGCCACTAATTATGAAAATCCATCTGAATCTGACTGTGTCAAAAGAAAAACCGCATATGGTGAAACGGAGAATCTTTCTTGTCCTAAAATTTTGAAAACTTACAGTGAAAGTATGGGTTTTGTCGACAAAGCGGATATGCTAAAAAAAGTGGCCGCGTATCTTCTGGCATTTCATCGATGTCACTATAGTTAACGCGTCCATAATTTTTCGACAAAGGTGTGAAGAGTGGTGGAATGTCTTTGAAAGAATTTCGCCTGGCAGTTGTGGCAGGTAATTGGAGCTGGAAGTGTAACTATCAACAAGAGAAGGCCAAGTTCGGAACAACAAAAAGTAAATAAGTACAAACCAAAAGTAGCACTTGAAAAAAGATGGGATCAGTCTCTCCACATGCCATCTTACGGAACTTATCGTCGATGCGCTCTTTGTAGCACTCAGAAGCATCAAAGAAGAACTAAATGGGCATGCAATACCTGTGATGTTCCATTATGCCTGTCTGATACAAAAACGTGTTTCCAAAACTTTCATAAAAAAACAATGTTATTCGATATGCTGCTCAGTGGTATATGAATTTGACGTTATTTCTATACCCATAAGCTTGCCTCATATCTCTTCCAAAAAATGTTGTTTTGTAAATCCTGCCTTCAAAGGGTTAAATGTCACAGAGAAAAGTATCCTAAATAAATTAAACGCGGCTGCCCCTATTAAAATAGATACGGTAATTGTATTGAAATTAATGCCAACATATCTATATTTTAAAAAGTGTTATTATTTTCGCTAGGGAATTTTTTTAATATAAAAATTAATTGTATATTATTTCATACATATTTGTAGTTTTTTTTTTTTTTCAGAAAACTGTGGAAGTGTTTTTTTATTTAACATTGTTTATATAAATAAGTATAGGTTTGAAAAAGTTTTTATTGAAAATAAGATAAATAGTATTATTTTGATGTCAATAAGTTTTTAATTATACAGTACAAGCTTGATAATCCGCTGTTTGTTAAACCGAATAGTTCAGTAATCCGCTGTTTTGAGAAACAGAACCGACGTTTTATAATCCGGCGTTTTCTGTTGTCTTACGCTCTATAGTCCGACACATTTATGCACCGTCGATATTCGTACATCAGGATCTATTAGTAAAAGTATAACGTTTAGCACATACGCACACAATCCGTAGCTGCAACAGGTTGTAACAAGTTTTTAAAATGCTTAAACGCAAACATACTACCTTACCCTTAAGTGTAAAAATGGAAATTTTGAAAAAACTGGATAGTGGATGTAAAATTGTTGATTTAGCACGTTTTTATAATGTAGGTCGTGCGACAATTTATGATATTCGAAGAAATAAAACGAATTTAGAAAATTATATCAAGCAGGCAGAATCAGGGACGGGACGACGAAAAACCATGAAAATGGGTGAACATAAACAGATGGAAGAAGCGCTGTATACGTGGTTTCTTCAAGAACGACGAAGAAATACACCAATTACCGCTGATATTTTGCGCCAAAAGGCTATTTCTTTCTATGAGAAAATTTATCAGAAAAGTGATTTTCGTGCTAGCGATGGTTGGTTATCCAATTTTAAAGCACGCTATGGTATTCGCATGCTGACTGTAAGTGGAGAAAAATTGTCTAGTAATACGTTGGCTGTTTTACCTTTTATTGAAACATTTAAGAGAAAAGTTGATGAACTAAGTCTGACTGCTGAACAAATATATAATGCCGACGAGAGTGGCTTATTTTGGCGTGTCCTATCAAACAAAACTTACGTGCATAATAAAGAATTAAACGCCGCAGGAAGGAAGGTATCCAAGGATCGAATAACTTTTATGCCATGCTCTAATGCTAGCGGCACACATAAACTTAAACTTTTGATGATAGGAAAAGCGCGTTGCCCTAGAGCATTTAAAAATGTTCATCTACCACTCATTTATAAACATCAAACGAAGGCATGGGTAACAAAAGAAGTTTTTTATGAGTGGTTCCACGAAAATTTTGTTCCCGAAGTAGTGCGGTTTCTAAAATCGAAAAATCTTCCACAGAAAGCATTGCTAGTGTTAGATAATGCTCCCGGTCATGGTCCAAATGATGAATTAAAGTCAAGAGATGGTTCAATTCAAACTCTTTTTCTGCCGCCAAATTGTACTCCCCTGCTACAGCCAATGGACCAAAATATCATACAGACGATCAAAATAAATTACAAAAAGAAGCTTTTACTTAACGCAATCAGTAGGAAGGATGATATCACAAAAACCTTAAAAGAAATGAATTTAAAAGACGCTGCCTTTATAATTACGGAATCTTGGAATGGTGTGTCCGAAAAAGCAATTATTTCCTCTTGGAAGAAATTGTGGCCATCTGTGCTTATTAACGATAAAGAAGAAGATTGGGATCCTGAAGACAATTTGCCATTGGACGAGTTAATAGATATGCTAAAAAGAACTGAAACCACAGAACTAACTCCACACGAGATTGAAGAATGGATTGCGGCAAATCCTGAAGATAATATCTTGACTGATGAGGAAATAATTAATAAACCCATGGAAGAATATTCTAATAATGATAATGATGATGCAGCTTCATCGACAAAGAGCATATCCGTAAAAACAGAAGATGCACTTAACGCCATTGACACTGTTATTCAATGGGCTGAAGTAAATAGCACTACGTCCAGTAGATTACTTGTATTAAGGAAGACACGAGAAGACATTCTTTCTAAAATATATTATACAAAAAAGCAAACTAAAATCGATGACTTTGTAAAAAAATTAACATAAGTTTGTAACAGCTATTTATATTGTATGTTCGTATGTGTACTTACTTGTAGGTACCTATTATACATATTACAAATACATATTATTCACATGTACCTACATAAAAGTTAGTTTTTTATTTCTTCTATTAAAAGTTGCAAACAAAAACGTTTTTCTGTATTCCTAAGATTGAAGATAAACACTATCTTATGTGTACCTGTATATATTTAAGAAACTTTCAGTAATCCGCTGTTTTTGATAATCCGGCACTTGACAAATCTTCGTGGTGCCGGATTATCGAGCTTGTACTGTATTTTGATTAATTTTTTAATTTTCTTAAAGAATTTCTTAATTTTTTAAAAGAATAAAAGAATTATTTATGAATAATTCTATGTTATGTCATTTCTTGTTTCCATGTTTACATTAGAATAGCATATTAGTGGTTTTTTTTCGATAATTTATATTGGATTTAAAAAATAGGATGCCTTGAATTAAGACGCTATAATATTAAAATAATTGAGAATTGTTATTTCTATAGTTACAACCGTAAGTATAAGACGTATTTTATTAATTTACCTTTAGAATGTACTTTTATATTTTATCTTTAGATGGAAAACCTCAACTGCGACACCAGTTTTTGGAAGAGGTTCGACGATTTGCTGGACTACGAACCAGATGAGGTATGAATATGTACACTATTTATTTTTATTGGGGATATGTTTGGTTGTGTAAATTTTGGTTTAGCATTTCATGGTAAAATTTTAAATACGTTATTTTAATTGTAGCTTAATATCATCAACAATAAATTATAAATGAATCAGAGTCTAAAAGTAAGTTGAATCTAGTATAAAAATTTTCAATCTATACCTTGTTTTGAGTACGCCAGATTTTTTTAAATATCAGTAATAATTAGTTCTCTTTTTATAACGTAGTGCATTTATAGCATAATTTTTAAATATACGAAAGCGCATACGACGAACGAATTTCATGTTTGTCTCTTAACATTTAAATAATTCAATGTTCTATATCATTTTTATATACCACTTTAATGTGATTCTGAAGGTATTTAGCAAAGAGAAAAAATTATAAAAGCAGATATTTTCAGAGCAATATCAGATAATGTAAAATATACATAGGTTGTCCACCAACAAACCCCTATAGAATGAAAGCGGTGATTGTACATACAAAAGTATGAAAAAAAATTATATGAACTTGCTTTCGTAACTGTTTTTTAAAGGAGCTATCGTATTTTATAAATTATATAGAGCTCCTAACATCTTCCAACCTTGTGTGCTATAGTCTCTGGTTAACAAACACAAAATATTTTAATTATTCAAGTTCATAGAATTTTTGTCATACTTTTGCATGTACAATTAACCTTTTCATTCTTTAGGGGTTGTTCATGGGTACGCTGTATAAGCTAGAATAGATTAGCAAGTTCATTGTATAATTGTAAAAATTGTTAAGGTGGAATGCCGAGAGTAATTAAGTCTTAGCTTGTGTTTAAAGTTTAGAAGTTGATTTAATTTTTTCTTTTTAATGTATTTTATAAGAATAAATTTTTTTTTTATAGAGAGAACGGCTTAGTACGAATATCAAGATAAATTATTTGTTATTAATACAGTTTCTTGTTTATTTTGAATTTTATGTATATATTTGGATACCGTATTTATTCTAATTGGCGTCGTTATTTCAAATAACCGTCACCTTCTAATAAATTCCGTTCGAAAATAATATCGGATGAAATAAACGTAACACTTTAATAAGCGCATAATTCATGATGATTAAGATAAATAAGAGAATCTCTGTCAACTGTATTCAGGATCGAAATAAACGACACACTGTAATAAACGCGTCGCCTTTTTAAACACCGCAGAGAAAAGTATCATAAACAATTAAATGTTGAGACGCTAGAAAAATTCGATATACATTTTATTTTTATTAATGTATCTTCTTAAGGGTGTTGGGTACAATTTTAAGCAAAAATTAAAAATGCTGTTAGGCTACTTATTTTGCGTGGTAATAATAATGCAATGTTATTAGTGTATATTGCCGTAGGTAAAAAAAATTTAGAGCAAAACTAAAGAAGTAACAAGGCATAAAAAGTCAGAATTTCCTCATTTTATTTCAGTTCTAGCGCCCCAAGTAAGGGCAGTAAACGTTTGAGAATTGGAGCATATACTAACATATAATAACTCTTGAGATTGTCATTTCTAGAATTGAAAAATTATAATTATCTGCCTTAATAAAACGCTTTGAAAAGTGCAATTTTTTTAATGGTTTTAACATTATTTTAAAATAATAATTTTAAATTTTTACAAACGTAATGCAATCGAGAATAATCTTGTAAATATATTGTTAATAAAAAAATTGCGTTATTTGTAATATTGTCGTAGTTGTAATTGAAAAACAATTAGACGACACGCCCCTCATAATAATACACGCCTTGAGAATACACTTGGCCAATCATAAACGACGATTAGGGTTTCTAGCCCTAAAACTATTAGGAGAGGACAGTGCAATATAGTAAATGTAAGTAATGTATGTAGTGCCAGTTTGCATGGTATTTAATCAAGTAGTGTCTATTGCGCAGATTTTTATAGGTGATATTTTATTGTATAAAAATGCCAAGAAGCCGCATGTGTCCATCACGAGTGCATAAAAGATCTGGGAGATCAAAAATTATGAAAAATTTAGTTAAGAAAAAAAGGTAAGCGTTAGAAGTTAAAAAAAAAACCGTTATATATATTACTCCTTCTTTTACAGGAAACACATCCATGTGGATGTAGATTTACCTTTTTCCAGTGTATCAAATACTGGAATATCAGTGAAGTAAGTGTTATAGTTAGTATAGTTAGATTATAGTAAGAATGAATAAATCATTCTCTTCATTTTTAGTGAACAATTTCAATTGCCGAACCAACTGTCGCCTGAAAAAGATCACAAGAAAATCGATATTGATTTAGATTTACCGCCGCTTGAGATAGAACCAGATGAAGAATATAAGCCTTTAGTGGATTTAATGAGGAGGCGAATTGTCGATCTAGCTCATCTGTTAATAGAATATGAAAAGGTTATTAAACACCCCACAAAGTGTACTATGGGTAGAATGAAGTTAACGAGAGAGTTTAGAAGTGGTTTACTTACAAGACTTTATTTCTACTGCGACAATTGTGAAAAAGGAATGACAATATCTTCAGAACCTGAACCCAAAAATATCAACAACGCTGTAGCTTGGGGATCGCTGTCTACGGGCATTGGTTATAGTCAATGCGACGAACTGTTTGGTGTCTTAAATATACCATTTATGGCATCAAAAACTTATTCCAAAGAAGTTGCTAAAGTAAAAAGGGTTAGTAGAACTTTTTTTTGATGTAATAGTTTTTTGTTTTGTACGGCGTTAATTAATTGTTCAGGTTTGGCAAATGTTGCTTTTTGACGAAATGGAAAAAGATGGAGTAGAAGAAAGGAGAATTGCAATAGAGAAAGGTAATCTAACACCTGATGGCATTCCTTATGTGACCGTTATAGTGGATGGCGGTTGGAGTAAAAGAAGTTACGGTCATGGTTATAACGCAGCTTCTGGCGTTGTAAGTAAATGTAAAAAAAATGTACAAATCTGAGTTGCATTTGAAATATATGAACAGATCTTTATATATATATAATTATATGTACACTTATTTTTCTTTATTATATTATATTCTGTATATATTAGTAAACACGAATTTATTCGGTGTAATTTAAAAGTTGAAATATAAGAATTTATTCTATAGAAGTTGTTGCTTTACTTTGAGTTTTGTAATTAACAAGTACCTTGTGCGGAGTTACATCTACCGTCCACCACAATTCAAACATCATTCACCCAACAAACAAAAGGATATACATACATATGTACCTATATCGGTATATATCTAATTTCTTGCCGATACCCTTCAATGCCTATGTAAATACTTATTGCTGTACCTGCTTTATCGTAATTGTAATTGCCAATCCGGTGGTAGTGGGAAGATACGATTATAACATTTATCTAGTATACAGTGACTTGATTACATTACAGTGACGACACCATGTGGTCTTATTTTCTATTGGTTAATTGAAAGTCCGCCATTTGGTGTCGAAATTTTATCAGTTTTATACAGTCTTCTTATGTGTACAGGTTAGAAAATTAAGAATATTTCTTATTATAAGTTTCAATCAAGCTAAAAAGTGTTTCTGTCTACTGACATAATCTTCGATTATTGTAATTTATAGTTATTAGTCCTAGACTATTATCTTCTTGTATATATTTCTATTTCTAATTTTAAGCACGTGTTGAGTGTCAATTCAATAAGTAATCTAAACGGAATAATCAAGGTAAAAATGAGTAATTACTAAATTTTTAGACATTTTAGTTGACATTAGAATTAATATTATAATTTGAATTGGAATTTGATATGAAAAATGTATAAAACGACTTGAATTTAATTACATAACCTTTATTTTAGAAATTACAATGCCTGGTTGTGCTGCGGTTGGTTGTTCCAATTCTTCAGTAAAAGGATTTATCATGAAACGTTTTCCGAAAGATCCGGAAAGGAGAAAAGCGTGGGCTGCAACAATGCGTCGTGATAATTGGCAACCAACTGATTATAGTGTATTATGTGAAACACATTTTGAAGAAAATATGTGGGAAAAAGTGAGAGTTGATGGCACAAGAAAATTGAAATGTAATGCAATTCCAACTTTATATTCTTTCAAAACACCTGTAGTACATAGAAAACAACCAGCCGAAAGAAAAATTATCTTCCCTGCATTGGAAGAAGAATTACCGGTAATATGTCATACTGACCCAACTCATAACACACAATCTATTGTAGAAGAAACTGAAATTATAAGGAGGTAAGATTAATATAAACTGGAAAGATATTTTAGTTTTAAATAATATTTTAGCTTCGTGTTACTTTTATAGTTACATATCTTTTTTAATTTTCAGTTCAGACGATGAAGTAGACTTGGCATATGAAGTTACTACAAGTAATAACATTGCTTCGCATGAATTATTGGATCGTTATAGAACAGAATTTCGGAAATTACGTACAAGAAATCAGAAGTTTAAAAATGTAATTCGAAACTTAAAACGAAAAGTTGAAGTTTTAGAAAACAAAGTTAAAAAGATGAATGAACAGAATGATGCCGAGGAAAATGCTAAGTTATTAAAATCAGTCTTTCACAATGATCAAATATCTGCAATAAAACAACATAGTAAAAGATCCATAAAGTGGTCATGTCCAACTGTAAAAAGAGCTTTAAAGTTACGTTTTTCTTGTGGTAATAGTGGGTACGAGGAATTGCTACAAGAAAATTATCCATTGCCATCAATACGTACTTTACAAAGGCATATACAGAATTTAAAATTTGAAAGTGGTATACAGCATGAAGTATTTGAATTTTTGAAAATTAAAGCTGATTTATTTAAAAAACAGAATAGTAAAGATTGTGTTATTGTACTGGATGAAATGGCAATAACACCATCAAAATTATACGATGTAAGCAGTAAAAAATATATTGGAGATGTCACATTGCCTGAGCATACAGGTAATGCAACACATGCATTAGTCATTATGCTGGGAGGAATTACCTTGCGTTGGAAACAAGTTGTAGCGTATTATTACACGAGCGATTCAGTGAATGGTGCTGTTTATGAAGATAATTTATTTAAAATCATTTATGAAACAGAGAAATTAGGTTTAAATGTTGTTAGCATAACTTCTGACATGGGTGCTTCAAACAAAGCGCTTTGGAAAAAATGGAATGTAACAGCAGGTCGGTACAGTAGAACCACAAATTATATAATACATCCATTTGACTCCAATAGAAAAGTATATATTCTTGCGGATGTGCCACATTTATTCAAAAACATAAAAAACATGTTAATGACAAACAAAACTATTCATATTTCTGATGAAATAAGAGATAAGAACAAATTACCGACAAACATTGTATCATCACAACACATTTATGATCTTATTAAACATCAAGAAAATATGCGCTTTAAGCTGGCTCCAAAGCTAAGTGAAGAAGATATGATGCCTTCTCACTTCAGGAAAATGAAAGTGTCTGCATCAACACATGTTGTAAGTCATGATGTGAGTAGTGCTCTTAAATATTTAGCTGAAGTTTTGGACAAGCCAGAATATTTAACCACTGCTTGGTTTATAGATACTGTTGAAAAGTGGTTTGCTCTTATGACATCTCGTCATCCAATCCTAGCTTTAAGTAAGTTGCAAACACATGTATATGAAGAATCAATTACATTCCTTGAAGATTTTATGAAAGTATTTGCAACTATGACTGTGGGATATAAGTCCATTTGGAAACCATCTCAAACAGGAGTGCTTCTTTCAACACAATCTATATTGGATTTACAATATGATTTTTTGAATGCCAAGAACTACGAGTTTCTTTTGACATCAAGATTTACTCAAGATTGTTTGGAGAACTTATTTAGTGTTGTGCGTGCTAAACAAGTTATACCAACAGCATTACAATTTAAAAATAATTTAAAACTTATTTGTGTGTCTCAGTACTTGAAAAATGTGTCAAAAGGAAGTTATCATAAAGATGAACGGGAGTTTCTTTCAGATTTTCTTAATGTTATCAAACGCTCTGAAAAGAAAATATATGATCCAGTAGTTTTACCAACTACCATTGTAGAAGATGTTCCACCACTCTGTATAAGTGAAATGAACTCATTATATAACGTTTGTGGTTATTTAATAACAAGTATAAATCGTACTTCAAAGACTTGCAAAGAATGTCTAAGTTCAGTAGGATCAAAAGCAGCATGTCCATCTCAATTTGCAAAATATTCACGAATTAAATGTTTTAAAGAAAATAATTTATTTTTTTGTAATTACAATACTTTTGAAGTATTTCTACACATGGAAAAAATATTTCGTAAAAATTATGATTACGTAATAAATCAAAATGTAGATCTTTTGAAATTTTATATTAATGAATTCCAAGTAATTAATACAAAACATATTTTAAATTGTCATAATATGTCCAAAAAAATATTTGTAAGATTTACAAATTTTATGTTAAAAATTAAAGGACAAAAACAATTAAAAAAGATTACAAATGTATTTGCCAGCAAATCAGCTGCTATACATTAAGCTGTTTTTTAACTTTTCTAATTTTATTTACTATTTGAAGTAAATAATAAAATTTTGTGTAAATTCGCTATTCTATTTTGTCTTTTAAATAAATCAGCTGTAATTTTCAAAAAATCAAACGTGTTGAATTTTGTTTTTGTTATAATTACATATTTATAGTTATTAGAATTGGTTTTGTTATATAACTCACTTACATACCTACATATTTATGTTTACATGTAATTATATTTTAAAAATGTAGAATATATATTTTCTGTTGGTTGTTTTATTTAATAAATAAAATTCTACAATTTGTTTATTTATATTATATGAATTTTAATATATATGACACAAAGAAGTTAAACACTTTCCCGCAAACATTTTTTTTATATTTGGCAACTGTTTTAGTTGGCAGTCGTAAGAACATCACAAAACCCCGTGAATGCCATAATAAATTATTATATTAATTGTATTTCTTTGTGGTATTAACAAATTATTATCTACATACATTATAATTTTAAATTTCGTTCTAATTTTTCCTAAAATATGTTTATTTGCTAAATTTGTATTTTATGCGCGAAATTTGAAAAATGTTTATTGGGTTGTTTCTTTTGCGAAAATATTCTAATATAATGAATATATTGAATAGTTAGATATTTATTATATTAATAATAATTAAAAACTTATCAATTATAGGCTTTCGTTTTTTAAATTATGTATTAATATATTTTAAATTAATATTTTATGCATTACTTGCATTTACCGCTATACAATTTTCGACACAATATGACGGCGAAGAGTATCGTGTCGTCACTGTAATGTAATCAAGTCACTGTAATCTAGTAGTACTACGAGAGCCCCCTAGCGGATTTTTGTCGTCAAAAGTGTCTACCCAACAACCTTAATACAGTCCGGGAAGATGCACCGAAAACAACACGTGGAGCTGCATGGTGACCTGAAGAAGCAGGCCGAGCTGCAAGTTGCGCTGCAGCTGAAAAAGCAAGCGGCGGAGAAACCTGAGCTGCAGGCGGCGCCGCAGCAACAGGTGCAGCAGCAGCAAGCGAAGCTGCAGGCGGCGCCGCAGCAACAGGAGCAGCAGCAAGCGAAGCTGCAGGCGGCGCCGCAGCCACAGGTGCAGCCCACGTTAAAGGTATATATTAGTATATAATAAATAAATTTGGATTGATTTTTGTTTAGTTTTTATTGTATTTGTTAGTTTTTATATCATTCATTATTAATTAAAAAAATAAGAGAGATAAAAAATTCCAAATAGGGTGTATGTATTTATAAGTAAATATGGCAAATTCAAGACACATATTAGCGGTATATGCCTACAATTTTGCATTTAATTTAGATTGTAAGGCAAAATAAAAGTAATGTATCTCTCATCGCGTAAACCTAATAACGTTCGAGGCATGTCCTGTCTATGTGTGCGGCCCATCTGTGCCATATTTATTTATCATTTAATTAGTACCGTATTTATTCTAATTAGACTCGATATTCCAGTAAATACCGAATATTAATAAATGTTACAACAACATAATGGTGAATAAAATAAACGCTGTATCTTTATTTGAGGTGTATACGGTAAACGTTAATATACAGTTTGTTTCCTAATTGTATGTCAATATTTCAGAGGATGATTTTTTTTGTCCATTTTAAAAAGAAAACATCATGTGAATGTATGATCTAAAAATCTTAACTTTTGAGATACATGGTGGTAAAATTTTCAAGAATAAATAGTTGTTTATTAATTCCTGTAACACTACTTTAGATATTTTAATGAAATGTGGTATACGTGTACTATGTATCAAGAGGCATTATTGAGTGCACCATTTTGACAGACATTTCGGTTACATGTTCATATAAAGTTTTTTTTTTAATCCACCAAAAAATCGTCCCCTAAAATATTGACGTTCAATTAGGAAACATCCTGTATATAGATAGAGGAATCCTCGTCAACTGTATTAAGATTAAAATAAGCGTCGCATTTCAACGCTGAAAGAGAAGCGTTTCATACATCACAGAGAAAAGTATGCTAAACAATTTAACGCGACTACGTCTACTGGAATAAATACGGTAGTTATATTAAAAATAATGCCAATATATCTATATTTTAAAACAGGTTATTATTTTTGCTAAAAATTTTTTTTAATTAATAACATTGCATATGTTCATTTAATAATATATTATTTTATATACATTTGTGTTTTTTATTTCAGCAAGATGCGATGCCCGGAACATCTCAACAGGTAATTTTTTTTATTTAAAATTGTTCATAGTACAGGTTTTAAAGTTCCTATTGATAATAGGATAAATAATGTTAATTTAATATATTTTGATGGTACAAAAGTTTTTTATTTTTTAGAAAAACACAGGAGGAGGAAAGTGGAAAGAAGGGAAGTGGCAAGGAGGGAAGTGGCGAGGAGGGAAGTGGAGAGGAGGGAAATGGCGAGGGGGGAAATGGAATAAGGGTGAACAAAAAGAAAAGGAGCAGAAAGGAGCAGAAAGTGGGCAGAAACCAGAAAATGGGCCCAAAATTAACGAAAAAAACAATAATAAGGTATATTGATCATGATTACTTATTTGTTAAAAACTTATCATATCATATTACTCTTTTAGTGCATTTAAAGACAATTGCATCGCAATTAGTTTGAATCAGAATGTATTTTATCTTTTATTTTCCTTTTTGAACAACTTTCCAAATTTTGGAGCATTTTAACAGAGTAATTTGTAAGAAACTAATTAAATAGCGCGGTATTTTACTGTGGTTTGATAGAAAAATTGTTTCGTAGTTCGGCTTTTATTGCAATTATTTCGTTTTGCGATTATTTCGCTTTTAGTATGCAAATTAATAATTATGTTTTTTTTTTTCAGAATAAGAAGGGAAAATGGAGTAAAGGTGGGGGTTGGGCAGATGGTAGGGGTAAAGGGAGCGGCAGCGGCAGTGGCGGTGGCAGCGGTGGGGAAAATGGCAATTTTAGCTGCCACAATTGCACTTTTAATATTTATTACAATAAAAATTAATTAATAAAAATTTGTTCGTTTTTGAATTGTGTATTTTTATTGTTACGTGAATACATCATTATACTATCAAAAGCAAAGTATTTTAATCATACTACTCGTGTTTGTAATTTCGCACCAACAGCTTATGATATCGATATTACTACAAAATCAAGTGGAACGCACACTATTGAGTATTCAAATTGCGTGCTTGCTACATTGCACTAAACATGTGTATATTAGATGCCATCTATTAAAATAGAGTTAAGTTGTTTACTTACCTTGCTTGGACTGATACTAATTTTTAGTTTGCTTTCGATATTTTTAAGTTAATTAGGCCTTTACAGTTGATAAAGCACTAATTTTAGTTCTAGGTAAACTACCTCTTCCATTCACAGTACGCCAAAGTATTACTAAGAAAAGTTGTTCAGAATGAAAAGCTATGACATTATGCAAATTTTTAGAATGATCGGTCTTCTTTGATAAAGTCGAATATTGGTCAGTATTGCAATTGTGTCATCTTTATTTGCAACTTCCGCCGCAGTTCCCTAAAACTATTTCGGATTTCCTGAATTGGTAAGACGGATATAGTATCTTTTATGCAATTTTTTAATACTTCGGCATTATTCGGTAAGTTTTAAACATACACTTCTTGTTGGATTACCTACTGAATTGTATGAGGCAGTTTATTTTTCAAACGTCTGCCATTTTCTCATCGACGCCGCAGTCCTTACCCGCAGTAACATATCCGTTTGTATAAAGTTATGATAGGTTATGTTTCAGCATTATAGACATTTTAACAATTTTTTCTTTGTATTTAGGTGATAAGTTAATTGCAAAATTCACATTTTAAAATACTTATAACTGCTTAAGGTAGCGCGATTGAAAAGTTGGAACTTTGCTTTTGTTTTCCTGGAAAACTATTTATTTTAACGCCTAGTCTACTTCATAATAAAATATTTTAATCCTATTTACTTGCTATCTACGCTTGGAAAACTTTGGCAGTTAAACTCCTTACACAATGTATATTATTATAATATCAATAGCAGAATATTTCAATCATACTGCGCTCGTGTGCACGCTACTGAGTTTGTCGAGTTTGTCATTCAAGATGGTTTTAAAATAAAGAAAAGAATTCAGTGGATTTTACATTTATACCGTCATTTATATGGGATATTTGTATCTAACTTTCAACATCATCATGAAATAATTACGGACACTGTTTGTAGCTATAAATATTTAAGTCATCCTTCTACAATTTATACATTTCATCAAATAGAATATTGACAAATGTGTTTATTATGACATATGTATCTGTATTTTTAGGGAGATAGCATGTTTTAAGTTATTCCATAATATTCAAATTTCGCGCCGGCAATATAATAATTACGGACACTGTTTGTAGCCATAAATATTTAAGTCATCCTTCTACAATTTATACATTTCATCAAATAGAATATTGACAAATGTGTTTATCATGACATATATATCTGTATTTTTAGAGAAATAGCATGTTTTAAGTTATTCCATAATATTCAAATTTCGCGGCTTCTTCGCCTTCTCGCAGCGTTCTAAATAGTTCAACGAAAAAATTCACTAACGTTCTTGATTAGGTATACGAAAAAGCTGTCGGATTGCGTTTTATAGTAAACAATACGTCTTTACGGGTAACTATATAGGTGTTAACGTATAAATATTAAATAAATCTCGTAATATTTAGAAGATAGGAAATTCGTTAGGGATTTCATTGTTTACCTGTCAAAGTTGTGGAGTGGACTTTTTTTTTTTTTTTTTTTGCGAAAAAAGGGGGATTTTAGATATCTTTTATCGTTTGGGAGATGGAAAGGGTTAAAGTGGAAAAGTAACCGGTTTTTGAGGTTTACCGGTAATATCTCGGGGCGAGGGTATACGTCGCTAGCGAAATATAGCCTAATGGTTAATAAATTTTGTTTGCCGTCGATCGGTAAGGTTGTCGTCGTATCTCTTACCATCACCTGGCGTCGGGAGGGTCCCCCAAATACCTCAACGACACCAATTAGTATATTAATAATTTCACAATTAAAATTTTTCATTTATTGTCAACTTCAAGTTAGTATGATGCAACAAAGTACTGTCACAATAGGTTAAAAAAGTGTCCCGGTTTTTTTGACCCGGACAGTATCAAATTTACTTCCTTCGAATGTCAAAAAGCGACTGAATTGGCAATTTTCCAACCTATACAATTTATGTATCTAAATTATGTGTAGTTGGTGTCTAGTAATTCGTATTAAAATTTTAACTCATGATATATTGTAATGTTTATCTGAAAATTGGAATATAAAAGAATTCAAAATTAAATTAATCTTATTTTCAGATTAAAAGTTTTAATGGAGAATGTAACGTTTGTTTTAACCTCATTAATTATGAACACATATTTACATTTACCTCAACTGATTTAAAGAAATCTCTATAGTAAAAAAGAAAAATGATAGAAAACTTGTCAAGATGTCATCCTGTAGGAGAAATCGTTTCGTATGATATATGTAGTATTGGCAAATGCTTAGGAATCAACTGATAGATTGAAAGTATAAATAAATGAAACCATATGTCACAGAAAGGAACATAATTTAAGAAGTATTTGTGCTTGTATGCAGATATTGTCTACATCGGATTATTTTCACAGAAATGTGTTGCGTAAAGAAAATATGGAATAGTGAAAAATGAAGTAATAACAAAAAGTTATTGACAATCTCAAATTTCATATTAAATGGAAAGTATCTTCAACACGTATTTGTTTGTCGTGTTATTTATTGCATAATTGCAGTTATAACGTATATATTTAATAAAATCTGATGGAATTGATTAGAATTATTTCACAGTTTTTAAAATACACTAAAATAATTCTGTCAAAATGATTTCATCGCTTTTGAACATGTCAATTATGTAATGAACGTCATTACAATCAGCAATATTATTACGTTGTTACAGTAATTCTTCAGAGTCTGTCGTAAAAAGCTGTGTGAACTTTTTGTATAGAATTGTTTATAAGTTTATTTGATGTATGAAGTTTTAAAATAGGGTAGGTTTAGTTAACTTTTACTTATAAAATATCCATAAAGGCCTTATGCGAAAGGGAAAAAATAACAATTATATGGCGTAAACTTCTTTCTGGTCACTACGCACTTGGATAAATATATGTATCGCATGAGTTTAGTGAACTTTTCCTTATTCAAAGATTGTGTAAGAAACTTCAGCTTATGTTTGAGTTGGTTTTCTTGTAATCGATAGGAAAGAGGATTATTTCTGTTTGTATGGATTTGTTAGATGAATCTAGTTTATGCAAATTAACTCTCGACTAAATTGCATACTTTTTTAATACATCACTGCAACCAAGGTGAGAAAACTAAAACAGTAGAGTTATACGAAAGGTAAAAAATAACAGTTATATTGCGTAAACTCCTTTCTGGTCACTATGCACTGCATGAATATATGTTTCGTATGACTTTAGTTAACTTTTCCTTATTCAAAGATTGTGTAAGAATCTTCAATTTGTGTGTATCTGAATCGGTTTTCTTGTAGTCGACAGAGGATTATTTCTGTTTAGGTCGATTTATTGGATAAATTTAGCTTAGGTAAATTAACTCTTCACCAAATTGCATACTTTTTTAAGACATCACTACTGGAGAAGGCTAAAACAGCAGAGTTATACAAAGGGCTGCCTAAGATGAAGGAGAAAGGTAACAATTATTATATGTCAACCATTTATTGTTCACTACGCACTGATCAAATATATGTCTCGCATAAGTTTAATGTATATTTCCCTATATAGTGATTGCATAAGTAACTCCAGCTTATTTCTTTGTTGGCTGTCTAGAAGTCGACAGAAAAAGGGAAAATCTATTTTGAGATGAATTTATTAGTGATAAGAACTACCTTTTTGTAAATTTCCAAGGCATGCGTGATTTTTGAAAATTAAAAGTATGGCACAAATTACTTTCTACACAAGCAGGGTTGAACCCCAGAAGATGAAATTTCAACTAAAACATTTACAGACTCTTATACCTATTCATGCGTCGATCCGGGGACACACTGTATTGAAAAGTATTGCCAAACATATAAATGGCAAGTTCAATTATAACTTTCTCAACACTAAAAATATTTTCATTCGCATCTGTTTATCAATGCGGGCTTTATTTCCATGCAACACTCCAAGGATACATTTTTCACTGGCATCAATTATAACACTATTAACACCAGTAAATCTTTTAATTTTATTTTCAGTACCTAAAATATTTAATACTAAAAACTCAAATCCTATCCAGGAAATATCTGTTTGTATATACTGCTGTTTCCATAGTTTCACATAACACTACTTTACACCGAAAATGCACATTTGATGAGAGATGATTTTCCTTGTGTATTTTGTCCCGCTGAATTCGAAAATCAAGGTTAAATTTTTTTTTATGGAACAGTTTTTGAGATATTGTAATTTTTTAATTTTTTCGACCTTTTTTCACTTTACAAATCATATCTCGAGCTAGAAATGACCGATTGGGTCGTTCTTGGTACCCAAATGCAAGGTATTGAGATGACGAACAAATATGTATAATCGGATCTTTGATTGGTAAAGCGGTTCAAAATATATCGATGAAAATAGGGCACATTTTCAAAAAAATCATATTTTATAGTAATTCTGTGCCGACGGCAAAGTACAAATCGTGAAAAAAACGTCTGGTTTCTGTTCATATACGTAAAGATGATACTTTTACGTAAGAACTAAGACCAACCAGAAGAAAATCGACCGAAAAATGACAAAGTTATAAGCAATTGAGTGAATAAATCCACGTGTGGCGCTTGTTCATTGACGGTAGTAAGGAAAGTTTGAAAGCAGTCCTACTGCATATTGGAAATGGAAAACCTTCTATCCCCATCACTCATGCCATCAACACTAAAGATTCATACGCCACAATGGCCATTTTGCTAAAATACATTCAATGTGAGCATCACAACTGGAAAATATGTTCCGATCTCAAAGTCGTCGGCATGTTGTGTGGAATGCAGGGTGGATATATAAAATATTGCTGCTTTTTTTGCCTCTGGGATAGTCGTGCTCGTGAACATCATTATTTAAGAAAACACTGGCCAGAAAGGGAGAACGTCACAGTGGGCAAAGACAATATTAAATACGTGGCTCTTGTCAAACGAGAAAATATAATCCTTCCAGCGTTGCACATTAAACTTGGCCTCATTAAAAATTTTGTTAAGGCCTTAGATAAGGAAGGCCAAATATTTTCCTATTTGAAAACCCTTTTCCCGCAGCTTTCTTTAGCAAAAATCAAGGAAACCGTCTTCGATGGTCCATACATAAAGAAATTGGTAAAAAGCACAGATTTTCCAAAATATTTAACACCCGTTGAAAACGAGGCCTGGAATTCATTTCAGCGGGTTGTTACCAATTTTCTTGGGAACAATAAAAACCCTAACTACGAGGTAATTACTATCGATTTGCTGAAGAACTACAACAAGATGGGTACGGAATGCAATTATTTAATTTCATTCCTGGTTGTTTTCTATTGTATTGTTTTTACCATTTTATTTATTTCTTAGAGGTGTAAATATCTCTCTAAAAATCCATTTCTTCGCATTTGAATTTCTTTCCGGACAATCTTGGTGACGTAAGTGACGAACACGGCGAGAGATTTCCCCAACAAATTAAGACCGTTGATCAAGGATTTTGGGATGAAGCAATGTTGGGACACTGTATGGTTTCTCACTAGAGAAACGGATCCCAAAAGCAACCGAAGACAAAGCAAGAGCCACAACTATTTCTAACACACAAAAATGTCAAGAATGTATTGCAAGCGTTTAAACCTAATAAATTGTCGAAAAAAATGTTTTTTGAAAATATGGGATTTGGATTTATTCACTCAATTGCTTATAACTTTGTCATTTTTCGGTCGATTTTCTTCTGGTTGGTCTTAGTTCTTACGTAAAAGTAACATCTTTACGTACAGGGTTATTCATTATAAATGTCCCAGCCCTTACCATAGTTATTATTGTATAAACAAAAAAAAATTGAAATAAAAGTTGTATGGTTATAAAATGATTTTATTATAACGTTAACAAAAGTACAGTGGCGTGCTTAGTTTAGGGGGCACAAAAAATAATTTGGTTTTTTTGAATGAGACACCCTGTATATTATTACATTTTTGAAAAGATCTTTTTCTTCTGATTTCAAAAATATACCATATCATACCCCTGTCTTACACCGTTCTTATGTTATTAAAGGATAAATATAGTAAATTAAACTCGTTACTATAAATATTGAAAAGTTAATATCATCAAAGAAAGCTATGAAAATCACTGTCATGTTTATTAAATGTCATTTCTTTATTGAAACATTCAAAATGGTTTACAGTGTAACAGAAAAAATTCAAATATTTACTTGCTATATAGAAAATAACAAAGATAAACGTGCAGCGCAAAGAGCATATCCAAATCGTCCAACACCCGCAGGCAATACGTTCAGACGTATTTACAGGTAAATAATACCGGTAGTTTTAATAGAAAAAGGCGAGTAGTTCATGCAAACAACGAAGATCAATTAGATGTACTGCTTTATTTCGAAGGTAAGCCCTTTATAGGTATTCTTGAAAAGTTTTTTTAAATACTATATTATTTTTTAGAAAATTCTGAATGTAGTATAAATAATGCAGAAGCTCAGTTTAATATAAGTTACTCTAAAATACAACGTACAGATGATTTCAAAAAAATCTGGGACAACTACTCTTGCATACTGTAAATGTGGCTTGTTAGTAATCAGTTGTAATCTAATATGACAATCGAATCTGACAAATAAGATAAGAAATTATTTGTCATTGTCAAAATGCCTCCCAATAAGCTTGACGTTGTTATAAAAGCTCGCATTTTAAGTAAAATTGAAGACGGTTGGTCTATACGAGCAGTTGCTGAACATTTTAATATTAACAAAAATACTGTTTTTTATGTGAAGAAACGCTGGGAACAACAGCAAACATTATTGAGAAAAGTTGGTAGTGGAAGACGCCGAGTTTCTACTCTTGAAGAAGATGCTGCATTTTTAAATATGTTACGTGAAAATCCTTTTTCTTCTGCAGTGGAAGCTAGAATACAAACAAATTTTCCTGGATCTCCTGCTACAGCAAGTAGAAGAGTGAAATCTTCGGAATTAACGTACAGAGTTGCTGCCAACAAACCATTTCTTTCTGAGGAACACAAGCAATCCAGGATCATATTTTCACTAAATTACGTGTATAGAGACTTAGATTATTGGAATAGTGTAGTATTTACGGACGAAAAAGTATTTCAATCTAGCAAGAACTCAAAAATTGGTGTCTATCGACCTGCAAATACTAAGTTCACTGAGAAATATACTAACAATCTTAAAACATCACATCACATACGTTTTTCAGTGAACGTATGGGGCTGGATTAGTGGTAGGGGTGCTGGTGTTTGCTGGAGAATCTATGATAGGTTTAACGCTCCACATTATTTAAATATTCTTGAAAACATAATGTTACCATCTGTTACTCAGCTGTATCCAAACAATTTTATCTACCAACATGATAATTGTCCAGTCCACACGGCGGCGGCAGTAGGCGAATGGTTTAGAAACCATAACATTGAAGTTCTCCCTTGGCCTGCTAACAGTCTTGACATAAACCCCATCGAAAACATGTGGGGATTAATTGTTAAAAAGTTATATCAACGAAATTTTTATCCACAGAATGCCGAAGAGCTCTGGGCTGCAATCCAAGGAATGTGGGAAGAAATAAGTGGCGACGAAAACTGTGTTAGGGAATTAATTTCTTCAATGCCAAGGAGACTTGACAAAGTTATTTTAAGTAACGGTGGTCCTGTAAAATATTAAACAATATCTTTTGTCTATCATTATTTAAGATGTAGTCCATTGAGACAAAACCTTAATTTCTAAAATATATTAACACGTTCAGTGCGCATGTCGCCTATGAGCGACATGTGCACTTTGCCGACAATGCGTATGTCGCCCATAGGCGACACAGTCATTGTTAAGTTTGTTGTGTGGGTGCAGTTTCAGCGTTATTTGTAGGCCTATCAAACGTGGTCAGCATTAACCTAACAATATAAAGGTGTGTATGTTGCTTTTCGTTTCTGGTTTTGGTATTTTTTGTAAAAGTGACACTAAATTAGAAAAATGGATCCCGGAGCAGGTCCTTCGCAGTCAAAAAGACCAAAAATTCAATTACGAGACAAAAATAAAGTGACAGATGCTGAAATGGAAATGCTTTTGTATGATTCGGATGATGGTACGAGTATTTTCGAAGATAGTGGTAGTGAATGGCATGATGATAATTGTGATGACTCCGATACTGAGAGTGATTCTGGTATGTAATTATTTTTTATCTGCGCATAAATTATATTCTATTGGATAAACTATTTTTAGACATGCCTAACAATGACATTCACGATGTGAACATGATTCAAAGCGATATAGGTAATAAGTATTTGCCCTATTTTTTTTTTAATATTTCCTGACTATGAATTTTATCTATAGACAGTGGTAATACTATAAACAATGTTGCTGCTAATGTTCCTGTAGTTGGATCTACATGGCAAGATTCAGCTGTTGGAATGAAAAATATTCTGTTTTCAAAACGAAATGAACTGTTAGTGGATGCACCTAGGAATGAACCTATTGATTATTTTTTAATGCTAATGGACAAAAAATTATTGGACTTCATTGTAGAACAAACCAATGAATATGCAAGGGAAGTCTTTTGTGAAAAGGTAGAATCAGAACGCTCGAGAATTTCTCAGTGGAAAAACCTGACAACTGAGGAACTATTGAAATTCATTGGTCTCATTTTACATTCAGGAACAATAAGAATGAATAGGTTTCAGGATTACTGGAAAAAGGATAGACTTTTCAACTTGACGTGTTTTGCTGAACAAATGAGCCGAGATCGTTTCTTGCTCATTTTACGTTGTTTACATTTTTCAACAAACTTGAACTCTACAGATCCTCAGGAAACTGACCGTATAAAGAAAATTCGGCCGCTAATTGATTATTTCAATGAAAAAATGAGGAAGATATACTATCCCGGAAAGCAACTGTCTTTAGATGAATCGATGATGTTGTGGAGAGGGCGACTTGTATTCCGCCAATATATTGCTAATAAACGGCATAAGTATGGAATCAAATTGTACATGCTTACAGAGCCTAACGGAATAGTACTAAAAATTCTGGTATACACAGGTCAGTTGGGTGACATGGGTGGAAAGGGCATGTTGATAAGGTAGTGCTAAGTTTAATGGAGGAAAAATTGAATAATGGCCACTCAATCTTCATGGACAATTTCTATAATAGTGTTACATTAGCTAAAACATTATTAGTATTAAATACATATTGCACTGGAACTCTCCGTCAGGACAGAAAGGGCAACCCAAATGAAGTTACTTCCGCAAAGCTCAAAAAAGGAGAGACTATATCTAGATATACAGATGGTGTGATGGTGGGAAAGTGGAAGGATAAGCGAGATGTGACTTATATATCAACCGAATTTGAAAATAAAATGATGGAGATTTCAAGTAGGAGAGGGGAAATGAAAAGTAAACCACAACCAGTATTAGAGTACAATAAATATATGAGCGGGATTGATCGCCAGGATCAGATGCTGGCATATTACCCATCTCAACGTAAAACAATAAGATGGTACAAGAAGCTAGCCATTCATATATTTCAAATAGCGTTAATAAATTCTTATCATTTGTTCAACAAATACTCCGGTAAAAAGTTAAACCTATACGATTACAGATTGTCAGTAATAAGAAGTTTACTACCAGAAAACAAAGTAGGTCATCCCGCCGCAAAAAATAAACAGAATGAACATTTTCCTACGAAAATAAATACCAAGAATGCAAGTGGAAGAGTAATCCGAAAACGATGCAAAATGTGTCACACGAGAAAAATCAGAAAGGAAACACTCTACCACTGTGAGGAATGTTCAGATGCACCTGGATTATGCATTGAAGAATGTTTCGTTGCCTATCACAAAAATAAAGACTAAGGTTCTGCAGTAAAGTTTGATTAATTACTGAATTACAATGATAGTTTCCTATTTTTTAATTTTTACGTGTTATTATTGCACTATGTATTTTTATATCTTGATATAATAATAAAATGTACTTCATATTTTTTGATTCTCATTTGCTTATAGCCGAAAAACATTATGTCGCCAATGTGCGACATCAGCACCCTACTATCTCGAATGGTGCACAATGCTGGTGTCGACATGATATAAACAATAACAATAAATAGCTGATATTAATTGTTTATACCATTTTCATTCATTATTTATCCAGTGAACAATAAATATTACAATAAATAGTGTCAGCACTATGAGGTGATACTCAAATGTTCATACGCAGCCAACGTGTTAACTAATCTTTTTTGTTAAGACTATCATTCATTAAAAAAGTGATTTAAGCAAACAGTGTAATTATTTGTTTTAGTTAATAAGTAATGACATAGAAAAATCAATAATAATATAATTATCTAGTTATATCTTATTTTTATCTAGACTTGGTATGTCAGTAGTGCGCAACGAAATGCAAGCGATTTTAGGCGAACCAGTTTTACAATGCTTGAAAAACACAAAAATGCGATATAGGGTAAGGTGAGGGAAATGGGCGTATGGGGTATTTGGGCGGTCAACTTAAAAAAAATTCTTTTTAGTGAAAATACGTCTTATTTGGGAACGGTTCCAAAATATGCGAAAGACGTTTTAATTGCTGCTATGGAAGCAGTAAACACCGGAACAAGTATTTATGCTGCTTCAAAACAATTTGGTGTACCAGAGTCCACTATTCGAAACAGAGTAAAACGGAAGACTCCTGTAACTCGTGTTGGAGCTGGTAGAAGTAGTTTTCTTCCCAGTGCTATAGAACAAGATTTGGCAGACAACGTGATATTGCTATCTTCCGTTCACAATCCACTTACACGCGGAGAAATTTTAAATACTGTCCATGAGTATTGCAAGGTGAAGCAAATCAGAAATCCATTTTCAAAGAAGGCTGACGCTTTACCCGGTGAAGAATTCCTAAGGGGTTTTTTTAAGAGACATCCCAATCTAGTCAGTCGAAAAGCAGAAGCGTTACAAGCAGCTCGAGTCAATTGCTCTACGAAAGAAAACTATTCCATATTCTTTAGACTACTAGAAAGAAAGATTAAAGAGCTTAACATTAGTTCTCCAGAACAAATAATTAACTTAGATGAAACTGGCTATGATACATACATGATACAAAAGGAGCGAAATGCGTGTCTCAAAAGCAGCCAGGCAGTGGTAAAGACACATTTACAGTTGTCGAAACAGTAACAGCAAATGGTCACATTTTTCCACCAGTAATAATTTACAACAAAAAAAATTTGTACAATTCGTGGTGCCAGGGAGGCCCTGAAGGCACTGGGTATTTGGTGTCCAAAAATGGCTGGCAAGATAAATCAACGTTTTTAAAATATTTGGAAGAATTTATTAAATGGACAACCGATTGGAAGAAACCTATTTTGCTTTTGTTTGATGGTCATGGAAGCCATATACAATATGCTGTAAGTAGTTTGGCTTTGCAAAACGACATTCATATACTAACTTTACCAGCGCATTCATCCCAAACCCTTCAACCTCTTGATGTTGCCGTTTTTGGACCAGCAAAAAAAGTGTGGATGAAGATCAAAAGGAATTATTTTAAGAAATCTAACACTAATATCACAAAGGAAGTATTTCCATCCTTAATGAAAGAATTAAGAGACGAAGGTGGCTTTCCTAAGGAAAATATCATTGCTGGTTTCAGGGCCGCTGGGATATGGCCACTAAATCCAAGAAAAGTTTTAGACTCTATGCAAGACCAAGATGTACCAATAGAATTGCACGTAACAGCAGACGAACCCAGTAATCAATCAATTAATAACAATATGGTAGACAATGAGCCCCGAAATAAGCCGACTACTGCTCAAACAGACAACGAACTCCAAAATAAGCCAACTACTTCTCGAATAGACACTGAACTCCAAATTAGGCCGACTACTTCTACGATATTAAACGTAGAACATAATAACGAAACTAGCTCTTTAGACACATCAACGTTAACGACTGCAACAACACAAGGTAAGCTCGGTGAACACTCCATTGTGACATTTAGAGATGTTCTATTAAAAACTGTTACACCAAAATCTCGTTCTATGAATAACAAAAAAGTTAGAATGACTTTTAATAATAAAGTTTTAACAGAAGTTGATGTGTTAGATCAGATGAAAAAAAAAGAAAATGAAATTTTGGCAAAAAAAAATAAAAGAATAAAGAAACCTCAGAATAGTACTAATGATTTAAGTGTAACCAATAAACGAGCCAAAAAAACAATAAAAAATGTGGAATCCTCAAGTGAAAGTGAAGAAATTTCGTTACACGATTCCTCTGATGATATAAGTCTCTTCTCTGATGAAGATCAAGATGAAACTCTAGAAGAAAATACAAACTTGGGTGATTTGGAGCTGGGAGGGTATGTTGTGGCAGAATATGAAAATCGGTGGTACGTTGCAAACATTTTGGATATTAAAAATAAGAACAAGATTTTAAAATTAAAATACATGGAGCCCAAGGGTCCTAATAATTTTGTGTGGCCCAGTAAAAATGACATATTTGACACCTCAATATCAGATATTCTAACAACGGTCAGAACCCCTGTCTCTGTTAGTAAAAGGTTCTTGGGCTTAACCGCTGAGGACTACCAGAAAGTGCAAAAACTATGGGCTTTACGACGTAAATAGTGTTAATAATATGAAAGCTTTAAAAAACTAAAAAAAAGGTTTATGTTGGTCCAAATAGGTTTTTATTTTATTCTTACGTTCCTCGTTGTGTAACGAATAAGACTGATTAGTCAGGGCTATTTTATTTTGTAAAGAGAATTTTAAACTTCTGCATTTTCAAAATGGCGAAAGTTGCCTATTTTTAAGAATAAATGTTTATTTTCGGCTGTGTTTTAATAGCAAATAAAATTTTGTTTGCGTAAAAATTTATTCTTGGTTTTATTCTATACCTCCCAATTGTCCTCATAAAAATAAATTGCCTGAACAGTGGTTTACAACGATACCTCTAAATTACCCCATGTGGGGGAAATGGGTGTTAAATATTAATTTTTTTTTTAATGTGTTCCAAGCGACAATTTTACGCTTAAACTTTGTGTTAACTTTGAAAATTATGATACCTACCAACACCCTAGGCTAATTTTTATATTTACAAAAATGTGTAAAAAATATAGCAAAATTTTAATTTTACGCTTCCAATTCCCCCATTTTACCCTAAGTGTTGTCCCAGATTTTTTTGAAATCAGCTGTACGTATTACCTACCCAGGATTGAGAAGATACTGATAGTGATAGTGACGGTAGTGATGATGACCACGAAGGTAACGTCAATCACCTGGGGCCCAAGAGGCTACAAACTAAATGTGAAGTTATTGTACATAGCAGGAATGCAGTTGACACTAGAAATAATCTAACTAAAGATTATGATTTCGATACAAGTGACGAAGAGCCTCTATGTAAATACGTTCGTCCGAACTTGAACAATCAAGCATCAGCTAGAAGTACCTACAGCTAAAACGAACCTATCGCGCCAATTATCTTTGACAAAGGCTAAACCTTGTTTTACCATAAATAAAACGTGCATCGAGAAACGCTTTTCGGATGTAGCCAAAGCAGCTCAAACACCACTGGAATTCCTAAAATTATTTTTTTCTGATGAACTTCTAAATCATACACTATATGAATCTAATTTATATGCGTCTCAGAAAAACACTAATCTCAATATGACTTTAGATGAATTATATGTTATTCTAGGTGCGATGCTATTATCGGGTTACGCAAAATACCCAAATAAAAGACTTTTTTGGTCAGGATGTGAAAATGTAGCGAAAATACTTCAAAATAGCATAAGACTGAATCGGTTTGAACAAATTTTACGTCATATACATTTCAATAATAATGATGCTGTCGACAGTAATGATCGTCTCTATAAACTTAGGCCTTTTATATCTCAACTAAATAAGAATTTTTTGTATCATGGTGGATTAGAAGAACATCTTTGTGTTGATGAATCTATGATTCCGCATATTATGGACGTCACTATGCAAAGCAATTCATTCAGGGAAAGCCAATAAGATTTGGGTTCAAGAACTGGGCAATCTGTTCTAGCACGGGATATATGATTGCGTTTGAAATTTATACAGGCAAATCAGATGTCGAAAAAAGTTTGGGATTGGAGGTGACGTAGTGGTTTCTCTTATAGAATCTGCACAGATTCCTGCAAATAATGGATTCAAAGTATATTTTGATTATTATTTTTCTTCTGTTCCTCTTCTTTTGCATCTTAGTGACCAGGGCTATTGCGTGACAGGAACTATTCAAAATACGAGAACTGCTCGTTGCCCTCTAAAATAGGATAAAGACATAAAAAAGGAAACACGTGGTGCTTATGACTATAGAATTTCGGATAACAATAAAATTTGTCTCGTACGTTGGAACGACAATAAAATTGTAACATGCGTTACTAATTTTACTAATCTTGAAGACACAAAATGTATGCGCTGGTCAAAACAAAGGAAAGGTAAGATTCTAGTCGATCAAGTCAAAGTTTTCGCAGATTATAACGGTTTTATGGAAGGAATTGACAAAATGGATCAACCGATAGCTGTTTACCGAACCAGAATGCGACAAAAGAAATGGTGGTGGCCAATCTTTTGCTACTTATTAGATGCTTCCGTGACAAATGCATGGTTGTTAGTGAGAAAAGTAAATCCAGATAATAAGGAATTCTCAAATTTACTAAGTTTTAGAAGATCTCTTGCAACAACTCTTTTGTCGACTTACGCCACAGCTTCCCACAGACGCAGAGCTCTCCCTGCGCTATTATCAGATCAACGATACGATGGTAGAAACCACTGGCCCGAATATGTAACGACAGAAAAATTGTGCAGGTTTTGTGGGGGTAAATCTAGGTTTATATGCAGTAAATATAATATTGGTTTGCATCCAAAACAATGTTTTCGAAACTATCATACATTTTAATAAAAAGTAAAAATATCGCATACAATGCGATATATCGGATGTCGTGTAACTGGATATATTTTTTCCATCGTATATAAGTGCTTATTTGCATAATTTAATATATTATGATTACAAATTTGCTTGGATTTTATTTGATTTCCTATCTCTATGCACTAATGGGTTAATCACGTGATGTCGTCTCCCTACGATTCTACCTCAATGGATGAGACACTTTATCGTCATATTTATAGCATGCTTACGGGATGTCTGTACGCATAACCTTATTTTTGTTTGCAACCTAGTGTCGCCTGCGGCACCACTATCGTTGCGTACTTCACTTGACTTCACTTCATTGATGCGTTACTATGGTTAGTGCATAGACTAACAATATAAATACATATACTAATGGGTTACTGCTTTCACTCATTTTTCATATTTGTTTGTGCGAGTTGATTACTTTTCTGGTTTTGCTGCTATTACAAATTAAAATTATAACAAAATGGTATTTAAGTGATGTGTTGAAAGTTGTAAGCGAAAAAATAAAGATGTTACACTCCATAGTTTTCCTAAAGATCTGAGATATGTATATTTTTCTTAATTTTCTATATTTTCTACACATATATTAGATTTGGTTTTGCTTTCCAAGTTAAATACACATTTTATAGAGAAACAAATTTGTGTTTGTAAAATGTACGTTTTCTTTTTTTTTTGTAGCGGTTTAGTAAACGGCTTTCGCTTATTGGAAGAACCACTTTAACCCTTTGCGTCCTACTGGTTAGACCACGTAACCACCTATTGAAAAATATGCTGGCTCAATCCTAGAGGTGCTGTGGTCTAACCACAGCGTTAACATCGCGTATGTAGTGATATCTTTTGGAAAAAAAATTAGTTACACTTTGTTCATGCGCATTGTGTGTTATGTGGTGTAAGTTATCGGCGACTATCAACAAGTGCATGTGCAGAAAACAGTATTAGTTTATATTTTAGTGATAACTGAGTGAACTTTGAAAATGGCTGGTGAGTAATATACTAGATAATACATGTTTACACATTCGGGGTTTGAACTGACGATTTCATTTATTTTGTGAGTTTTACATTGTGTGAAATATTATGGTTACGTGAACTAACCACTAGGAATATATACAAGGGTGCCTAAATAAGTTTGCGCATTTTTTCTTATATTTACAGGTAAAAGTATTTGGTCGTTTGACGAGCTGAGAGCAGCGGACGAGAATCAGATCGATGCTATCCTTGCCGAAATTTCATCAGATGTAGAATCTTTGGCAGATGATTATTTATCAGGAGACGAAGACGATATTGATCAAGTTGACGGAAACTTGTCGTCACAGAATCGAATGGCGAGCGATGTCTTGCCTCAAGCTGTAGAACTTGATAGCGACGATGAACCCCTTGCACGGTTAGCTCAACGAGAAGCTACCTCAGTACACACATTCTTACCGGTGGTTTGGTCGAAACATAATTTTTATGAGGAACCTCATCCTTTTGCTATACCTAATGAAGTAAACATGGACGAATCTATTGAGCGTCCTTTAGACGTTTTTTTGTTTATTTCCGAACGATTTGTTAGACTCGATTGTCTATAATACAAATTTATATGCCACCCAAAAAAACACAAATAAAGGAACTAGAATGTTTCAGCCAACTACTCGTGAAGAAATCAAGTTGTTTTTCGGGGTGAATCTGCTAATGGGCGTAAAAAGGCTCCCGAGTCTAAAAGATTATTGGTCTTCTCAAGAAGTCAGGGATGCCTTTATCTCCAAAGTGATTTCTCGTGATAGATTTTATTGCCTACTAAGCAACATGCATTTTGCTGACAATACTCTACAGTCAAAAAAAGGTGAACCAAACTATAATAAGCTTTATAAAGTGGGGCCACTTTTGAGTACGCTTGGTAGAACATACAAGGACTACACACCCGGAGAATGCCAAGCTGTGGATGAGAGTATGATTAAATTCAAAGGCAGATCATGCATGAAACAGTACATGCCGGCAAAACCGACGAAGCGTGGTTATAAAGTATGGGTACGCGCAGATGATTCGGGATATGTTTGCGAATTTCAAATATACACTGGAAAGATAGGAGATCTGCCTCAAAAAGATTTGGGGGGAAGAGTAGTGAGAGATCTGACAAAAGAATTGAAAGGTAAAAACCACAGGATTTTCTTCGACAATAATTTTACCAGTGTTCCGTTGATATGGGATTTGAAACAAGACCAAATTTACAGCTGCGGTACTCTAAGAAAAGGGAAGAAGTATTTACCGAATGACTTCGAAGATGACAAAAAGCTCACTAGAGGTCAATATGACAGGCGTATGACTAAAGATATGCTATTCTGCCTAAAATGGAAAGACAGAAAGCCTGTATACTTTTTGTCTAATTACCATAATCCCGAAGATGCGGTTACTACTAATCGTCGGAATAAGGATGGATCTATAGATCGAATAAACTGCCCAAGACTTGTGGTGGATTACAATCAACATATGGGCTCTGTTGACAAGGCTGACATGTTAAAAAAATGTTACGCTATAGACCGGAAGAGTAAAAAGTGGTACCACCGCATAGTATGGCATTTTCTTGATACTACCGTGGTAAACGCATATATTTTATTTCAAAAAAGATGCAGCGGCTCCACTCTTGATTTGAAGCAGTTTAGGATAAATGTGGCCACCGGGTTGATTGGTACTGGATACGAGCGAAAGAACAAATGCCGTAAATCCACAGAAGCAGTCAATTGTTTTCTAGAAAAATGTTCCACTTGGAAGAAGGACTGATCAGGCAGCTCATATGTCTGTGTATGACACATCTAGACGTTGCGCACTACGTAGTACATCAAAGAAGCCGCACAGAACCATGTGGAGCTGCAATACATGTGGGGTAGGACTGTGTTTGAATGATAAAAGAAACTGTTTTTTGCGGTACCACAGTAGTTAGTGCAATGCTTGTTTTTGAAATGTATTTTTTTAAATTTTATGTAAACACTCATTACTCTGGTAGTCCTACTGGTCCTTTAGAGTAACCACTAGTTTTTTCGAAAAATATTTTGAAAAAATTTTTTTAATTCTTATTTTGAGTTTTTGTATGCAGTTTTAAACCATATTTGAAAATTTCAAATAAATATTCTACAAATTAGTTACTTCCGGACTTCAAGGGTTAATGTGTAAAGGTATGGACCATGTAAGAAAGACTTACAGGATATACGATATGCATTTTAGTGACGAAGCAAAATTCGAGTCACACCACACCTGAAGTTGTCTAAAAGTGGATTGTCGATTTGAGACATAGGATAAATAACGGCGGGAAGGGGCAAGGGGTACGAAAATTCGCTAAGAAGTGGGGACGCGTATGAGTCTATCACAGCGCTGCACATACGGCAATTTGCATGATTTACAACGACAAAATCCAAAATAACTATGGCAAACAATTGTGTCAAACAAATAGGATTAGTGATTCTAAGAATATAAACAACTAAAAACAGTTGAAAGTACAATTTAAATTCTAAGAAGTCGGACGTTAGTATGCAGACAGTTTAATCAGGCGCTTAACTCGTTGGAACACATTTAGCTGCTCACAAAATATCGTTAGATGTGGAAGTGTGTTATTATTGTTACGTTGCAGTTCAAACAATACTTTATATAATGGATATTATTGCCACAGGTATTTTGTGTTTTATAATGTATCAAATAGAACTATTTGTAATTATTTAGCTAAAAAAAATAATTTACTGTCTCAGTGTTTTCAAACTCGGGTTTTTTTCCAATTAACGGAATTGTTATTGTAATAAGTTTAAAGTTCCACCTAGTACCGCTAAGATTTCACTTCTAATTGTTAGTTTACATCACATACGTAAAGTTAATGTTGGATTTGCTTCCCCTTCGCTCCCCGTTTTAATTGCGTATTCTTGTGTTCACAGGTAGACAAAGTGAGACTGTAACAGTCAAAAGGATGGAATTATTTTTAGTGTTAAAAAATGAAAACTATTTTAAATTTTCTTCATCATTGTGTAACGAGAGATTACTAAGACACATAATGCATAAATTCTATGCAAGTGAAATGTCTCATGATATAGTTCTGAACTGATTAAGTGTGTGATAGAAGTGTTTGTAACGAAACTTTTATCGAAATGGAGAGAGTGCAATTATATGATTGACAGACTCACCAAAAAGCACGGTTGGTTGGACCGAGACCTGAACCTATTTGAAATATCTAAAGTTCCCTCAATTACACCGAAACATTCGAAAAAACCTGGAAGATCCAAACAAGATTTCGCTGAAAGTAGTGTTCGTTCCAAGCAAAGGAGCATTAATAAACTGCTACAAAACAGCATTTCGACAGAAATATATTATGCTGCCGCATCTTCTTTAGTTAGATCTGGAAAGCGTATAGCAGCTAAAGTTGTAAAAACTGCTCTCTCGGGTTCACCAAGAACTTTGAAAAGAATGCAAAAAGCCCATGACCCTGCTGCGTTCAAGCAGTTTTCTGCATATACTCCACTAGAAGCATTAGCACTAATGGTTGATGGTGGATTAGGCAAAGAAACCTATATTAATATTTAAAGAGGAGCCAAGGAAAGAGGAGCGGACATTTATTCTCCATATAATATTATTTCACATATCAAAAAGGAATGTTATCCCTCAAGTGTGAATATAACTGAAACCGAGGACTCTATTAAATTGCAAAATCTTTTGGATTTCACCGTTCAACGATTAGTAAAGTTACAACATAGAACGCTTGAAGAGTATCTTCCAGCTGATGTTGAAAATATTGATGTCTTTTATGAATGGGGTTTAGATGGATCCGGTAGTCATAGCCTATACAAACAAAACTTTGCCAACAATTCTTTATATGCGGATTCGAATATAATTATGAAAACAATTGTACCGCTAGAGGTGTCGGTCACCTAATCCGGAAAAAAAAATATTTTTTGGAAAAATTCAACTCCGTCATCAACAAAATATTGCCGGCCTATAACATTTAAGTTGATAAAGGAAAACGAAGAAAATATTAAAGTAGAATATGATGAAAGTAAAGAACAAATTAACAACCTCCAACCAACTACAATCACTTTAGAAGATGGCAAGCAATTGTATTTCAATCATATTACAACATGTACTATGGTTGATGGAAAGACAATAAATGTCTTAATGTATGCAATGTTTGTGGCATTACTCCAAAAGACATCAATAATCTAACTTCGAGCATCAATAGACCATGCAATACTGAAGCTTACAAATTTGGACTTTCAGTGTTACATTCAAATCTACGAACTTTTCAATATTTGCTGAACATCGCTTACAAACTAGATCTTAAGATATGGAGAACATCCCATCGAGAGAAAAGACAAATTCAAAAAAGAAAAAAACCAACAATTGATTTATTTTATCGTGAAATGGGTCTCATTGCTGATCAGCCAAAACAAGGCGGTGGTAATTCCAATGACGTGAATACCGGAAGAAAATTTTTTGACAATGCTGAAAAAGCTGCACAGATAACAGGCTTAAACCACATTTTAATATCTCGTTTCAGCAATATTTTGAGCGCTGTGTCAAGTGGACATTTCATTGAAATTAGTGCTTTTAAGGTTTATTGCAAAGAAACTGCTGAATTGTGCCTCGAGCTTTATCCGTGGTATAAGATGAGTGCCACCGTACACAAATTACTTTTGCATGGAGGAGATATAATTGCATCCTTACCACTTCCTATAGGACAAATGTCCGAAGATGTTTTAGAGTCATGTCAAAAAAAGTATAAGGTCTTGCGTTTGATTCATTCCAGAAAAATTTCCAGAATAGCAACCAACACAGACATTTTTAATTGGATGCTGATAAAATCGGATCCTATCATATCGTCCAAAAGAAAAGTTCAGAAAAAAATAGGAAACTATTTTCAAAAGAAGTGCTTAATTTACTAAGTATTTCCGATTATTTAATAAATACCCATGTAGAAAGAGCAGACGATATTGTTCATGAAAGTATGGAAACTGATACTGCTGACATATAATTTAAGTAGTTTTAATTGTTTGGAGTATATTTTAAACCAATTCGTTTAATAAACATTTGATTTTGATAAAAATATTTAGAGCAGTTATATTTAAGCAATCCAAAAGTCAAAATCATACTTCAAATATGGCTGTTTTTGAAATTTACAACCACATTTTTCATAATTTAGGCAAACAAGACTTACATTTATAAAACAAATACATATTTGGATAGTTTGCCAAAAGTTTTTAATTTTGTCGTCGTAAATCATGAAAATTGCCCTACGTGCGCTGTAGACTAGACGAGACTAGACTGTGATAGAGAGACTCGTACGCGTCCCCACTTCTTAGCGAATTTTCGTACCCCTTGCCCCTTCACGCTGTTATTTATCCTATGTCTCAAATCGACCGGTATATCTAATAGAATCTTTTTTAATTACAATTAACCACTAATTGATCAACAACAGTATGGTGAATGCCAAAGTGATCTGGTCAGCACATCCGGGAAATCCACAGCAGAACAGACTGGATTTTATAAAAAGTCATGCTCGCCAGCTGGTGGAACCCCATTTGAAAACACGCCTTGCCAACCTCCGACTGCCACGCATATTACGTTATTCCATTGCCAGTATCCTAGGACAAGATGTTCCCCACAACCCACCAGAACTTCTTGACGAGCAAGTAAGATGTGGGAAATGCCCAAGAAAAGCAGACAAGAAGATCCGAGCGCAATGTTATCATTGTCACATCCCTGTGTGCAAAGAGTGTAGTGCAACGCTATGCAAAGATTGCCTATCTTGAGCGCTATCAAATAAGGGCAATATGGGCCGAAATGTTATTTGGATTACATTCTGAGTATATTTCAGTTTTCTAAACTAACTTATCATCGGCAAAATTTAGTATTAGAATTTGGGTTAGAGTTTAGAGGTTAAAAATTAGATTACTCCTTTTTTTTGCAAAATAACATATACTTGTAGTAAGCACCTTACTTTTTTGAAATAAAGTATTTGTTTACTTGGATTTTTTTTTGTGTATTAACGAAGTACTAATAATCCATAATAGATGAAAAAATTGTAATATAAGCAAATTTCGAGATGAGACCGAAAAAAAATTGGGGTAGCAGAATCCCCACCTCGCTACTTATGTGACAAGAAAAATACCTCGCTGCTTACGGGTTAATTGTCAATTGAAAATGCAGATCAAGAGAAGTAGGAGTCGTAGGTATAACATGGACGATAAAGTTTTTGCTTTATCATTGATTAAATATAGCCGCAAGGCATATAAACTATTGCGGAGAACATTTGCTCTTCCTTCCCACAGAACCTTGATGGCATTATTGGGACATCTACCAATGCATTGTGGCATTAATGAAAATTTAATCAGGATCTTGGGAGAATCAGTACAAAAAATGGATCCAATTGACAAACATTCTGTTTTGCTATTTGACGAGATGTCTTTGGAGCCATCCCTCTGTTATAGTAAAAAACGAGACTGTATTGATGAATTCAAACATTGTGGGGAATTAAAGGAAAAAGGTTTGCCGACCATGCTATGGTTTTCATGGCAAGAGGAATACGAAAAAAGTGGAACAGTCAGAAATGTGTTAATTCACTTTACAGGGCGCGGATGTCTTCCAGAGAGCGCTAAGAATACCGCGGATTTTCTACTTTTTGTAGACAAACTCTTCGTCAGTGTCAATGGCTCAAATGTAAAAGCAGAACATGGCAAAACATTACGATGTGCTGTTACCAGTTCTTCACCACACATACAATTTTAGCAAGAAGCCATACGATTACTGAAGTCAATCCATTTTGTTAGTGATAATAAATCGTATCATATCCCACCATCCATTAAATACTGGCAAATCACGTTGGAGCGGTTAAAATATTTATGGACAAATTTAAATAGAAAAGGATTTGAATTTTTATGTGTCAGAAATCTAAATCAAGATCCTTTGGAGAACTTTTTTGGCTCTTCTCATCATACGGTTTAGTCCATTCAAAACTACGTAATCGGCTAGGCAATATCAAAGCGGCTAAGTTGGTTTCAATTTCTAAAGAGCTTAATTCCATCAGTAACGACGTGACTGGTGAGATTGATGACTATGAGATTGAAAGAGTGTGAGAAATTTGTTAACGCTTGTAGCTTGTATGCAAAATGTTTTAAGTTTTCCAATATTAGTTATGTTCCTAATTCCTATTATTAATAAATAAATAAATAATATGTACCTATGTTAAAAAGTTTGTATAATTATAATGTAGGTATTTGAGAATTTTTCCTATTTTTATTCATTATATTTATAAAGAAAATGAAACAAAAGCGCTTGTTTTGTGTTTTAAACTGTTTTAAACCTAAGCAAATGTTTAAAACATGTTTAAAACAGTTGATAAAACAAAATGTGTTTAAAACGAAACAACCCTGATCTCATCGGTAGATATCCTCGATGACGAAGAACCGCCATACTACCTTTACGTTATCGCAGATTAGTGATACTGTGGTAATAAACAGTCATGCTTATATAGCAGGTTATATGGCGCGCCGAATGTTGAAGTCGGTTGGGGTTTGCAAAACATGTAGAACTGATTTAGTTTCTACTAAAAATACAGAGCAGCACATTCTAATTGAATGTAAAGCTTATTCTGCTAAAGCTCTTTTTAGGCCTGAGACCGGATTTATATCACTCTTTGGCAAATGTAATAATGTTGTACATTATTTTTTACCAAAAATTTGTAATAAAGACAAAATTAAATTAAGATTAATTAACCCTACACTGCACTGTACGATTTGATAGACACAATTCCAACTGACAGTTAAGACGATTCAGGAACTGATGAAAATCTACTAGACTACGACACTAACGTTGAAGGTATAGGAAATAATGGTCTCATTAATTATTGATAACTCGTTTGTAGAAAATGATGTGGAGGTATCAAAAATTGAGACAAACTCGATACCTAGATCAGGCCGATTATAAGAGACTTTTCAACTAAAATTTGGGCAATCAAAATCCGCAGCCAAGATAAATGAATTTTCACAACAAAGACGAACGAAGAGAACGAGACGAACATCTGAGCATGAAGCAATTCCAGCACAAAGTGACTTAGAGGGTGATGATGACACATTTTGTCAACCAAGTGTGATGATAGGTGATCATCAGTTGCTAGTACCTGAAGAAGACACTAAAGAATCACAGCCGGAGCCTGGAAAATCCAAATCGACATCCTCAACTCGTAACTTGTCATGGCGGAAGAAAAAGCTGGAAAAGGTTCCCCAAACTTTCTGTGGAAACACTGATCTACCTCCAGAAATGCTACAGGTCGAAACACCATATGAGTATTTCAAGTTCTTTCTTGACGATGTGTTGATGGACAGAATTGTATGAGTCGGTAAAATTCAGCGCACAAAAAGATCCGTCTCGACCTTTTCAAATGAGCGTTATCGATTTGAAAAACTATCTAGGTATTTGTCTGATGACTTCAGTAGTGTCTATTTCCGATGTAAGGTTGTACTGGAACGAAACAGTTGGTCCAGATATCATACGAAACACAATAACTGTGAATCAGTTCGAAAAAATACGTTCTAATCTACATTTCAATGATAATGAAACCGCTGCAGCAGGAAATGATAAACTGCATAAATTGAGTCCGGTTGTAGACAAGCTTCTGATAAATTTTCGAAAAGTCCCTTTTGAGGAAGGGCTGTCAGTTGACGAACAAGTATGTGCCACTAAAACCAGACATCACATGAAGCAATACCTTCCTCTCAAACCTCATAAATAGGGGTTCAAGCTCTGTTGCCTCAGTGGTGTGTCTGCATTTTGTTATAATTTTGAAATATATACAGGAACCGAAAATGCTCCCGAAAAGCGTTTCTCAAACGAACCTGATTTAGGAGCCAGTAGTAATATTGTTGTGCGTTTAGTTAGACCTGTACCAAGAAATGTATTTCATAAAGTGTACTTTGACAATTACTACACATCACTTCCGCTGCTGAGCACTTTGGCAAATAATGGAATACATGCGCTTGGTACAGTACGTCGTAATCACATTCCAGGATGTAAAATACCTACCGATTCTGAAGCGAAAAAATTACCGCGAGGGTCAATGGGAGCGTTTGTAACCATGCTGGAGGGGGTCGAATTATCCAACATATATTGGAAGGACAATAAAATGGTGGCACTAGCATCTACTTTTGTTGGTACAGATCCTACTAAACATGTGGAAAGATATGACAGAAAACAAAAAGCAAGAGTTCAGATACCCTGCCCAGCTGTAGTTCAAGTGTATAATAGTCATATGGGAGGGTCGGCCTTTTAGACAGCTTACTTGGTAGATATAAAATTAGGACGCGTTCAAAAAAATGGTATATGCGACTTTTTTACCATTTGGTCGATATTTCTAGTTAATACTTGGTTACTATATCGACGTTGTCACTCCGGAGAAAATACTTTAAAGCTGGCTGAGTTTCGTGTAGAATTAGCAGTAACTTTGTGTAAACTCGGTTGCTCAACAGGTAGCAAAAGAGGAAGACCTTCAGGCATTCAAGTTCTTATTGAGAGCCAAAGAAAGAAGCCTAATGCAGCAGCTATGCCCCAAAAGAAGTTCGCCTTGATAATTTGTGTCATTTTCCCAAGTGGAATCCTACACGCTTAAGATGCAAATTGCCAGAATGCATTGCTCAAACATTCGTTCTTTGTGAAAAGTGTAATTTTTCCCTCTCTTTCAATAAAAATAAGAATTGTTTTTCAACAGTTCATAGGAAATAAGTTTAATATGTAAATTATTTCCTTAAATACAAAAATTGTACTGCCACCGCACAGTGATACACATTTGAATTGAACCTTTTTTTCAAATAATGTTTTTAAGTAGTTTTCCCATATCCCTACCATTATTCTGCATCAAATAAATTTTTTTTGTTAGAAATAAAAAAATCATACAGTGTAGGGTAAAATTAATTGAGAAATATGTACAAAATGATTACAATTGCATTCACCACAATTTATTTTCAATATTTGTAAATATATTTGTTACGTTTTACGTATTAATGTGGGTGAAAAATAATAATAAAATAGTAAAAGATTTGGATACTAGAAGTATAAATGGTGACATTAAGAAACTTGATTTTTCTAGATGCTGTAAATATAAACAGAAAAAATGCAATAGCAAAATTTAAACACTTTTCGTAAAATTTACATTTTTTGCATGGAACTCCACATCGTTACCGAAACTACTCTCATTGCGTAAATCACAGTTTGTCTTATTTTATATTTATACCCATTTTCTGTTGTAATTAATATTATATTGCAATTAAATTGAATGTACTGTTTAAAATACAATAAATATCATTTCTTAAACTATAATATAGTTTTTCTTATTTTATTCTTCCTATTTTTATTGACAACAATGAAATTAAAATTAACCCCCTACATTCGAAATTGGTGCTTTACAGCGCTGCAGGTGACACTAGGTAAACATTAATATTGTTAACGTGTGAAGGAGAGAGTAGCATGTCTATATTAGTATATTTATATTGTTGGTCTATGATTTATAGTTCGTGCTTGAGGTTGTGCCGATGCATGAGCATGCGATTTGGACATATTTGTAAGGACATTTACGTCCAAATCACGTGCTCAAGCATCGACACAAACTATAAGCATTTGCTGTGCTAATTTTTAAGTCCGTAGCGTTTTTGTTTGGAGCAATGTTGTGATTTATTGTACCACAAGTAGATCATTTGTGAAAATATTACATTTAAAGTTAACATTATTGACAATCTAATGTGATCATTTTACATTTTCCTTATTACTGCATCCCTAAAAGCTTCTAATCAAAACTCTTTGCGCCACGCCATGTATACAAATATCCAGACATTGTTTTGTCGGCACACTCAGCATTACTAATATATTGAGATATTTTTGTCTGAAATACTAATTTGATGAGACTACCTTCTTGATAAGATTTTTTCAAAAAAGAAATTTTAAAGAAACTATCTTGATCAAATCAGTTATATGGAATACATATTATGTTTCAATTCTTGAGTAACTCCTTTCAGATTTTTTACCCAAACTCAACTTCTGCGATAAGTTCTCCTAAACTTTCAATTCATGTTTTATCTTCATTTTCAGAAATTCTAATCCACACTTCCAATTCTGTTGACATAAATGACATCATCTTCCCGTTCGACTGGCAATTCTTTTAAAATCATTTTTTTCTTCTTAATTTTCATTTTCTTCTTCATTTTCAAACTCGTGTGTAGTACTGGGAAGAGTGAGTGATTGCATGTCACAGTTTTTTAAATACGATCTCTTCTTTTCCATTTCAGTTACATCTATAACAATTAAATGATTGTGCGTCATGTATGTACACCTTATGCGCAATGTAATAAGTATAATACGTCCAAAATATAACAGCTATTATTGATATTTTTACATAGGCATATAAACATAATTGATCATTTAGTTAGAAATTAACATTGAATATCACGACTTAATTATAAACCACATAATAATAACTGTGTATATATTATCACAGTAAATGTTTTTATGTATTTTTAATGAATACTTACCTAAATAAAAAAAATTGTACATCGAGTATATTCTTCGTTTGCCGCACTTTTCTCTAAAAATTGTAACAACCAACTTTTGTTTGTTTTGGAGGTTAAATAATGTAATGCTATTACACCTTACATTAGATATACTAATCTGCTAAACGAACATAAATTCTTCCATATTCTTTTGAGAATGTCAAGTAAATCGATAATCAACTCAAAACAGAACATTTTTATCAAAACAGTGTTGTACTTGAAAGTTGAAAAATGACAATGCAAGCACCGGACACTAAATACAAATAAGGACTATTTCAGTTTACTTCACGTCGTCTGCAGTAGCACTTGTAAGACGGGAACTTTGATTATACCCTTCTTAGAGCCGTTTTACACGGCAGAGAATTATAACGAAATTTATAGTGATAATTTTGCCGAAAATTTATCGCAAAACTTTCGTTAAAATTATTTGTCGTGTAAAACAGTAAATTTTCATGAGAAATTTACTTTGAAAAATTTCGTCATAAAAATATTGAACTTGTTGAATATTATCGATAATATTTTCAAGAAAGTGCGCGAGATTTAATTTTGGAATAGTAGGTGTCAAACAAAATAGATAACCTCACTTTGTTTCGCATCGTTTTATAGCTAGTATTTAGAATCTATTTTAAACATTCTAAGACATTAAACCAAACGTGATAATCCAAGAAATGCAAAGTAAATTCGAAAGTCTAAAATACTCTGTTTTTTATATAGGTTATGTTCCTTTTGTATACATCAATTATCTGATAATGCGCATGCGCAAGACACTAATTTTCTTAATAATTTTCTTGAAATTTGTGGGCCGTGTAAAACTAGTACAAAAAAACACACTAAAAAAATATTCCTGCACGACCAATAATTTTAACGGAAGTTTTGCTATAAATTTTCGGCAAAATTATGACTATAAATTTCGTTATAATTCTTGGCCGTGTAAAACGGCTCTTATAGATTGACCGTCAATATACATAACTATAATAACTATAAAATTTACAAAGAGATGTCAGCTCCATAAAGTTAGCCCCTCACTATAAGTAATTATAATAAATCTTACTTTTATTCGTTTGTAGGTGTTTGATAGCGAATTTCCAACGTTTGATAGTCAATAGTTCATTAGCGAACAATAAAACAAATTCTTCGGAAAAACCTCTGTGATGTTAGCCCCTCATGTCGTCATTTTGACATCAAATTCAATTTTATTTCAACAGAATCGTTTGTAAGTCGTTTGTAGGTGCCTGACAGTGCCTGATAGCAAATTTCCAAAGCTTGATAGTTGATAGTTTATTAATAAATAATAAAACAAATCTAGTAGGATATTAGGCAGGCAACCAAAATTACATCAGAAAAGCGTCCTATGGGGAACATATGTAATTGTAACTCATCCCGGCCACGTTTGCCATCGAATTTAAATTCCTTTGAGAAAAATCGTTTATACATCGTTTATAGGTGCTTACGTAATATTTATTATAATTGCTTATAGTGAGGGGCTAACTTTATGGAGCTAGAGATGTCGCATAAATAAAAAATTGCTCATTAATATATATTTCAGCTTAGGGTACAACCCATATACCTCATCCGCTATCTATTAACAAGTGCCCATAACTAACAGTAATATTGCAGAAAATGATTTTTATGCATGTTAAGGTGGCGTTTCAGTAAAGTAGGGGGCGCTGTTCGACAATAATTATTAGAAACGTAGTATTCCGAAAAACTAGACATTAAAAATGTATTTTCGCGTTGTTACATTGAAGATATTATCTTTGTTGTAAATCTAAATATCTTTTTTTAAATTAAATATTCTTTGATTGCGAGAAAAATGAGAAAAAAATATAAAATTTTGATAATATTACCTTTAGAATATGTAGAAAAATATACTGATACGATCTGTATTGAAATAATTTCAAAATATGCAGTATTTTTTTCAGGAAGTAAGTTTAGGGGCTGAGTATCAACAACAGCCCCATATCTGTCCAAACAGTTTGCCAGTTTTATATTACATGTCACTAGCATTAGATAACTATTGTATAACTATGTATAGGCAATCAGTTTAACACCAAAATTGACTGCTTTGATATTCAGAAAAACATTAAATTAAATGTTTTATTAAAAAATGTAAATGAAGAAGAACAATTTTAGAGTCGTACATACGACTCGTTTCTTTTTCCGTAACTGTGAAAGATAGTCATCATAGATAACATCATACTTCTTTATAACATCATACTTCTTTATGACAACTTGAACAGTATACAGGATTATTGTTATATATTGCTTTCAAAATAGTGCGCATCACGATTATTGGATTTAGTCAGTTTAGTATCACAAGAACTGCAAAACTTGATTGTATGCACAAATATACTTTTTTATAGAAAGGTCTATTCTTACAAGTGCACATGATTAGTAAATACATATTGATGAATCATTACTTGGCGTGTGGGTGTAGAGAATGAAAGACAAATAAAACCCAAATATCTCTCTTGCCTTTTATTGATAAATAATACAGATAACAATTCATTCCATAATAAAATTTACTGTCCTTTATTATATTTACATTTAGTATTTCACATACATACACTGTGATGGTTATAACAGAAATTTTAATAATAATTATCTACAGTGCTTGATTTCTAAAAATTGAGGTGCACTACAACCTACAGGGTCCGGTTTTTAGCTTCTTAAAACGTTATTTAAACACCTAATACGTAATTTTAAACTCTCACGTCCGTACCTCTATTGATTACCTACCTAGTACATTAAAATTAAGGCAACCATTTTTTTTTTTTGAGTGAGAGGTTTCGGAACGCCGTTCCGGCGCGTTCCTCCTCAAATCGAGCCCTGATTATCTATATAACAATATGTAGTTATATCCATTATAGAATATACTTCATAAGCGTAACTTGTGTGGAGAAAGGTTTCCTGTCCAATCCTAGTAATCTACTACAGCTGCATGTGTGCAGCTTTCACTACATAAGCTGCTGAATCCTCTCAGGCAAAAGACACCCAAGGAAAAATTGCCTTAATTTTGGAACCATTAAGTTTCTACAAAGTTGTTCAACCCTATATATTTCTTCTATAAAAAGTGGTTGGGTTTCATCAATGAAAACCACAAAGTAGTACAGCTTTCTTTTCCTGATATTTAGTTGGCCTTGAATCTATAATATTTTTCAATAAGTGATTATTATTACATGCAATTTGCAACTGTTGAGACGTGATATCGCGATCTTCCAAATGAGTATTTACCTGAAAATAATAATTATGGTTCCTCTTCAAGGACAGTTTACCACTAGAACACTAGTACATACTATTATATACAGAAACAAATATACAAAAATATTCTCCTTTATTCACTAAAATAACTATATACAACGAAAAATAATCCAAAACTAACGAAGACGATGAAAACCAGTATTACTTTATTACATCAAGCTAGTCGCTAGACAATTAGTGCAGAACTAAAAGATTGTAACAAACAAGGCATGCACGCATATATTTTGTAAATAGAATATTAGGGTGTTATTGCCTGAGGCTATTGCATTTATACCGAAAAGATTATATTGAAATATACCTGCTCAATACATTCAGTTCTAAACTACATAATATGCAACCAGTAAAACTCGTTTCAAGAATCCCTGGATACCTTTCTTCTATATAATGTTATATTTTATTTTTCCGAGAAGTTTATATTTATATTATAATATATTTTGTATTACAATCAATATTCTAATCTTCACTTTTCCTTTGTTATTTCAGCCAAAATGTTACGCATGTTTAAGTATTTCATTACTTTTTACTTTTCTAGAGATTCGTAAGCCTTACGCCATCTCATTTTGAATATATTCGATAAAAATGCAACATTTGCTCATCAAGTTCAAGTTATTGAAATAGAGGGCCAAGTACGCCACCTTAAGGTGACGTTACACAGTTGTGCGGGAAGTTTAAATTTTCCTCATTCTTAGAGTACCGTAGATTTCTAAACGTGCAAGAATATCGAAATTATTATAATGTCTATAAAACTATAACTGCATTAGGCAGTTGCTGATTAACAAAAGAAAATTGGAAGACCTGTAATAAAAAAATTAGTAAAAATTACTTGAGGAAGTAAGGCTTTTTTAACGATATCTCTTAATCGTAACCTAGATATATACATGTAGTTCCATAAAAAAGACACAGTAGCTAGAAATATAGTGTAATTAAAAAATGTATGGTATTTTTTTAATAAAAGCTCAATAATATGATGCCGAAGGCAAATGTACATGCATGAAGTTCAGCGATTGTGCAACAGATGACGCTCATTAAATGTCAATAGGTTTGTTCCTTTTAGACGTTTACAACACGACGCATGCAGTGATATTGGAAACTCGCTCTTACCACAATGCAAATGGAATAGGGTATTTTTATGGCGCATGATAGTGCCTTTTACTATATAAAGCAAGAGACCAAATCGAACAAAGATAATAAAATTTTCAATTGCCATAACAAAATTTAAAACCTTATGAGAAATTATGAATTATTTTCCAAATATTTTAAATTTCTAAATATTGCGGTTTACTATTAATCTAAGGCCTATTTACGTATTTTTTTTGAAAAAAAAATTTGTTTTATGTCAAATTGAAATTATTTTTACCAAATTATCGTTTTATACTATACTTGCAATTTAAACAGTTTAACAAATTAGAGGAAACAAAAAAGTATTTTTGTTATTAAATTATATTTTTAATATGTTTCACCAGTATGCAACAGATTACTACAGAAAGTAATAAGTTAATAAGGATACTTAAAAACCTAAGAAGTTAAATAAAAATACCTTAATTTTTACATAAAAGGATAGTTATGGATAAGAAATAACACAGCTTGCTTTTTTATTAATTATTTCTGGAAATATAAAAGTCTGATAAAATGTTTCTAATTTAGGAACGACTTCATTATTGATATAATAATAAATTGAATTGTTTGTTCTACAAACGTTTTATTGATATGTAAACTGGTACAGGTAGGTACTTTTTTAATTTGAATTAATCCATTATTAGCTATATGATCTAGAAAAAGCTAAATATATTAGACCGAAATTTCAAAAAATTTATATATAGGACTGAATATCATGTTTTACTTTTTGCCCGTCGTTCCTGCATTTTCAAAAGTCTAGGGTTTTTATAAAGAATACATTGGCGAAATGATGTATTTCTTGCTCTTCTACCCATTCTGCAAATCCTGAAAAAATTACTCTACACTACTCTATGCATGTACCTAATTCTTATGCTAGCAAAACCGTTAGTAAATCGATAAGCTATCGCAGCATAAAATATTTATATAAGTATATAACACCGTCATATACACAAACCTGGAATTACTACTGTATATACGGTATTTTTATTTACACTAATAACAATAATAGTAAAAAATGATAAAAATGCTAACAAATAAATCTCTTGCGAATTCTTGCAGGACTAGAAAATCCAACTAGCGAACAGTAGAAACACAATTAGGTACCTTATGGATTGATACCACATTGATACTGATGCACAACTACATGAGATGTAGTTGGAGTAAAGAAACTTTCGAGAAAACGAATATGTAATTTTTACCCCAACGTATTCACTGCTCGCTCTACCCTTTCTTAATCCAATACAACTGACAAAGATAAACCGAGAGTCTGATTATTCAGGTAAATCCAAATACAAAGCAAATAAACTTATAGTACGGAATTAAAACAAGGTCATTAAATTAAAACGGAAATTTGTGATGTGCATAGAAATATAGTACTCTCCGAGCCATCTATGTTTCAGTTGCGACATAAAATACAGTTTGAACGATATGATGAAAATTTAGGCGCGGAAACGTCCCCTTAAAAAATCACAATAGAAATACGAGAACGTGTGGCAAAATTATTACACATAACGGACGTTTGCACCATTCAAGCTTAAATCGGAATTTTAGTTGCACGGAGATTTTAACAAAAGATTAAAATGTAAATCAATAATTAAATCTTTTGTTAAGATTTAATTTTAATTACAATTTAAGTTGATTTAACTAGGAATGGTGCAAACGGCCGTAAGTAATGTAAAATATGATTGGATTAATGTATTTTGTGTGCATTTCACAACTGCAAAGCGTTAAATTAAATTCTTTAAAAAAATGTCACCGTCCCTCCAGAGAATTGAACCCCGGCATCTATCGTCCTCTCACAGCGATAGTCGATTTTGATAATTGGTATAGTTAACTTTTAAGTAAAGGTAGTGAAAACGGCTCTAAGACTATCAATTGTAGAAATAGAAAAAAACAATTTATAGTGTAGTACTGGAAAGACGTTATTTACACAGATGAAAGAAACTGATTTGTCTGACGCCACACCATAACATCCCCATCTGATGAAAACGGATTAAACTTACTTTCACCTGAGTAAATAACGTCTTTCCAGTATTCAAAATCCTTGTTACCCTACTCTTGTGCGAATTCGAGACTCTTTAATCTATTTCTTTCATTGATATATGATTTGTTACGAGCTATACGACCGTGAAAATCATTTTTTCGTAATACACGTCTAACATATTCTATTCATACATATCCACCGTTCATCTTGTGGAGTTAGTTTTTTATTTAGTGCTTTTCGAGGCTTTTCTACAATTCAGTTCTCGACTTTATACATCTTAAGGTGGTGTTTGTATAATACTTTCAGACATAGCGGGAGGTGGTTTGTTTATTTCATATTGTTCTTAAAAGCGGAGGCCTTTTTAGTAATAAATTTATTATGTCAATAAAGTTGAAACATATACGGAGGGCAGTACGTATATTTGATGGTGTATATATTACTCTGTTTTTTTATAAAAAAATCGCAAATAGAATTTTCACGTAGAAAAATGAATAAATATAGAAAATATTGACATTTTACTTGTTCTTATGGGTGCACTGCCCTCGGTAATTATAAAGTGAAGCCTGTGACAAAGAAAATTACATTTTGACGTATAGATTTTGTTATCAAAATGAAAAAGGGAAAATAAAAAAGGCGCATTGACATAGTATTGGAATGTTATATGTAACAAAAGTTGCCTAAGAGTTCACTAGTGCAAGCAGTTCAGCACATACACGAAACTTTTTCGGTACATGTACCGATCAAGTTCGATGCTATTCTAGCTATAAAGGTGACATATCTACGTGCAATGGGAACAAACACAATATTTTTAATTTCATAACCTTCCAATTGAAGCGAGTTGTCAAGTTGCTTTGAAATTCAAGCAGCAAAGAAACAGCTTGTACAAATGGATAGAACTGTAAAGTATCGCTCTTATAGTATTCGATCGATTTCAAGTGTGGACGAACGCGATTAGATGTCAATATGAATAGACGAGGCAGTTTCTTTGCGCGTACAATGTCTAGTATTCTTTATTAGAACTACCATAATTATTCATCAACAGATATGATTTATGTATGATTATTTTACACATACAAATATAAACCAATCAGATTCGCGTATTACTGAACAACTCGAAATTACAGCGGTAATTTATCGATAATTTTCATAGTAGAATAATTAGGCGTTATGGAAATGCGGTTAATAAGGATAGACATTTCTGAAGTTCTGTCAAAAAACTTGTAATGTATATGAATTAATAAATAAAAAAGTTTAGATAAATTTCAATTTGTATTACGTAAAATAATCTAATCAAATACCATACGAGCTTTGAATTAAAATCGATAATTTCACTCATACTTCCTGCATAACGACTTCGACTCGTGTCAATTTGACAATTAAATCAAACCTACGAGCTGTCGTGCATAGAATAACTTAGATAGAATGGCAAGTACTGTAGTGGGGATGAACGACTATTGCAGCGCCTCTTGCAGTCATACCGGTACTATTTTAGTCACAATTTAGCGCGCGGGTTATTTAAAATTTTATTTCTATATTTTATCAAATGATTGCATTGCAGACAAAAATTCAAATTTAACTGACATTGTGATTTGAGACAAATAAGTAGTATGCATATAATAGAATGTTTGACATACGTAATGATTTGATGAAATGGCTGTTTCGTATGGATAATGTCAAATATAAGAATTAGAAGTTCTAAATGCTATCTACTATTACTAATTAATATATTACTTTAATTAAAACAAAAATAAGTTTTATTTCATGTTATGTCATTATAAGAAATACAATATTTAAACTGCTTAGAGGAATTCACATAACTGATTAAACTATAGAGAATACCAAGCAAATTCGCAGATGGTATAGACCTTAAAACCAATTGGGAACCATTTAAACATTCCTTTTTAAAATGTGCAGAGGAAGGAAATATTAGTGTTTGATTATCACAATTAAACATCAATTCGTTACAATCATACCTTCAATAACTTTTCTTTCTTCACTGGAAATCGCCGTCTATCATTCATATATACACACACTTTATTCATTAAAATATACAATATACCTAAAGCAATATTTTCAAATTACCTACATAGCTACTTACATAGGCGAAACGATACCTATATAACCAGGATCAGAACACTTATTTTTATAAGAGAGTTAAATTTCTCGGTTCGCTTCTACCTAAAAACCCATTTTTTGTGTATAATGTTAAAATTATATTATAATACAAAAATGACAGAAGACAATAGAGAACATGTGACAGGATGGTGACAGCGAAAAAATCATCAAAAAAGGTAAATTTACGCACTGAGTGAGAGAGATAACATTCGTTTAGTACCGGTATGACTGAGAGATGGCGCTGTTGTTCTCGTTCAAAGCCTGTTTAGCTATACTCCATTCAACTTAAGAGTGCAGTAGTTGGCGCCACAATCGGCGTTGGTTTTACACTAGAGAATTTAAATATACCTCTCAATTCAAAATCGACATTGACGTAGGTTAACCTTCAAATGCGGTAAATATACGAATAAATTACAACGTATGTATGTTTTAGCTAATAATGTCTATATAACATTATGAATCAATACATTTCTATTTTATTAAGTTTTGTTAAACTTTTTTACAGCTTCTCACAGGCAATTAATAATAAGATTGATTTTTAAAACGTAAAATTTATATGTTTGTAAAATATATTATTCAGACTATGTATAGAAATTGTATATATGATGTATGACTATGTTATATTTATTAATATTTAAGTATAGAAACACAATAATTGTATAGGCAATGTATTTTTCAAGTTTATTGTACATAAGAAGAAATATTTTTAAATATTTATATGATATAATACGCAAAAATCCAAATCATACATCGTATTTTCTTCTGTGATAGAATGTTTGATGCAATTAGTCCAGACTTCAGCAGTGACATGATTAACTCCATCCAATAATAAAGTTTTTACTTCCGCTAACTTAAAAGTTCTATTATTAGCAACATGATGCTTCACTTGAGCTCATATTAATTAATATGGGGGTAATCGTAATATTGTGCTAACACTTTCTGCTACTATTTTGTCAAGAATGTACGTAATAGGATTGTCGGTAAGATATTTTTTAGTAAGTTCCAGTAATTTAACTTTTAATAAAGAATGGTCAAAAATTCCTTTTAAATTAAGCCATTCAACTAATGCTTCCTTTTTCCAAGGTGTCTCCGTAAAACAATATCTTGTCGCTCCATTAGCACACTTTCTCGGTTGCGTTTCACCCACATAAGCCCTAATTTTTTGAGAATTTTCCATAATGTTGTTCGCTTAAAGTCTGGCAAATTCTCATCCGCATTAACAACCTACAAACATTAATTAGATCATGCTAACGTTAATTCAAATATATTTACGCTCAATATTTTTGTACACGTAGCTAACTCATTTTTCAAGAAAAAGGAATGCACTTGTCTTCGGATTGCTGACCGCTGGCCTTCATCCAAATTATCATAGGTTGTATGACATATAGATTTCTTTGAAGGTGAATGAGACACCTGCGGTATCTATATCCTTCACAATATTCTATACTGTTCTCTTTCTAAGTCCAAGTTGTTTCGCAGTCAATGTAATAGAAGCTGACTTTGAATTGTTTTGCTTCTGTTGCAAATATAAATTATATGCCATTTGCCTCTGCCTACTAATTATATGTTTTCCTGAAGGATTTTTTGAGGATCCTTCAAGTGTAATAGTAATAATATTACATGAATACAGATAATAATAGATACCTTGAATTTGCAAGTAATACTTAAAAGAACTTTGCTTTTAATGTAAGGTACTTGCAAAATTTGAAAATACAAAGAAAAACGTAAGGAAATAACACAATACAGCAAATATATACGAACAAAACAGAATAAACAAATTTGACGTATCGCTTTTAACCTCAAATTTCATACGTATAAGAACAGTATTTTACATAGTGTGTACGTGCCTCGCTAATTGACCAATCACAAGCCGCGAAATAAGGTCCTATCTTTTCTAACGCTGCACTCTTAAAGTGAATGATGTATAGTTGCCACACCATGCTGTCGTGATTTAAATGCTTGTCAAATTGACACTCGTCTTCGTCGCTATGCAACAAGCATTCGTGAAATTATCATATATAATACAACGAGTGGTTTTGTGATTATCGATAATCGCCGGCTTGACACGAGATATGTTGCCAAACATTAATTCCACGAGTCCGAAGGACGAGTGGAATTATTTGACAACATATCGAGAGATAATCACAAAACCAAGAGTTGTATTCTTTAGATTATACAACGAATAAAGCAACTTCAAATTAGGTACGACATTTTGAGGTTAATTTCTAACGGCTACTAATACATATAGGAAATGTCATCACTGACAAGCATTCTGAGCTGCCTAATAACAATGCATAATAAAGCAAAAAACAGGAATTAATAATACATATATGTGATCGAACTTTACAACATTCCATAAATTGTGATCATATGTAGTTTTCAGATTGCATTGCATTAAGAGGCTTAAAAATAACATAGTTTCGCCGTCTTCCGACATTTTCAATCAAATTATGACAGGTAGGAAATGTAACTGACAAGCAATTTGCAATGAACAATCAACGATTAAAACCGGTTGCTATGGTAAATCAACAAAGGTGATTATCGCTTATTAATGAAAAAGCACGGTGCTTGATTATCACTTATTAGTCCAGTAGAGGTATTGGGAATTATTACATTATGAGTTGTATAATCGATAAATTCAGAAATTCAAAGCTCTTATGGTATTACTACAGAAAATATTTTCAGAAATTGTTATGATGCAATCTTTCTAACATGCAACAGTACGTAGTCGGCGCCAGTGAAATTTGAACGACTTTTCATTACTACGGAAAGTAATGCTTTATTCCTTTATTGCCATATCTCGTATAATTAATAGATATTATGAATATTAAATCGCTTCACATGCTGCCCATGAAAATTATTTTTACGGTACGGTCACCTACGATGGTGAATCAACATACAGGATTATTGTAACAAGGTCAAGTAAAGATCATCTCTCTTCAGAAAACCAACAAATACATTGGAATTATATAAAATCTATTTTAGATCCTAAATCTACTTAAATTTGCATTCATGCGACATCTGTATTTACATGGCGACAGTAAAATTTTATTTCATTATTTTCATGTTAAACAAGGGGAGCGCTACAAAGCAAACGTGACCTTAAGGTGACGTTACACAGTTGTGCGGGAAGTTTAAATTTTCCTCATTCTTAGAGTACCGTAGATTTCTAAACGTGCAAGAATATCGAAATTATTATAATTTCTATAAAACTATAACTGCATTAGGCAGTTGCTGATTAACAAAAGAAAATTGGAAGACCTGTAATAAAAAAATTAGTAAAAATTACTTGACGAAGTAAGGCTTTTTTAACGATATCTCTTAATCATAACCTAGATATATGCATGTAGTTGCATAAAAAAGACACAGTAGCTAGAAATATAGTGTAATTAAAAAATGTATGGTATTTTTTTAGTAAAAGCTCAATAATTTGATGCCGAAGGCAAATGTACATGCATGAAGTTCAGCGATTGTGCAACAGATGTCGCTCATTAAATGTCAATAGGTTTGTTCCTTTTAGACGTTTACAACACGACGCATGCAGTGATATTCGAAACTCGCTCTTACGACAATGCAAATGGAATAGGGTATTTTTATGGCGCATGATAGTGCCTTTTACTATATAAAGCAGGAGACCAAATCGAACAAAGCTAATAAAATCTTCAATTGCCATAACAAAATTTAAAACCTTATGAGAAATTATTAATTATTTTCTAAATATTTTAAATTTCTTATTGAGGTTTACTATTAATCTAAGGCCTATTTACGTATTTTTTTTGAAAAAAATTTTGTTTTATGTCAAATCTTTTAATTCCCTTTTATTGTGGAATAAATTGGTATTTAATTATTTGTTGTTTTATTGACCTCTAAGTGGAAATAAATCAGGAATTAAAAGATAAGTACATAAAGGTCAAAAAATACATATATCAATTTTATGTCAAATTGAAATTATTTTTACCAAATTATCGTTTTATACTATACTTGCAATTTAAACAGTTTAACAAATTAGAGGAAACCAAAAAGTATTTTTGTTATTAAATTATATTTTTAATATGTTTCACCAGTATGCAACAGATTACTACAGAAAGTAATAAGTTAATAAGGATACTTAAAAACCTAAGAAGTTAAATAAAAATACCTTAATTTTTACATAAAAGGCTAGTTATGGGTAAGAAATAACACAACTTGCTTTTTTATTAATTATTTCTGGAAATATAAAAGTCTGATAAAATGTTTCTAATTTAGGAACTATTTCATTATTGATATAATAATAAATTGAATTGTTTGTTCTACAAACGTTTTATTGATATGTAAACTGGTACAGGTAGGTACCTACTTTTTTAATTTGAATTAATCCATTATTAGCTATATGATCTAGAAAAAGTTAAATATATTAGACCGAAATTTCAAAAAATTTATATATAGGACTGAATATCATGTTTTCCTTTTTGCCCGTCGTTCCTGCATTTTCAAAAGTCTAGGGTTTTTATAAAGAATACATTGGCGAAATGATGTATTTCTTGCTCTTCTATCCATTCTGCAAATCCTGAAAAAATTACGCTACACTACTCTATGCATGTACCTAATTCTTATGCTAGCAAAACCTTTAGTAAATTGATAAGCTATCGCAGCATAAAATATTTATATAAGTATATAACACCGCTATATACACAAACCTGGAATTACTACTGTATATACGGTATTTTTATTTACACTAATAACAATAATAGTAAAAAATGATAAAAATGCTAACAAATAAATTTCTTGCGAATTCTTGCAGGACTAGAAAAACCAACTAGCGAACAGTAGAAACACAATTTGGTACAATACGGATTGATACCACATTGATACTGATGCACAGCTACATGGAGTAAGGAAACTTTCCAGAAAACGAATATGTAATTTTTACCCCAATGTATTCATTGCTTGCTCTACCCTTTCCTAATCCAATACAACTGACAAAGATAAACCGAGAGTCTGATTATTCTGGTAAATCCAAATACAAAGCAAATAAACTTATAGTACGAAATTAAATCAAGGTCATTAAATTGAAACGGAAATTTGTGATGTGTATAGAAATATAGTACTCTCCCAGCCATCTATGTTTCAGTTGCGACATAAAATACAGTTTGAACGATATGATGAAAATTTAGGCGCGGAAACGTCCCCTTAAGTATCTATTTATATGTGATTTGTGGTGTCGCTATTGATTATACTTATACCGAAGAGTAGAGTTACAAAGAGGGTGCACTAGAGCTATTATGAATGAATGCGTAAAATAATTCTTATGGCCTCGATAGAGCGATCTGATTGGGAACACCGAAAGTTGAACACCAAATTTTGATTGGCTAGTATTATTAATGAAAATTTTGCAGAGTTAGTTTAGCCAACACGCGATTTGCAAAGTCACTAAACCGAGAAACTTGGGAAATATTAGAATTTAATGCAATTAAAACTTTAAAATATGTGAAAGTATTGACATAGTGAATGTTAGAAGTAAAAAAAAAGAAATACTTTGTTGTTTCTACGTAAAACGTAACAAACGTAGTAAATTATGAACTACCAACTTAGAAAAAATGCAACCAAGACGATGATTTTAAACTTACTCCAATTTTAAATATATTCGATATGTGCGTCGGTCGTTTAAAATCATATATATGCATATAAATGTCACTTTATAAAATCTTACACAGCTAAAATAAACCAAAAAACCGCGTAAAACTTTGATAAATTCGTATGTTCAATCGAAGTATTGACAGCATCGGTTCATTGAACTGTTGTCAAAATTTATAGTATTTCTCAAGGTTATAAGATTGTTTTGGCGCCAATAGCTAAGTGCACTCTCTTGTTACTCTTTGCTTATACTGCGACGGTAGTATAAATCTACAGTGTTGCCAAATGGATGTTAGTTTCATGTGGTTCCCGAAGACGCATAAAGCATGATACGACATTTTACCATAAGAATTTCGTGTCAAATTCGAACAAACTGTGTCGCTACGTGTAGTTTTTGCGATAATTTATATACACCTTGTATAGGTAATGGGGCCGTTCCGTAGGTAATAGCAAAAATTATAATGTTTGTGGAATTGCAATAAAAAATAAATAAGACCGATTATTTGTAAATCGCGACAACCTTAACACCTGAATTTCTACAGCTTAAGAAAAATACTAAAACTCTGCGTCCTGGAAACTTTATGTTCAAATATGGTATTAAGTGAACAATATAGAATCTTCTGGCTAAAGTTTGTCTTTAGTAGAATTTCCTTCAAGCTTTCCGATCAAAGTGTTAAAATCAGGGAAATACCAAATTAATTTCATTTCTAAATAACATATACAACACTACGCAATCAACAATCAAATTGTTTGTGGTAAACAAAAAACAAAGGTATATTGTGTCACAAGAGCGGAGAGTATCTTTATCATGTGTGACACATAATTGCTTTTTGTTTACCATTAATGCGAAGTAAATCCTGAAAATACCTAGCCGAATAGATACATTCGAGATCTATTATTTATAATTTTTTCTAAAATTCAAAGGGAAGAGAACTGTACACATACATTTATATAACTGCATGATCCCCAGTTTTAAATACAAAAACAATTATTCTTGTTTAACATAATATATAATTCCATAAAGATTTTTGTATGGAGGTTATCCCCAAGTATTATTTTTAAAGAAAGCTTCATCTCAATACACAAAGACATCAAGCGACAAATTTGATTATTAAAGATAGTAATTCTCAGCACCATTTTAAAATAATAGCATTTCTATATAATATGAAAATGCTACGCAAGCATTCTTTTGTGCGTAAACAGAAATAAGCGACTATTTAGGTACCCGAGATTTTAAACGATGACGACGTATCGTCGATTCCCAATATCCGCATGCTGTTTTTCTAATACAATATTATTCCGCCTTTAAGCAAGCTCCTCCAGGAGACCACTATCTCTTTGCAGATACCTACACGATATGTTTAATTTTAATAATAATAAATAATAACACACGTTTTCCATCGGAGAAGCTCTATAATGTCTCTTCGATCGTTATGATAATCAAATGTATTACGAATCAACGGTATTACATAGTATTTGAAATTATAATAATGAGACTACAGCCAAGATTATATTACATATACCATATGTATTATTGACCCAGTGTGATAGTGGTTGTCATTTTAATATATACGAGTCCGAAAACCACTTTTTCTACTTTTATTAGCCAAGAACGTATCTAGTTTTCAAGTTTACCTTCAATTATGTGCAGTTACACGATATATTTTACAATACTTTGGTGTTCTATCGAGATAACGATGTTTTGATTCATTATAAATGACGACAATTACATAGTATATTGCATTTAAAATAATAAAATCCAATATAGCAAAAGTATAAATTCAGATATTACGTGAATGTTAAACGCCAAAAATCGTGAACTACGCATCACTATGTGTGAAAAAGTATAGATCACCCACAATACAGCACCGCAAACTGGGTAACTGCACACAATATCCTCGATCCGCATTTAATTTGAATCAGGCTGTACATAAAAGTGGTTAGCATTGGAGTACCGCATTTCTACTCATAGATAGTAGATGTCTCTAGTTGTCTCCAGTTCCAGTAGACGCAAGTAGACGTTTTCGAAAACTGCACGGTAGAAATTTACCGGTTACCAGCTGGTTTGATACTATAGAATTATTCTTTTAACCGTAGTAAATTAATTTAGAAAACGTTTATTTCCAACTTCGTCTCAACATTACCAACTTGGCAAGTGGTTGAGAATAAATGAATTTACCACAATTAAGCGAATAAATTCGTCATAAAATCAGCTGATTACCGGTAAATATTTACCGGTACAATTTTCGAATATGTCGGTCCGGATTGGTACATGTTTGGTAAGTATAACCTCAAATAAACAGTAATAGCAGTAATGTAGCTAATTTTGCAGATATTAATTGAATTAAACATAAACTATATTAATATTCAGCCAATATGCTTTCGAAATTGGCAAATAAAGCAAAATTAAGTAACATATATATTAAATAAACAAATAGTAACAAAGAATATAAATCTTGATCGTGGAAGTTTAGAACGAACCCGGGGCATTTTGTTTTGAAGTACGTATCTCCTTTAGAAGAAATAGGTATGTAACAGAAACATAATGAAATTGTATTTGGATTTTAGGAAATGAAGTAGGGAAATGCTGAACTAATACTCTATCTTATTTCTCTCTCACATCATCGTGGGACCTCATAATCTTTCCTAGAACCTGGGGACTTATGTTTTACAGCTCATTATACTGTAGCTCAGTATTATGTATATTAGGAACTCAAGAAGTATATTAAATATGTTGCTGGCAATTTTGGTAGGTACTAAGAGATACAAATAAACTGGCATATTTGTTGGTGTTGTCGAGTAATGCTCTTGATTATTATAATTGGAAATTGCAACAATACACAATGGGCTAATACTTTAGGAACATACGAAGTAGTAGTGGTTATATAACTGACCTAAAACATCTTTCCCGATAATATATGTAAACTAGGAGAAGACACTTGTGCAAGTGAGAAGAGCTATGGATCCTTTTAACAGGTATTATTTTCTTCAGCTAAAACATGTACTGACTTATTGTTTACCGTGCATTCAATTAATGTATTATGTATTTAATGTATATTTTGAATAACATTGCGCACAACATAATACGTTTGATAAAAAGTGTTTGTAAGTTGAATTTGTAATGTCTCATATGACCTCATCATTATTATTGTCGATATACAGGGTTATTCACAGAACTGGTTTGATAGAATTTTTCAATGTTCCTGAAATTCTGAAAACTTACGGATAGCGTCATCTGGTCTCATTAGCCTTCAAAATTATGTCTATTAATGCAGGGCCGCCCAAAATTAACGTACACTAACTAAATTCACATCGATGAGAGTTACTTAAAAAATGGAACCCCTATATGGGGTATGTCATGTAAGGCGGCTATTAGAAGTTTTGTGGGATCCATAAACAGTGTAAACTCGACATTTGTGATTGAGTACTTACTTTATAAGGTATATTATTCTAAAATATTTTCAAGTAGAACTGACTTCCGGTTACAGCGAAAGTAGATACAAGTTTCTTATTTTAAATGGAACTGTATATTTTTTTCGATTCATTCAATTCTACAAATTTTTTCATTTGCATAACTTAAATTAAATTTGCTATTTAAGAAGTCGGAAAAGAATAAGGTGCCATATTTTCAGGGATCAAACTATAAGGACATAAGTGCCGATTAGCATTATATTTTGGATATACTTTTATACAGGGTGTTTCAAAATTTATTCCTAATATGGATATCTTCAAACATACGGAACTCCTTTTTTCTTAATAGAACATGGTATTTTTTATTACTGGATTGAATGAAACTTTAAATTCTGCGTCAATAAATAGTAATGTATAATATGTAGTAACCAGGCTTTCACGGCCGCTGTTGATGGCTGCTCTTCGGTTCTCGGGTTCTCTGCCTTGTAGAAAAGTTGTGGTACTTAACGTTTCGATCATCTTGTCGTGATCTTCTTCAGAAGTGAAGTCACTTCACTTCTGAAGAAGATCACCACAACCGAAGAGCAGCCATCAACAGCGGCCGTGAAAGCCTGAAAACTACATTAACACACCTCTACGGGGAGGAAACGTTTACGCTTACGAAGAGACTGGAAGATCTACGACTAAAGAAGTCAAAATCGCTGAGCCAACTGGCATTTCTCAGCAGATGCAGAGACCAGAAGACGACACCACCATTCCTGAAAATCAAACACCACATCGAGACGCCAGAAGAATACTTCAAAGAGCAAGCGCTGCCTTACTTAGGGAGAGGATACACTACACCCGAACCCAACTTAATACGGTGGGGAATAGTTTATACGAACTACACTTGCACCTGAGCAACACGCTGAACAACGACATATGGACTAGCATTGACTGCCTAACTACAGACAAGGCCAGATATCAAGCGGAAGCAGCCACCAAGAAACAGAAGGCAAAATTCACGCAACTTCACCAGAAAATCAGACCATCAAGCTCAACCTTGGATCAAGACCGAGTAGTAATAAATCTATCTTCAAAACCACTTCAAGGGCCAGAGAAACAAGTTCTAGCAAAAGGATTAAACTTTGCCATCTATGTATAATATGTTTATTTTTCCTAGTTTTCGAAATATTCACAATTATTATTTGTTTTAGTTGCATAAGAACCGCTAAGAAGTTTTGAATTCGCATAGTGTGCCAGGGAAATGATAAATTCTTGTCATAGTTGTCGAGCAGTTGTCGCTTAACCCTTTAATCGGCAAAATAGAAATAGGAGGTTAACTATTCTTGAAATTTTGGTTTCGAGGTAACTTTGATATGTGAAACATGCATGGTAAGTCCATTTGCCGATATCTTTATTGGTTTAGCCACAAGGTGAGAAAGAAGAATGCCAGCCATATGGCCGGTATCGGCCGGTCGCTCTAGGGGTAAAAAATTAAGCTACTGCATTTTTCTATTTTTATAAGAATATACGTTTTTATTGATATAAACAAAAAAGGAAACAGGTAAATACTAATAAACTAACATTAATGACGGAGGTGGTAGTCTTTCCAACAATTCTTGGTACCGGAATAACAAGTGTAATTGACATTTCGGGTAGAAAGTGTGTGTCTCCGATTTCTTGCAGTACTTGCAGGACTTTTTACGACCTGAAATCCATTCAGGAACATGATCTATTCCATCGTACCATACGTCATGAACAGAAGAATGTCCTGGGGCACCATCTAGTTGGAACCAACACTCACTAAACTCAAGTAGAGGTAGGTCGTCTAAAAATGGTATTACTACCTCGTCCAAAATATTAAGATATCTATTTGTATTCAAGTTTTCTTCGTAAATATGGAAGCATAATTGATTGTATTTTATCATCACAAATACGTTAACAGCAAACGAACGTTGAAAGTTTGCTTCACGGACAAAATGTGGATTCTCTTTCGCCCAATAATGCAAATTTTTTCGATTTATCACTCCTTCTCGGCTAAATTTCTATTCGTCGGTCCAAATTATTTTTCTCAAAAAACTTTCGTCTTGCATTTTTGTTAACATAAACTCACAAAACTCTACTCTTCTGTCGGTATCTCCAGGGTGTAATGCTTTAACTAATTTGAATGAATAAGGATGCATCTTGTGTTTCTTGAGAATGCGTTGAATAGACCCTTTAGATAGCCCTAGAACAATTGATGCTGCTGCAATTGAGCTGTTAGGATAAGCATTGAAATAACTTAGTACATTTATTTCACTTGCGTCCTCGTTTGTGACAGGTTTTAAGCGATTTCTTTTACTACTTTTTATTCGTCCATGGCGCAGAAAGTTGGATGTAATCATTTTAAATTTCTTCGAACTTATCGATGGCAAGTGTGGATGTTTCATTAAATGTTCGGCAAGTTCTTTCGATAATCCTTTCACATTCGTCGTGGATATAAAATAGGTTTAAAATATCTTTGTTTGTATAATTTTCGTTATCATTGTCCATGATGACAGTAATTCGCACACTAAATGACAGCGGCTTCACAACTATGTATGTCATTTCCCTGGCACACTATGCGAATTCGAAATTTCTTAGCGGTTCTTATGCAACTAAAACAAATAATCGTGAATATTTCGAAAACTAGGAAAAATAGACATATTATACATTAATATTTATTGACGCAGAATTTGAAGTTTCATTCAATCCAGTAATAAAAAATACCAAGTTCTATTAAAAAAAAAGGAGTTCCGTATGTTTGAAGATATCCATATTAGCAATTAATTTTGAAACATCCTGTATAAAAGTAGATCCAAAATATAATGCTAATCGGCACTTATGTCCTTGTAGTTTGATCCCTGAAAATATGGCACCTTATTCTTTTCTGACTTCTGAAATAGCAAATTTTATTTTAAGTTATGCAAATGCAAAAATTTTAACAAAAATGCAATTATCTCAAAAACAGTTGAATTTAGAGTTAGGGAACTATAATGCAAATTGTTTCATAATTACATGTAGAATTGAATGAATCGAAAAAAATATACAGTTCCATTTAAAATAAGAAACTTGTATTTACTTTCGCTGTAACCGGAAGTCAGTTCTACTTCAAAATATTTTAGAATAATACTCCTTATAAAGTAAGTACTCAATCCCAAATGTCGAGTTTACACTGTTTATGGATCCCGTAAAACTTCTAATAGCCGCCTTACGTGATATACCCTGTATACAGGCTGTTACAAATTCGAGGGTCACCATTGGGATTTCTAAAACGGTAGAGATGGGTTTTTTGGTGTTAAACAATAATCTGTTTAAAAAAAGCTTCTATGATTTGTAGTTTTTGAAATATTTCCGAAAAACCGGAAAACACTTTTCTCTTTTCTTCTTTTCTGAAGTTATTATTGAAGGGATCAAAACAAGATTACTACATTCTACACGCACTTTTTTAATCTCTTTACGAAGGTGTTATTAGATTTTGCTTAAAGTGTTTCGTCTCACTTTGACTACCGTCAACTTCATTTTTTCTTATGGCCGCCATATTATATCTTGGCATCATTAATAAGATCAATTTTTTCTGATATTTTTTCATATATCACGCATCTTCATTAAATAAAGTTAAATGGCTGTAAATGCAGAAAATGTTAAAAATAACAGTGCAAAGAAAAATATGGTGTGCTGTGACGACAAAAATTATACGTTTTGACATATCTCCGCATAGTTTAGTATGTTTACTGTTTAATCGTACTGAAAATCGTTTTACTTATTGCAATGGATTTTTCCGAAGAAGAAAAACGTGACATATTATTATGCTAATTACAACAATTCAGTAATAGCGAGCGCAATTTACTTTCAACGACATCCAGAAAGACAACCACATAGAACATTCTTTAATAAATTAGATAGAAACATTAGAGGTAATTAATTAAAAAAAAAATTAATTTGTAAATACATAATATTCTCTTAATTGTTACTTTATTAATAAAAACGTATAGTTTAAATAAAAGTCCAGTCAAGCTGTTTTATCAGTTTCAATTTTCTTTTATAATTTCTTCTTTTAGATTAACAATAACCCCCCCAATTCTACCCGACAAGTTGCAAACACTATCGATGCCGCGCATCATGTTAAAATTTGGAGACTCTTGAGAAAGAACAATTACAAATGCTACAAAATACACATTTCGCACGCTTTACTTTCCGGGGATACCGAAAGACGTTTAGAATGGTGTCAGTGGCTTAGCAACAGAGACGGCAATTTTTTAAATAACATTATTTGGACGGATGAATGTGAATTTACGAATTGTGGATTATTTAATCGAAATAATGAGCACATCTGGTCGCTTGAAAATCCAAGAGTCAATAGACCAGTTCGAAATCAAGTTAGATTTGGCTTAAATTTTTAGGCCGGCATTTTGGGAGAAGAAGTTAATGGCCCATTTATTTATGAGGAAAATCTAAACTCAGAACAATACCTAAATTTTCTTAGAACTACATTTGCCGAATATTTGGACAATATAAATTTAAGGAGACTTCCAGAATTATGGTTTCAAGATGATGGTACACCAGCGCACAATGCAGGGGTGGTTTGTGATCATTTAAACGAACAATTTCCAAATCAGTGGGAATAGTGGAGTAGTACGTTGGCCTGCAAGGTCATCGGATCTCTCGCCAGTAGATTTTTTTTTGTGGGGTATTTTGAAAAATTAAGTTTATGCTGAACGTGTTAATGACATTGCCGAGCTACGCAATAAAATTTTGGTTTCATTTAATTCGTTACGAAGAAGAGATGTTCAACGTGCTGTTAATAACGTTCGACGAAGAATAAATTTATGTATAGCAAAAGAACGGAGGATATTTCGAATATATACTCTAAAAATTTTGTTGTTTTTGTGAACTATTAAATTTGTAGACTGTAATAATGATTAATATGTCTATTAAGTAGAGGTACTTTCAGAACTGTCGAGTACACAGTTATTTTTTTAGTTTACTTCGTTCGTGTTAAGTCGCGTTTGATATAAATGCAATGTGACGAGTATTGTAAAATATAACTTATTCAGAATTTCGAAGAAACAGACTACAGTATCAACATGGTAATACATACTTTTTTTTTCTTTTTGTGAATGTTATAATACTTAATTTTTCAGCAATTAGCTGGATATTAAAAGGTGTTAATATGACTGTTGCTTTCTGAATATTGTTATAAGTCAATTTGTATTAAAATTCTGAAATTCTTACTTCCTTCGAATTTTACTAAAACATTCATAAAGAACAACGTTTCTACCTAATTTACCAGACAATGTTCTATTTGGTTGACGTCTTTATGGATACTATTGGAAGTAAATTTTAATATAACGTTGTAACCATGTTACGTTGTTGTGCGTTGTTTTCTTCATTTTAATACGTTTAAGACGAATTGCATTGGAGTTAAACAGTAAACAAACTAAACTATGCGGAGATATGTCAAAACGTTGTTTTTGTCGTCACAGCACACCATGTTTTTCTTAGCACTGTTATTTTTAACATTTTCTACATTTATAGCCATTTAATTTTCATTAATGAGGGTGCGTGTTACATGAAAAAATATCAGACAAAATTGATCTATTTAATGATGCCAAAATTTAATACGGCGGCCATAAGAAAGTATGAAGTTCACGGTGGTCAAAACGAGACGAAACGCTTTAAACAAAATCTAATAACACCTTCGTAAAGAGCTCAAAAACGTGCCTTTAGAACGCATTAATTTTGTGTTGGTCCCTGCAATAATAACTTCAGAACAGAAGAAAAAAGTAAAGTTTTTCGGTTTTTCGGAAATTTTTAAAAAGTACAAATCAGAAAATTTTTAAAACGGATTATTGTTCAGCAGCAAAAAACGCAACTTAGCCCCAATTTAACCGACTTTGTATATCTTACCGTTTTCGAGATCCCAATGGTGACCCGCGAATTTGTAACAGCCTGTATAATTGCATTTTTGATTACTCTTGATAATTCTGTATCATTCATTGTTAGATACAGGATGATTGGTGAGAATGGTCTATTAAAAGTATTACACAAATAGAACGAAATTTTAAAACAAAATTTTGCAGTTGAATATGGTTGAACATGAATTATCACACGAAAAAATGTTTGAATAAATATCCGGTTAACCGGAAGTGTACATCAACTTCTATTAAATTACAAATTCCAGCTTCTATGACAAATTTTACACACATTGCATCTATTGCACCCTATACCTACATACGAGGTTCTGAATTATTTATAATTAAAGAAAAAAGTGACAGATTCAGATCTTACCTTATAGTGATATTGTCACGAACCTATTTAATTAAGGTAGAATATGTAGATACTTACCGTGACTCGGGAGTAGCTCTATCTCAATGTAGCGAGAGGTTGTTCTACTTAAACTCTTCTTACTTAGAACTTGTTTATTTTACTTTATACTTTATACTACTGTCGACCTACCACTAGCCCTCTAACTTTACTACTGCTCGATCATCGGTCTCCTCATCCGTAATCCTCTGTCAGCAATAATCGGTAATAGCCGTTTCGCAAATCTGCTGATGAGGTTCCGGTGAATTGAGCGAAGATCTTTTATTTTACTGTGTAACGGAACTTTTTGTGGCATTACCCTCCTCTTCCAAAAAATATGCTGGAGCATGTTTGCATTAAAATTTCTGCTATGCTGCCCTCCTTAGTTAGAACGTCCTAACTGACAAATATGATTAGTGGAGATAATTGAGTTTTTGTGAAATCGCTAACGCAGTCTACAATTTTCAAAATTTTATTTTACAATTTTGCAAGAGCGTTGAAGATCTGCTGTAAGTTCTTTTTCAACTTTAAGAAATAGCTGAGCAATTAATATAGGTTTCGTATTACAAAAAAACTGCAGATAGGACATTTTTATTTAGCAACAAGTAAAAAAATATAAAATGTTTACTTAATTAGATAATTATTTGTAAATACACTTATCTACTATGAGAATAAAAATAAACAGATACCATAAAGTTACACTACATAAACAATAATAAAAAAGCTAGTTAACCTCCTGATCATCAAGGGTGTCATTATTGCCACTAGACTCTTGTAGCTCCTCCCAAAACTGGATTCTGTTAATGGGCAAAATAGGGCGCAATTTAGCAATGAGATTTTCCTTTCTTTCCCTTGCTATGCCTTTGCATTCCGTTTTTGGGACTCCTTTGGGCAATTCCTCTTTAAAGTATTTCGCAGTTAAAAAATTTAATTCTGTAAATTCATCTGAGAATTTGTTTTTGTAACGCAAAATTCTTTCCCCTCTTGTAAATTTAACAAATACCATGTCGTTGAGGTAGGGTTTAGGTATTATTTTTTGTAGTTTATATTTTGAAGTAAAATCTTTCCAATTGAAAAACTCAGTAATCTTCATTTCAATTACGTCAACTTTAGACGAGTTGGCCTCTTGTACGGCACACTTAAAATCATCGAAATCGTATATCTTACCTTTTTTTCATAGATAATTCCACCTGATGGTGGAAAGAGTCGGCAGCCATAAATGTGTGCCCCGGTTGGAAATATTTTATGTCCAAATTTTCGACTTGCACCTCTAAGCAGTTTACAGCGTACAGGAAGAAGCAAAATAGAGCCCAGTTTTTATTTTGTGCTCCACAATTGTCTAACCAGATTGTTATATTACGCCAATCGCGGTTTTTCAGAAGAAATGAATAAAAAGTTGAAATTAAATCTTCTTTTTTCCGTCCGGTTACGCCTTCATGCCAGATGATCGCAGTAGGTTTTACAGTTTTTGCTAGCTTTCCTACTGGGACAAAAGACTCGTTAAATACAATCACTCTTGGTATAAATATTACTTCTTTAAACATGTCAGCTCGTGGCAGCATAATGACCTAAAAGAAAAATAAGTAAAACCATATTGTATACAGACTACCAACACTTACCTTTTGCAAATCTGCTGACACTACCAACTTGTTGGTTATACTGAGTTTTCCATCATCTTGGTACTCGATTCTGGCTGCAACATATTTCTCTTTGTGAGTATTCCAACTTGCACATTCAGTGCACTCTGGGTTTAGATTAGTTTTCGAATGGTTGTTAACTTTACTGTGTAAATCAAATTTTTCACATTCAAAGCATTCCTCGTTTCCTAATCTTGTAAAGGATATGTTCATATCCGACACTTGTTTCCTATACAATTCATAAGAAAGTTTTGTATTGGGATACTTTTGTTTAAAATTTTTGTACATAAAAGTGATGGATATATCACTAGGAAGATATAGTCTGTTAGGAGCATGCTCTCTTCTGTAATGTGAAATCGTAGGCCTAAATGATTTAATATGTTCGATAATAACATTTCGATCAATTTTTGTTACATTTGGGTGGCAACCTCGCATATCTTTTTTAGGCGCTATTGCCGTCAAATCCCCAGCACGTACTGTTTTTATTATGCGATCATTATTGTCGTCATATCCGAGTGTAGCAAGTAAAAATATTTTACATACGAAAACCTCCATTCCAGCTTCATTTTTCAACACATATTTGAAACTATTGTCCCTCCTAGATGTATCCTTCCCAGTTGTGTTTCTTTTTTTTATTTCTTTTTTTATGCAACTCATTAAAAATGTTCTTTGTGGTCCTTTATCTAGTTTCCAGAATTGCTTATTAAGTTCTTCTTGTCTCTCAGATTTAATTTTTTGGGAACATTTTAGACGACACTTCTTAGTGCAGGGTTGTTTAACTTTATGTTCCTCAATTGCCTTTTCAAGCTTCAGCTTCTTTCTTTCAGAAATGGGCAAATCAATTATTTTACGTTTTCGAATCAACCCTTTTTTTGTAAACTTTTTCTTTTGCGATCGCTCGTGAATATCTACTGCGGTATCTAGTATATCTACTAGTATGTCTTTAATAATACTTTCGCCTTGTTCAAGTTCCGTATTGAAATCATTTACGTCTTCACCATGCAAGTCTTCGGATATACCAGTCTCATTTTCTTCACTACTGCTACGACCGTAGTCGACGATATTTTCTGGAGGACGGTAGTCTGGGTCTGTGAGATCTTTATTAATTGTCCGTGGTCGTCTTTTCGCTCTAAGTTCAGCAAGTTTTTTTTTCCAGGCCTTTATTTAATGCCAGAGTTAATATCATTTTGCCCCGGCTCTGCATTCTAATAAAATGTTACCTTTGTGATTTCTACTTAACATGATTAATAAACAACAATACGTACTTATATTATGGATCTATGCAGTCTTTGATACAACGTTAACTCAAATAAACCCGTTTGACACAACAACACACTAGCCATGAACAGCTCACACTGATAATTTTATTTTAGGTTATGTTTACAACGATGATGCAGGGCATTTCAGTCCTAAGTATTTAATGTTTGCAAACATATAACTTATTTATGCAAGAACGCTAAGTTAAACCGTCCTATCTACAATTTGCGACGTAGTTAGGACTTTTATGTTTAGGAAACTTCAGATAGGACATTTTAAGTTAGCAGCTGTGCTTGTTTTGCAGATAGGACAATACTTCTCCGCGCTTTTCACGCACACAGGGAATAGTTAGGACATTTAAACTTGGTGAAAAGATAAAATACCTGTAGACATTGCAATATATGCCAAAAACCGGAAATCGAAAATTTTGTAGATAGGACGTTTTAACTAAGTAGGGCAGTATGGTGCTGCCACCAAAGTTCCGTTACCCCAGCCTAGAGTTAACATTATTTTATGATTTTTTTTTGTATATTTTAAATACATATATATTCTCTTCTTGTCTTACTATTAACACTGATCGCAAATAATAACATATATTCACCTATATTTTCTGTTACGTTACATAAAAAATGGAGCACTAATTACAAATTACAATAACCTAAAGTAATTTACTACAAATTAAAGAATCTTAGAAATACAACCAAATTGGTAATTGAAAGAATAATTGTATGTTAGATTAGATTAGATTAGATTTATATTTATTTAACACACTGTTTCAGTGTGTATAAATATGTCAATAACAAGCTTAAAGATAATACAAATCTACAATAAGATAATAAGTAATGTAATACATGTCAGAGATGAGGTATTTAAAAAGTAGCATAGGTCTAATGTTCTAAGAACTCCTGAATAGAATAAAAGGCATGCTGGAGGAGGTAATCTTTTAAATGACGTCGAAAGGTTTTCAGCGGGGTCAGATTTTTAAACCGACTGGAATCTTGTTAAATATTTTTATGCTCAAGCTGTTAACTCCAATGCTGGTAATAAAAGAGTACATCCTAGAGGATATAAGTTTTCTTTTCCCCGGGTGTTGTGGGTATGCATGGTTTCATGTTTTCGAAGTGATTCTTTATTATTAAAAATATAACAACCGTCTTCCAAAATATATAAGCAAGGTAACGGCAGTATGCCTAAAGTAGCAAATTTCGGCTTGCAAGAGTCTCGAAAATAAGTCCCAGTGATTGCGCGTATTGCAGCTTTCTGAGAAATAAAAACCTCCTTTCCGTCTGTTGATGCACCCCACAGTAAAATTGCGTACTGTAATTTCGCCTGCACTTCTGAGTAGTAGAATGCAAGTAATGAATCCTTAGTCACTTGAGTACGTAAGCGTCTGAATAGATACGATTTTGAAGATATCATATGCGCTAAGCTCTGACAATGATTTCTCCACGCCAAAGTATCTTCTAAGGTAACGCCTAAGAACTTGATGGTATCACACCTACTCAGTTGATAATCGGCTATTGTTAACGACACTGCAGGTGCGGGTCTCTGTCGTGTGTGCAGTAACATAAAATTGGTTTTCTCCATGCTTAGAGATAACTTGTGTGCATTGAACCAATCATGAAGTGTGGTCAGTAGGGTGTTTATGTTGAGGCTGGTGTCATCCACAAGAATAGATATATCGTCGGCATATAGTGTTATATATATATTTAACAGTAATTTGGCTATATCATTAATATATAGATTAAATTTTGTTTCAGAGAGTTTAATCCCGGATCGACTTGCCATTCGCTGTTGGGAGCAAAGTGATTAACAGCGCGGCATCATAAAAGGCGATATGATGCTGTCACAAAGCCATTTAAACACAACTTACACACACTAAACTACACCGCAAGAGTTGCAGTGATAGCCAGACAAGTAATACAGCTTACGGAGTCACTGCAACTAAGCACCCACCACACATTAAAAAAAAAAAAAGACCGGGCCCAGTACAGAACCTTGTATAACGCCGCTTAGAACAAAAGCGTTAAAGCGTATAAGTGTCTTATTTCGCTTGTTAGGAAATAGTTAAAATGACTCTAGTTCTTTGTTTAAGGTCTGAATTACAGTATATATATTAAATCGATAGTACCAGGTGACAAGATTAATATTAATACATTAATTCTTGTTTCTAACATAAAATAAACACGGCACGGGGTTTATCGAGTTCGCTCTCCTCCGCCGTCTCTATAATAACAGTTTTTGCAGTTGTTCTCATTGACTTTATCTTTATTTTTTGCTTGGTGGGATTGACCATCCTCATCAGGGTCTCCTGCACTTGTTTTGCACTCCCGTTATTTTTACCCGAGACAAAAATTGTGGGCTGCTTTTTTGTTTTGGTCACTAGTTGCCGAATCTTGTTGGTGTTTGCTGGTTTTTGTGCCACGGCCTGTGCGTAGCTAGTGGATTGCTTATTTTGTGCCTGTTTTCCTCTTCTAGTCGTTTGACATAACCCAAGAGCTCCGCTTGCGCGAAGGCCCATTCGGTGATTTTAGCTTTTAGTGTCGCCTTAGCAGACACCGTCAGTCGGTTGGATTTGTCCAGCTCTTTTTCTACATAGGTGAGCATGTCGTGGTAGCGCGTCTGCACTGACCCCGTCACGCCCCCTTCTTTACCCATATTGGGATTTGAATTTTCCGGCATTTCCGGGATGATGTCGCGGGAGTTCCGCCTCGACCTTTCGGGCGAGTCCGGACTCTCCGCGGGCATTTTCTCTGGGTCGCCCCTAGATGCGGCCCTGGTTGTTTTTGCTGCTAGTAGATTCCGTCAAGTTGGCAGTTCTTGCTTCCTCTGCTAGGCCCCTTGTCACTGGGGTGGTGTGTACCTAGGTGGTGCCCTTAGCCGTAGACAGGATACTTACGGTTCGAGCGCCTCTTTTTGCCAGATGTGGCTTACCTGCCTGTCAGTCGTTTCCGAGGTTACACCGGGGACGTGGGTTGTGCCACCTAGCAAGGTGCGTGTACAGTATTGCCCTTTGCGAACCTTAACCAATACCTTTTTCGCTTTTATTTAGAGTGACAATGTTCCGGTAGTTTGTCCACTACATAGGTATAAAACAATTTTCACATAACAGTGTTTAACAATCAAAACACAACACAGATTCTTAAATATATTTTACAGCAAATGTTCAAAATGTCTGCCGTTAGCATCTAAACATACATTTACTCTTCTCTTCATATTTGCAAATATCCGCCGAAGTCTTTCTTGGTCTATGCTATTAATTTCTTCTACAATGGTAGCTTGTAATTCTTCTTGATTATGGTGCCGATTTCTAAACACTTTCGGTTTTAGATAACCGAGTAAGTGGAAATGTAATGGAGTTAAGTCTGGGGAGCGTGATGGCCAACGATCCCTACTAATTAGTCAGTTGTCAAAAAATTGTTCGAGGTAAGCTATAGTATCATGGGCAACATGCGGTGGTTTTCCATCTTGTTGGAAATTCTTCTCTTATAGCTCATTATGTAACTCATTTATGAAGATGTCAAGTATTTGTGTATGATATCTCTCCGCAGTAAGCGTATTATTATACGCCGCCTTGACATTGCAACCCATATTCCGATTTTTGGCGGATGTAAACCTGTTTCAACGAAACTATGCGGATTTTCCGTTGCCCATGTCATGAAAAAGACCCTGTTGACCAGTGTTATTTATGATTGCCATAACATTGTCTTTAATTTTATATCATAACTTGTCCGGAGGATTTGGCCATTTCTGGAGCCCTTTACTTGAAGACATTGCACTTACAAACATTTCATCTTCATCGATTTTTTCTACAATATCAGAGTAATACTTGTCATATTTTACTATTACATAGTCATAAATCTTTGTTTCTAAGTTACTTTTGTCTTGCAAATTATCATTCGTAAAAGACTGATTTGAATTCGAGTCACTGCTAACGTCCCTGTGATGTACTTTCTTTCTTTTCTTTAAAACTTCTAAGGAGTGTTTTTCTTCTTCTCTCTTTCTCTTTCTTTCAAGCGTTACCACCAAGACGAACCGTTAGGCATTCTTCTTCGTCGTTTTGATTAAAACTGTAAATGCACTTCTGTCTTTTTTGCACAATCACTTTGTCACCATTGGGACACAAAAAAATGCCGTCTCGTCCAGATTAAAAATTCGATTCCCATTTTTAGTGATATCAAAGTTGCCGTCCAATTTCAAAAATTCTTCAACTGCTTTAAACCGGTTTTTTATTTGACCTTCAGTTAGGGCACCCCTTGAACCACACATATTTGTTGATGTCCTCATAGATAGCTCAGGATGTTTTTTATGAAAGCTTTCAAACCAATGCCTGCCGGGTCTACTATTTACGAAAGAAATCGTTTTCTTTGTTTTTTTGAGCAGTAATTGAACACTATCTAATAATTGATTCTTTGTTGCAGAAAATCCAGCCTTTGCAATATGAAGTATCTATGGCACCAACGCCTTTTCTTTTTCAGAGAATACCGTGTCGGGACCCATTTTTCGTTTTATGGGGTATTTCCCCGTATGTTTGTACAGTAAGGTTGTCCTAGGTACTTTATATGTTCTAGAAGTAGTTGACACCGCCATTCCACTTCTAACTGCTGCCAAAGCTTGCTGCATATCAGCTTCAGAATACCTCAAAATCTTTTTATTTTCCATCCTAGCCATAAATAAATAAATAATAATAACTGTTAACAAGTATTATTAATAAAGTTTTCTCACAGACAATATACCATTTAACCTTTCATTAGTCGGAGGGGTGTTCATACCGTGGTTAGTCGCGTTGTATCTCACAGGTACATCTATCATATATATATTGTTTTCAATGGAAATATTCGATCTGAGGCTTACTAAATATTATTTATTTATACAGTTTAATCAAATAAATGAATAATTATAAACTAAAATACAACTCAAAACAAATTTAAAAAGAAAATGAAAAGCTCATTCAGCAGATTCATTACCCTCATCATCCTGGTTTAGACATTTGTCGCATACTGTTTTAGCGTGTAATTTTAAACATAAATGCACGTTACATTTTTGACAACTATACGCAGTAAATGATTTTTTTTTTAATTCTGATAGCATGGTTGACATCTTTGTCTTTTTTTGCTTGCGGTTCCTGCGGTGTTAGCTTTCAGTGAAGCTTCTCTTGCGCTCCTGAGGGGTTTCGGGCTTGTATTTCTGCAACATATTTTGAATATCTCTGGGCAGTTTTTTTATCTGCGCTCTTCTATTCAGTTGTGCATCCAATAATGCTAGACCTAATTCTTATAGATATTGTCGCCGTGTACAAAATTCATTTTTATTGGCAAAAAAAATCACCCGAGAATTGATACCTGGTACATTTAACAGATGAAAGAAAATCACCATGCGCCATCTTCAAGTCGATCTGCCAACGTTATATGTAGCACAAAGCTTATCGACGACATCAACGCCCGATTTTGATGAGTTATAAAATTAGATTATTTCTGGCTTTTTCGTAGTATCGTCTGCAACTTCATTGGAACCAATGTGCATACTTGACAAGAGAACAACGCTTTTACCTTTTTTTGGAACATATGAAACTAAAGTGTGTATAACCAAAAATACTTTCATATTGGTTACGTCCCCTACGAGACACAAATAGCCGGAATTTCTCTTTTGTTTTTTTCCGAATTGTTCCTCCATTGGAAAATTGGCTCTGACAATCTCATGGCCACATCGGTGGGAGAATTGCTTTGTCTAAAAGGTCCTTCCGGCTGTTGACCACAATAAATTTTCATGTTGGTTGTGTAAAGTAATTTAGCATCACTCAAACTAAATACTTTTATGCCATATTTATTAGGTTTGCAAAGTATATATTGCCTGACGCCACACCTTCCACGAAACCCAGGCAGCATTTCATCTATTGCGGCATTCTGTCCAAGATGGTAATGAATTTTACAATTGGCAACGAAATATGTAAAAATATCTCTAACCGCTGCTAATTTATCGGTTGCACGTCGTTCTTCTTTTGTTTCTCTATTATTAAATCTGAGACATCTCAATACAAATCTAGAACGTCTCTAATACATCACCATCCTAAAAACATCTATTCCCAGTCCATTAGAAACCCAAAAGTCGGCTAAATGTCGATGACCTCCTCGAAATACTCCGGCCAGGTATAGCAAGCCCAAAAACGCCTTTACTTTAATGGCATCAGTTGGCAGGCAATCTCAATTCCTTTGGAATTTTGCTCTGATAGAATCAATATACTGATTTATATATTCCACTATAATAGCTAGTATATTTTCACTAAAAAACCAGATTCCAGCATTCGATTTTTGTTTTCGCATTCAATGCGGTTTGGCCAACAACTCCTGGTAATTTTATCATAATATGTGGTCGCATTCGAGTTGGCTTATTAGGGGTTTTGTTCCATCGGGTTCCATCTTTCCCTCCAGTAAAAATCCTCGTAAAACATAATATAATACGCCTTAATTTAAATTCATTTACCAAGAAAATAATTGTCCTGTTGTAGTTCAAATTCACTTTCATCGGTGGTGATCATGGTCTGTCTCGGAATCTGTAGATCTAGTTTCCACGTAATCTTATGTTTCTGAATCCTCAGATTCGCCAAAATCTTCGTCAGGAATCAGATCAAGGTCTTCCTCGTCGGAGAAGGCCAATCGATTTAGTTCGTCAATGTCCTTCTGAAATTCTGAAACGTTTCTTCTCTAGTTCTTATGACGCGACTCCTACTATCACCAAGGCATACTTCAAATCTGGCTTCATCACTCCAGATAATGGAGTTCCAGTGGTGGTTTGGAGACCATGATTGGTGTTCCTTTGCCTACGCTAGTCTATTTTTCTTTTGAATCATTGTCAGTAAAGGCTTCTCTTTTGCCTATAAAATATCGAATTAATAATGATCAAAGAACAAAAATTATTAAGCTGACCTTGTAAGTTTTATATCCCAGTTTTCTGACAGCTCTGTGGCAAATTGCGCTTGACATGTTTTTCCCGTTGCCTGATTCCATAATATTTTCAATTCATTATAACTAGCACGCCGACTTTTCTTGATAATCCCTTTTAAAGCTCTCAAGTTTGTATTGGAATAATGCGGATGACGTCCAGTTCTCGGTTTTTGAACCACAGATCCAGTTAATTTGTATAGTTTAATCATATTGCGGACTGTATATCTCGATTTATTAGCACTCTCGGCGATTTGAGAAGCACTTTGACCTTTTAAACGCAAGTGAAGGATCACTTTTCTTATTTCTCCAGGCACAGCTTTACCACGAGCCATTTTTGGTTGTTTTTTTATACATCAATGCACGAAATTTAATTAAAACGCCAAAAATGGCTTCTTACAACGTCAATTGTTATCATTTGTTTCACAATGTTTATCTAGATTTTATCGAAGTAGATAAACCGACCATTTAACGTAATTTGTTATCATCATGTAGGTTGCTGACCTTGAATCACTTTACAAAGAAGAAAGAAAAACTCCTTGAAAATAGCAACGTCGGTCTTGTTCCCTAATCATTTAATAAGACCAATACTAATAATATATTTCAAACAAAATTTCAATCTGCCATGAAATAAATTCAGAAATATCAAGTATTAGGTGGTTGGGCCAACTTCACTGAGACAGGGCTCGTATATAAGAACCAAAATATGCTAAACAGGTTAAAATTTTTACGTATAGTGATTAATAAAAACATGTACTTTCTTAGCTTACCTGGTAAGATTCAGAACAAAACACAGGAAGGCAGTCACACCTCACGCCATTCCACCATTGCAACTTTCGTCTGAGAGTAAAAACAGTGGTGTCAACAGCACTACCAAAGTTTACAAATGTCCCTAGATTTAAAAAAACATAATCTCTGACAGTAACGGACCCATCTGGTACCAACTCAATGAAATTTTAATGTAGTGGTGGGGGAGAGCAGGGTGGCCAACTATTTGAAATTACAAACCGCAAAATTTAAAATAAAAAATCGCCCAAATCGCCCAATATGCTAAATCATGCTAAATGCGTATTCCTATAAGATAAAAAATATAATCGACTTCCATTCAATTGATCTGATTAAATTTAGTATAACTAATTATATTAGAGAGAATGAATAAAAAAAACGCAACTAATAAGTTTTTATTAAATAAAAATAAGAAATAGTTTTATATTGTATAATATATAAATTATATATTTTAATCCAACAAGTATTTCATACATACAACTTTCTCCATAAATATGGATGTAAAAACAATTCTATAAATAGGAAATATTAGTTTAGTAAAAAGTCAAGTCAAGAATCATTAGAATTCAGTTTCTGAGAAAATATCCACCAACTCATCATTTACATCTCCTTCGGCTTGTTTTTTAAAATTGTACATCGTAGCGTTAAATTTTTGAAACATTGCCTTACTTGGTACAAACTTATGACAGCATGTGTCATTTATCACAAATTCGGTTTTAATTCGTAATAGTGCCTCTAGAAGGGGTATATTTATTTTATTTCTAAACTTTGTTTTAATTGTATTCATGAATGAGAATATTCTTTCCACAAATGCATTGCTTATGGGAAGAGTAAGGGTAGTTAGAGCAAATTTTGCAATATTTGCATATATGTGTACTCCACCTGCATTTTGATATTCTAGAACTTTTACCCAAAAATTGTGAGAAGAGATATCTTTCTCCAAATTCCAATTTACAGCAAGCAGATTGTTCCACTCATTTTCAAAATCCTGCTTACTTAAATTGTCATCCAAAATATTAAGAGGTAAGTTATCGAATTTTGGCCTATTTATTTGTTTGAGACATATTTCAGGACTAAAATACTTAATTGAATAAAAAACCTCCAGATTTTGTGGAATTCTTTTTGTTAATTCCCTACATAAAGTTAATACAAAATGTTGACTATTTTGTTTTATTTTTTCTATGTCTGTTAACTTTAAGTTATTATTTACTATTGCCTGACGATAATTATATCCAAAATCAATAATATTAATCTGTATATATGACAATTCATTTTGGAGTATTTCACAAATTTTATTTACACATGACGATTTCAATTCGGTTAAATTTTCTAAAAATATAGGCCTAATAACAATTCCTAAAAATGTTAAAAGTAACTGATAAAGTTCCTTGTACAGCTGAAACGCATCACCATTAGTTTGTTGAAACGCAGCATTAACAATATTTACTTGAACGAGTATGTTATATATAATAGTAAAATATACAAAATTTATATCTGTTAACATACCAAGAATTACTTTACCCATTGTATCTTTAGTAGTATTTGCAACTTGAGTAAAATACGTTTTAATTTCAAGCCACTGTTGCAAAATTACTTTAATAACATTTGCTCTCTCAAGCCAACGAGTTTCTGATAGCTGAATAAATTTGTTAAACTTAATGTTTTTTTCATTTATATTAATGGTTTCAAAAACTTCTATGTAACATTCTCGGCGTTGATGGCTTCTAGCAAACCAATTATAAATATGCTTGCACAAAAAGTCTAATTCATCAGGGAAGACACTTGCTGCTTTTGAACAACATAGATGTAAAGAGTGGGCAATGCACTTTACAGAGATTAGTTTAGGTACCGCAGCTTTTAAAATGGTAAAAACTGAATTCCTAGATCCACATAAGACACTTGCACCATCTGTAGCAAGAGCAAGTAAATTTTCAAGTTTTAATCCTATTTTTCGAATATAGTCTGTTAGTGTGTTCGCTAAACCTACTGCATTTGCATCTTTAACTTCGACAATACCTAAAAAAGTAGTTACTACTTTAGCCTTGACTTCGGAGAAATATCTAAAATCATACTACATATTAAACATTTATGATAAAATACAGACTTGAAACAAACCTAACACAGAAGCAGAGATATTGATGCACAGAAATATCAGTTGATTCATCAATAATCAGTGAGTATGAACTGTTTCCAATATCAGTTATGAGTTCATCTTTTAATGCTGCTGCAATAACATTCTCAATTATCATAGTACATTTTGTCCTATGTAGTTTCATCGTAATGGCGGAAGACGCAAAAGATTTACTTTCGGCAGGTTGAAATTCATTGTGAAGAATATTTGTCAAGTGATCTACTGTTCGAATGCTTGAATGAACCGCAATGTGGGCTGCTATTATCAGTTCATGTTTCTTAAGCTCATTACATATAACGACAACATTATTGTTCAAATTGGTTTGACTCTTAGGAGGATTTATGCTCAAAAACTTCAATTTATGTTTCTGTTTCTTTAAATGACTCAACAAATCTGTTTTGTGGGGCCTCAAGGAGATTTTGCACGTAGTGCAAAAAGCTCTATCGTTATCATTCGCATCCACTGTGAGCCAGCCTTAATATTAAACAAAAAGGACAATACATACATTTAAAAATATAAAACTTGAGTTTCTCACCTCTAAAATCTGGTAGGTTTTCCCATTCTTTCCGATACTTTTTTTTATATTTCGCGTAGTTTTTAGGCATTTTCTATAATTTATGTAAGTATAAAAATGATAAAACCAAACGTAATAACAATAATCAAAAAACGAGGTGTTGTGAGGTTAAGTTACGGTCACGTTCATGGATGTATTATTATATGGATAGCGCATTCTGTTCACGGATTGACTCTAACATTAAAGTGAGAGGTTGCACAAGTGAGATAGAGCTAGAATAGGTAAAGCATTCATATACGCCCATAAGATTTACATTGTTATGTTGGTTTCGTTTAGGTATTTATCCGTTTATCCCGTTTAATATTGATCGGATACCGACTTAAATATATGAAATGCGTAGCGGAATAAATAGAGAATAACTTGTACTTTGATTTTTATTGATACCTAAGTAAATACTATTAAATATATTCAGAAAGCCCATCAATGTGCGTTTCCCCATATACATTGGTATGAAATATAATATGTTAAATCTTCCGCACAAATAATATATAATACTTACCTTTTAGCGTTATATGGATAAGGTGGTGCATAAAAAATATTCGTAAGCAAGATTTTCCCAATATATTAAATGAAATTGATTTTTAAGGTGATTTATGGGATATTCATAATCTTTGTGCTAAAACTCACAAAACTATTTTCAATATCTTTGTCTCAGGTATTGGCGCGTGAAATATATATAACTAAAGGAATACATAAACATCGTATAATGAGCATGAAATAAACTAAATTAAAAATTAATTCTTATTAACAAAGAAAAAAATGTATTGCTCAAATTTAAACAAACATTAAAATATTAATGAGATTCCATGGTGGACTCTGTGTGAGTAATGTTTAAATAAATAGTAAAAGAATTATGGTCCTTTCTCACAATTTTCTTTAATAAGACCTTAGGCTATCCGGTTTCGAACTGTTAGTTCATCTTCATAGCCAGAAAATAAATGACATCTCAGACTCAAAATGAATACATCACCAAAATGGGAATTGACTAATTGGTTAATTGACTAATTGGTTTATCTCTATAGTTAAAAGAATGTTAAAATATTAAAGTACAATATTACGTGTCTGTAATTCTATATTTCACGCGCCAATACCTGAGACAAAGATATTGAAAATAGTTTTGTGATTTTTGGCACAAAGATTATCAATATCCCATAAATCACTTTAAAAATCAATTTCATTTAATATATTCGGAAAATCTTGCTTACGAATATTTTTTATGCACCACCTTACCCATATAACGCTAAAAGGTAAGTATTATATATTATTTGTGCGGAAGATTTAACATATATTTCATACCTATATGGGGAAACGCATTGATGGGCTTTCTTAATATATTTAATAGTATTTACTTAGGTATCTTTAATAAAAACCAAAGTACAAGTTATTCTCTATTTATTCCGCTAAGCATTTCATATATTTAAGTCGGTATCCGATCAATATTAAACGAGATAAACGGATAAATACCTAAACGAAACCAAAATAACAATGTAAATCTTATGGGCGTATATGAATCCTTTGCCTATTCTAGCTCTATCTCACTTGTGCAACCTCTCACTCTAATGTTGGAGTCAATGCTCTGCACTTGTTTAGTATATTAGACGCTATCCATATATAATACATCCATGGTCACGTTCCCGCCTTGTAGTATGCTTGTAGTCACCCATTAATACCAAACCAAACGAACCAAACTAACCAAAGTTCGAAATTTTTATATAGAAAAATAATAGTGCAAAGTGGATTTTGGGAAACATATTAATATGAAATTTGAACAGCATTTGTATAAAGTCGCCCAAAACATAGCCCACCGCCTAATGCAAAAAATATATCGCCCTTTCGAAAAATAAGTAGCCCAAACGGCGATTAATCGCCCAAGTTGGTAACCCTGGGGGAGAGTAATACACGTATCAATCATGTGCCGCGCTAGAAATCAAAAGCGCGCTTTTTAAATCGACGCTCTGTAGTATTGTTTTAAGATGTATTTTATTTTAATTTATTGGAAAACAAAACGCATTTTGTATTCCAATAAAGCAACTTAATACACTGCTCCAAGTAATATGAGTATTTTTGTTTATATGTTAAATACTTACCAAAGTGGACTTCACCGTTTTCTTATCAGTAGAAACAAATACATATACATATACTGACTGAATAAAGACATTCAATAATAATTATTATAACTTTTATTATATAGACTTTCAAATGATTTGGTAACATCAAGGCTGTTTATCAGCCGTAGATTTCGTTTATCGCATAAATTGCGACTCTACCGCTTATATATATGTTAATAAGTTATCTTTCCGGGTTATGGATTCTAAAAATTTTGATTTCTGTGCGGCCATTTTCGATATAACAGAAAAAAACGTAAGTGAAAAAAATGGAAACAAATTCTATTTTAGAAATTAAATTTATTTTTCTACCAAGGATTTATAAATCATGTACACTACTTATCAATATTTAGTGGGATAACCTTTTGCTGCAATCACAGCTTGACATCTTCTTGGCATGGACTCCACTAATGTCCTAAAGGTCTCTTCTGGTATGCTATTCCATATTTTTTCTATTTTTTCGAATATTTCATTAATGTTCTTAATATTTTCTTTGGCTACTGCGGTTTTAACGATTGACCATAAATTTTCAATCGGGTTCAAATCAGGGGAACACGATGGCCACTAAAGAACCGTCACAGCATTCTGCGAAAACCAGTCTTTTACGACCTTTGCAGAATGCTTAGGGTCATTATCGTGTTGAAACTGCCAAATCACTGGTAAATGCTCTTCCGCGAATGGAAGCATTATATTATTAAGGATGTCTATATATTGGTATAATGGATAGATACCAATATATAGACCGTAATACTGTTAATTCGATGTATGGGGCCCATACCTCGCCATGAAAAGCAACCCCGTTGCATGATGCTTCCGCCTCCATGCTTTAAAGTTGTTTGTGTGTATTTAGAATTAACCCTGCGTTAGTGTGGTGAAAAAAACTCACGTCAGTAGTGTGGTGGGGTATGCTATGCCCCAACTCATTATGTCATGTTTATGTGTCCCAATGTTGCTAATAACCATGTAATTCACATCTAATGTTAATACCTATTTTAATAAATAATATCCGTTACATAAATTTTGTTTTTTATTATAAACTTTATAAAACAAAGAAGAACACAACTTATTGCATTTCAATAAGTAATCGTTATACTTTACAGAATTGCAACATGTTTCTCTCATTATATTGCATGTTTTAAAACTTAACAAAAACACTAACATAAGAAAACATAATTTTAATAAACAGAATCGTAATAATAATCAAAACTTGCTCGTGATTTAAGCGTTGCAATTATCACACTTTAGCACAGCATGTTCGAGACAAACGTATTGTCTACACAGGTAACACATATAGCAACTCTTCCTATCTCTTGATCGAGGACAAACAGCACATCTACCACTTGTTTTTTGTCTTTTTGGTGCAGGTTCTTCCGTGTCAGATCGCCTTTTTTGCAAATTTTCTCTTAACGATGTAGATACTCGTAGATTTTGCATTCTTCGAGCTTTATGATTTGCTATCAAGGAAAGACCAAGTTCTTTCAAAAACGTTCGTCGCTGGTATTTGAAGTTTTGTGTATTATTCATATATATCACTCGAGCATGGATACCACACACATTGAGTAAAGTAAAAAGACTGTAAGTGGCCATCTTCTACTGTTACGGGAAACATTATAAATTGAACACATTTGGTCAACCGTATCTACTCCGCCCTTAGACATATTGTAGAAGGTGATTATTTCTGGTTTGTTTTCGTTACCTGTAGATTCATCAAGTGAGTTGTCATGATGCAGTGTCGAAAGAAGCAACACGTTTTTTCCTTTTCGAGGAACGTAAGACACAAGTGTGTGATTTTTTTGAAAACCAAACACGGAAGAGTATTGAGCACGAGTTTTGGTGTCCACAAATAATTTTGGTATTTCCCTTTTGTTTTTACGGATAGTGTCTACTGCTGTTAGTTGATGATCTGCTAAAAGTCTACGAAATAGTGGGTAAGAAGTAAACCAATTATCGACTGTGATATTGCGTTTACTTTTTGACACTGGAGATATTAGCGGTAAAACTACATCTTCGGGTTTATTACTTTGTTTGAATGGCCCTTCGTGTTGATTTCCGCAATAAATTTCCAAGTTAGATGTATAATAAGTACGTGCATCAACCAACGCAAAAATTTTTATACCGTAACGAGCCGGCTTACTTGGTATATATTCTCTAAATGAGCATCTGCCGCGAAATGCTTCTAATTTTTCGTCAATGGTAAGGTACATACCAGAAGTAAATGCTGACTGAAAGTTTTCTACAATTTTTTCGAAAACTGCTCTGATTGGTGTCAACTTATCAATTTCAATTCTTACTTGACGTGTAGACAGCTCATCAAATCGAAGACACTGCAGGAGAAGTCTAAAACGTTGCAGTGACATTGTTTTTCGAAAAATAGGAATTCCTGTATCGTCTCCAGCCCAGAGTTCTTCTAAATTCGTCCTAGACGAATGATAAACACCAGCTAGATATAGTAATCCAAATACAGCTTCAATCTCCTCTATATCCGTTTCAGATACTAAATATTGATGGCAAGCACTGTAACGTAGCTGAATCAACTTTATTTTGTTGTTAGTATGTTTTACAATATCTGTTATTATCACCTCGTCAATAAAAAATCGCCAACAGTCTAGAGGTGTTTTCCGGTTTTTGGCTCGTGATTTTACACCAGGTAAAAACGTAATAACATTTTCGGCTCTAGTACCGTTCGATTTGTTTTTGCCCACTTTGTACTATTGTCTTTTGATACATAAAACGTGGCACATTCATTGTCATGATCTTCTTCGTCACTCTCTTCCTCCACTTCATTACCGCTTTGGTCTGTGTCCGTTTCATGAGAACTTTCTGCTTCGTGATTGGAAAAATGTTCGTCTTGAGAATCTATTATAGGTGGATCATCAACACTATTTTCGTTGTCAACCTCATTCCAAAGTCTATTTAAATGTTCTTGTTCCTTGTCGTAACTCCACATTGTTGTAGATAAATAAAAAGCACTACAATGTAATGACAACAATAAAGACAAAATGGCGAGTGAAACTGCACGCGAGTAGTGTGGTGGGGTATTACATACCCGAATGCAGTTTTCTGCTTTATAACTAAAACTGAAATACAACACCAACAGATTCCTGTAAATGGATGATAAAGTTTGACATATAAGCTATAGCTACTGAAAGAGAGGTGGCGATAGAAAACGTTTTAATTACTAATGTGACCATTTTAAAAGCCGTGGGGTATGTGATACCCCACCACACTAACGCAGGGTTAAATGCTTGCCGTTTTGGACGCCATACTACACTTTTTCCGTCCGGAGAATGTCTATTAATTTTTGTTTCATCAGACCACAAAATATTTTTCCACTAATCGATCGTCCAGTGGATATGAGCCTTTGCAAATTCTAACCGTTTGATTCGATTTGCCTTTGATACAAGTGGCTTCTTTCTGGGTGATCGTCCATGCAGTCCTATTTCGTTAGTCGTCTCCTGATAGTTCTTACAGATGTTTCTGAAGTCCCAGCATCAAATAGAGCACGATGAATTTCAACTGCCGTGGTATAAGGGTCTCGCTTCGCGGTCATTCTGATACGATCGTCTAATCCATAGATAAGATAGATGAGAATCCTTAATGGTTATCGGTCGAACAGAAAAAGTGGCGCCAATGCCGACGGTGTACAAAACTAACGCATCGGCGCGAAGTATGAATTTTAATAGTATTTAATAATAGAATTTTCATGCTTGCAGAGGAAACATTATTGGGAGCGAGAAGCTTGGTGTAATTTTAAAATTCCACCAATTGACTTCATTGCTCTCGAAATATGGTTCCTCTGATGAACGCAAAGTAGTGTTTTTTTTTGCAAAATCCTGTTGAATCATCCATAACTAAAAATTAAGTAAATTTGAGTAGCCATGTAAATACAATTTGTATATATGATATTGCTATTACCTATCACAATCTCAACATTAGAATATTATATAATTACTCTATATAATACAAAAGTCACAAGATGTTAGTCTTACCGATAACATGTATGTACGAACTACATACTGTATATTTAATTTTAATATGTTTAAGGGTAAATAGAACAAGAAAGAAACACTTTATTGTATTATAGCAAAAATAGTATATTTCATTTTTAAATATTTAACACTGTGTAACATACTATATAGTACACGCATATGAAATATATATGGTCCAAATATTTTTTAGTATGTAGTACATATAAAAAAAATGGTCCACTACAAGTATTATTGAGCCAGCTGCTTCAATTCAGAAATTTTTTTCTTTCTACCTTTTATTTTTAAATATTTTTCATAGGCTAATTTTTTTATGCCTTGGAAAGAATGCCGATTACGTACATTAACTCCTCTTATTATTTTATTAATAGATGTTGTCCAATTAAATAAAAAGAATTTGACAGTGCAGTCAATGAAATAGATTTTTAAATTATGTGCTTCACAGTGGAAATAATTTACATCTAAATTTTTACAAATATTATAAGTCAGTGTTTTCCTAATACCAGCAGTATGACAAACTGAATCGATAATTTTGTATAAATATTGCCACACTGTATGAAATACCTTACTAAAAATTGTATTTGGCAACAGGAGAGACTTCGAGGTGTATCGCTTCAACGCAATCAGCAAATGTTGACCTTCTTCTTGTTCAGTTAATAGGTTTGCCCTACAATTGCTACACTGCTTAACATATTGCAAAATCTTTCGAGCTATATAACCAGCAACATATGTCTCGGAATAGGATTCTTGTCCATCATCTATATGAATCTCTGGTAATTCATGTATAACTGCTTCGACGGGAATCGTTTCTTCTATGACAAGCAGATTTTTCATAGATATTAATGCCCCTGCTGTTTCATCCTGTTCACAATTCGCTGAGGGAGAATGAGGAGACATAAAGTTATTCAGTAAAAGCGTTTTAAACGCATTTACAAATGCTGAACTAGTTGGATTAATATTTCTTGCTCCAACATTCCTAATACAACCAAAAAAATTTTCAAGGGGATCTTGATTAAGCTGTCGTGTACATAGGTAGCTACAATTATACTCCCCTTTTAGTTTTTGCCACAGATAGCGCATTCTTTCAATTGTAAATATAAAATTTTTCAATGTAGGTGGTACACTTTCCCGGTTATTGCCTATGAATCGTATTTCTTTCAATTTCCGTTCAGCTTCCACCCAAAATTGAATATGTGGTGAAGTCTCGGTTACTGCTGAATGTAGTTCTTTCCCAGATACTATTTTTGGGGTGTTACTATTTAAGCTATCAAAAAGCTTGTCGAAAAACAATAAGAAATCAGCAGTATCTGCTGCACTTCTCGGAACGCCTGGAACATCTGTAAGAATAAAGGAGATTATATGAAATGAGTTAGTTGTAATAGTGCTAGTGGTTTAGTAACAAGAATAAATGTTACCTCGTATTGCAAAACCTCTCATCACAGATGATAATGTTCTACTGAATATTTGCGTGGCATTTTTTACCTTCATCTTTTTAATCTGTTCTTTATAAATGTGTGCGTCTGTCAATTTGTTGCACATCCTAATGTCCATATTACCAACATCAAACTCATAGAAGGCAACAATGTCATTCCACGATGCAATTTTGTTTTCTCCACATTTTACAAACTTAGCGTTATGTGATAATAAATTATTTCTAACACCTTTCAGCAGGTGAGGTGCATCATATAATGGAATTATTTCCATGTTATTAATAAAATATCCTAAATATCTATTTTCAATTCCTTGTTGAATACATTGTCTATTGGTCCTTTCCAGAAGTTGTTTATAAGTTGCTGTATTACTAGATAACTGGTCACAAGTTGTGGCTATAACATGTAAACCAATATTTTGTAATGCAGTTATTGTTTCTGTTAAAATTCTAATTAAATCTACTGTTTTGACTCCAGCACTTGTGAAATAATATGATACAGGTTGTTTCCATTTCCGGAATATTCCTCTTGCCATGAAAACAAGAGCATGTTCAGCAAAAACTGCTTTTTTTGAATTTCCTCCTAAATCAGCAAATCCTTCAATTTCATCGGTTATTGCATTATATTGTAAAGCTCCATCGATTGTCATTTCATCAAATAACAGAATGCAACACTTATCTTCATTATTCATATGTTCTACAGACCTCTGAAGTGAATGGAATAATGCAGCATTGTTGCCAGCACGTAATGGCAATTTCCTCAACACCTTCAAAAGTGTTCGTCTTGATGGCAACGTAAATAATTTTCGTAGTAATCTATAACCTTTGGGACTTTGCTTTAGGAGTGATATGGCTAGTATCTTATCTTCTATTGTATATCGTCTCCCCTTAGGTTTCTTTGATTGTACTCTTATTTGAGACATTATAAAATCACAAGTTCTTTTATTTACACAGCTCTTGATCATTTCTTCACAATTTCCAAAATCTTCAGCCATCCGAATTCTCTCTCTTAGATTGGCATTTTCTAGATCTAGAGAATTAAACACTTTCTTCAAATTCTTAGAAATGTGGTAAAACTTCCGGGCATGAGGATTTAACTGTTGTTCCCTAGTGACGTTCCCATAGTTTAGAAGACATAGCCTTTTTCGAAAATCTGTAAAATTATTCAAATAAAACGCTATATTCAAGAGCAAATCATGGCTATCATATCAAGCAAAGCAACAAAACTAATGCTAAGTATAGCATGTACTTGTATATTTTACATGTTAAAATTAAAATTTATTATATACTGGGATACAGACAATAACATCAGCAAAAGAAATTAAATTAAGCTGTGCTTTAGGAATAACATGTAAATATTGTACCTCTGCGACTTCTTGGAGTACTCATGGAATGTGAGCTTCGTGATAAGACTGGTTTATTTTCAATTCTGCGTCTTTTAGGAGACCTTATTGGTGAAACTGATATGCTGTCAACAGTGGATGTTGGTTGTAAGTCACCTGTAATTTGTGTAAAATACACCAAATAATACAACATTCTTATTTTTACAATAACTATCACAACATTAAATAAATATCCAATTTATGGGCAGGAAAAATATATTTAACTATATATTGATCAGAATTTATTATAATATACTAGTTACCTGATGCCAGCAATGAATCGGTCACATCAGTGTCTAACAATAACGATGTCGTAGCAATATCAGGAACTGTAACAATATAGAATTTTATTAGTCTTTTCATACGTATATACAATAGCATACTTCTTTATACCATATATTATAGTATCACTGAGAAAAATATTGTGTTTATTCAACGCAATATTGCAATATATGCAATATATGCAACCCAAAAAAGTGTGTTAAATTAACACCCTTTGCGTTGACTAAAGATAATTATTTGTTTCAGTGTATAAAAATATAGGGTTTAGTTAACGCAAAGTGCGTTAATTTAACATGGTTTTTGGGTTGAATATATACATCTGTGTAGTAGTATGTATTACATTCAACATCCAACCCTAGTGTTCAATGATGATGTTGTTTACTGTATAGATTTCATGCACAGAAATTACTGTTTAATAAAGGTAACTCATAATAAACATTTGGTGCAATACTATATTTTATTACAAATTAAATCATGTAATATATAAATGTGACATACCAGAAATATTATGGCTGGAACTTTGATTAGGCTCGGATGTGATGTACTGCATTACTGAATTTTCCGGTGTCGCAATATCGGTAAAACCTGGAATACATTACACTGTAATGGAGTTCAACATTTTTTTATGGTATATCTATTTATATTTATTATATTTAGTGGCAGTCGAGTTACTCCTTTTCCATTCTCAAAGCAATTACTTAATTAGTGGTTGAAAAAATACCTGGAAGATGTAACGTGGGAAGGCTTCCACTTTTCAGTCCTATTCTGTGTTTATATTCAGATGGAATACGAGAGTACTCACTAAAGTGACGGTCACATACTCTATAACTTTTATTTACCTGAATAGGATGTATATTGTACAACTTTGGATTATTTATTCTCCCAATCCATTCATTATAGACCTATACATAATGAACAATTTACATTACTGTTTTAATACCTTACCAAATGTTTTACCTTTTCATCAAGATGAGGAAAACGATGAAACTTTATTTTATCGCTTCGGCTGCTACATCCTGGTACACAACACACAAAACCACCCATGTCACAATAGAAAATTGTATCTTCCGTAAATTAACAACTAAAGTCTATAATACGTGAAAATTCGGACACAAAAAAGCTTAAAGCGGTAAATCCTATGGATAAATCGTACAGGTTATAAAACGATGATAAAACGTAAATAACACACCACGTGGTACAGAACATTGGAGCCAGCGCTATTGCGGCGGTGTACCAACTATATAAGGTTTAACCTTGGGGCATAAGAGATATCTACGCATGGTCTAATCGGGGTGTCGTTTTTCGTTTTCGCGGTAATCTTCGAGTGTTTTATGTCGTGTTTTTTAGTGTGTAATGTTTGATTGCATTATATACCATCTTTCTTGATATGTCTAAAGAACGAGCAATAGCACGTTGTGATATTTTGTCTTTCAAATACATCTTAAGTATTATTTTGCGCACAGGCGCAGTGCAACTTTTATTTTTTCCCATTTTTTATATTAGTTTATATACAAAAGCACTGTCCACATTTGTTTTACTCAATTACACTCACACTTCGACCAACTCACTGGTATACTGTCCTATTTTTGCTCTTCCCTTAAATTATGTATATATGAAACCGCATATATGATTCTAAGAATGTATTTATTATACTTTTTCTGAGAATTATCGTGAGAATTGTGCCGATTAGTAATTCACACAAGCGATAGAGTCAAATATTTGAGATTTATGGTTTTCAATTTACTAATCTAGCAAGTACCACCTATTTTGTGATTTTGCAGTAGGGTGCGCTAATTATATGTCCGTGGCTGTATATCTATAAAAATAAATTTACAAAAGTATGAGAAATAATATACAAAGTCATTGTTTAAATTATCTAAAAGATTACAAACTCAAGTACATAAATTACAATATATACACCGCTGGTCTGTTTACTATTAGAATGCGGTATAAAATACATGTATTTCGTACATACGGCAGCGAGCGGGGTTGCCAATAAATTTAACGCGGAATCATAACTATGACAATACATAATAATGACACAAATGACATTTAATAGAAAATCGTTTATTCACGCGTACAATTTTCTGTTATTTTGAGTTACTGACACTGTCTAAGATGTTGTACACTAAGGAAGAAACAATCCAAATAATTAAGTGGTACTATTCAGGTAATACAGCACAAGAAGGAATTGGTCGCTTCATATTTTCATTTGAAAACAGACCCGTCCCTGCCGTTCAAGCAGTTTTGAACATAAATTCGAATCTTCTGGATGTATTACGGACTGCCATAAATGCATTGAGAAGAGCAAAGGATGTCGTATACGGATATTGAGTGAGGAAAGGGAACGACGGGAAGTTAATGTATGTAGTGCTGTTGAGCAAAATGAACCATGCTCATCACGGCAAATATCTGAACAGGTTGATATCCCAACGCGTACTGTAAGAAAGATTTTGAATAGGCAAGGGTATCGTAGCTACAGTATACAAAAACGCCAGGAAATTTTCCTTGGAGATTAAGTAATAAGACGCATTAACTTTTGTGAAAGTGTAATGGCAGGAGTCGTAGAAAATAATAATTTTATACAAAACATTTTATTTACGGACGAATCTGCGTTCTATTTATATGGTCGTTCTAATCCTATGATTATTAAATATTGATCAAACCAAAATAAACATCTGTTTTTGCCGCTTCGTACCCAATATCCTCAAAAATTGAATGTGTGGGCCGGTATATTGGGCGTTCATATTATTGTTCCTTTTTTTATTGATGGTACACTTACAGCAGCCAGATATTTGCAATTGCTGAAAACTAATATCATTCCGGCCGTTCGTGCTCTCAATGTTAACGTTGACAAAATTTGGTTTCAACAGGATAACTGTCCAGCTCACACTGCACGGATTGTACGACAATTTCTTCAACAAACATTTCCAAACCGTATACTAGGCTCCGGTGACACGATAGAATGGTCACCTCGCCCGCCCGAAGAGACGCCGTTAGATTTTTTCTGTTGGGGCTGTATCAAGGAAAAAGTTTATACATATGAGCATGAGCGAGCGAGAAATTTGGAACAATTGCGGCAAAAGACTGTAAACACTTGCCAACGTGCGGAATGAATTTTACTACACGAGTGGATATTGTCAAGAGCAAGCAGACGGTTTATTTGCACATTTACTCCATTAATATTTCTATAGAATTTTTGTAATCAATTCTATAAAAAAGAATATTTCCTTTTACTAATTAGTTTGAAAAATATTTTAGTTTAATTTTAATATACGGTAGTTTAATTTTGTACTTTGATTTTTCAAGAATATTCTATTTTAATTTTTTAGTGATCTTGTTTTTACATTAATACCATTGCTTACGCAGAATTATTCCAACTTTATTAAAACGTTGGTACCTCTAAGCTGATTATTGTGTTCTGTTTGTATTTTTTCACTTCCTTCCAGTGTGATATGACTTATTTTCGATAAATTACCGTTAAGAAAAGCGCGATATACGGCAAGCATTAAATGCACCCGTAACGTCTACATGACGTTTACTAACGTTTACTCAGCCTGACCTAACCTATGCACAACAACAAAATGTTTAATGTTTACATTACGTTAGCGCATTGTCTTTAAGACGATACCGAGAAAATGGTTCATATACATATGGCAACACCGTGCGTGATTTCTATTGATTGCCGCATTCCAGATCTGATCAGACCAGCGGTGTATAGGGTTTGTCCGGAAAGTAATAGGACTGAAACGATTTTAAAAAATTTATTGAGCCAATCGTTACAATTCTTTAAAAACTTTCAAAATAGGCTCCTTCTGCGTCGATGCAGCGCTGCCAGCGCTGCCAGCGCGATTTCCAAGCATTGAAGGCGTCACGGAAGGCATTCTCCGGAATAGCCTTAAGATTCGCGGTGCAAGCTGCTTGGATCCCCTCTGTCGTCTCAAAATGCTTGCCTTTCATCGGCCTTTTCAGGCGAGGAAACAAAAAGAAGTCCGGAGGGAGGGGGGGGGGGCACATCTGGGCTGTAGGGCGGCTGCGGAAGCGTTGGGATGCCGGCCTTTGTCAGGTAGCTGTTCACAAGAAAGGCGGTATGAGCCGGGGCGTTGTCGTGGTGCAACTTCCAGTCGGCTGCGATGTCTTGTCGGACCCGATTGACCCTTCGTTTGAGTCTCTTTAGCACTTCCACGTAAAACTTGGCGTTGACGGTTTGTCCAGGAGGAACACATTCATGGTGGACGATGCCTTTGATGTCAAAAAAGACAATGAGCATCGTTTTCACTTTGGATTTGCTCATTCTTCCCTTTTTTGGGCGAGGAGACGCCGGCGTGTGCCACTCGGAAGATTGCCTCTTTGTCTCGGGATCATACTCAAAGATCCATGACTCGTCACCTGTGATTACGTTATTCAAAAATTGGGGGTCACTTTCACACATGTTCAAATTTTCTTGGCATACTTCCACTCGCCGCAATTTCTGGCCGTCAGTGAGCACTTTTGGGACCATCTTCGCGCACATCTTGCGCATGTTCAAATGCTCCGTCACAATGTCATGAACCACAGATTTTGATAAATTTAACATCTGGGCAATTAAACGAATACTTAGTCGACGGTCTGAGTTCAAAACTTTGCGCACACGAGTCACATTGTCGGTGTTTGTCGAAGTCGAAGGTCTTCCAGCACGGTCTTCATCGGCGACCTCTTCCCGGCCCTCCGAAAAGGCCTTGTGCCACCGAAACACACCACTTCTTACTAAAACATCATCTGGGTAAGCCTGCTTGATCATATCAAACGTCTCTGTCGCAGATTTGCCGAGTTTCACACAGAATGTAATCGTGTACCTCTGCTCTAACGAACGCTGCATTTTTGGCTTGCACCATTCACAGAAACACGTCGCGCGAAAAAGCCTGTCCTGACTCTCCAGGTGCTCGGAGACACCTGACCAGCCGCTCGTTCGTTAGCTAGGAACGTCCTCTACCGATTCCTAGTCGGTGCGCGCACGCTCCGAAGTACAGTCGCGGCGGAATAAAATCACTCCTATTACTTTCCGGACAAAGCCTGTATAGTATATATTAAATATAAACATCACACTTTACGCTATGGAGACATTTTGTTTACAACTAAATGAAGAAGGAATTCTCACATTCAATAATTTATTAGCTATATAATAACATTTTATTCTATACGTCCATGGGACTTGTTATATGCCACTGCACATTTCTATAATCAAAAATAATAAGTAACAATACCTTTCTCTGCGTATAGGAAACCAAAACAATGTCTTCCATTAAGGGATATCACCACATCTGAAACATTTCCGCCCCGGCATATATTTAAAAAGTATATCTACATTTCACTAACTACTAAAACACTACACCAACTAAAATTTAAAAAAATGTATTTAATGTAATAATGAAAAAAAAGGCAAAAATATATCAACAATCACGCAACGAACACAAAAATGATCTGAATACTTCTACAATACTAAAATTATATCAGGTGATATGCAACTAGTTCAACAATTGCTATATTATTGTTTAAGTACCTGTAGCTTAGATAACTTTTTATACAAGCGCTGGTAGCGCGGCACATGGCGCTTATTTACGCGAATTTACGAATCTGACGCGAAAACGCAGTAATTCTAGAACACAATCACTGTCAATCGCAGCTACTGCATACTGCCGTATCAGCACAGCACTCGTTCGTCATGGGCGCTTTCCATCCCCGTTTGGCCTCAACGGCAGGCGCGCTCGCCAGTCGTCCGCTGTGGGTTAAAGTAAAAACCTGATTTTGAAATATCCTTGGAATAGCATCTGATCTGAGACGATGACGATCTTCATAATCAAGCAGTCATCTGTGAAATGAAATGAAAACCGGCGAACTGATCGGTACGACATGCGAAGAGGACGAGTATGCCGTACGGCCGAACGTCGAAGGCTGGTTTCAACTGCTTGACGCACCCTTTCGATATTTTCCGGGGTCCGTACCGTTAGGTTACCACCTTGTGCAGTCTCAAAGAACATATTCGTTGAAATTCACCCAGTTCATTATTGTGTCAAACTTCGGAACACGACCACGACGGCCAACGTTGAAATGATTCTGAAAACGTCCCTGTGTTTGAATGACAGAATGGTCCGTTTCAATAAAGGTGTTGTACACGAACACACGATGCTCTATTGACCACCTCTCCATTGTTGTTAAAATGGCGGCTCCTGACGAACAGATACCCCCACTCTTTATCCACCATCTTGCGTGGCGCCCCGTTCAAATCATCCATACCTTCCTGCCTAACTCTGTATAACTCAACAGTTGTAATGCAAGATTACATGACATTTTCTCAAAACATGGCGGGTTAATGTGCTTATACGATAGTTTCGTTAAAATCCAGGCAGAATTGCTGTTTCTATCAATATTGTAGCAATTAGTCTATGTATCATGTTATGAAAAGCCGCTGGTTTGTGTTGTGTAGGGTGGTTTGATTCGTTATTATAATATAATAATAGCTGATTGTGAGGTAATTAGGGGACCCTCCTACGGCCAGGAAAACCTAACCTTTTTTCCAATACGTTTTGAGCAGTTTAGATGCGGATGCATCGGCCGATTGCAAAATTCGTGTAGAGTTTGCATACAAGCAAATTAGAATAATTTTTGAGTTGGGAGCAGAGGTCACTCAGCTGATACGAATTGTGTGTGCTGTGGCCATCCACAAATAAAACAACAACAGGAAATTGAGTGGCGTTTTTAACTAAAAATTGATAAAAAATATTTGCTATATACTCGAAAAACAGTTCTGCTTTCATCCACCCCTTGGAACTCGTGCCAATTCCCCACGTATCTGGCACTGAACTGGCTATTCCAGAAGGTACAGGTTTTTAAGGATAAATGATAAACGGAGGAGTTATGTCTCCTTTAGCAGACGAAGTAAATAAAACCGTTAAATTAGATTTTGCTGGGGCTTTCTCAACCTCGTAAACATTCCTGGCACCTTTAGGTGCTAAGTCAGTTTTGTTCTTTGGACATAACATGCAGCATGTCTCGTCTGCGTTAAAAACTCTGTCGGGATATTTAAGAATATCAAAGTAATTTTCTTGTTTTAAGTATGTTTCAATATTCAGAAACCATTTACGAATATCTGCTAACTAACTGTCGCACTGGCAGCAGTAACGGCTTCAGGCACTCTTTCAGACAGTGTAGGATGTCGCTTCAAAAATGCTTTGTACCATCCATCACCCGGCATATTGTCCTTCAATGGATTGTCTCCTGGTTTCTCGTCTAGAAAATGTGCTAGACTGTGCTAAATATCATGCAATAAATGTCAGGTGTAAACGTACCTTAATACTTTATTCACTCTATCTAAAAACAGTTCATGCTTTTCGAAGTTCTATGCTTCAAAGTTGTTTAATTTTTGTGTAGTAGGTTTAAAATTTCGAATTTTTACTTCTTCGTCTTTTGTATTTAAGATACGAACTGGGATCATGTGTGATATCGGACGTGCGATAATGTTGGCAGTGAAAACATCTTCCGTTATCTCGTTTGATAATACAACACAATCGCATTCATCGTCTACCCAAAAATATTTAATAATTTCACACCGAGGTGAAATAGTTGTACAAGCGTTAATGTTAAGGCCGGTTTTCACGGGGCAAGCTACTAACCGGTCAGTGAGCCAGTAGCTGTTGTTCTACTGTCTATACAGCTACTGTACTCGCCCGAGGTGTTTTTACGACGGAAAGTACCTACCTAGTCAGTTGATCAGCAGCTGTCTTCAACGTACCTCCACAGTTCCTACTCACCTCTAGTGTTCTTACGAGGTCAGTTGTACGTACGGACAGTTAACTTGCCAACGAAATGGATGACCAATAGTCTATCATAATTCGTGAAAACACACAATCCCTTACTTCTTGGCGAAGAGTTAATGAGAATTGTAAAAAGACGAGAAAAAAAGAAGAAAGTCTGGATAAGAACTTACTAAATAAAAATTTAGGAGCAACCTCCATGATTATGAGAGAATTACACAGTAATGATCCACGAGAATACAGAGCTGTTATGCGGATTACACCTCAGCAATTTGATTTTCTTTTAGGTCTAATTGCTCCAAAAATTCAACGCACTGATACGTTTATGCGAGAAGCTATACCAGCAAGAGTGAAACTGGAAGTAACATTAGCTTATCTTGCCTCAGGGACAACTTTCCGTAAAATAATTGTAGAAGTATGTGATGCTATTTCCGAAAGTCTAAAGGAATTCATTAAAGTAAGTAGGCATTTTAATTATTAATATATTTATTTTTGCTATAGTATGCTGCTTGTGAATGTTCTTGAGGTATTTCTTCTTCAGTAAAGCTTTGCTGTGGGGATACATGTGACTGAAGTGTTTGTTGTTTCAATGTGTATGACTGAACTGTCGCTTGTGGGGATGAGAATGGTTGGAGCGGTTCTTCTGGAGACAAATATGGCTGAAGTGTTTCTTGTGGAGAAGATAGTGAATCCCCGCTGTATTGATAAGTTGATGTGCTGGCATGTGGTAAAATATGAGAATGTACATGTTTGAGACGGTATTTTTAAAGTATTTTCTGAATTTCTTCGTTCCCATCCAGCATATCTGTGAGTGACAATTGTCTTAATTGTATGCGTCCCAATAATCTCAGATTCATCTTCGTTTCCACTTTCTTTTATCGGCATAGCTTTTATTGGTTTCCTAATATTCTCATTTATTCGGTGTAATTCACGTATAGCTGCAGCTGTTACTTTGGCCCTACCGCAGGTGTATGGGTAAGCGTAATTGTTAACGCTTGGTATTTCACCTAGTAAACCATAAATCCCAAATGTTGACACCGTATCTGGTATTTTCACTGGCCACCAAAATCTATTTGCATCTCCAGTTGCTAAATTAACTTGCCCTAAATCATCGCATTTCAATGTAACAGAACTACTGCTAACCAAAACCCCTTCATTTCCTGAAACATCCTGGTACAGTTTCAACTCTCCAAAGCATTTATTCTTTGATCCTTTTAGATCTGATGCTATCTCAATCAATCCTTTACTGCGAACACATCTTTTGATAAATGTTCCGCTCCATAGTTAGCTGGCATGATGTCGTCAGCATTAACAATTGTGTGATTCAATACCAATACCATAGCTGCAGCTATGGTATTAACTTTGCCGCGTTTTCTCGATAATTTTCCATTTTTTTTATTTTTATGTTGCCACTTCTGGCTTTGATGTTCAAATATTTCTGAGCCTTCTTTTCCTTCCACTCCTCTCTGCATTTTCCTCATCGGCTTTTTCAACGCACTGATACGTTTATGCGAGAAGCTATACCAGCAAGAGTGAAACTGGAAGTAGCATTAGCTTATCTTGCCTCAGGGACAACTTTCCGTAAAATAATTGTAGAAGTATGTGATGCTATTTCCGAAAGTCTAAAGGAATTCATTAAAGTAAGTAGGCATTTTAATTATTAATATATTTATTTTTGCTATAGTATGCTGCTTATGAATGTTCTTGAGATATTTCTTCTTCAGTAAAGCTTTGCTGTGGGGATACATGTGACTGAAGTGTTTGTTGTGTCAATGTGTATGACTCAACTGTCCCTTGTGGGGATGAGAATGGTTGAAGTGGTCCTTGTGGAGACGGGTATGAGGCAAATGTTTCTTGTGGGGATGAGTATGGTTGGAGCGGTTCTTCTGGAGACAAATATGGCTGAAGTGTTTCTTGTGGAGAAGATAGTGAATCCCCGCTGTATTGATAAGTTGATGTGCTGGCATGTGGTAAAATATGAGAATGTACATGTTTGAGACGGTATTTTTTAAGTATTTTCTGAATTTCTTCGTTCGCATCCAGCATATCTGTGAGTGACAATTGTCTTAATTGTATGCGTCTCAATAATCTCAGATTCATCTTCGTTTCCACTTTCTTTTATCGGCATAGCTTTTATTGGTTTCCTAATATTCTCATTTATTCGGTGTAATTCACGTATAGCTGCAGCTGTTACTTTGGCCCTACATACAATACATATGCCAAAAATAACGATTACTTACCTCTACCGACTCCTCCTGTCCAGATAGCTCGTCGTCGTCTATTGAAAGTATATCCTGCGAAAGTGCTACATCTGCAAGTACCTGCAGTCCACCCGCAGTCGTGGACGACGTGGATGTGTTTCCATTCGGTTGCGGTTTCATGATATGAGATGATAAGGAGTTGTCCGTAGTATCTTCTTGAACGCATTGCTGTAACAAACTGATCAGCTTCATTACTATTGTCGACGGGAAGGATATCGTGGCAAATTCTTCGTCTGAGATGTGTTCGTAATATGGTTTCCACAAATGGATTTCGTCTTGGTTCGATAATTCTTTCGTCAGTATTTTCTTCATTAATTTCAGTAATGGTAATATCTGGTGTCCAAATTCCATTATCAAGTTCTTGGAAAATTTCTTCAAGGTTTCTAGAAACTGAATTGGTGTGGTCCATACTTCTTCAAATAATTCAAATATGGTAGTTATTGTATAAGTGTCCATTTAAAATAAATATTGCAAAAAAAATGTTTAATAATTAATAATTATAAGTCAGCTAATGTTATTGTCGATAATTGATTATCGATTCTTCTTATATTATATATCATTAAACATTCGTTACAATGTTTAATTTTGGTAAAATGAATTAAATTGCTTCGACAATTTACACAATGCTCTTGAAAGGCCAGCTTGTTTATTATTTCGTCTTCAATTGAGAAATAGCATAGGGTGTGCTGGTTAACTCGATCTGAAAATAAAAAAAAAATTATTTTTAGATTTTAATTTTAATAACACTTACCTAGTACATCCAACGGATAAATAGCACGAATGCAATCCTCACAAAGTTTTACGGTAGTTGAGAATTCCCAGTGGACTTCTTCGCCAGTATCTTTGCAATCAGCAGGAGGTTGAATGTGTTTGTCTAGGATACTTAAATTAAGAGATCCCACATATATAATTGAATAACGAGTCTGTTTGCAGAACCACTGTTGTACGTGGTCGAGACAAAACTTTTCGGCTGGTAATGAAAAGCTTGGGAAGCCACTAGCAGCTTCAGCAGTTAAACGTGAATAAGCCATGATTCGGATTTATTGTACCTTTATACACGTTACAGCCAGTTTATATACCCCCAGAAAGATGGAAGTAAATTTAGAAGGTTTATACAGCGGTCGACTACACCGTGAGAACGAACTATACGTCAGCGACTATCAAAATGTTTCATAGATAAATAGTTTATTACAGCAGCAATTTGAATTTTCCGCAAACTGGGAGCTTGTCGTAAAAAGAAAAATTTTCTTTTTATTCCAGCAGTGACAGCAGCAGCCATATTGGAATTTTTCATATAGATCCAGCGACAACAGCTGGTTGTTATTGGTATGGATTACGGCCGCCGCTGTTGTCGCTGGATCTATATGAAAAATTCCAATATGACAGTGTATGACTCAACTGTCCCTTGTGGGGATGAGAATGGTTGAAGTGGTCCTTGTGGAGACGGCTATGAGGCAAATGTTTCTTGTGGATGAGTATGGTTGGAGCGGTTCTTCTGGAGACAAATATGGCTGAAGTGTTTCTTGTGGAGAAGATAGTGAATCCCCGCTGTATTGATAAGTTGATGTGCTGGCATGTGGTAAAATATGAGAATGTACATGTTTGAGACGGTATTTTTTAAGTATTTTCTGAATTTCTTCGTTCGCATCCAGCATATCTGTGAGTGACAATTGTCTTAATTGTATGCGTCTCAATAATCTCAGATTCATCTTCGTTTCCACTTTCTTTTATCGGCATAGCTTTTATTGGTTTCCTAATATTCTCATTTATTCGGTGTAATTCACGTATAGCTGCAGCTGTTACTTTGGCCCTAGCGCAGGTGTATGGGTATGCGTAATTGTTAACGCTTGGTATTTCACCTAGTAAACCATAAATCCCAAATGTTGACACCGTATCTGGTATTTCCACTGGCCATCAAAATCTATTTGCATCTCCAGTTGTTAAATTAACTTGCCCTAAATCATCGCATTTCAATGTAGCAGAACTACTGCTAACCAAAACCCCTTCATTTCCTGAAACATCCTGGTACAGTTTCAACTCTCCAAAGCATTTATTCTTTGATCCTTTTAGATCTGATGCTATCTCAATCCAATCCTTTACTGCGAACACATCTTTTGATAAATGTTCCGCTCCATAGTTAGCTGGCATGATGTCGTCAGCATTAACAATTGTGTGATTCAATACCAATACCATAGCTGCAGCTATGGTATTAACTTTGCCGCGTTTTCTCGATAATTTTCCATTTTTTTTATTTTTATGTTGCCACTTCTGGCTTTGATGTTCAAATATTTCTGAGCCTTCTTTTCCTTCCACTCCCCTCTCTGCATTTTCCTCATCGGCTTTTTCAACGCACTGATACGTTTATGCGAGAAGCTATACCAGCAAGAGTGAAACTGGAAGTAGCATTAGCTTATCTTGCCTCAGGGACAACTTTCCGTAAAATAATTGTAGAAGTATGTGATGCTATTTCCGAAAGTCTAAAGGAATTCATTAAAGTAAGTAGGCATTTTAATTATTAATATATTTATTTTTGCTATAGTATGCTGCTTATGAATGTTCTTGAGATATTTCTTCTTCAGTAAAGCTTTGCTGTGGGGATACATGTGACTGAAGTGTTTGTTGTGTCAATGTGTATGACTCAACTGTCCCTTGTGGGGATGAGAATGGTTGAAGTGGTCCTTGTGGAGACGGGTATGAGGCAAATGTTTCTTGTGGGGATGAGTATGGTTGGAGCGGTTCTTCTGGAGACAAATATGGCTGAAGTGTTTCTTGTGGAGAAGATAGTGAATCCCCGCTGTATTGATAAGTTGATGTGCTGGCATGTGGTAAAATATGAGAATGTACATGTTTGAGACGGTATTTTTTAAGTATTTTCTGAATTTCTTCGTTCGCATCCAGCATATCTGTGAGTGACAATTGTCTTAATTGTATGCGTCTCAATAATCTCAGATTCATCTTCGTTTCCACTTTCTTTTATCGGCATAGCTTTTATTGGTTTCCTAATATTCTCATTTATTCGGTGTAATTCACGTATAGCTGCAGCTGTTACTTTGGCCCTAGCGCAGGTGTATGGGTATGCGTAATTGTTAACGCTTGGTATTTCACCTAGTAAACCATAAATCCCAAATGTTGACACCGTATCTGGTATTTCCACTGGCCATCAAAATCTATTTGCATCTCCAGTTGTTAAATTAACTTGCCCTAAATCATCGCATTTCAATGTAGCAGAACTACTGCTAACCAAAACCCCTTCATTTCCTGAAACATCCTGGTACAGTTTCAACTCTCCAAACCATTTATTCTTTGATCCTTTTATATCTGATGCTATCTCAATCCAATCCTTTACTGCGAACACATCTCTTGATAAATGTTCCGCTCCATAGTTAGCTGGCATGATGTCGTCAGCATTAACAATTGTGTGATTCAATACCAATACCATAGCTTCAGCTATGGTATATGGCATATAAGCATTGTACTCACCAAACTGCTTGTAGTTTCTTTTTCCTTTATATTAGAATTCTTCATTATATAATCCATAATATCGAACCATTTTACTTTTGGTTTGTAAATATTATCACCTGCAGCTCCACTACTCTTGCTATTTGAATTTTTGTAACCTCTTGATTGTAAGTAGAACGTAAACTTTTTATTTTTTCATCACATCCTTGTGTGAAGCTTTGCATATATCTCTGTTTTTATAATCTTGGATAAAACAATTCCACAAATTTTCATTTTCTCTGTACAATTTTACAAATTTTACATTATCTGCCTCACTCCAACGGCCCGTCATTTTGATTTACTACAATATGCTTCACCGTCAATGATGATATACTGTACATCACTGTCTACTGTCCACTGCTGTCCATTCGCGTCCCCACGTGGCGAATAAAGGGTGAGTAGCTGGCGTTATCATGGTGGGGGAAGGCAAGTGGTCAGTAAAAACAAAAAAGATTGAAGTAGCTGTTCGCCAGTGACTGTCGGGTAGTAACTGGGCCAGGTGATTTACACGGGCCGAGTTAGGAGACAGTAACTGTCCCCCAGTGACTGTCCCACACTGACCGCCAGCTACTCGCCCCGTGAAAACCGGCCTTTAGATTCTAAAGGTAGTGTAATAGGTTGTTCGTTAATGCAAAATGAAAAAGAAAATTTCTGAAAATCTATAATTGCATTGTATTTTGTAAAAAAATCTGAACCTGGAATGCCGTGCATTTCACATCCAATATCATTCATGATTAAAAATTCGTGATTAACTTCAATGTTTTCTACTTGTAAAGTAATATTAACTTCCCCATGTGATTTAGTGGAACCCGAAATACCATTGATTGTAATTTTTCTACTTTTGTTAATGGATTCGTTCCCGATTAAAGCTTTTGAAAAAAGTATACTGGCTGAAGCACCTGTATCTATGAGAAGCAATAATTGATTTGAACCGTATTTCAAACGCACATAGTTCATACTTGCCATACTTAAAACTATATTACTGGGCTTGTTGATCTCGAAAAATCCGTCTCTCTTCCGATGTTGTAGTACCTACAGCAAATAAATTATTTTGTTGTGTGGATTTATTTCTATCAATTGTTTCCTTTACATCTGTTCGCTGAGAATGTTTTCGTCCTCTAGTATTGTCATTACTTTGGTTATTCGAATTTCTTGGGACATCATTTTTACTTGTGTTATTTACATTTTTTGTATATTTATTAGCACGATAATTGTTTTGGTATTGGCTGTTTTGGTTTCTATGCGCATTACCCATATAACTAGAACCTTTGTAACTATTTCGTCCGCGATTAGTTTTATAATGAAAAACATTGGATGACGAAGGACATTGTCTTTCCTCATCTATGGCAACAGTAATTGCTTGTTTTTAAGTGGAACAGTTTCTAGATTTAAGGATAGTTCTAAGTACACGATTTTTGATACCGTTACAAAAGGCATTAATGGCAATGTTTTCGTTTATGGGACGTAAGGTTTTTAACAAATTAGTATCTGTACCGGCTTGTGCTAAAGTTCGTTTACAGACTGTTGCGACTGCTTGGAATGATGCAACTGGTTAAAAAGAGTGTGCAGTTTTTTTTTGTTATAAAATTGTCCTGCATATCTTTTATTAAATCGTTAATAGGAGCATATTCTTTATTTAGCCTTACTTTCGCATTTTCAGATAGACGGGTTTTTAATACATAATTGATTAAATGTGTCTTATCATCATTTTTAAGTAAACTCTCGTAACAAGAGAGTTTACTTAAACTTTAAAGCGTAAAATTTTATCGCATCTATTAGTTTTTTTATGGTATCTTCATTTCCATCCATCGACGGTAATAAAGATACCGCAGTTTTTAAATCAATAGACTCCATGTTGGTGTCTAGTTCCAGTCTATCTGTCAAAATGCTTTTTGATTCACTAATAAGAATATCTATTCCGTTACTATATATTTGAATTTTTCTAACTAATTCTACATTACTTATTTCTGAACTAGCTTTGAGTTTTAAACTATCTAATCTAGTTTTAAATAAATCTAATTCTACCAGTTTTTCATTGGTTACATCTAAATTTTTCCTACGTTCTTGATTATCCTTAGTAATGTTTGTTTTAAATACCTTAATGTCCTCGTGTAATTTCTTAAATTCTTCCAAGCTGACCATTTGCACAACACTAATCTGGGGATTCTAGCAGTAATTTTTGAAGATATTCACTATCCATATCGAAAAAAGTGATCAAATAAGTTACAAGAAAACGTAAGAAACACTACTCAAAACTCTAAATAACCGAAAAAATAAGTAACAATCAAAAGAACGCTTGGAAATGTCAATGCAATACGTCTAATGTGTGCCCACACGCCACCATTTTGCCCTTTAAAAAGTCACGTGATTGTGAATGCCTAATTATTGGAAACGAAGTTACGTTATGCACGGTTGAGCGTTATCGGTAATTGTATGCGAAATTTGTTTGTTTGTTTCACTTTTATTGTTTCGAATTAGGTGAGTACAAATGAATGATTAAATATAAACTTCATATTTAACTTCATTATTTTAGTGAGTATATATAAATATGCCCAAAAAGTGGGAAGCAGAAATTACAAAAAGAGTGGTGTCACCACAGACCAGGTGTCACTGTATGAATTGCAACCGGTGCTTTATAAGGTTAGGATCAATAAAATATTTATAAATACTATTTTATTAATACTATTTCTTAACAGCAAGATTTGCCAACTTATCATAACCAACTATTAAGGCACAAAACACTTGAAGCGATAAAAGAAGACTTGCAATGCACTTTTAAAGAACAATATTCAACAGAGGAAATACTAAAAAAAATTAATAATCTAAGAAGTCAATTTTTAGAAGTAACGAAGAAAAAAAAAAGTGATTCCTGCTAGTGGATCTGGTGCAGAAGAATGTGTAAAACCCAATTGGTGGTTATATGATTCTTTAACTTTTTTATTACCATATACAAAAAAAAGACAAAGGAGAATCTAATTTAAATGTTTCGGCAACTCAAAAATTGTTGCCCGTACCAAACAGTCAAGAAACAACAGTTGAGATAAGTGGTTGGGTAGGAATTGTATCGAAATTATTTAATATTCAGTTAATTAGTGTAACATGTTTTAGGAAAGGGTTTTTACGCAGGATGACCATCATGAAAACGTAAATGAAGTGATTGTTGAAACAGATGCCTTGTCTCCAGCTTCATTTACAATAGAATGTGAATCTTCCCATTCAAAATCGGTAAGTATCAATAGTGACAACAATTGGAAAAATACGCCAAAGACAAGGAAGAGAGGGAAGAGTGTTTCATCACAATCTGATGTGGTAGAAGCTGCGTTTGTGAAGGCTTTAAATGAAGTAGGTCAAGACGATCGTGGTGCAAAACATCTTCCGGATGATCTAAGATCATTTATAGAATTTATTGGCCATGAATTAATAGATGTGTATAATAACAAACCATCCTATAAAAAATGTAAAAGAGAAATTCTACAGGTAATTCAAAATACTATAGATGAGAATGAGATTCAATAATAAAGTAATGTCATTTATGTTTTATATTTGCAGAAAAAAAAATAGAATGCACTTTATCTTAAAATATATGAAAGAGTTTTTTTTTTGTTAAACATAAGAGAGGAGACAATAAAACAATATAAAATGTAGAATAAAAACAATCCTCTATTCCTTACAAAATATTTTGTAAGTAATAGAGGATTGTTTTTATTTTACATTTTATACTTCACCTTACAACATGGATCTTTTCAATTCAATAAAACAATATCTTTGTACAAGTTCATTTTTATTTTAAGCCATGTTGTTTTGCCACTCTAACACATTTACATTGTTAAAATATTCTTTGAATATATCGCGAACATGTAAACCTTCAGTGTTTGCTCTTCCTGATATTAAACTAATACTGTGTAACTGTTGTTAAGTTATTGTCGTCTACAATACTTGTATTCATTGAATTATTGTTTAGATAATTGTGTAATGCACAACATGCTTGTGTAATAATCACAACTTTATCCCTACACAATGGAATCGGTGTCAGTAATATCCTAAACCGATTTTCCAATATCCCAAATGCATTTTCAATTACGTGTCTTCCTCTGCTCAATCTATAATTAAAAATTCGTTCCTCTTTGGTCATATTTTCAATGGGAATGGCTTCATGATGTGTTTTTGCAAAGGAAAAGCAGCATCCGCCAGAAAGACATATGGAACAGGTACATTCATAGTGGGCAAAGGTTCATCGGCAGGTATATTTAATGTATTATTTTTTATGGCGTAGGCTAAATCTCTATCATTAAAAACACCTACAGTATAAACTATTTTATTCACAATGCCCGCATTAATAATATATATATATTTACATACCACCATCACTGACTTTTCCATTAGTGCCTATGGCTGCGTTCCGTTATTCACTGCAAGTGCTTCGTATATGACGTAGTCTAAGTGCGTTGGAAAAGCTGTTCCGTTTTAAATAAGCGCATTTGGAGGTTACTGTAAGCTTTAAAAACGGAACAAGTCGTAAACGTTGTTGACATAGCTGTGGTTGACTAGGTTATGTATGTTTGGTACGCTGACAAATATCCTAATTGTTTAATTGTAGATTATTAGTAGACTAGGGTAGAAAAATCTGTAAAAGCTATGGATATGACTAGTGAGAAAAATATGTCAGTTGCTTTATATTTTTTTGCGAGGAGCATAGTAGATTCAAGTGAATCTAGTAGTAGCGATTCAGAAAATGAAAATATTGATATCATTAAAAATTTGACTGAATATAATCCTATAGCAAGGACTAAAATAAAAAATTACGTTGAAACCACAGTGTCCTTATATACTGATATGGAATTTAAAAGTCACTTTCGGTAAGTCATTTGTATGAAATAGTTGCATGCTATTCACGATACATTTTAATTAAGAGGATGTTTATAGTATAGACCATAGACACTATAATTTGTTATCTTACTTTTTAGATTGAGTCGCCAAACTTTTATATTTTTATTAGAGTTACTAACACCAAATTTGTCAAAGAAGTCAAAAAGGTTTGGCCGTTATCCTATAACCCCTGAAAAACAACTTCTAATTGCAGTATGGATGTTGGCTACTCCTGCGTCGTACAGGTAACAAATATAAATTGCTTCTGCCATATTGCATTAAGATAATATTTAATTAGGTGTATCAGTGATCGCTTTGGGGTGGGCAAAGCAACTGCATGGAGAAGTGTAAGAAAAGTTGTCAATGCACTATACTCACATATACACACATTCATTAGATGGCCAACTAGACAAGAAGCAATAGAAACATGCACATTTATTAAAGAAAAATATAAATTTCCAGGGGTGATCGGTGCTATAGATGGAACACATATTAAAATATCATCACCAAGAGTAAACCCAGAATGTTATGTCAACAGAAAAGGATACCATTCTATACAATTACAGGTATTTGACTTATATTTTTTAGAATTGTAACTGAAAAGGAATTGTAGGTAGTATGTGATCATCAGTTGAAATTTATTCACTGCTATACAGGCCAAGTAGGATCAGTACATGATATGAGGGTTTTCCAATTATCTGGGTTTGAGAATATGTGTTCTGATGAAAATTTCCCTGATCTATTAGGTGACTCTGCATATGCCATACAAAAGTATGTGATGATACCATTTAGAGATAATGGTCATCTAAATGAAGCACAGAAAAATTACAATAGATACCACTCATCAGCAAGAATGATTGTTGAACGATCACTAGGACTTTTAAAAGGAAGATTTAGAAGTATTTTAGATACACTACCTATGCATCGAACAGATCTTATACCCAAATACATTATCGGGTGTTGCATATTACATAATATATGTTTAATTCGCAATGATTTTATTGATGAACCTATTGTATTAACAAATGAGCATGTTACAGTAGAAGAAAATCCCAGAAATGCTGAAGTACGAAATTTAGGAATAATAAAAAGAAATAGTATAATGTATGGCTTAATGAGGATGTGATGTATTTTAAAATGAAAGTTGTAACCAAGATGGGGTGAACTGTTACGATTAAACGGTGAGAATTTTCCAAAAACTGTTTTGGCATTTGATTCAGGGCAATATGGGTTACATTTTAAAAATATTTTCTTTATACAGGGTGATATTATGTATTAAACTGAACTTCATCAACTTTCTAAAAATATCATACACATTACCCTTCTGACTATTGGTTTTTAAGCAAATTCACCGCAAATGCAATATTTTAGTTTGTTGCATTTAATGATTTAAAATCATCTTGCAATGATTCCATGTAGCTCTCAATGAAATTCCGTTTTTTTAATTTCTCACCGTTTAATTATAACAGTTCACCCCATCTTGATTGCACCACCCTATATGTATAGATATTATCAATATGTATAAGAATTATATATGTATGTATATTTTCAGATAGAGAATAAAACGTTGTCAAAATATTTATAATTCTTTTATTTAGCAATAACAAGTGTATTATTTAGATACATATATTTATTAAAGCACTGTAACAATGTTATTTTTCAAGAATTTGACCCATTAACTTTTCTATTCGTTTTAAAGTTTCTACTTTTTCTTGGTGCCTTCTCTCCGCATCCTCTCTTCTTATTTTTTTTTTCATTTATGGAGTTCTCCAAATATTTTTCCAATATACCATAAACTTTTCTCTTTCCGGTACCTATTAAAAATAGTGATTATTTTTTATATACTGTATTGTCTTAATATATTTTTATATGATCATGCTCTCTCACCCGATTTCTTTTCATCTTTTGCTTCAGTTTGAACGGCATCTTGCACGCTTGAACCTGCCACAGACAATGGTTGTACCCAAGGTTTTTTCGAAAATATTTCATCCATTATCTATAATATATTATGAAATATGTTTGTATATTTAACGATGTTAAATAAATAGCAACTCTACCTCAAAGTATTCCCACTTTTTTCTATTATTACCACTTTGACCATTGTGATCCTTAATTGATTTATATGTTCGCTTTAGTGTTTGAAACTTTGATCCACATTTATACCCATTAATTTTATACCCCTGTTTTGTTAATTCTTTAGACACATTGTCCCAACATTGTTTGACAGTCATTTTGCCGGAAGAGAAATCTGCCTCTTTTTCTCTATATATTTTAATTAGAAGTAATGTTTCTGGATTTGACCAAATGTGCTGATCTAAAAAAAACAAACATCAATACATAATTATTTTAAAAATTATCATATCCATGCCTTTTTTATTTTCCTCTGTGGTATCACTATCATCGTCAGGTATGTCCAGTATATTATCACGAAATTCCAACTCTGTATCGGCATTGGAACTGCCCAATATATTTTCTTTCTCTTTACAGTTTTTTGCGTATAATAGCAATGAATGTGCAAATGTAATATCTAATAAAACAAAATCCAAAGCAGTTTACATTGAATTATTTTTTATTTATAAAGATTATTTAGTTAAACTAATTCCAATTGCCTAGATTATATTACTTACCACTTCTAGCACGATCTGCTTCATTTTCAGATACTATTATAGTATATTCTTTATTTTCTTCTGCATCTATTAAGGTTAGAAGCTCATTGTTATTACTATTGTCACTGGTCGACGCCATTTTGTACTTTAACTGCTTCACCTATCTTGCCGCAGTAGTTAAAGCATCAACTGATGACGAAATCGATGATGTCATAGCTTTTTGATTCTACTTTGACAGTGCGTTATCGGTTATATCGGAACGATCTTCGCAGTACTCGCAGCACTTGCAGTGAATAACGGAACGCAGCCTATATTTATATATAAAAAGTTGTAGTTTTTTTAATGTGTTAGCATCTGCAATTGCAAGTAATACAATACAATGGGTTCCTCTATAGTTCTAATAATGTGAACCTGCACATTTGGAGGCTCTAAATACAATGTGCTTTCCATCCAAGGCCTCCAAAGTATTTGGTATATTCCATAATTCTTTGAATGCCCTTGAAACATCTTTCCATTCCTTTGCTGAACAAGGTACACTAGGAATTCTTTCTGGTTGGACGACCTGCCACTGCACATACGTAGGATGGGTAGTAGACAGTATTGCATTCACTCACTTCAGACAATATTGCATTCATTGCGCTCGTCAAAATATGTAAACACAGATGCGATTCCGGGGTCTATTTTAAAAACGCTGTAGCTGCATTTATAAATGTGGAAAAAAGCATCTATTATTTGACATATTTGAGTAGGAAGAAATATGTTTGATGTTTCATGTATTTCGAATAAAATAATACTGTAGTCTTATTAAATTGTTTTGAAACGTAATTTCATTACATTTTGCGGTGAACTATTTTATCGTTGAACTAGGGTAAGATCTAAACCAAAAGCATGTTTATTATACAATAAATAACAATACCAAAGGTTTACTACTTTTATTTATTTAAAACATAATACCTATAACGAAATAATTATACGTATACACTTATGCTGAGTCAGTAACTTCTTCCCATTCCTGCACAATTTTTTGCCACAACAGATTTCTGTCCCTTCGTTCTATAGGGTTTTTCCTCATTCTCTTGGCTTCGTGCCGGCCAATTTAATAATCTCAAATTATTGTCAGTAATTCATTGTTGGACAACATTAGCCGTCTGAATGGGTGAATTGTCATGTTGGAATGTAAATTGATCATAAAGAGATGTTACCGATGGCAACATAACATTCTCCAAAATATCCCTATATTGTAACACAGGTGTCCATTAATATCCCAAGTAGTATCAGATCCTGCGTATGACATCCAACCCCACACTGCTACAGAAAGCCGTCCACTTCTATTTTTCGGATGAACATATTGTGGTGCAAGCCTATAGTTACGCGGACGGGTAACTAACTAGGCACGTGTGGGTGTTCGGGGTGCTTTGAAACGTCGACTCGTCGCTGAAGATTACCGTTTTCCAAAAATCTATGGGCATATTCAGATAGTATAGTGCGAAATTTATTCTGTCTTGACGATTGCGCTCGGAAAGTTCCGTTTTAATAGCAGCACGATAGCTTTTGAGACCACTTCTTTTTCTTGGCGTTATTACGAAACCGGGAAAGGCGGTAGCTGTAATGGCTTCCTTGCAGCTTGTGAATGGATGCTCTTCGTAAAATTGCCTTAACATGGTATCTTGATAAGCAGTGGATATTCTTAGTTTTGAACTTTTTGGTTCATTTGCAACTGAATGTGATATTTGCCATTTTTTTAAAATCAAAAATTGCATACGGATTGACACCAAATTCACGCGCTACAGCACGTAGACTCCTATTGACATCATATTGTCCGGCGCGTATCCATTTAATTGTTTCTAATGCTGTATAAAGAACTGAATATTATTGTGGTGTCTGCTTCTTTTTATATAGGTCAGTGTCTAATATGACTTATCATTTGAGAAAGCATATTTTCGACATTTATCTGGATTGCTCGTCTATGAATACTTATGTATCAATAAGCCTGTATTATATTCACATAAATAAAAATTCCAGAAATACAGAATATGTTTTTTTTGCTTACCTGTCTATGTCTACGCAAAGACCACAATAAATAGATGCAATCGGCCTTGTAAATTCATAAATGCAACTACAGCGTTTTTAAAATAGACACAGAAAACGCACATTCATTCATTGATAAGCATCATGATGCATTTCAACATGCATAAGTGTATACGTATAATTATTTCGTTATGTTTTTAATAAATAAAAGTAGTGAACCTTTGGTATTGTTATTTATTGTATAATAAACATGCTTTTGGTTTAGATCTTACACTAGTTCAACGACAAAAAAGTAATAAAATTACTTTTCAAAACAATTTAATAAGACTACAGTATTATTCTATTCGAAATACTTGAAACATCAAACGAATTTCTTCCTACTCAAATACGTCAAATAATAGATGCTTTTTTTCACATTTATAAATGCAGTTACAGCGTTTTTAAAATAGAAATCGCATCTGTGTTTACATATTTTGACGCGGACAATGAATGCAATAAGCTGTCTACTATCCATCCTACGAATGTGGAACGACATGGTGTCCAACCAGAAAGAATTCTTAGTGTACCTACAAATTTTGTTATTAAAAATTAAGCAGCATTTTAGTGTATGTTATAGGCATATATTTACCTTTAAGTATATTTCTTTTAAACCCTCATATATTGCAACGCACGCATTGGGTATTATTTGTAAAATAGCACTTAATGATATACGCATAGTATAAGCCAAACTTGTGTAGGATTCACCAATGGCCAAGTATCGTAATGTTAATATTAATCTGTGTTTTGATGGTATACATTTTCGCATTACACTATCTGGTTTAGACATTTTTGATTTTACAATATCATATAATTTATCGAATCAATCTTAGTTCTTGGTCCAAAAAGTGACTTGCCCCTAGCTTCACTGTACTTCTTAATAACCAAGCCCTACACCAAACACGCCTACTTCTTCCATCATATTTTTATAAATATCATAGACTTTCTTAATTCTGATCAACTTCCTCAACTTAGCTTTTGATTTTGAAGTAGTCATATCTTATCAAAAAATGTATAACCACAAAATTTCGAACCCTATTTGAGAACTGTCACAAATTGGTGAACAAATACTATCAAGTTGGTAGACGCTAATGGCTGTTTAGTAGCGTCACCACGCATTGATTTGTTTACTGACACCTACAAAAGTATAAAAAAGTGCATAGGCTATATCTACATTGGCTTTTATGAACCGTTTCCACCTCTAATAACATAATTCACATCTGTCATGTTTATGTCACGACTCTGACAGGTAAAAATTACGTTGGATGAGCAACATAAAAAAGATAATCCACCCGTTACTCGATATTATTCTAAGAAAAATAAACATGTTAGTGTTGTTGTGCGTACTCAGCGTCTACAAAAGCTAAATGTTTGGACCGGGATGTTAGATGACCACATTATAGGCCCATTTCTCATTGATGGTAACCAAAATGATCGAAAATATTTACAACTTTTACAAAATGAGGTCATTCCGTCAATTCGACGCCTTCCCGTTAATTTTTAGGCAGTTTGGTTCTAACAGGATGGATGTTCATCTCACAACTACAGAGCAGCTATCGACTTCCAGAATCAAACGTTTCCTGATCGGCTCACTAGTTACATGGTACAATTAAATGGCCAGCAAGGTCCTGTGATTTATCGCCTAATGACTTCGTTCTGTGGGGATTTATGAAGATGTCAGATATTTTACTACTTCTTTTTTGAAATCAGTTATTTTGCTATCACGATCGCCTAGTTGCTTATAAAGTATGAAAGCATTGACCATTGAAGTGGTGAGCAACAACTCAAACGCTATTTTTCGGTACCATTTTACAGACTTACCTAGTGGATTTGAATAGGCGCCCATTTGGTCAGATAAGTCAACGGATCCTTTTCCCCTGGTGTAATCTATAACTGCCTTGGATTTTTGTTTGTTATATGAAAGTTGGGGATCAGTGGCGCCAGACCTTAAATTCATAGTTCTACCGCCGCGCTGGTCCCCTAGGACCAGCACTAAAAAATTTTTTTTCTTAGAAAACAAAAAAGCAGGAACAATTTGTTTTTAAGAGAAATACTTCTTTCAATATAAAGAATCAAAATATGTTCTTGGCCCCACAACGGAAATTGCAAAATTGTTCACGGCAGTCAACGTATTAACGAATCCGCCAAGATGGAAATTTGCTTGATTTGACATCCACAGTTTGTTAATAAACTCCCCATCCTCGTTTATCTTTTGAAGCATTGATTCACAGATTTGTCGTCGCATAACATGATCGTTGGATTTCAGGTCCTGTTAAAAAAGTTAAAAATGAAGTACTCAGATTACACTGGGGAACAACCATTTCGTTGTCTTAGATCTGTGTCTTGTTTTTGACTAACTTTTGGCCTCTGGATAAGAAAATAACCTCAGTTTTTGTCTACCTCGTCAACTTTTTAAGCTAAACTATACCCTATTTTTGTCTCAAAAATCACACAAAATGTGCGTATAAAGGAAGATAAAGGGAAAACCAAAATATCAAATATACAAAATACCCAAATATACAATTAAACGCTAATTGAGATGAACGTAGAGCTAGCGGGGTTAGCAGCCAATGGAAAAATCCTTATTGAAAGGAAATAAGACTCATTTATCTAAACCTTAAGCTTTCGATTTTTATTAAAATCTTCCTCAGAAGGTAATTCTACAAGAAAATATGCCAATAAAGAAACAGTAACAGTAATCATAAATAAAAAACTTACGATTAGAGTAAGAAGCTAGCAAACACAGAACATAACTTCGTAAAGATAACCATTAATACTATTGGTCATACTAGGAGCTTATATTAAGACTAGACACAACATGTTAAAAACACAAAATGTATTATGAATTAATAAAATTAAGGTGACAATCCACCGAACATAGACCGCATGGTTGTGCGCGGGAAACAGGTCTGAGTGAGACAGGTTAAACAGGGAAATATTAATTGGGGGAAATTCAAAACTAAAAGTAACCAACTTAAGTCAGGAACTGTAAAGGAGTAGGGGGAAAGCGGGAAATTCAAAATGAACTAGTCAGAATCTATAACTATGACAGTGGAATCCAGATCAGAAATGCCGGGGTTATTTAAGTGAGGGGTGTTTTTATTGATATTAAACAATAAGGAGTAAATATCGCTGAGATTATCCAGATCAGTTCTAAAATTCATTGTATTATTGGTAGTTTGTATGTAATACATCTCCAGAAACATGCGTTTCCTGTAGTTCTTTTCTGTAGCCATAACAGAAATGCCATCGAAATCCATCAAGTGTCTACTATGAAAACAATGGGAAGAAAGGGCAGTACCTTCAGAGTTATTACTACAATCTCTGCTGTGTTGATAGATGCGATTTTTTAACCATTGACTGGTAGTACCTATGTAAACAAGTTCACAGTGTCTACAAGGGATATGGTAGATAACGTTGGAGCGTAGCAAAAGTGGGGTAGTGTCCTTGACTCTAGAGAAGATCGACCCTACGGTGGTAGTGTTATAGAATGCCAGCTTAGTGGTAGGATATTGTAGGAGTAATTTCCTAATTTTTTCAGAACAGTATGGTATGTAGGGAAATTTGACATATTTATATTGAGTGATGTCAATGGGATTATTAGAAAGAAGTGGGGAATTATGTGCAGAATTTGAGTTGGAGTAAGTATTGTGATGTTGAGTGGTAGGTGACTGATACACTATAGATTTGGACAATTTCGGGGGGTAACCATTTTGAGTAAACAACTCAACAAGACGGGTCTTTATATTATTATGAAATTGTGGATGGGCAATTTTAAGAATTCTGTTCTTTAAAGCACGTAAAACATTAAATTTCATCTGTATGGGATGGTTAGAATAATAGTTCAAGTAACGACCAGAAAAAGTAGGTTTTGTGTACCAGTCAAGGATTATTTTTTGATCGGGAGTTCTATGTACCTTAGTGTCCAGAAAGGGAATGGATCTGTTGTGTTCCAGTTCAATTGTAAACTGTATGTGTTCGTTGAAACTATTGAAGTGATAGAGAATGTTATCCTCCTCATTCAAGGGGACAGAACATATTAGGTCGTCAACATATTTGTAGATGAAAGGTAAATGAAAAGGAAGGTTAGGTATCACCTGTTCAAGAAGGTGATCCATAACTATTAAGGCGAGTATAGGACTAATTGGGCTCCCCATTGGAGTTCCAAAAGTTTGCTTGTAAAAACTACCATTAAAAGAGAAAGTACAGTTGGTCAGCAAAAACTTTATTAATTTCAAGAAGTAATTGCAAGGAATGTCAGTACAGCTAGAGATATCTTCCCAATGAAGTTCTATAACAAATAGAATTTACTAGCTCTACGTTCATCTCAATTAGCGTTTAGTTAACGTTGTGACAGCCGTTACTTCCCCTCTAACAAATATACAATATACACAAAATAGTTTTATTCATACAAAGGTTATACAGTGCGAGCAACAAAGATTGAAGCGTGCCAAGGTCATCTAATATAGTGAAACGAAGTATACATAGGCGTAGGAATAATTAACATAATGTCTCATTGTCATATAAAAACGTGTATAGCTATTCAGCTAATGTAAAATCAACTTACAAGTTATTTAGACAAGCAATAAATTATGAGGAAAATAATTCATTTATTAAACTTAGTTTAATAAAAAATAGTTATCATAAAAGGTGTTGAAAATGTTCACCATTTCTTTCCAGGCATGTATTAACCCTTCTCTTCATATTGTCGGAGACTTTAATTAATACTTCTGGAGATATTGTTCGAATTGCATCAGTAATGGCTTGCTGTAGTTCTTCAGTAGTATGTAGAGAATTTTTGTATATCTTATTTTTTAAGTATCCGAACAAAAAGAAATCCAAAGGTGTAAGATCAGGTGACCGAGGGGGGCACAGATTCCTGCTTACTAATCGGTTATCATAAAATTCTTCGAGAAACCTTATTGTTTCATTTGCTGTATGAGCTGTGGCACCATCCTGTTGGAAGTATCCATTGTGTAGTTCGTCAGGATGCAATTGGTTTAAAAATGGTTCAGAGATCTGTTGTCGATAATTGTGCGCATTTATATTGTCGTTGAAGAATATTGGACCAATAATTCTTCTACGTGACATGGCGACCCAAATTCCAACCTTTACCGGATGCAGTTCAGTTTCTCTGAATTCGTGGGGATTTTCAGTGGACCATATGCGATAATTCTGTGAATTAACAAAACCGCTAAGGTGGAACCACGCTTCATCACTGAAAAACCTGATGTTCAGCATCTCATTGTTATTTAAGTGTTGGTTGAACCAGTGGCAATAATATACACGTCTTTCATAATCAACTGGTAACAACTCTAGCACAACTGAAACCTTATATGGACGCATATGCAGGACTTTTTTAGTGCCTTCCGACAGGAACCATAAGATACCCCTAAACCAAAACATACTTAGTTACATGTGCTAAATACTGATTAATATGAAATATCTGTTTGCTGTGACAGCTGTCGTACAGGATTCTTTGGACTTCTCAGCATTCTGACTCGAATGTCTTCCACAGTTTCATTATTCAGAACTGTATTTCTGCCAGAGGATTTTCCTTTACAAACACTACCTGTCTGTCTGAAATATTGCACAATGCGACGAATGTGTTGTCGAAAAATTTGACCAAATTCTATATTTTCATTTGGGAACTGTAAGATGTAGGGGAAGATGGGGTTATATGGGATGCAGGAGGTATGGGACATCTAAGTTAAATCGATGGTAAATAACGCGTTAGGTTTCATACTTTAACACTAGGTGTCAGTAGCAATTACTGTTAATCTCAGAAAGTTTCAAACGCGACTGTCTTCCCTGTGACCGTTAATTATTAAAAAGAAGTTTTTACAGTGCTATATTAAATTCGTGTTATCTGACATTAAGGTAAGTACTTAGTATTCCTTTTTTTTTCAAGTAAACGAATTTCAATCTCATGGAACTATCATATTTATGGAATAAGTTCGTTTATAAAGCATAACCTAAAATTTAACATGTTCGTCAAAAACTAAAATTTATTCTAAAAGTATATGTTAAGGAGGAATGAGACATCTAAGTGCAGGAGATATGGGACATGTCCCAATCCTCCCCATATAAAATTTCAATTTATATTGTGTTTTTTTTTAGATGCCGAGGTATTATAAACGAAAAACAAATAGGATTCGAGTGAACCAGGAACAGCTTGCAACAGCTCTAGATCTAGTGCTGCGTGAAGGACGGTCAATACGTTCTGTTGCCGATGATTTACAGATATCAAGAGCTGCATTGCATAGACATGTTTCAAAAGCGCGGTGTATGGATAATTGGAATAACTATGAATATCGAATAAATACCATGGTACGAAAAGTTTTTTCCGAGGAGCAAGAAAGAATGCTGAGTGATTATTTAAAGCAAAGTAGCCAAATGCATTATGGACTTACCCATAAGAAAGCTCGAGAGTTGGCATACCAGTATGCAAAAAGATTGGGTTTAACCTATCCCAAACAATGGGATGAGAATAATGAGGCAGGACGAGAATGGCTTATTGGATTCTTGCATAGAGATAAAACTCTTTCATTGCGTCGTCCTGAAGCGACAAGTCTTTCTCGCGCAACAAGCTTTAATCAGCATAACGTATCTATGTTTTATAGTAAACTGAAATTACTTTTGGAGAAATATGAATTTAGTTCAAGTAATATCTTTAATGCGGATGAAACTGCAGTCACAACTGCACACAAACCACCCCGAGTTATTACCATCAAGGGCCAAAAGCAAGTTGGTCAAGTAACATCATGTGAACGTGGACAGTTAGTTACAATGTTGAATTTTATAAATGCATCAGGCAATGCTTTACCACCTGTTTTCGTATTTCCACGAGTCAAAGCAGTGGACCACATGTTAATTAATGCACCACCAGGTTCCCTTGCATTGGCCCATAAAAGTGGGTGGATGACGCGTGAGAATTTTCTTATTTCCATGAAGCATTTTATTAAACACTCAAGAGCTAGTGTAGAAAATCCTATATTACTGCTTCTCGATAACCATGACAGTCATATCAGCATAGATGTTATTTTGGAAGCAAAATCTCATGGAGTGCACATGTTGACATTTCCGCCACATTGTAGTCATAGGCTGCAGCCTTTAGATGTAGCGGTCTATGGTCCTTTTAAGGCCAGATATAATGTGGCTGCTACAACATGGATGACTAATAATCCCGGAAAGACTATCTCCATATATAATATAAGCGAACTGGCCGGATTAGCGTTTAATAAAGCTATGACCAGAGAGAACATTTTATCGGCGTTCAGAAAAACGGGCATACAGCCATTCAATGCGGATAACTTTTCAGAAGAAGATTTTCTGATGAGCAGTGTCACTGACAGACCAGCAACTGCACCTGCACTGGAAGTAAATAATATCAATGCAGATGATAATATTGACCCCAGAGATGATGACATACAACATGAAAATGGAAACGATAATGATATATATGGAGAGACTACACAGCCGCCTATATCCAAAATGTTGACTCCGCAGGATGTTAAACCATTCCCCAAGGCAATGAATAGGAAAAATACATCATTTGGTAGGAAGCGTGGGTCAAGCCGAATATTGACAGAGACTCCTGAAAAGGAACAGATAGAACAGGAACAGAAAAACATTTCAAAGAAAAAAAAAAAATTGTTGTTAAAAAACTATGTTTCTCAAACCTGAATAAGAAACAGCTAAAAAATAAATCAGCACAGAAACAACATAACTCGAGAAGTGAGAGTGAAGATGAAGAATCTTTTTCTCTGAATGATGATTCAGATGATAGTATGACACAGGATAACTTTGATTTTAATATTGACCATTGTGAGGTAGATGATTATCTTCTAGTGAAATTTGCGTTAAAAAATCCAGTGTGTATTACGTGGGTAAGGTTTTGGAAATTTCGAAACATTTTCTGAATGTAAAATTTATGAGAAGGCGTGGAATGTCTTATAAATTTGATTTTCCTGTAATTGACGATATCTCAGAGATCTCAATCGAGGATGTTGTTATTCGCTTGCCAAAACCTTATTCTGCCGGGGGTACATCTCGTTCCGAAGAAACTCTGACTTTTCCTATAGAATTAAGCAAATACCAGCATTTACTTAGATAGAATGTAGAGTGAAATACATTACAGTATGATGTCTCATTCCTCCTACCCATTTGTCTCAAATCTCCACATCTGTGGGAGGAATGAGACTAATGTTTAGCACTTTATAAAAAATAAATAAATTAGTTTTGTACCCGAATTTGTAGTTTTATTATATGGCATTGTTTAAACAATTTAACATATTCTTTATACCCTAAATATGAAGCTATTTCATGTAAAATTGTAACGTTTCTGTTATATTATTCAAAAAGTGTCCCATATAACCTCATTCTCCCCTAGTCATCATAACACATTTGTAGTGAATATTCCCAGGTACCATCTTCCCTGCGAAATCCTCCACGAAAGTATGCTTCCAAAAGGAAGGTGTTCTCCTCAATCGTAAACATTGAATGGTCGATTCCTAAACATTTTAACAACTATTGCAACAAAATTATTTCACGAATTATTTTACTTACCAGTGAATGAGCAAAATGTAAACAACGTTTTAAAAACAACGAGTTTCCTATCACAACAAAGTTAACACGTTGACGGACACTCATATTTTTGTAATGGTGAATTTGGTGACGCACCGAAATGAATGGGAAAATTAATTAAACATGAAAGATATTTAAACCAAAATATTTATTTTGAAAAAATAAAGACCTTTTACATAAAAAAAATACTAGACGGCTATAGACGTCCATGTCACGCCATGTGTAGTACAAGTTATATACTGTGACGGAGCGGCTATAGACGTCCTCACAGTTTTCATTACTAACTAACCCGTGATGTATGCCATTCCTCAAAACAAGGAGCAGGGCATAATGGTGGATTTTCGGGGTAGTTCTTAACCTGTAGGATGTTTCCCTTCTAATTTTATTGCGTGTACACTGCCTGCATTTCAAAAAATATGTGTGCCTTTTGTAGTTTTCTTCTGTTGTTTTCCTTCTTTTGGTTATCAGTTTCCTACCATCAATAACGTTTTCTGGCAAACCTATTAAGGATTTAATTACCTGGTCCCTGAAGACATTGTATTTTATTTTCTTGACACCCTTACAGTAAAGCGAAAAGGAATTCCACATACATATGTCAAGGAGGTGAAAAATCACTTTCTTGTACCATCGGATACTTTTTCTAGGGCATGAGTAATAACTTTTTCCACACCAGACATATTTTTATTATACCCTGCGATTTCTACTGGTTTGATTTTTCGACCCCATATCGATTAGTAACTGTAACCAATGTTGGTTGATATCCGGTGGTAATGGCGATGACATCTCGTTTGTCTTTCCATTTTGATACGTAAATATTATTTTTCCTTTGCCATACATAATCGCCCTTTTTTAGTTTCCTTGCAACTACTGCAACAGGATTCCCACGTCGCTTAGCGCGCAAGGTCCCGGTAGAGTGGGTTTTACGAGAAATTAGTTTGGAGGATAATGACACACTATTGTAGAAATTGTCCATGTAGATATGATGCCCTTTGTCCAGATAAGGTTCTAATAATCTCAGAACTAGTGATTCTGTTTTGGAAGTGATGGCGGCGTTATTGTCTGCTTTTCCTTGGTAAATCTCTATATTCAAAACATACCCATCTGCTGAACATACTTCACAGAATTTTATCCCGTACTTGGCCTTTTTGTTTTTGATATATTGACGGAAACTCAGTCGTCCTCTAAACAGCAGCATTGACTCGTCTAAAGATAGGGCCTCGTATGGATAAAAAACAGCTTGAATGATTTTTATGACTAAACGTAAAAGGGCCTTAATTTTTTGAAGCCGATCATTTGGTTCATTATCGTCGCTGTTAGCACTTAGGCATCTTAAAATTTGTTCATATCTTCGTCCACTTAATGTTGATAGAAATATGGGGTGATAATATAAAGGATCATATGTAAACAGCTGCCGTATAACCGGCACTTTTATTTGTCCTTGTAACAAGCAGAGCCCAAAAAACTTTTTTAGTTCGTCCATAGTGACATCTTTGAATTCTCTGAAACGGCTATTTCTTGTCTTAGGACGTTCTACATTTTCCAACTGTCTGCCATACTTATTAGTACTTTCTAATATTAGAGCCAATATCTCATTATTCCATAGATTTTCAAAAACTTCAAAGGGTGATTTATTTTGGATATCGATTTTTATTCCAGATTGGACCTCGTCAAATTTAAAGTTAGGTATTTCTTTTTCTGTATCCTCCCATTCCTCATTTTCATCATCATCATCCTGATTTTCCGATTCTAGAATATTGTTATCTTCATCAGGTAGTAATTCTTCTTGTTCATTTCCTAATTCGTCGCCTTCATCTTGTTCTTCAAAACTTGACTGATCGTCAGAAGTTTCCGGATTATAATTCGGATCCTCACATTCACCATCGTCACTAAAAGGGTCGCATTCCGACCCCGTTTCAACCTCATCATACCACTGTAGGAGTTTCGCTTCCTCTTTTCGGTCCATAACCTATACATTCGCACATGTAATGAATACTAAACACAGAACATATAACATACTAAACATCTAAATACAGGTTATGACATGCATATACACGCGATGTTCAACAACCAATCACATTCTTTATAGCGACCCCACCAATTTAATTTTCACAAATTAGTGAACACGATGTGACACTCTATCCATATTACACACAAATTCGACGTCTCCAGCCGTTTACGCCAGTAAATCAGCAGAAAATTCAAGACTGCTATGCACGTCGAAATATTCAAGTGTCACAACACATTAATAGACAGACCGCGGCTATAGACGTCGCTGTCCGTCAACGTGTTAAAGGAGTTACAAACACAAAATATCGAGCAGGAAAATATAAACTGACAAGATGACAAGACTAATACACTACTTGACAGCAAATTCAAAGGCATTATGGGTAAAGGTCTAATTAGAAGATAGTTTTGATAAAATTAGAAACAAGTATAGAACCAGCACGCTTCAATCTTTGTTGCTCGCACTGTATGTTGTTACTGCAAGTTAAATTTCGATCGGTAAACATAATATTAAGCTAAATATTTTCGCTTATAGCTTTTTCTGGAGTGTTTAATCATATTTAATAGTGTGTTGTTCAGTGTTTAATTATATTTGACATTCTCCATTCTCCTGATGCTTCAACAATAGTCAGCCATTTACCATACCGTGCCTCCATCACCTTAAAATCTTGGTGGAATCGCTCACCCTGCTCATCACTGACTGCACCAAGATTTTTGGGGAAGTTAGCAAGGCTATTTAAGAAATGCAATTTGATGCTCATGTTGCTACCAAGCATTTTGAAGCTCTCCAAGAGTTGGTCGACAATTTCGGTGTAATTTTGTGCTCGTGTATTTCCAAGAAGGTCTTTGACACGTCCATACAGGAAATAAACATATTTTCTTATTTATCATTCAAGCAGCAAAATCTTTTCAATAACGCAATACCAGAATGCTATACTAAGTAATGTAGAAATACTTACTCGTTAAATATGAATAGGCACCGCTGCACATACCAAATTTTGTCAGTAAACAAATGACCGAGGTTTTAGCGACGACGGTACTAAGTGGTTCTTCGAGTAAAAATGCACGTGATGCAACTGTTCTGGTGGTAAATTATAGTCACATAGGCAACTTCTAATACCCTGCGGTTTTTGTGGTTATATGCAGGAGCAAAGTAACCCCCAGTTTACGATACACTATCTACGGTGCACTATCTACACTGAAAAAAATTTCTATGCGAATTTACAACGATAATCGCGGGCAACTTTGTTACCCACGGTTATCATAGTAAAATTACTCTGATGTAATTTTTCTATACCATTAGTAAATAAGCAAGCGGAATATGCGATTTTACAAATCATGACTTTAGTTACACAGTTTGTGTTTGTAACATTACAAATCATGCTAGGATATTAATTAAATAGTGGTGTAATGTTACAAATACTCACTCAATTAAGCAGTATATATATGTACACTGGCTTGCAATAAAATCTCGTACACTTAGTTTTGGCTGTATTAAATTGGCCTTTCTGGTGACATTTCTAATTTGACATTACTCAATTTAATTAAATCATTCAAAATTGATTAACATGTTGAAATTATCTGAATGTGATGAAGTATTGATATTATCAAAATTAGAAGAAGGATGGTCCATAAGATATGTAGCTAGAATGTTTAATATAAATAAAGCTACCGTTTGGAATGTTAAGAAAAAATGGGAAGAAAATAGAAGTGTTAAAAGGAAAGAAGGTTCAGGACGACCAAGAATTTCAAATCAACAACAAGATGAAGTTTTATTAGACTATTTAAGAGAAAATCCATTCAAAACAGCAAGAGATGCTGTATATCATACAAATTTTCCAGGATCTTGGTCAACAGCATGCCGTAGAATTAATACTTCAGAGTTAAAAAATTATACAAGTGCTAAAAAAGAGTTATTAGCTGTAGAAAATAAACAATCCAGAATGTTATTTTCGTTAAATTATATATATCGCGGACAAAATTTCTGGGAAAGTGTAGTATTTTCGGATGAAAAAATATTTCAGTCAAGCCATGATGGTCGCGTGAATGTATACCACCCAAGAAACACAAGATATGCTGAAAGATATGTATCCCCGCGAAACAGATCTGGAAGATTTTCTGTTAACGTCTGGGCATGGATGTGTGCACATGGTGCGGGAGTTGCATGGCAAGTTGAAGGTCGTTTCAACTCACAATCATATCTAGATATTTTAGAGAATGTTATGCTTCCGTCAGTATCACAAACATACCCTAATAATACTTTCATTTTTCAACAAGATAACAATCCTGACACCGCTAGAGTTATCACACGGTGGATTACTAAGCGGAACGTTGAGATATTACCTTGGCCATCACGTAGCCCGGATTTAAATCCCATTGAAAATGTTTGGGGTATAATAGTGAAACGAATCTATGCACGAAATTTAAGATTCCGTAATAAAAATGAATTGTGGACAGCAATTGAGAATGGCTCGGAGGAATTAAGTGAGGATCAGAATATTTGGAGAAACCTTGTTCTATCAATGCCAAAAAAACTTGCGCAGGTTTTACATGTTAATGGTGCAATGATTAGTTACTGATACTTATATATAATTAGGTACTTACTTCTTCATTTGTATGTTGTCGTTATTATTAACAATGTATGATATTAACCGAATTTTGTATTGGATTTTATATTAAATGCCACATTGCGAAACGGACTACATATGTTGATCATCAGATCACATGTGATTCATATCTTATATGTCACATTTGTCAAATCTAAGTCAGCTTACATTAGCAAATAACCTTAAAATATAACCAAACTTGACATTAAGCTGTACGAGATTTTATTGCAAGCCTGTGTACCTGTATTTATGCAAAAATGCTAGTTACTATTCCAGTATAAATAATAAATTACATCTACATATATGCATGTGTCAATAGTTAGATATTCTGTGATGCTAATAAATCTAAAAGCAACAGCATTTTCATTAATTATATCAATACATTATTGCGAAGTTCTTCACTGGATCTCTTGGTGCAGAAGTAGAACACTAAACACTTTAACCCACTGAACACCAAACAAGTTTTAACTAAAACACCGACGCGTTTCAACAGCAATGTTGTCATTATCAAGGCGATAATAAAACTAATAGTTTTATTGACAGCGATAATAAAACTAATAGTTTTATTATCGCCTTGATAATGACAACATTGCTGTTGAAACGCGTCGGTGTTTTAGTTAAAACTTGTTTGGTGTTCAGTGGGTTAAAGTGTTTAGTGTTCAATATATTATTATAAAATCAAAAACTTTCTAAGATGACGATACATCCATTTATGCCGCCTTCTAATTCATGTAACACAACTGCACACATGGACGCTAGTATCTAGAGTGCAAAATTTTAAATGCTGTGTTGTTTTTAAAGCCGCACAGCTTAAAGTGTTTTCTCCTTTCGGAAGGGTGTCTTCATGGCCTTGATATATTTTCAATTAATTTGCTAGCCGAAATTTTGACTAATTCTACGCCCGGATGTACAAGTTTTTCATCATGCGGATCGTATTCCTTAAATGATACGACATTGTTGGTCCATATATCTGTGCTTTCTTCTAGTAATTAAGTGCAAGTATCACACTGCAGGTGTAATAATAAAACCTCCATCATAAGCGTCAGCCGCTTGTAAAGTTGTGTGGTGTGTGTGAATATGTATTCAGCGCCCCTCACTTTCATGAGAAACAAGTAAAAAAGGAGGTTTGAAATAAAACAATGGTTACAATATATTCTGTACAACTTTTTATTTCATATTTTAATATTTTATAGGGTTGCCACCACTTCTAATGCAAGCAGTGATGCGTTTTGGCATATTGGCAATTAACTTTTGACATAAGTCATTTGGAAGAGATTGGCTGCATTCAGTGAGTTACGGCGCCGCTAGCGCTAAGCTCCGCTAGCTCTAGCGGCGTATAAAATAACACCGCTAGATCTAGCCGCTAGCCCTAGCAATCGCCATGTTTGTTAGCGCAATTAATATTTGCTAAGAAATATGGCGACCGCTAGAAGAGGAGGGGATCGCGGCTAGAATTTATATTCAAAAATACAAATAAGCGCGCAAGGTATTGAAACAACTAAAACGTCAACTGAAAAAGTTATAACCCTAAACTTTTTGTAGTTATGAGTCAATCGATGTATGTATATACATACGTATTCGAAATATGCTTTGTATATGATTAAAGCTGTATGCATTTTAAGAGATAAAAAATAAACAAACGAAACGCATAGGAATTAATTTATTGGATTGAGAAATTTTTCCCTCCGATATATTTATAACACTTAGCGACTTTAATAAGTGTTTTGTCGCTTTAGTAAAAGTTACAGTCGCTCTAGTAAAAGTTTCATTGTGAAAAAGTGTGTGAACGTTTAAAAAATGGAAACGAATATGCAACTTCAAATTGAAGAGGATGGACGAACGTATGTAGTAGACGTACCTATAACTTTGGTACCGAGATTTTACGAAAGTAAGTTAAATGCAAATATGTTTTATTATATTTGGTAGCTCAAAGATCACTCGAAACATAATATCACAATTATACATTAAAATATAATAAATATTAAAATATAATAAAATACATTATATGTAATTCTTATATTATTGTACAGTCCTTTTAACAAAGATAAAATATTGCTAATAAATGTACATTTTAGATGAACAATTCAGGACCGACTATATCAATAGCTTTCGCCATGCAACAAATCCGGAACTTGAAGCTCAATCTCAAACAGGTGTAGAAGAAGTAGAACATTTTAAATGGGACGACAACTCGACAAAATTATTACTGGAGAATTATAAAACAGAATTGGATAACTTTCGAAACCCCAAATATAAGAAAAGTGTACTTTGGCTAAAAATAAAAAATGAAAGATTTTAATTACGCTGTAACGGCAGATATGTGCAATAAAAAATTTCGAAATTTAAAGATAACGTATAAGAATATAAAGGACACCATCAAAAAGAGTGGAAGAGCTAGACAGCACTGGAATTTTTATAATATAATGGAGGACATATTTAAAACCGATGCCACTATAAATCCGCCACTACTACTATCATCATTAAAATCAGTAGTGAGCCAAGAACCCCAACCGAGTACAAGTTCAACCCCACTACCAACACCAAGAGCGCCAACACCACTTCCGTCAACCAGTAGACAGATTCGTCAAGAAATACCGGAGACCAATGAAATGGAAATACCGCCAGCAGAAACTATAAATGCAGGAGAACAAGAACAGCATGCAGAAGAACAAGAACAGCCCAGGGAAGTTAATGTAAGGCGCCGTAAATACCGGGACATACATCAATTCCGGAAAAAAATTATAGAAATTGAAGAGAAGAAACTGGAGGTTCTACAAGAAATGAGTACTACCTATAAAGTTATTGCAGAGAGCATTAAAGAACGTAATGAATTATTAAAAAATGTTCCGACAATAAAATGATGGCGTCTATATGTATATAATCACTGAGATGTCTGATATCTATTGTTACATTAAAATAACTGCATAATATTTAATCTTTTTATTATGCCATTATTATCCTCCTCCTGCTGTTCGTCTTGTTGCGCATCATCGGCCGCTTGCACATCACCAATTTGTTCCTCTTCTTCCACGAGACCATCTCTCCGCAAAATATAATTGTGCAGTACACAAGCGGCAGTAATTGCATAAGGGATATTTTCAATGTCCATATCAAGGAATTTCAACCTCCTCCACTTACCCTTGAGCCTTCCAAATGCTTGTTCTATCTTGCTGCGACATCTGCTTGAGGCTGTATTATAATTATGTTGCTGTCGAGTAAGATGTCCATTATCCCGAAATGGTACCAGCAAATTTGGTAATAGAGGGTAAGCGGAATCACCTAGGAGGTGCATATTTCCAGGTATTAAATTATCATTATCGTTCGTCATCTCAGTATACAAAGGGCTTCTTCTAAAAACTCTAGCGTCATGCACTCTACCAGGCATTCCAACAAATATATCAGTAAATATCAATTTTTCGTCACAAACACCTTGAAGCACAACAGAATGATAGGAATTCCTGTTGAAGTAATCAATTGCATTGTGACGAGGTGCTTTTATAAGTATATGACAACCATCCACTGCTCCAATTACTCCCGGAAATCGATATTTTTGTAAAAAATACCTCGCAGTTGCACCGGCTTGCTCTATTGTCGGCCAGCGAACTTGTTGTGCCATCATACCACATAATATACGGCATATCTCATGAAATATAAGATGCCCTGATCCCGTAGACAAGCCAAACCTATCACAAGTTGATAAGAACGATTCTGGTTTTGCCAGCATCCATATCGTAAATAGTATTTTTTTCACTATTGGGATTGTAGACGCAATAGTGATTCTATTTCCTATATCTCCAGCAAGGTCCTATAAAATAAAACATACTGCATACTATTAAAAACTATTTAAATAAAACTTGCTTCAAATATGGCTCTTGGCATCCTAAAATGTCAAAAAAATTCGTCGGGATTATACCGCGGAACGACAGTTTCTACGTAGTTAGCCCTCTCGGGTTCGTCGTCTCGCTCGGCATAATTTAAGAGAGTTTGAGGAGCACCTTCTGCTAATAAAATAACAGCCTCCGGATTTATGGCAATATCAACATCGTCGAATATTTCTAAATTTGCCATACTGAAATAATTCTCTTTTAGTATATGTTACTTATATGTAATCTATATTGAGTAACTCACTTTAGATATAAGACGGCTGTATTTTTGATTCACTATAACTAATTAAAACTACAGAAATACGATCGATCACAAATATAATGAACGAACAAATCGCTTCACCACTTCGAAATTATGACAAACAATTCAAAATATTTATTATGCCGCCGATAGAACACTCCACATGCGTAGACAAATTAATCTAGCGCTTTACAAGTAGTCCATTCAACGAGTTACGGCGCTAGATCTAGCGCTAGCAATTTTTGCTTCTAGCGCTGCAACTCACTGAATGCAGCCATTCCCATTCTGCTAAAATTTTGCAGCGAAGCTCTTCTTTTGATTTGCAATGGTGTTTCTCAACATTTTTCTTTAAAATTGCCCACAAATTCTTAATCGGCGACAAATCTGGCGATTGTGGTGGCCAGTCAAGAAGTCGCACCCCATTTTCGGTAAACCACCGCTTAGAATGTTTCGCACTGTGGCAGGGAGCATTATCTTGCTGGAAATAGTAATTCTCGATGTCATCTCCTAAAAATTTAACCATGGACGGCTCCAGCACCTCTGACAGCATTTCCGTATATCGGGAACTGTTCATGCGACCCTCACATAAAAAGCATTCGCCGGCCCCTGATGCCGACATGCAGCCCCACAGCATGATGTTGCCACCCCCATGTTTTACCGTTGGCACGATGCAATCGGGATGGAACTCTTCCCCTGGTCTACGTCTCACAAATTGTGCCCCAGCGCGTCGAAAAATCTACATTAATAGATGAAAAAACAGGAAATGTAATTTTGTTTCTAGTAAAAGGATACTTTCTGTGAATTACTTTAAACACAACAGAATTCACAGCTCGTCACGGCACAGGATCTTTGGCTTACAACGGAGGGCGGTAAGAACTTTATACAGGTTGCCGTTCCGCGCGGATTGTCGCCTCGCTTTTATAGAGTTGGGCATTTTGACCTTTACGGGTCAGTATATTCTGGACTGCCTATTATATGTGAGGGATAACATGCATGTTTTTAATAGAAACACAGCTTCTCACACTTACAATACAAGAACTAGAGGTAAGTTGAGTGCACACTATACTCGACTAACTAGTACACAAAATACAGCGTGAAAGGTGTTAAATTTTACAATGCTCTCCCTGATAAATTTAAAACTTTAAGTTCTAATTTATTTAAAGCTACCTTAAAGAAACTTTTGATCAGTCACGCTATCTACAACGAGAATGAATATTTTGATTGTATTAGGAAATTGCACTCAAGCAATCTAGTGTGAGCTTGGACAACCGGTTTCTCTTTCATTCTGCTCTTATTATTTTGTATTTTTAAGAATAATTTTTCTATGTACATCTTACACAAATAAGTATTGTGATATTTTTATTTGTTTGTAAAATTTATGTTTATGTTTGTTCTATACCACCATCCATGTATGTCTTCTTAGATATATATTTTTTGTTTTCTGAGCACGAATAAATATTATTATTATTATAATTCATAAAAAAAAGACACAAAAAAACACACCTCTATGTTGGATTCATCCGAAAAAATAACTCGGGACCAATCCTCAACCGTCCAGTGTTGGTATTTTTGCGCCCAGGCAAGCCGCTTCTCCCGATGTGCCTTGGTGGGGTACGGCTTCTTGCGCACTCGTCTTCCACGCAAGTTAGCAACGATAAGACGTCTTCTTACGGCACTTGCTGTTAGAGAAACCCGATGTTGCGTCCACATAGTACTACTGAGTTCTTTCGACGATAAGCGCCTGTCTTGTAAAGCCATTCTTTCTAGGTGATGATCCATTCTTTCGGCTGTACGCCGTTTCTGTCCCGATTTGAGTCTGTTACTATACCTATCTACTACCTATCTTTGAAGCGTTTTAGAGTGGTTTGAACCGCACCCCTTGAACACTTCATTTTTTTCGCTATCGCTTTTAAAACCGTGCGTGCTTAAAAGCACGATTTCCATGCGTTTTTCGATGGTCAATTTCCGTTTTTTAGGCATAACGGTAAACTGTAATACGTATACTCAGTGTTCGATTTCTAAAAATTGAGGTGCCGGAACGGCTCCTCCCCCTAACCCTCCTCTCACCCACAAAAAATATTTACCTGTGTAAAATATTGGTCAAAAAAAAGAAACATTTTAGTGAACTGAAACCTTTTAATAAACGTAATATAAAGCAGTAGAACAACACAACATAATTTTTTAAAAATTGTTCTTAAAATATACTCATTGCCATTTTTGAGTAGCACCCTGGAACTGTTTTTCTTTCTTCAAATAAACCAACTGTGATTAGTAATTTTCTGTTCGCATAGCACAAATCTGCATTGCAATGCTGTAAAGCTTTACTTAGTTCTGAAAGCTCTTGCAAAGCATCTGCCATCAATCCCAGATCTAGGATGAAATTAGTTTCTGTGATCTTGTTAAGGAGGCCGTAAAAAGTACTTTTATCTGTGCTGCCTACAGATGGGTCATTTGAAGCTTCTTTAAAATGTTGCACTAATGCTTCATATGACGTCCAAACAGCTGACACAGATCTGAAACTAGATGCCACCCAACGGGTGCTTAAAACTCTTCCAATTTTTAAAATTTCTGTCTCCAAAAGACTTGCACACCGTCGGAGTTCCCTGCTGTTCTTTGGCGAAGCATGATAGAGAACATACAGTTTGTCAATAAAGGACTTAAATCTATTAACTCCTGAAACAGACCTAATAACGTCTGACACCGACAGCTCAAGTCTGTGATTTGCACAGTGCCAAACAATAACAGAAGGAAATTTCTGACAAAATAATGTTCCAACACCTTTGTGTTTACCGATCATAGTAACAGCACCATCACAAGTTAAGCTTGTCAAGTTATTACTTAAAAACGTGTAAGATATTCCATTAGACTGAAGACAGTTCATCAAAGCGTCAAAAACAGCTATAGCAGTAACACCATAAAAGTTCTATCAGATCCAAAAAGACGTTAGTGGAGTCACTCATACCAGTTTTAGGTAAAGAACACCGAATGTATACAATCAAACTTGACTTATTACTTAAGGAAGTGGATTCGTCAATTATCAGGCCAATTTTTGTCTCACTCTTAATGATTTCATCAACAAAGGTTTTCTTCATTTCCTTACTGATGTGCAAAGCAATGTTAGCACAGGCTTTGTCAGAGTGTAAAATACGACCCATGTTAACTCCATTTAGTTCTTGCAAATCAATTTCTTGTTCAAAGTTATTAAATGACTGATTTTCTTTAACAACCTTATATGCAGTTCGGAATACTCTTCCAGTAACTTCTTTTTCATGAGAGCGCTGTCTTAAAATAGTTTTCTCCAGTTCTCCGTTTTCACCTTCGGATAAAATTTCATCAGCTGCTTTATGACCAGCACTCTCTTTGTGGTCATGAATTTTTTTCCTTAAAGAAGTTTGCTTTTTCTCTTTAGTGTCACCATAACTGTCTATTTCAACATTTGCCCATTCCTTTGAAATCTTCATTCCTGTTTTTTTCTTTACAGATAAGATCCCAACTTTTTTACATGTACTGCATCCTAACTTTCCATTTTTAATTAACAACCAGTCATATTTTTTACAAAACTTAGTTTTTTGCAAATTAGTCCAACAATCTGGCAAGGCATTACTACACTCAACATTTTGTTCTTGTTCTTTAGAGTGTTTCTCGTTAGAATCTAAACTAGTTACCTTTTTAGTGCTGGGTTGAAAAGTCGATGAAGATGGTTGCGTGAGGTTGTCTTGACAGTTATTGGTTCGTTTGAGTCTTTTAGTATCACCCGAAAGTGAAAAAAAATCGGTTAACTTTTTCATTTTATTTTTGCAACAATCACTTCACAAATACTGAAACACAACAAACTAACCTAAACAACGTAACATATATAAATAAATAAAAGAAGACCGTGTGTGCAAGTGAGGATCGCATAAAACAGTACAGGACTATACAGACTTCTGACTACTACTGACAGTACTGAGCAACTGACTGATCAGGCGCAGTGAGCGGTAGACAGAACAACACGGGCGAGTCTATTTAACCTTATGGAGGGGAGGAAGGTAGACTGCACGGCGGACGGGTGAGTCTTATCTGTAAGCTTCGAGCTACAATAATTTATGCTGTATTAATAAATTGCGAGTTAAATTTTAAAACTTTGTGCCGATAATTTTATTTTTCAGAGAGAAAGAGGTCCCGGAACGCCGTTCCGCCGCGTTCCGCCTCAAATCGAGCACTGCGTATACTAATAACACAAAATTTACAATCGTAATCTCACAATCCACTTTTAAATTGAACACGATACACTCATACACTGTTCTAACGAAATTACTTTAATCTCGGAAGACGTCCTGCCCCCTTCCCTAATTCGGATTTCGATATAGGTACAACCTCATTAAAAGAACATTAGAGGTAGGTAACTATCAGAAATTTGAATCGTTTCTCTAATCGCCGGTTTTCCCAGGGGTGCTGAATACATATTCACATTTATGGCGAAGTATTAGATTTATCTTGATGTCTATTTGTTATTGCTTCTGGTGGTGCCGAGACATCAGTAATGGTTGAATAAATGTTAATAAAATGATTAGCAACTTTCCATCTTCGCCTTTACAATTTTCGCCTCGTATGCCTGTGTTACTCAAACCATCTATAATATGTCTTCGAACTACTGACGAATTGGAGAACAGAGAGGTTTGTATTTTCTCTACAATAGGATCATATTCCACCAAACATATTTTCAATGGAATCTTGATTTATGGCTCTTGTCTTGAAATAATTAAAATTGGACGAGTCCTTTAATTTATTGCATACACTCATCGTAAATGAAAATATGGTACTTCTAAAGCCCACAGACTTTCAGTCAGCTGTAGAATAATAAAGTAAAATTATTTACTGGATCATACTGCCGTGCCTACAGTATTTCTTCTGTGTCAGTGTATTTAATTGCAAATAAAAAAATGTGTGTATCGCCGAAGACATCAAATCTTCATGCTAACTTAGTTTAGTAATTACGTATATCTGATCGTTTAATGTAATGAGTTCCAAAAGTCTATATGCGGCGACTCTTTCGAGAGGGCTCGTTTTAGACATTTCACATTTTCGGGGTAATTTTTCATGCCATTAAAACTGTCGAATAGGTGATCACTTGCTTAATAAATACAGCAGTAGCTACTGCGCTATTCGATAAAATACCTAGGAACCAACTAATTATTACGGATCCATGTAAAATTTAGAGACAAACAATTGTTTTAAACTATTAATTTAACGATGACGATTTATCATGCAAAACAATTAATTGATAAAAAATCACACAAGAAGATTTATATACGAATATTTTACATCCAGTAAAAATTCCAAGTTGTGCAGAAGACAATGTAACGTTTAATATTTATTTCATTAGGGATGTACAGCTTTAATTTTGTTTATAATTTAGTTAAGTTTTAATATCCTGTGCTAGAAGATTTATTCGATGGAGGCCGGTGATCACTTGTATTGCCGCCGATGACGTCGTACGAAATGCCAACGCTACCCTAATCAGATTTTTCTTTGCACCCTCTCTGCGATATTGCAATAGACTTTTTTTCTAGCACAGGTTGCCATACCGGCGCACCGCAGACGATGATAGAGTGCTCCACTTCGATTAATATGTTACGTTTTCTGCTACCCATCTATGTTAGGCATTATACAAGATAATTTTGCTGCCCTGTCTTCTGCCTTCTTTACAGCATACTTGATATATTCTCCGAAATAGAGACGCTCTCCAGATTCCCACATATTTCTCGTTTTTCTTTGGTCTAATAATCGTACTTCCGACTTTAAACCACGCACTGATTGTTCCTCTTTCCTTTGAAGAGAATTGCTTGCGATTTTATTGGCGCAAGTTCCAGTTTATGCTCTAATAATCAGTTGTTCAATTTCTCTAGGGCTTCCTTAGTGTTATCCATCAGATTGTGTTCGTTATTGGCAGTAGTTACTAATGCTAGACCATTCGCGTATCTCAAAGTAGTGGCACCAGTGGATAGTTTCACTTGGAAGATATCATCGAAAAGGATGTTCCATAATGCAGGACCGAGAAGGGAGTTGGTTTAATCGTTTTGCGACTTGTCATTGCGTCGCCGGATATTATCGCGAATTGGTCGAGCAATGTCGCAATTTGCTTTTTTAGTCGGTTTGATGTCGTTACTTCAGGATTTTGTATTTTGCTGGGTTTTGCAGTTTTTCCATGCAAGATCTCCTCTAACTCATTGGTTAGTAACTCCCGGGTAAGCAAACAAATATCAGTTTTGAGGCGGTATTACATCACTTTTCTTTCGTATCTCAAGAAGTAAGTTAATATATTCTTGCAAATTACCAGGGATTAATATCACAATAGCACGACTACCTTTTCCACCTTCAACTATGTGTTTATAACTTGATGTTAATGTCTTTTCAGATATTGATAATTGTTCTAAAAATTCAGTTTGATCATGTAGTTTTTTTAAATAGGAGTCAATTTCAATATACTGGACACATCCAATCCTTCTTCGTTTAAACACGATTGTTAGTGCTAATGCCACAGCTGCTAATTTTTTATAAAATTGTGCATCATTTCGATATTTTTTCAACACAGCAACAGTATCAAAAATAAGATCTCTAAACTTCATTATATCTTCCGTGAGTGAGTTTATTGATACCACACGCACTATGCCATCATAATTTCCAATGACATGTTGGTTAGTTGTCCTCGCGGACGATGATCATAGCTCAAACCGTGAGAAGTTATCCTCCGTCATGTTTTCAACGACATAGACTTTGTAGTTCGTAAGACATATTTCCTGCTCCAATAATACTGCACCAAGTGTTGTAATTTTTCGTAATGCGGAAGTCGATTATCAGCAGTGCCGAACGCATTTGGTTCTGGAAGCGTTTTTAAGGATCTTCCAATCAAAAAGTGTCCAGTGGTTAATGGATTAAGGTTGTTGGGATCGTTGGATCGACTGGGAATTTCACACTGCTTATCTCTGTCAGAACTGTAAAGAAATTCTCGAAAGTCAATAGAGCGCTTCCCAGTAGCCGCTTTTGTTGTGCTGTTGTGGACTTTCGAAACCTACCCACAGTTATACCAATCCTATTATCCAGTCAGCCGCCGACCCAGTTGGAGATGGTCGTTGTTAAAACGGGTTGCGGTAATAGGCAAAAGATAGATAGAAACGACACTACATTGAACAGAAAAGGAACAATCTAAAGCGCATCTATACAACTTTGGGAAAAAGTAACCCATTTCTCGGATGCGCGGGTAATTTAAATATAAATTTCTGTACCTCTATAATAAATTGTAAAATTCCGTATACCTGTAATTCTATATATCCCCAAAAATTGACAATTTTCTTATGCGAAAACACAGAACTCAATTTAGGGGATATGTAGAATTCAACAATACACGAAGTTCCCATCACTGCTTTCATTACAAAGACTTTTAAGATCGGAACAGAACTGCTACAAAGTATAATTTATAAAGTCATTATTATATCAAATCTAACCAATTTAATGATTTCCAACTTGAAATAAAAGAAAAATGCTGTTTAGAAAAATAACTATATTGAATAAAAAACTAAAATAACAATATAAGAAGGGAAGTACTAGCGTACTACGTTAGGTGTAACAGGGGTTATTGCGAAGACACTAACAAATTGAAACAACCTGTATCCTTTTTCACATCGGCCAAGCTTTCGTGAAACTTTTATTCACTTCATCAGCGCTAGTGCTACAAATATCACAATTGTACAATTGTAGAACATTATCACGTTGGAGTTTGATGAAGATCGCAAATCCAATTTAAACATGTACAAGGTTAAGCATCTATACAATAATGTTTCTTAAAATTAAACAGCAGATAGACGTTGAAAAATCACAATCAAAATTCTAAGTTTAAAACGGTAAAAACACTCTAAATTACAATTTACAATCTTAAAAAACGGTATCATGTTAATACATCGTCTTAAATTACACATACCTTTGGTAAAATTGTAGGTTATAATGAATGATTCAGGCGGGACAGTCAACAAACTAGATTTAAGTTGGTGAACCGATTAACAGTGGTACTACTCTTACATAAATTACCAGCAAAGGTATTGTACAAGCGACTACAGGAATATAATTAGGAATACAAGTTTGAATTTAAATACTTATTTAACCTATCACTAAAAACAATCAATTGAAAATGTTAGTAATTAAGAATCTAGTAATAGAAAAATACCTGATTAATTATTATTAAAAAAAAGGGGTTAAGATGGAAATCGGATGAAATTGTACTATTAACTAGTACGCGTGTAATCAAGTAGGTTGACGGGTTTCAATGTCTCTTACATTATTGTCTAAGTTGTAGTAAGTAGGCGTAGATATTGCTTAGATTATTGATATCAGTTCTGAAGTTCACTGAGGTTTTTTCTTTATTAATGTAATACATTTCCAAGAACAAACGTTTCTTATAATTAGGTTCATTGATCAAACTAGAAACATCATCGTATGCGAAATTGTGTTCAGTAGATAAGTGGTGTTCAACAAGATCACTCCTCTGGTTTTCTTTGTCGCAATCCCTTTTATGTTGTTGGACCCTCCTCCCCAAATACTGACAAGTCTGTCCCACATATACGCTAGAGCAATCCTTACAAGGTATCTTGTATACTACATACATATATTGGATTACAAGTTGGTAGGAGTTTTGGCCTTGCATTTAGAGAACTGACCTTCATTAAATTATATTTTGCTAAAGTTATCGGAGAGTCAATCAAGATATCAGAAATTCTGGAAGGTAAGTGGGGGATATATGGTAATTTGAGGTAAAATTTGGTGTCTGTGTTGATATCATGTGTGTTGTCCCGTTTATCACCAGACCACCGGAAGGTGTCATCTCGGACGGACGTCAAAACATCAATAGATGCTGCTCGAGAGTTGTATATCAGCGAATAGACCAAAGCGCCTGGGTAGCCATTGTTCAGCAACAGTTGTTAAGTTTCTTTAGATTTTTTGAGTGGAATGATTGGTGAGAGATCTTTAAGATACGATCCTTCATTGCTGTAATGATATGAAGTTTCTGATTCAGGGGATGGTTCGAGAAAAAGTTGATATATCTGCCCGAGAAGGTAGGCTTGTTGTAGCAGTCAAGGATAATCCGTTGATCTGACTGTCTGATGACAAGGGTATCGAGAAAAGGAACAGAGTTGTTATTCTCTAACTCTATAGTGAATTGTATGTCCTCATGGTATTTGTTGAATACTTCAAGTATGGAGGTGGTTCAAAATCTAATTTGTCGATGCATATCAATAATAGTTCATCCATAACGATACAAGCGAGGATAGGTCTGAGAGAGCTGCCCAAGGGTGTGCCCTTGACCTGTTTGAAGTATTTGTCACCAAAGGTGAAAGAGGAAGAGTCGGTCAAGAATTTTATGTTATTAAGGAATTCTTGCAATTCAATAGATGTATTCTCACTTATGATGTGCCAATTCTGTGAAAGGATATTATTAACGAGATCCAGCGGTACATTGGTGAATCAACGTCTAACGACACCATTACAAAACCATCTGGGATGGAAGAGTCCTGTATTTCTCTCGAGAAGGCAAAGGAGTCGGGGATGTTGAAAGTGGTTCTATCTTTGAAGAAATTCGTCAAAATATTCGCCATATATTTGGAAAGGTTATATATAGGAGATCCAACAAAAGATACAATAGGAGGAACCGGAGCATTATTTTTATGTATTTTTGAAAGGGTATATAATTTCGGGCAAACGCCATTGTAGTAAGTTAACTTCTTATAATTGATATCATCTAAATGGTTGTGCAAAATTTCTATCGATTTTATTGGATTTATTTTGAATAGGATTGGTGATATCAATAGGTAAGGTTTCATAGGTCGATTGGTCTTCAAGAAGAGCTGATTTTTTTGAATATATTCTGAGGCTGTTATTATGACAGTAGTCTGTCCTTTATCAGCAGATATAATTTTTTTTTAATGTGTGGTGGGCGCTTAGTTGCAGTGACTCCGTAAGCTGTATTACTTGTCTGGCTACCAATGCAACTCTTGCGGTGTAGTTTTGGTGTGTGTAAGTTGCGTTCAAATGGCTTTGTGACAGCATCATATCGCCTTCTATGATGCCGCGCTGTTAATCACTTTGCTCCCAACAGCGAATGGCAAGTCGATCCGGGATTAAACTCCCTGAAAAAATGTCACCGTCCCTCCAGAGAATTGAACCCCGGCACCTATCGTCCTCTCACAACGATAGTCAGCCGCCTAACCACTGCGGCCATCGACCCGGGATAACCAAGGGATTGTTGGTTTGGGACTTGATAAACTTCTTCGTATTTTTAAATTTACGTTGAATGAAAGTATTAATAGGATCTAGAATAGATTCATGATTAAAAAAGTTTGTGAGGACATTAGTGGATCCCAAACGGGTCGATGGCCGCTCGTTCCCGTTATATTACCGGAACCAATCAGAAGCTTTGTTCTCCTTCCACACATCTTTAAAAGAGATCTCTTTACAAACACAAACATAACCCAAGATTTATGTCATTAAATATCACAAAGATGGATGACAAATTATTAATTAGTTTCCATTAGTGAATACTTAAATTCCACACGTAGGTATATACATGAAACGATAAAAACCAGACATACCTTTATCTACCTATTGCCTTAAATTGTAGCACAAGCAGCCAGAAAGCGGTGGGAAAATTTGCGGCATAGGTTTTGGTTATGTATGTAATGATACACTAACTGTTTATGTAATAACATACTTATTTATTCTATATTACATATTCGACATACATTAATTTCTTAATTACAACTTGCTGTGTTTTGCGTTGTGCAGTAACTACGCCAATATAATGACAGTTCCCAAACATAAATCAACAAAGTTGGCAACCTGGAAAATCGAAATAGTACTTACTCTCAACAAATATCCCTAAGTATTACCGTCAATTGTGCATCTACTTTTAATTTACCATTTGCGTTCCCGTTCCCGTTCTTCTTTGCCGTTCTCGTAACCGTTAATTGTGCAGCGGCCTGACTCATGTGCAGCACACGAGCAACTTTCCGTTGATTATGGCCTTGTTGCACTAATGCAACCGCTTGAGCCACTACTTCGGTTGTAATATCCATTAGCAGCTAATATTCCTAAATGCAGCTGACGGAAACGAATACCGGTTGACATTTGACAGCCAACGACTACGGGTTGATAAGGTAGAAAGCCTTTTAAACGACCTACTGGCCTGCAAAGAACAGTGATGTCAACTTATACAAAATCTTGTGATTATCGATCACAATAAATTGTAGGGTAGTCTAAGTGTATAAGAAGCCTAAGTTAAAACAATATGAACTTATTTTAAAGTTAAGATCCTGAACTTAAAGATTTTGAAAGCAGACGTGGAATTTAAGTTTTAGTTTTCGTACCAGATGTAATTTAATGCGAGTGTGCAGTCTGAGTCGATTTTTTTGCTCCCAAGTGTATTTGAGGATCATCTTTCTGAGATCCTTCCCTTTCAATACATTATTTAATTGTAATATTTAACATGAAAGTTGTGGTTAACAGCCAAAAAATTTTGAATTTTACATTTTTTCATTACAACAATTACTTTCTCTTAATTTTACTCTATGTAATAATGTGACGACAATCAGCGCCCTTAAATTAGTGCTGTTGATACAATTAGTCAATATATACAGGGTGTTTCTGCATATATACGAAATATTTCAAAGGGTGATTCTTTAGCAAAAGTTAAGGGGGGTCTTTCATATAACTTTTTGTTCAACACCCTTTTCCCTCCAAGTTACAGCCCTTTAAAATTAGGTAAAAAAATTTGTTTTTATTTAATATATCCACTTTGGAAAAATTTAGAAGAATGAAATTTGGCAGATAACGGATGTTAATAAAATGGCAGTTTTTGAGTATTTTTGTTACCCTAAAATGTAATCACAAGGGCCTGAAAAAAACAACCCTTATAATATTTTAATGCGCCTATATTTTCCTATTTAAAAAATTGATTTAAAAAGACAGACTCAATCTGCAACTTTTCTATGTCTTGACTTTTTATCATAAAATTGTTAGTTTGATCACAAAAAAATAAAATACTGCTCAGACTCTTTTCCCATAAATTCACAAAGAGGTTATTATTTATTTAAAAAAACTCAAGTAAGCTGCTGTCAAATGAAGTCCTATGACAAATAGTTTTATTGTTTCATTTTTCTAAATTTTTGTGTGGATAAATTAAATAAAAACAATTTTTTTAACCTAATTTTAAAGGGCTGTAACTTGGAAGGAAAAGGGTGTTGAACAAAAAGTTATATGAAAGACCCCCTTAATTTTTGCTAAAGAATCACCCTTTGAAATCTTTCGTATCAATTCAGAAACACTCTGTATATATAATGATGCGATAAGCTTGATTAAGTGCTTCTAAAATTTCAGTATTTATCTAAAGCAGCTGCCTGGTGCTACCCCTTTCATTTAATTGTGAGTATATGGTCATCAGTAATATTCTCTGTCAAAAGATGCGTTGTACAGTCATCACATATCCGATATGAAGAAAAGTAATTTTCTAGAAAGGGCACAATTTGGCAATAGGTGCTATTTTCTTTAACAATATTTGTTAAATATGTTATGTCATTAATTTTATTTTCCTTATCAACTTTCCATACTTTACGGCATCACTGTATATGCAGTTTTGCAGCTTTTATAAAATTCTAAAGTGCTAGTTAGCATTCACCTGTCCCACAAACTTTTTCAAAGTAAAGAACAGTGCAGACTTAACATCTTCATAATTGCCTTGAAGAGAATATCTTGTTGTTAAATTATTCACTAATACACTTTTGTATATGTAGTGGTGTGCAAGACGCTAAAGTGGGATTGACATATGTATATGATCGTTGACGAATTTTACCAAAGAAATTTTCCAAGGGATCCTGGTTAAATGTTCTCGGCATAATATAAGTGAATCCAATTTTAAATAAATTTGATGGTAAAATTTTAAAGGTAGTATGCAATAAAAGGTCCAAATTCTCACAAATATGTATTTAATTAGCGACCGGTTTCGTGGTTCACCACATCATCAGGCCAACACTAAAAAACCCCCATAACAATAAGACAATTAAACAAAAATTAATTAACAAGACAATAGATAATTGATACAAAAAATATTATTAAATTAATTTTTTTTTACAAAATACAACAATTGCGGTAAAATCCTGTTAGTGAAGATTAATATATGTGTAAGTAGAATTAAGTAAAATTAATGCTAGCAGTATGGCTAGAAAATATAAGATAAAAAATGACCAAATTCAATAAAAAGTAATGGAAAATTATTCAAATTTGAAATTGTACTCACTATTATAATTAAGAGTTGTCCAAATGTTAAAAAAAATTAGAATGTAAGGCTCTTGACAATTAACATCCGAAAAATACATGTAACACATTAAAATAGCGTATAAATAAAATCAGGACGATAACGTAAAACTGGAGATGATGTAATTGGTCATAAATCAATTATTCGAAATTTTCAAAATAATCGCGATATCTAAGAAACAAATGAAAATAGGTATAGGGAAACTATATAAAATGCATCATGAAATTTCCTCGGAAATTCAAAAATGAGATAACATATGGGGTGTTCCATTTAAAATGGTGTTACCGGAAGTGGTGCGACTTTGAAAATATTTTAGAATGAAACAGCATCTTGACTAACCCTTAAGTCCAAAAATTCTGATTTCAAAGTTTTTTTCTAACGGCGAAAACTTCTTACGAACACCTACCGTGAGAATACAGGTTTTTTCACGGTAGGCTCCCATTTGGCAGGGTGGAAAATAATAAAATTTGGGTAAATACTAAAAAAAACATGATACTTTTTTTATGTAAGTCTATAAATTAGTATGTAAGTTGAGCTTTTAATTAGTACATTTTTAACTACTCAAGTTACGTTTTTTGTGGAATTCACCTCAAAGCATAAGGAATGATTTAGCAGATTATTTCGAACACCTTTGAGTAGGTGAGGCGTGTCAAACAGTCATCATATCATTGATCTTGAATATTTTCATCAACACAATCTATGTTGTCTTTTATATTGTCTGCACGAGTTTGTGCTATTAGTGTTTTGATGGCGGAGACGTTATTAGATCCCTGATCACAAACCGTAGCAACAATTATTAACCCACAAGCTTGTGCTTTGGAAACAATGAGTTTCATAATTTTGATTATGTCAACTGCTTTGGTGGCACCTTGCACAGCATTATAATAAACTGGCTGTTTTGATTTATTGCGGACACCACGTAACAGACAAAGTAAATTGTTTACATACCTACATGTGTTATATTATCTTAATACCTGTACATGATTGGCAATTTTTGTTGTGGTTTTGTATCCAAAGTTTTCAAAGCCTTAGATAATATCATCTTTCTGATTGTATTGAAGATGAGGAGCAATACTAAGTTCATCAAATAATAAGATACAATATTTATCCGGGTGATTTTGAAATTTATAATTTTTGAGAAGTTCAAAACAAGCTTCATTCAGTCCTGGCTTGATAGGGATGTTATTAAGGAGTCCTTGCAATGTTCGTCTACTAGGCAATTCAAATATTGATGATAATAATTTATAACCACTTCCACACTGCTTCTGCACAGCTAAAGCCAACAGTTTATCATCTAGGGCCTAGGGTGTAGCGATGGCCATGTTGCGGTCGGTCTCTATATTCAATTTGACTTTCAAATTGAACTTTCTGATTTTATCCATTGTAGATAGCGCTTCAGCAAAAACTTTTTTTGACGTTTTTGTAGAAAGCTTTTTCTTGAGAATACGACGACCTTGGGCAGCTTTATATGCCTTTGTCTTAATATCGCATACTTTCCTATACAAAAATGTTGACTTTGATGATAGGTCCACGGTTTTCCTAACTCCAGTGGCCGCAAGTACATTGTCCCTACCACCTATAAATCAGGCTAATTAATATTTACATGGACATGTAAGTATTCTTTTTCTTATTTTATAATTATTAATTATTAATTATCAATTATTAATTATTAGTTATTGATTATTAATTATGGGGTGAATGTAGTACTTAATAATTGTTTTTACAAAGCTAAATATATTACATCACACAATATGAAGAAAACATTTTATTTTGAATTAAATTCTATAAAATAACGCGAATAGCTGCCGATTTTACTAATACAAAAATAGTAACCAGGAAATCAGTTGTCAACAGTGACATTTTAGCAAAATACTTAACCATACCACTATAGTAAGATGTGGTTACAGCTAGCCCAAATAACAATTACGGTTACTATTGCATTATTTTGAGAAAATATGATGATCATGATTATGTCATTTTATTGCATTTTGGCAAGACGGTTTGCTAGAAAACTGATTTCTTAAATTGAGATGATACTGATATCTCGCTAAAATTCCCTTTATTTATGGATTTTTCTCGAGTATTACTTTCTGCAAAGGAGGTTGATGCCACTGGTGATTCTGGTTGATTTAAAACAGGAATATCTGAAATAACTGTAAAGTTAACGTAAATAATTACACTAGCAAAATTTAAGAGTATATCCAAAACTACTAACTTAATTAAAGTTTTTACTTCTGTCTGTGAAGTAGATGGAATAGCAGGTGTATTCTCTATTGCTTCATCAAGTTGATCAACTTCATTATTAGCGTTCGCACTTCTTAGTTCTAGAGGTTCTACATACGTTTGATAAAATAAGAATAATATTAAGATTATATATTATAGCATACCTGGTAAAAACACATTTGGAAGTGCAGTTCTCAACAAAACATTATCTCTTCCAGAACTATCTTTTGTAAAATGTTTTCGTCAAACTCGACAAGTATTGTACACTTGTTTTGGATATCTATCCTGTAGTTCTGGTCTTCCACAAAGTGTAATCGATATCTGAAAATGTTCTGGATATTTTTCAGGATTCGGAAATCTGTGCTTGCTTTCAGTGCTTCCGGTGCACTTACCAATTGCACAGTAACGGCCCATATCAAGACTATATTTGGTACTTTTAGGTACACACTATAAACTAAATCTATACATAAAATATATACCTACAAACTACTGTCCGCGACAAAAGTATAAGACACTACATTTATTAAAGAAATTTTATTCTTTTTTTAAGCATATCAAGATTGGATATATTTACTATATATGTTAAACAAATTTCACTATCTCTATTACTATTTGAGGCAAAAATGCGCGATATAAGGATAATTTGCGGTTATTGACAAAATAGAGGTGCGTCAAAAGTATAGGACATGATTTATTCAAACTTTATAAATATGTAAAATAATAATTTATTTATCTATAAATAATTTTTAGTAGTGAGTTGGACCGCCACGCTTCTCTATCACTTCAAGCATTCTTTTTGGCAAACTACCAAACAACTTTTGTATATATTTTTGTTCTATATTATCCCATTCGATTAAAATACACGCTTTTAATTCATTAATTGAATTAAATTGTCTTCCACCGCTGTATAGGGGAGAGTGGGCATGAAAGGGACATTTATAGAAAAATCGACAAAATACAAATAAGGAACAATTTACTTAAAAAATAATCGTACAGGCGCATACATTACACGTTTACCCTGGATATATGTAAATATAAACATAAACAGTTTAAACTAAAATCATTATTTTTATTATTGAAGAAATTTTGATTTTTGTCCCTTTCAAAACTGGGGTAGGATTGAAAGGGACAGCTTTAGTGATGAAAGGGACACTTTTATTAGGCCTTTTAACAGAATGCCATTCCTTGAAAATCTATCTGAAAATAGTGAATGCCCTTCATTCTATCAGTTCCGTTGCTTATATTTGGTGTTGGAACCTTCATTTCGATATCAGTTATATCTATATCAGCTGGCTCAGGATAAATAAAGTGAAAAGAGTCACTCTTCTTTTTTAAAAATTTCACTGTAAATTCAGTGTCACTTAACATATTAATTATTATTCCAATTGCAAATTTTTTCGTCTTTTTCGTAAAAAACTTGACTAAAACGTAATTTCCTATTTCGAATACGTTACTGGATTCTTCGATTTCATGTTCTTCAAATTCTTCGTGGTATGATTCAATATCACTTTCTGCGTATTTCACAGACATGTCGCTATCGCTGCTTTCAGAGGCTATTTTTCTTTTCGCTTTTTCTTTCCTTGCTTTTAATTCAAGTTTCTTTCTCTCTTTTGTCTGTTTTTCAAGTTGTTCTTGTTCTAATTTTTCCTTTTCGGGCGTATCTGTCAAAATTCTCGAGTATCCTTTTTTGCGTCTTTGTACAGGGTTCTGAAGTGGCATAGCTTTGGGGAAGGGCCTCACAGATTCAGGTGATATAGGACTGTCTACTATAGGAGTACTAGTCGAAGGCAAGGAAATACAAGAAGAAATGGAAGTATCACCAAATGAAGTCGTTGCTTCTTCGTTTTTGCGATCAGCAGGGCGATCGGATACATAACAGGTTAAAAAATCATCTTCACTAAAATTGTTAGAATTCAGTGGAAATATCCCTGTTTTAGCAAAAGCCATTTGAATATTTTTTATAGTAAAGGCACTCTCGTACGCTAATTTCGCAAATTTTGGCAAATGGTAAATGTTAACTGTTTTACCTGGATTCGATGTCAACCAATTATTTTGTGCAATTTTAAAGTAATTTTTGAATGGTCCATATACACTGACATCGAGCGGTTGCAGCTTGTGGCTGCAGTGGGGTGGAAAGGTAACAATTATCACCCCATTTTTTCTGGCATTTGCTACGACATTCAAATTAATATGGCTTTCGTGATTATCGATCATTAATAAAACAGGAGCCTCCTTACTAGGCTTCGAATGTTTAATGAAGTGTTCAAAAGCTATGGAGAAGTTATCACCAGTCATCCATCCACTTTTGTTGCAAAGCGCAATGCTACCTGTAGGTCCACCTTCGACCATGAATTCGGAGAACCTTACCCGCGGAAAGATGAAGACTGGAGGAACAGTGTTTCCGCTTGCAGAAATAAACGCCAACATAGTCACCAGTTGGCCGCGTTCCGCTGATGACGCTTGAGCAACTTGCTTGATCCCTCGTTGGGTTATGACTTTTGGTTGGTCAGCTACAGTGCATAATCCAGTTTCATCACCGTTATATATGCGGTCCGCAGTAAACTGGTATTTTTTCAAAATACTTTCAATATTTTCATAAAATTTGCTTACATTCGTTGGATTAAACGACGTAGCTCGAGCTAAACTTGTTTTCTCAGGTTGGCGCAATGAAATATCCTTATGACGTTTAAATAAACCTCGAAGCCAGTCTACTCCCCCCTTTTCTCGAGATTGCCAGGTAGGTGGAATTTCTTTATTTAACGATTTTGCATAATCAAAAGCCAATTGCCTGGTCTGCACAGCTGTTAAGCCATAAGCCATCTTCGATGCAGTAGGTATTGGCATAATAATTCTTCTTCAGCTTTAGAAAAGACTCTCCTGTTACCAATATCAGGTGCGTGTGTAAAGTCGGATACTTGCGGTAAAGATTTGGCTTTTAGCACAAGTCTGGCCAAATAGGACTTCCCTATGCCATACGCCTCCGCAACGGATCTTACAGACATGTTTTTTTCAATTACTGTTTTAACGGCAGCTTCGATATCTTCAGGTGATTTTCTAATTCTTTTTGCAGAAGTTTCTTTGCCTTCCATGATTATACAAGTACTGAAATAATTGAAATGACTAATTTTAGAATAGTACAGTATTGAAATGCTGGGTGGTACTGAAAGGGACACTATCCCTTTCAATACCCCGAAGCGTGTCCCTTTCAATACCCACCCCACTTCCTAAACATTTTAGTATCTAAACTGGTTATAACCTCAAATTATATTATCGCAATTAGCACAAACTGACTCTAATACTTTAAGCAGCCTATAGAAATTTTCGTGCCATAATAAGTTAATGTTAACTTACCAGAAATTTTGAGCAAGTGAACAGTCACAAAGTATAATTTTCACTATAATTTTTAAATACACGTTCTATTACTGCACGTGCCACGTGGAACTAAACAAGTTAACAACGAAACAATAACGGATGTATAGCTCCACATTGTGGCAAATGCACGAACTATGAATCCTACTAGCAAAGCTATAAACCGCACCGTCCCTTTCAATACCTGTCCCTTTCATGCCCACTCTCCCCTACACGACGTACTAAATAACCCCAGGCATTTTCAATTATATTGAGGTCAGGCGAACGGGCTGGCCACTCAAGAACTGATATTTCCTTTCGTCTAAAATAGTCTTGTACAATTCTAGCACGATGTACACCAGCATTATCTTGCTGGAACACAAAGTCACGGCAAGCAATTTGTTCAGCATATTTGATCGTCGATGAGATTTATATAATTAGCGCTATTCATTTTGCCATTACAGAACTTGATTTCAGTTTTTCCATTATACCCTATCATATCATTACACTACCACCAACTGCCTACGACTCAGCACTACCTCTTCCTTCCTTAAATCATGGTAATAACACTGATAGCTACAGTGACTTGATTACATTACAGTGACGACACGATACTCTTCGCCGTCATATTGTGTCGAAAATTGTATAGCGGTAAATGCAAGTAATGCATAAAATATTAATTTAAAATATATTAATACATAATTTAAAAAACGAAAGCCTATAATTGATAAGTTTTTAATTATTATTAATATAATAAATATCTAACTATTCAATATATTCATTATATTAGAATATTTTCGCAAAAGAAACAACCCAATAAACATTTTTCAAATTTCGCGCATAAAATACAAATTTAGCAAATAAACATATTTTAGGAAAAATTAGAACGAAATTTAAAATTATAATGTATGTAGATAATAATTTGTTAATACCACAAAGAAATACAATTAATATAATAATTTATTATGGCATTTACGGGGTTTTGTGATGTTCTTACGACTGCCAACTAAAACAGTTGCCAAATATAAAAAAAATGTTTGCGGGAAAGTGTTTAACTTCTTTGTGTCATATATATTAAAATTCATATAATATAAATAAACAAATTGTAGAATTTTATTTATTAAATAAAACAACCAACAGAAAATATATATTCTACATTTTTAAAATATAATTACATGTAAACATAAATATGTAGGTATGTAAGTGAGTTATATAACAAAACCAATTCTAATAACTATAAATATGTAATTATAACAAAAACAAAATTCAACACGTTTGATTTTTTGAAAATTACAGCTGATTTATTTAAAAGACAAAATAGAATAGCGAATTTACACAAAATTTTATTATTTACTTGAAATAGTAAATAAAATTAGAAAAGTTAAAAAACAGCTTAATGTATAGCAGCTGATTTGCTGGCAAATACATTTGTAATCTTTTTAATTGTTTTTGTCCTTTAATTTTTAACATAAAATTTGTAAATCTTACAAATATTTTTTTGGACATATTATGACAATTTAAAATATGTTTTGTATTAATTACTTGGAATTCATTAATATAAAATTTCAAAAGATCTACATTTTGATTTATTACGTAATCATAATTTTTACGAAATATTTTTTCCATGTGTAGAAATACTTCAAAAGTATTGTAATTACAAAAAAATAAATTATTTTCTTTAAAACATTTAATTCGTGAATATTTTGCAAATTGAGATGGACATGCTGCTTTTGATCCTACTGAACTTAGACATTCTTTGCAAGTCTTTGAAGTACGATTTATACTTGTTATTAAATAACCACAAACGTTATATAATGAGTTCATTTCACTTATACAGAGTGGTGGAACATCTTCTACAATGGTAGTTGGTAAAACTACTGGATCATATATTTTCTTTTCAGAGCGTTTGATAACATTAAGAAAATCTGAAAGAAACTCCCGTTCATCTTTATGATAACTTCCTTTTGACACATTTTTCAAGTACTGAGACACACAAATAAGTTTTAAATTATTTTTAAATTGTAATGCTGTTGGTATAACTTGTTTAGCACGCACAACACTAAATAAGTTCTCCAAACAATCTTGAGTAAATCTTGATGTCAAAAGAAACTCGTAGTTCTTGGCATTCAAAAAATCATATTGTAAATCCAATATAGATTGTGTTGAAAGAAGCACTCCTGTTTGAGATGGTTTCCAAATGGACTTATATCCCACAGTCATAGTTGCAAATACTTTCATAAAATCTTCTAGGAATGTAATTGATTCTTCATATACATGTGTTTGCAACTTACTTAAAGCTAGGATTGGATGACGAGATGTCATAAGAGCAAACCACTTTTCAACAGTATCTATAAACCAAGCAGTGGTTAAATATTCTGGCTTGTCCAAAACTTCAGCTAAATATTTAAGAGCACTACTCACATCATGACTTACAACATGTGTTGATGCAGACACTTTCATTTTCCTGAAGTGAGAAGGCATCATATCTTCTTCACTTAGCTTTGGAGCCAGCTTAAAGCGCATATTTTCTTGATGTTTAATAAGATCATAAATGTGTTGTGATGATACAATGTTTGTCGGTAATTTGTTCTTATCTCTTATTTCATCAGAAATATGAATAGTTTTGTTTGTCATTAACATGTTTTTTATGTTTTTGAATAAATGTGGCACATCCGCAAGAATATATACTTTTCTATTGGAGTCAAATGGATGTATTATATAATTTGTGGTTCTACTGTACCGACCTGCTGTTACATTCCATTTTTTCCAAAGCGCTTTGTTTGAAGCACCCATGTCAGAAGTTATGCTAACAACATTTAAACCTAATTTCTCTGTTTCATAAATGATTTTAAATAAAATATCTTCATAAACAGCACCATTCACTGAATCGCTCGTGTAATAATACGCTACAACTTGTTTCCAACGCAAGGTAATTCCTCCCAGCATAATGACTAATGCATGTGTTGCATTACCTGTATGCTCAGGCAATGTGACATCTCCAATATATTTTTTACTGCTTACATCGTATAATTTTGATGGTGTTATTGCCATTTCATCCAGTACAATAACACAATCTTTACTATTCTGTTTTTTAAATAAATCAGCTTTAATTTTCAAAAATTCAAATACTTCATGCTGTATACCACTTTCAAATTTTAAATTCTGTATATGCCTTTGTAAAGTACGTATTGATGGCAATGGATAATTTTCTTGTAGCAATTCCTCGTACCCACTATTACCACAAGAAAAACGTAACTTTAAAGCTCTTTTTACAGTTGGACATGACCACTTTATGGATCTTTTACTACGTTGTTTTATTGCAGATATTTGATCATTGTGAAAGACTGATTTTAATAACTTAGCATTTTCCTCGGCATCATTCTGTTCATTCATCTTTTTAACTTTGTTTTCTAAAACTTCAACTTTTCGTTTTAAGTTTCGAATTACATTTTTAAACTTCTGATTTCTTGTACGTAATTTCCGAAATTCTGTTCTATAACAGAGCGTTCACATGTTACGGTTTACCGAAAAGTTTTTCTTATGCGGTTTGCAGTCCTACAAGCAAATATATGCGTATGTTCTCACCATACGGTAAAATCGTATACGATTAAAAAACTGAATCGTTTATTTTTGTTGCCGAGTCTTGTCACTGAAAACCGTAAGCGGTATACGTTAAAAAAAGCCGAAACGGTCGTAGTGACTATTGTATCTAAACGAAAGAGTTCAGACAGTTCGGTTTCTTGTAGCGTACGGCGCGCCGATTGGGTAGTCGCTATATTGACTTGAATGAGGTTAGGTCTGTTATTCTGCAAAATGGATAACGTAGAATTACTTATAACATTAATTGAAGAGAGGCCCGTAATATGGGATAAAACCTTGGAAATATATAAAAACAAAGTCTTACGTGAAACGGCATGGCGAGAGATTTGCGTAATATTAAAGGATGGTTTCGAGGAAATGAATGAAAAAGAAAGGCAAGAATTTGGTAAGGTTTATAATTTATTTTTTTACGTAGCATATCAGACAGTTAATTAGTCAAACCAATAGCCTCATTTTGCCATGGAACTGATCCATATTCAGATACGAAATAGTCGGCAAACATATTTCTAATTGTATTCGCTGTAGTTCCACCACGTCTTTGCCGTTCTCCTGTCATGGTTTGAAGGCGCACATTCTCATTTTGATTAGTAACAGTTTCGAAATGTAGTCCATCTTTTTCTTTAATGAAATTATGTAGAACAGTACATGCTTTAATTATCTGAACAGCTGTGTCATAATTTACGTCTAAGGGCCTATGAAAAATCCTCCATTTATTAGCAAGTATACCAAAGGTACATTCCACATACCTTCTTGCCCTTGTCAAACGATAATTATAAATTCGTTTTCTTTGGTCTAAGTGTGTTCCACCAAAGGGTCTCATTAAATGTTCACTCAATGCAAAACCTTCATCGCCGATAAGAACATATGGAACGTTTTTATTAAAGTCTGGATGCAAAGGTTTCGGTTTTGGTACTTGCAAACTACCACTAGTCATTTTTTCCCAGAACTGAGTACCTTTTAAAATGGAAGAATCGCATTCTTTGCCATAATATCCAGTACTTACAAATATAAATCGATAATTAGAGTCCACCACAGCCAACAAAACAATTGAAAAAAACTCCTTATAATTAAAAAACATCGAGCCACTGTGTGATCCCAGTGAGCAAAAATCACTCTCCTAGCAGTAGCATAGTGCTCACGTGTGAGTGTGTGAACTCTTTTGTTACTGCTTTGGGAATACCATAGGCTTAGCTATTTGGTTCTTATGTCACCGAACATGTCGCAGATTTAGAATCTCACATAGATTTCTTATGAAGATATCTCTGAGATGACAAATTGGAAGCTCGCATAGAATTCTTATTGTGAAAGCTATTAGACGAAACAGTGTGATTTTATAGAGAGATATAATACAATTTATTCTTAGTACTCATTTTTAAATACATACGCCCATTACTAAAACAATAACTATGAAAAATCATTATACAAGATTATTCTAATTAATGGTACATCATTGTTAGCTCTGTTATTAGTCATCCTATAAGGTAAGTTAAATTAGCATTGTAATATTTTTTGTGTTGATCAGTATGTAACAAGATAATGAGGATTATAGAATTTGAAAAAATTTTTTGAAAACTTTTGTATTTCTCACTCTAGAATATTTAGGTACATTTGAAGTTTATATCACAAATTCTATTATACTCATTATCTTGTTACATATTAATCAACACTAAAAGTACTACAATTGCTATTTTAGTCTAGTCTGTATAGGATAACTAGAATACAGAGCTAACAATGGTATGCAATTAAGTTGAATAATCCTTATGTCTTTCATAGTTAGTGAATTAGTAATCAGAGTATTTATTCAAAAGTGAGTACCAATAATTAATTGTACCTCCTACGTAATTATACGCACATAAAATTAAGCCATATCACTCTTTTTATTAATTGCAAATCAGGATATTTTGGTATAGTGCACTTTTATATCTCAAAATCAATTGTTTTTCAATATCTACAAAAATGTCTCTATAACAAAGATATCCATTTTTTTATTAAACTGGATATACTTTGTTGAGATATCTTTTTCGTTACATGCGCATATTAATCCAGCGTTAAACACGTGTCTGTTAATTTAAACTAGTTTATAGAATCAACAATAACGTATCAACGTAGCAAAGACGAGTATTTAATTTTGACCAAAAACTGATGCATGTACCTATAGAATCAATCATATTCTAGAACCTTTATTATTCTAGAAGAGTATTTATTAGACAATTTATTGTTGAAGATATACAATTAATATGAGCAAGTTAAAGCTAATCCAAACTGAATCGTGTAGCATCCTTTTTAACACCAAACAAGACCTTAAAGTACTTAACACTATTCAGACCGATTTCAAAACTAATTTTGGATTAGTTCTTAATGTAACTATGCTGATAACAATTCTCTGATTAGATTCACATAAATAAGCGAATTCATCTACTTAAACATTTATTTAAACATAAAGGCAAAAAGACTTAACTATATACATATCATTTTTATTAAGGATTATTTCTTTTTACACGCTGACTACAGTGCCTGAACCAATCTTGTACAGTCTTTTGAAACGAGCAATCAGTGTATTGTGGAAATGAGTGCTCTAACGCTTCTAAAAGGAAAAGTACATATATCAAGATATTATATAAACGGCTATAAACAAACAAACCTCTTAGTATAGTGATTATTTTTAGATATCTTATTTCAAAATTATTTCGTTGCTTGGTCCATGCACATTTTGTTCCAACAGTATTGGTAAATAGTCGGTGTAAACTTCTGTATACAAAATCGCGCGCACTTGTTCCTCCTATTCGAATCAGGAAATTCTTCTGTAATAGGTAACAAAAGTAATAATACAAAACTTCTTTCAACAAACATACCATGTCACTTTTATTATTATTGTCAACAAGCAAACTTTCTACTTCGTTAATATCCTCCATAGATTTAAATGGAATATAATCTAAGAATTTCGAATTTTGTAAGAGCGTTTGTCCACCAACACTTCCAATTTGTGTGTTTTGTAAAATATCGTAAATTCGTTTCATGTCACACTTTATATTTACAATTTCATTTAAAATTGTCTGCAACACTGGAAACAAAATTAAAATGTTTATTAAATCAAAGAAAACAGAATTTATGCTTTGTTTTGTATACTTACTTGATCGCTCATATGTTACATCGGTTTCGACATTTGCAGAATTATTCGTTCCTATAACTAAAAATTTATATTAAATAAACGCTAATATCTCTATAGAGTAATATTCACTTGATATATCAGTTTGTTCATTAATATTATTTGAGGCATTTACAACTTCCCCTGGATTTTCTATCAGTATTTCAATATTTTCTAATTGTGCGTTTATTTTATCCGAGTCTGTAACATCGTTTACTTTTTCAATCTCTACAAAATAAAAGTTACTCTCAGAAAAAAATTGAAATGCAGTTATTTACCCTGAGACTGATTATCGACCAATTTATTCAACTCATTTTCATCTGTTAAATCTAAATATTTTGGTGCGCTCTCTGACATAAGTGCTAAAAATCAAAACATTGAAATCACTAGGTACTTTTGCAAAATGAGCATATTACTATTTATAATAGTATCCCATTTGGCTTGAGTTTTAGTATCTTGCACATTGACTTTGTAATATTTAGATTTTTGGGAAGTATTTATAATATTTTTTCGCGGCTGAATTCCTTCATCACTGTCACTGTTTGTGTCAGTTGAAAAATTTTCGCTATCTGTTACTGAAAATTAAAAACTGTATCAATTATTATAGTAGTAGAAAACAATTCAGGGGGCCATCATGATTTGTCAAACAAATGATTTAGTAAGTAAAAGGAGAATTCATTGCCTTCTTAATACTACACCTGCAATACCTTCTAGAAACAGGTATAAAAACAAACACGAGGTGAAAATAGCAAGTAATTCTGAAAATGCTGAAAGCTTTAACTGTTTTATTAATCCATACATACATTTACGTTTTTTAATTTTACGACGGCCACGTCCACATTCATTTTCTGACGAAGAACATTTCTCCAGTTTTTTTTCCAATATTTTAGCTTCCTCATAGGTATTAAATTTTCCTAAAATTTCTACTTCATAATGTTTCCATTCCTGAGTTATTTTTTCACTTTTAATTGCCTTTCTTGTTGGATTCTTGTTCGGCCAGTAAGAAAATAGCTTTTTATTATCTTGGAATAACCAATTCTTGGGTACGACAGCATAGACGTCTTCGTTTGAAAATAGCGCCACATAAAACTAATATCGAACATAAAAAAATATAAATATTAAGTAATTCCTTACCAAAAGGGAATATATTATTGCAACTGATGAATTAATGGACATATTACAAATTTATCTCCTGACATTTTTATACAAATGCACTTAGCCCTTAATTTTTCGCAATTTACAATAAATTCTTCTGACAAATTTGAAACAATCCACATATTTGCTTCATTTATTGGTATCTTTAAATACTCAATTTTTTTCTGGAACTTTTTTACCATAACATATATATTATTGCGAAACTTCATAATTAAACATATTTCCAGAAAATCTCCATTAGCCAATTGGACATAATTGTCCTTACCATTTACAGTAATAATACAATTAAATATTTTCAATCTTTTGAAACATTCTGTAAATAGGGGTACATCATTTCTAAAATATTTGTCGTAAACACATAGTTGCTCTTCTTCGTATGGGTTATTTTGTAATAATTGACTCTCAAAAATTCTATTACACATTTGTTGTAATGGCAAACGTGAATCCTTGACAGTATGTTTTATTTCTTGGAGATAGTTTTCATATTGGAAAGAGCTAAAGTTATCCAGTGGCCCATGGTACATCACATTCTTTGGCAAATGTATTAATGTGTGGACATTGTAAGTCACATATTCTTCTCCGTAAATTGTACTAAAGTCCTCAATAAACCTTTCGAGCATGGATTTCGCTGTATTATTATATTTAACGCAAATATTTTTAATCAACAATATTTTAATGGCATAATGCAATAACATGAAATGGTGATACAGATGAATGTTAAGTCTTCTTTTCAATAAAATGGGTCCTATATATAAGAGAAACATACGCAGTTCTGTAGCTTTCCAATACTGAATATCTGTAATATGCCGAGGTAATCTAGCAAATTCTTTTGGAATGTAAGTAGCTAATAGATCTGTTGACTTATTTATTATTTCAATATTAGTATCCGTTAGACGAACGTCTTTTCTTCCTTTAACCCAGAATGTAAGTAATCTCTTCATAACTCCTAAGCACACAAGATGCATGTAATCAATTGGTATATTTTCAATCATATCTATATCTAGTTTCAAAAGCGGTGTTGTTCCTTTATGGTAATCTTCGTCAGTTCTTTGACGAAACGATTCGTTCGATCTTAAAGAACTTTTCGTATTTAAAAACGTCATACGTCCTTCAATATAATTTCCTTCTTCCGTACAATAATTACACCCACTGTAGGAGTTATGCCCTTTTACATTGAGTAAATATGCTTTCGCGGGAGCATCGCACACGACTTGATCTAAAATGACATTTATCACCTTGTTGCCGATTACAATACCATTTAATGAAATGTACGTCATTTCTGTTACGAAAGGAGCCATAAATTCTTCAACTGAATGCGGTTTTTGTGCACCATAATAAAGGCCAACTATGAACGGTTTATTTTTTAGGCGAGAAATATTTATAATTGACATTAATATTGGCCAAAATTGACCGCGAGAACTTTTAAACAAAGGGAGGCCATCAATATTAATTCCAACTTTTAATAAATTAACTTCAGTTGTATTTTTTAATAAATGAGATATGCCTGCTATAATTCCAAAATGTTTATATTCACCAGGACTCATCGTTACGACATTACAATTAGATTTTGGTGTACTTAACAAAGTCCTAACATCACCAGGAAGGCCATGTCCCGCAACACGCAGTATTCGTAAAAGGCTATTACATGCATTATGAGATATTTTATTTTTAATAATCCATCGTGTTAATTCATCTCGTAACAGGGACTCAGTAGAAAAATTAGAAGAATGGCGTGAAGTATGAACAATGCTACGTTCTTGGTTGTCAGTTATTATATCATTTATAGATAAACATGGTGAACTATTTTCAATATTATGCATTAAAGTATCGTATGTTTGTAAATCGTTATGTGCCTTTTCTTGTGTTATTTGTTTAACTTCTTGTGTCATATTTTTTACTTGTTCTTGTGCTATTGCCTTGGCTTTCTTTTTAATTCTAAAGAAGTGTCTATGCGAAATCTCCGACAATCTCTTTCGCTACAACAAAGTTTTTGTTTGTTTACAATAACAGAGTGCTTATTTCCACCAAAACTACACAATACCAATAATAGAAATAGATATTTTTGTACACACCTTGTGTAGTATACATAATTGTTACTTGCGCAACATTTATAATGAATTTTGAAGAAAAATTATTTTTAGTCACGAAATTTTACATAGGATAAACAAAAACTTTAAGAATTGTTTTAGTTATTTCTTATGGCCAATAGAAGTAATATAGACTGGGGTTGGATATTTTTATTCATACATCGTTTGTACTTAGAAATTTCGCTATTTTTACATCATGATATTTAAAAAAATGATATTCTTTATTTAATAATAAAAAATAAATAAAAATATCAAATCTTGCTTCCCCCAATCGAGCCGCTCATGATTACAATAAAAAAATCCGATTCGCATCATTTGATTCTGGACATTCGTACAAATACATGTTCAAAATGACGTAATCTAACATGAATCCCTTTTAAAGTTATTTTTATAAGATATGTTGATGCGTCATCTTTAAAGGGCTCTAGTTCCCCTTGCAAAGAATTTTTGAATAAGGTAATTTTTACGTTTAATCGATATAAAATTAGTTTAAGGGTCTACCGCAAAGAAAATTGGCGCGAAATAAGCTCCATAAGGTGTAATGAGAAATTTTATGAAAATTTATTTCAAGGTGTATTTAAAATTGACAACGTTTATTATGAAACAAAAGGCACCAACATATTTTTCGTTTTTAAAAGTAGTACTTGATTATAATTTTTTAGCAAGAATTAAACATTAACACGTGAAAAGAAGACGATAAAAATATAAAATGTTGATGCACCTGTTCAAGTTTTCATTTTTTTTCGTAGGTACTATAGACAAGTACTTATTATATTGAAAATATATTCAAGTACTACTTTTAGAAACGGAGAATATGTTGCTTTTTGTTTCATAATAAACGTTGTCATTTTTAAATACAATATTATAAAAAAGTAAAAGCAACTGAAAATTATAAGCAATAAAGCGATATACATATAAGCAAAAAATTAATTAGTTGAAATTTGAAACATTACATTGAATTTAAATAAAGTATAAATTGTTAACTTACGTTATGTGAAAGAAGTACATCTGTACTATTTGTACATTCTCCTTCGGTTCTGCAACATAACCAACAAAAACATAGAACATTACATTAATCTGAAATGTGGGGTAAAGATACGATATGTTGTACTTATACTTTGTATTGTATCAATAAAATACTACTTGCTAATATGATCAATAGTATACAAAAATACTTACAGGTTATTCATCATTTTTCTTGTGCAACACACAGTTTCACGAACACCTATATTAACACGATTAACACTTAGCGCGGCAAATGTCGAATGTACTACCGTACTACTGTGGTACTAAGCCAGTAGCAAATACGCATGTAACTACGTAAGTTTGTAGGTTATGCGCGTTATGCGCAAAAACTACAAAGTAGGGAATTCACATAGCTGTCTCGAAATTCTTTAAACGTCTTATCTCGAAATAACAACTTAGGGATATGTTATAGCTATCTTTGTTTATTTACGCACAAAAGTTTAAAATCAAAGAATTCGCATAGCTGTTGTAGAAATTCCGAAAGTGGCCAGTTGCAAAGTAATAACCTTAGGATATGTTATAGAATTCTTTGAAAGAATTCCTATTTTAGCACAAGAATGGGACATCTTAGCAATTCCCATGGAGGTAACATTGTTCGCAGTGTTTACTGGGATGGTTTTCTAACTCTAATATGTTTCCCGTCTATGGCACCAATACAGTGAGGGAAATCAGCATTTGTTTTAAAATCGTTTGCTATTTGTTCCCATTCATGAAATGTAGGAAGTTGCATAAATTCGCCGCATAAATTGCTCCATATTTTAAGCGTCACTTCTTTAATAATAGCGCTGACTGTTGAGACGCCGACTCTGAAAGCATAATGTAAATCCTTGAATGAACATCCAGAAGCCATGTACCTGAAAAAAATTAACAATTATATGTCACATTATTTTTCAGTTAAAATAGTTTTGAAAAAATGGACGCAAGTACGAGACAGCTGGAGTAAAGATATTAAAAAGAGGAAAGATGAAAAGAAATCTGGTTCCTCTGCTAGTACGTACAAACCATATAAATATTCGGATCAGTTGGCATTCCTCAAAAAAATTATTGATACAACAGTTGGTCAGGAAAGCGGAGAGACTAATGAAGGAGTACAAGGTTGTGTGTCCCACTTTGAAAAAGGAACCGAAAATGCAAAAGATATACAAAGTACAAAAGAAGGTAGCACTAATTCGAATATAGAAACAAAACATGAAAAGAAGAATTCGGCGAAGCGAAAACAAGCAGAGGTCGACAACAAAATAATCAAATTTCTGGATAATGTAGATGTGCACAAGCAGAAAGATGAACATCCGCTTTTACATTTTTTTAAAAGTCTTCTACCAATAGCTTCATCGCTCACCGTAGATGAAACCCTTCAATTTCAAGCGGGAGTCATTAACTTACTTCAAAATATTAAGCGACAGAGAACAACCAATTATTACCAAAATCTAACCAATCCAACTACTACATATTATCAAAATACAGGATGTTCTACAACTTCACAAGATAGTTCTACTCATCAATCACCACCGCCGGCATTAGATGTGCAATCACCGGCATCCAACTTGGACCACATGGAAGAAGAATTGTTGGACTTTTCTCATTTTTGAAATGTTTTCTTTTAATTAAAATATTGCATATGTGTGTATCCTGCCAATACATAATAATGAATAGCAATTTGTATCATATACCCTGTACTTAAGCAAATTAATAGTGAAATATAAAATAATACGCAGTAATGATCATAAAATACTCAACCTTCAGCGTGCCGGTGCAACTCAGCCGATTTTATATTTTCTTACCTAATGCATATAGCCAATTTCTCTTCTGGGCTAATACTCTGTCTCATTAACGTGTCTTCTTTTTTCAAATCTTCTTCCAATCTTCTTAGAAGATCGTTAAACGTTGACATTGACATGCGAAAATAATTGTAAAATTTTGTTTCATCACTTCTTAGTTCCAACATGAGTGTCCAAAAGTGACCCATATTTAAACGCCGAGATACAATTGGATGCACCCAAAATCTTTTATACTTTCTTCGTAATCTACGCCTATACCAGTAAAAAATAATCGCGGTCGCTATATCGTCATCCATCTTTTACGAAACGTTTTACCAAACTGAATTAATTGCAAACCGTATAATGTGAACGCTCTCTAAACGTTTAACCGTATACGGCGAAACCGTATCAGAAAACCGACTCGTAGAAACCGTAACGTGTGAACGCTCTGTAACGATCCAATAATTCATGCGAAGCAATGTTATTACTTGTAGTAACTTCATATGCCAAGTCTACTTCATCGTCTGAACTGAAAATTAAAAAAGATATGTAACTATAAAAGTAACACGAAGCTAAAATATTATTTAAAACTAAAATATCTTTCCAGTTTATATTAATCTTACCTCCTTATAATTTCAGTTTCTTCTACAATAGATTGTGTGTTATGAGTTGGGTCAGTATGACATATTACCGGTAATTCTTCTTCCAATGCAGGGAAGATAATTTTTCTTTCGGCTGGTTGTTTTCTATGTACTACAGGTGTTTTGAAAGAATATAAAGTTGGAATTGCATTACATTTCAATTTTCTTGTGCCATCAACTCTCACTTTTTCCCACATATTTTCTTCAAAATGTGTTTCACATAATACACTATAATCAGTTGGTTGCCAATTATCACGACGCATTGTTGCAGCCCACGCTTTTCTCCTTTCCGGATCTTTCGGAAAACGTTTCATGATAAATCCTTTTACTGAAGAATTGGAACAACCAACCGCAGCACAACCAGGCATTGTAATTTCTAAAATAAAGGTTATGTAATTAAATTCAAGTCGTTTTATACATTTTTCATATCAAATTCCAATTCAAATTATAATATTAATTCTAATGTCAACTAAAATGTCTAAAAATTTAGTAATTACTCATTTTTACCTTGATTATTCCGTTTAGATTACTTATTGAATTGACACTCAACACGTGCTTAAAATTAGAAATAGAAATATATACAAGAAGATAATAGTCTAGGACTAATAACTATAAATTACAATAATCGAAGATTATGTCAGTAGACAGAAACACTTTTTAGCTTGATTGAAACTTATAATAAGAAATATTCTTAATTTTCTAACCTGTACACATAAGAAAACTGTATAAAACTGATAAAATTTCGACACCAAATGGCGGACTTTCAATTAACCAATAGAAAATAAGACCACATGGTGTCGTCACTGTAATGTAATCAAGTCACTGTACTGATAGCCATCTGGACCGTCTAAATTAAATTTTTTCTCATCTGTAAAAATAATTTTTTGCCAGCGTTTACACCAATGTACACGCGCGGCTGCAAACGCTAATCTGGCTTCTTTATGCTGACGTGTTAAAGGAGGGTTTTCGTTGCAGTCGCTTTCGTTTTAGGTGAATTGTTGCTTTTAGCAGACGTTGAACATTTCGTAGATTAGTGTTTACACCTGCTGTTTGTGCTATTTGTCTAGCAGTCATTGTTGAATTTGATGCACACCTTAAAATTGCACGACGTTCACGTTCTGTTATAGCTTTGGGTCTCCCAGTTTTGTGTCCTTTTCCATAATTTTCGCCTTTATTTAAAATATTATGAACCACATGACGGCTTATGCTCAAATTTGCTGCTATTTTTGCAACTGACCAATTTTTGTTGCGCCAACTACGGATTAAACTTATTTTGGTATTGGTTAATTGCTTACCACGAGGCATGTTTATATGATGAAAGTAGATTAGTACAGTAACATTAAATACGCCTTGTAAATACTATAGTAAAATGTTTTTCTCAGTTGCACTGTATCCGTTGAGAACAAAACTGAAACTGATGACATGGCCTATAGTTTTGTCGCATTTGAATGTGGGGTTTTCCCCGAATATCTTTGCTTATCCCCACTTTCGCAATGCCAGTACCACAAACTACTGCAACCAACTTTATGTTTGCAATACGGGTTGCCTAATCAAAATTTTTCATATAATACTTATTTTATTTAAAATGTATGGGTGCCCTGTACTTTTGTCGCGGACTGTATAAATAAAATCTATACTAAAAATATATGCACACTATAACTTACTTCCATCTGTTTTCTTAAACTCTTCCAAATATCGATTTTGCTTTTTCAGTTATGACAGCCTGAGTCACTGGAATATGTTTCTGATTTGCTTCATCCACCCATAATGATAATAATTTTTCCATTTTTTCAAAAGTTTCACTTCTGCTACAGCTCACATGTTTTACATTTACAGCCGTAGATTGTTGCGCTAACTGTTTTATTCTTTCTGCATTTTTTCACAATGGTAGTAACAGTCGATGGAGGTAGGTTCATGCTTCTGCAAATATTGGGACGTGTTTGTTCATCTTCCATTCTTTGAATCACTTCCATTTTCTTTTCTGGGTTGATGGACCTGCGTGGCTTTTTAGCACTATTTTCGAATAATTTTTGTGCACTTCTTTTATCAGACAAAGTAATCCTTACTTTATTATGTTATATTCAATAATATAAATATAATTTATATATATCAGGCGCACACTGTAATAGCGCGGTAAGTATACTGACACTAGAATAAAAACGAATAGTTATTTGTGATAGAGTCCCCAGTTGGGCGGATGTAAACTGGGCACTAACCTACCTGCAATTTTAATCCTGTCGGTAACCTGGGCACCAGCCAAAAATGTACCTGCAAAACGTATATGTAAACTGGGCACCGGATATTTAATTAAAACCATAGCTATCCAATATATAAAAATGTATTTCAAGTCATATAAAAATATACATATACAAACAAGATACAACATAAAAAATATTTAGTCAGAAAAATATAAAACAAAAAATATTCAGTCATACAAAAATGTAATACAAAGTCATATTTAGTCAAAAAAAGCAGTAATACATAAACATAGAGTATAAAGAATATTTACATATAAAAATATACATATACAAACAAGATACAACATAAAAAATATTTAGTCAGAAAAATATAAAACAAAAATATTCAGTCATACAAAAATATAGTACAAAGAAAAAGATGGGCATTAACAAACTGACGAATAAAATGATGCACACTTCACAAACTGCAATCGTGACATTGTTTTATTATTTAATTTTTCACAAAGTTTACTAAGATCACTTAATTTTTGTTTTGTTCGTCTGTCTTTAACTGCAGCTGGTGTGTGTATACTTTGAATTTTAACGTAGGTGTCTATTTGAAATTCCCTGAGCTTTTCGATGAAAATATAAATAGACGGATGTGTTGTATAAAATGATTCATTTAATTTCGAATGAAATGATTCGCATGCATTTGTGGTGTTACTGATGGATGGAGTCGCAGTAGCCCACATAGATGGAGGAAATGGAGCATCCTCTTCTACATATGTTTCCAACAAATAATCGGCGTATTTGTCAACTTCTGCATGAACTGGTTTTTCAGCAAATAAATCTAAGGCAAAACAGTCGCCTACTTCGTCAGGGTTCAAATACGTCAATCCAAAGGTATATCGCAGCCATCTTCCTACTTCAGAATTTTTATTTCTAAATTCGACAGTTAAACCTAAAGTTTGGATTTTTCTAAACCACGATTGATGTAGATGGAAACGACAACCATAGATTTTAGATGAGGGCCATATAGCCTCGAGCGCCGTGTGAATGCTTTTTTCAAAATCTACAAAAACTTCTGATGGTCGTAATATTGTACCGTAACGTCCAAGGGTTTCTGTTGTTAACTTTTCAAATAGTGTTGCATACGTTTCACTCCGCTTGTCCGGCAACAAACAAAAGACCAATGGAATATAATGTCCGTTAATGAGTCCATGGATTGTAAACAGTTGTAAAAAGTATTTCGTACTGTATGAAAATGTACCATCCATGTACACTTTAGGTGTTTCACATAAGAGTCTAATATTAGTTTCACACGAAAACACTATAATATTGCTCACTGGACAATTTATAAAAACGAAACATTCATTTTTACTTGTTTGGACATTAGCAGCTCCCACCATGTTATGGACTTCTGTCTTGTCTTTTGGTAGTGGTCCTGGAAGAAATTTTCTCCTTGCGTTGTACATATTTCGTCTGATATAAGCGATATCCGTTGTTGCCATTGTTTCTGGTAGTTCCCTAGCCAGAACTTGGCGTATAATTTTGGCCGGTTTTTCGGAAATGTCATCCACGGCTTTACGTTTACACGCACTTGAAATTACTTTTCGATTTAATTTACTCTCATTTGTTTCGTGGTTATGTTCTAACTGGCTCCTGCTCACTAAATTCTCTGCACCAAGCGTAAACACTTTTGCGGGACAATTTAAAGATTTCTTTGTACATCGCCAAAAAACTTCTCCACTCTTCAACACTTTCTGTTTTGAAAACGTGTACTGGTTAACGACTAACAAACGTTTTCCATTATCACTGTCCACGTAAGAGATTTCCATAATTTTGCTAAACACACAATTTCACTTTTACGAGTTTAGAAGTTCACTCTATACGACAACATTCAAGACTGCCCGAGAAAACATCTATTTCAACTTTTATTTCTATTCTAATTAAATAAAGATATATAACTGTACTATTATAATCCTATTAACAACAACATCTATTTCAACTTTTATTTCTATTCTAATTAAATAAAGATATATAACTGTACTATTATAATCCTATTAACAACAACATCTATTTCAACTTTTATTTCTATTCTAATTAAATAAAGACATATAACTGTACTATCCTATTATCCTATTAACAACAACATGGTGCCCACATTACCTGTCGGATTAAGCAACCCTTTTTGCGGGCCAGGTAAATCCTTAAATTTGGTGCCGAGTTTACGCCCGCCCCCCCAGTTAACCGAGAGAAACAGAGGAATCACACAGCGGCGTTATTATGAATCGGCGTTAATGAGACCGCCGTAAACCGAGGGCTACCTGTACTCAAACCCTGATTCAAGCAAGGAATTGCATAGAGATGCATTGGATTACTAAAAATGCGCTTTTGATGTCTACTTCAAGAACGTGTCTTACGATACGATCCAGCCAAAGTAGGAACGATAACAAATGCGTGTTGCATTTTACACAATATATGTGTAGGAGCTAGTATCGACTTTCATTATGATGAAATGCCAGTTGAAGTGGTACCCCAAAACCAAGTTGGTAATGCTACTGAAAATGTTATTGAAGGCGTTATTGGAAGAGGACGTTTAATACATAGATATTTTAATTAAGTCATACATTAATATCTTTTGAATGTCGGAATATTGAGACTTTATTTTCTATCATTTTAATTATATTTTGTTTAACAACAGTATTTCTTTGTTATGTGCCGTGTATTTTGTATTTATGGATTCAATATATTTAAGTTTCTTTCCATAAAAATAAATCTGTCTTAACATTGACGTCTTTTGTTTGCTTTATTTCAATTTATATGAAAATATAGCCATTCCAAATTAAATGTCACATTCATTCTAATTCTAAAAGAAGAGGTTCCATATAAATACAACAAATTTATTTATAATGCAATATCGTTTATATAATAAATACCTAATAGAAATATAACAACATACATATATCATATTCTTATAAAGAACAAAAGAAAAAAATATATATTCTCATAAAAGGATTTGTAATATAAAATTAATAACCATTCATTTATAGATAAAAGAAATTGTTCATATTGCAATTCACGTAACTTTTTTGTTTATTGAGTGTGCATATGCGTTTTTAATTCTTGCAATGTTTTGCATATATCAGCAAGTGTTCTTGCTACACTACTTAAATTATCATTAACTGAATATACCACATCCACTGTTTCTTGGCTCATGTCGACTAGGTTTTCAGATGTCTTTATTTTTGTTTTCCTTATTCTGGTCTTCTCTGTTGCAATAATTTTCATGGTCAGTGACATTTGATCCTGCAGACACTTCAACAGTAACAGGTTCCTGTACAGAAAGTACATACTGCAATCCATAAATTATGATTTGATATTGCCTTACTTACTTGCTCAATATACTCTTGTATATTTGTGCTCAATGTGGACATTCCAGTTATGAGGTTTTCTGTATTAATAGAGTCTGTAAACGTAGGTGTTATTGCAAATCCCATCTCTTTTACTGTTTCATCTCCGTATATTGTTTCCTTTGCCAATAAGTTTTATCGATCTTTCTTCCAAATCACTTAGAAATTTGCTTGATGGTGGTCCGCCCCTATTTTGACTACAATGTCGTTTTATTTGCGAAGCATTTCCTTTAGTTTTGTTCTTCCACTTTCCAGTTCTTCCAGTTTCAAAATGTTATAGGCGATCACTGTAACATCACGAAAGCTACAGCAGGAAGAATTGACCACAAAGTGACACATGAGATAGCTTTACTGAGAGAGAGATACATTAATATGCCAACTACAGAGGATAACATAAATGAAGGATGTTAGATTTTTTTATATAAGAGGCTTTCCAAATGCGTGTGGTGCGATCGATTGCACACATGTAAGAATTCAGTCACCGGGAGGGGATAATGGTGAATTATTTAGAAACAGAAAAGGTTGGTTTTCGGTGAATGTGCAGGTAATATGAGATGCACATTTAAAAATAAGGGACGTTGTTGCAAGGTATCCTGGATCCAGCCATGGTAGCTACATCTTTAATAATTCTCTAGTTCGGGCAAGGTTTGAAAATAATGAATTTAGAAACTGCTACTTACTAGGGGATTCAGCATATCCTTGTCGAAGATACCTTTTAACACCACTCCTGTACCCACAAACTCCAGCTGAACGTAGATATAATTCTGTATATATCCGAACTCGAAATACTATTGAACGAACTTTTGGAATATTAAAACGACGTTTTGCTTGCTTATTTAATGGGCTAAGGATTTCTTTGGATAAATCGATGGCTGTAATTGTAGCCACATGTGTATTACATAATATATGTATCGAACAAGGTGACAATTTTAATATTGAAGTTGAAAAGGAGTACTACCTGTACAACGTTAGGTGTAAAGGGAATTAATGGGATTGCAGCTATTGGCGTTAGAATTAAGAAGACATGAGCCTTTTTTTCGTATCTAAGCTTTCGCTAATTCTTTATTAGCTTCTTCAGAGAACAAAACTACAAATAAAAACAACAAAAGTTGTGAATTAAAATTCGGCTATTCTTAAGACGAAGTAAATTATTTAACTTACATGGTGATAATTAAAGTACGGCAACATCACGAGACTCATATGCAGTTAATATCCGGTAACATCAATATCAAACATCAAACAACATATTTAAAAATATTAACAACGCTAATTAAAACTCGAAAATGTAACGTTTCACGGGGACTAACAGTAAGTGAAGTTATAGTAATCGCAAATTTCCCACCAAAAGTTGGGGAATTGATGTTATACTATTGATGTTAAAATTGAAGTGTATATACGAGGGCTATCCAGAAAGTAGATTACGTTTTGGAATAAAAAATAAACAAAGTATATACAGATGAAAGCCACACTCAAATACTACTTTTCGACATAGTCAACATTCAAATTAAGGCATTTATCGTAGCGATGTACGAGCTTGGAAATTCCTTCGTCGAAAAATTCGGCCGCCTGCGCCTTCAACCACTTCGTAACCTCTTCTTGCAGCTGTGCGTCGTCATCAAAACGCTGCATAGCCAGCCACTTCTTCATTGCTGGGAATAGGTGGAAGTCGCTCGGTGCCAGGTCGGGACTGTACGGCGGATGAGGAAACAACTCCCACTTAAAAGATTCAAAAACTTCACGAGTGACATTTGCCGTGTGGGGCCGGGCGTTGTCGTGAATCAACAAGATCTTAGAGCTCAGCATTCTTCTGCGCTTGTTTTGAATGGCTCTTCTGAGTTTTTGGAGAGTTTGGCAATACCTTTGAGAGTTTATTGTAGTGCCTCTTTCCAGGAAGTCCACCAAAATCACACCTTTTCTGTCCCAAAAAACAGTCGCCATTATCTTCCTTGCCGACATTGTTTGCATGCATTTCTTGGGTTTTTGGGGAGAACTTGTGTGCCCCCACTGCATTGATTGCAATTTCGTTTCACAGTTCACGTGTTTCACCCATGTTTCGTCACCAGTAACGATGCGATCGAGTAAAGAGTCACCATCCTTATGGTAAACGTCCAAAAAGTTCAACGCTGCAGCCATTCGCTGATTTTTGTGGTTCTCTGTCAAGATTTTTGGAATCCATCTTGCACAAAACTTGTGGTAACCAAGCTTTTCGCTGATGATTTCGTGCAACAAACTTCGCGAAATTTGTGGAAAACTCAAAGAAAGTTTCGTTATTGTGAACCTTCGATTTTCACGGACTTTAGCATCGACTTTTTCGACAAGTTCGGCAGTCACTATGCTGGGTCTCCCACTTCGATCTTCGTCGTGAACATTGGTTCGGCCATTTTTAAATCTGATGACCCACTGACGCACTCCACCTTCAGTGATAATGTTGTCCCCATACACTTCACAAAGCTGCCGATAGATTTCTATCGGGTTACAGTTTTTTGCAGTCAGAAACCTTATTACTGCACGCACCTCGCAGCTCGCGGGATTTTCAATTAACGCAGACATTTCAAACCGTCACAGTTTCTGAACGGAGCACAGCACGAACCTCTCACTAGCACGGCTAGATACCGACTGAGCTGCGCAACGCTCTGACCCCAAGATGGCCGCGCTAGCCCTGCCCCTAGCGGAAACAGACGAAAACGTAATCTACTTTGTGGATAGCCCTCGTACAATGTTGTACAAAAGTATTGTAGTAATTGACTTAAAGTTACTTCTACTGAGAATTCTAAATTGTTAATAAAATGATCAATATTGATCAAGTTATAATATATAGTAGAATATACAAAGATTATAGAGTGAAAATCATTAATCTAAATTAAAATTAGTTAATGAACTAAGTTATTTATTTTTAGTTTTATTGTAATGCTGTTTGTCTATGGACAATATGTAGGAGTAAATCGCACTAAGGTTCTGGATGTCTGTTTTATAATTAACAGTATTATCTGTCCTTTGAATGTGAAACATTTCGAGGAATGTACGAGTCGACCATTTGTTTTCTTTTTCCAAAATAATAACGTTGTCAAAGTCAAACGTATGTTTCAACGATGTGCTATGTTCACACAATGCTGTCTTCGTGGATGAATGATGACAATCCAAACGATGTTGTCTCATTCTTCTGTCCAGATATTGGGAGGTTTGTCCGATGTATACGGAGTTGCAATATTGACAAGGAATACAATAAACCAGACCAGATTGTAATGGTTTTGGGGTGGGAGACTTCCGCTTGGAAAATAAGATATTCAACGTTTTGATGTGGTAATAACCTAATTTGATTGGTAAATCCTTAAAGAGGGAAGATATTTTTTGAGTTAAACCATCGATAAAGGGAAACTTACAATACGTGATGACATTGTTGTTGGGGGTGTTGTTGAGGGGGGACTGTTCAAGGAGGTCAAAACATCGTCAGTAGACTCCTCATTGATGTTGTTATTAGAGGCCATAAGTGGTGTGTTGTGCAATAAGGAATTCGACAGTTTTTTTTGGTACCCATTATTTGAAAAAATGCTGTTTTAAGTTCTTTTCCCTAAAGGAGGGGTGTGAAATTTTGATAACTCTATTTTTGAGGGCTATGACATTGTTTAACTTCATATTAATCGAATGATTAGAATTAAAGTTCATATATCTTCCAGAGAAGGTTGGTTTAGTATACCAGTCCAATGGTATCCAAAAACGGAACTTTATTATTCGTTTCCAGCTCAATCGTAAATTGTAAAGAGTTGCTATAAGAATTAAATACATTAAGGATTGTAGCGGTATGGTCTAATGGAACAGATGTGATAATTTCATCAACATATTTGTAGATGAACGGTAATTCAAATGGTAGTTTTGGGATGCATTGAGAAAGGAGTTCATCCATAACAATACAAGAAATGATGGGAGATAATGGACTACCCAGTAACGTACCAAACTTTTGTTTGAAAAATTGACCATTAAATGTGAAGTTGGAAGAGTCAAATAAAAATTTTGTAATTTCTATGAAAGAAGTTTTGTCTATTTCAGTATGATCAGAAATTACCTGCCAATCCCTATCAATAATATTTATGACAACCTCCAACGGAATGTTGGTAAATAGAGATATTACATCCAGGGAGACAACAACATAATTTGAAGGTAAAGTGATGTTGGGAACAAGTTCTGCAAAAGTGAAGGCATCCTTTATATTGTAGTCTGTATTTTCACCGAAAGCCCTTGTGAGAATGCCAGCCACAAAGTTAGATAATCTGTATGTTGGAGAGCCAACGAAGGAAACTATAGGTCTGACAGGGTAACCAGTTTTGTGTACTTTTACCAGGGAATAGAGTTTAGGACAAATGCCGTTATAGCAAGTTAAAGTTTTTTGAATGTGTTCATCAATATAATCCTTCTTTTTAAGATTCCTTACGATGTTGTTGTTTAATGTTTGTATTCTGTTTTTTAATATTGAAAATCACCAATTAATGGAACAAGCAATCGTTAATGTGGATGAGAACAATCAGCAAGAATTTAATGCGGTTAGAAATGTTGTTATAAATAATATATTCACTGGAAAAATATTTACTGTATATAAAATAAAACAAAAATTCTTAACTTCAATTATAACGTGTATTTATTTATCCTTAATTGCTTCTAATTTCATTTCTTTCTCTCGTAACTCTAATTCTTTTTTTTTTTTCAACAACAGGATATCCAATATAACAGGATATATCAATATTTTCATTCTCGTACCTTGTTTTTAAAATATTCAATTTTATTTCTTCTTTTTCCAATGAATGCGTACGCTTCTGTTCATGAGCTCTTTTCCTCGGTCCCCTAGAATTGCTCGATGTGTTTCTTGATTCCTCAGAAATACAATTGCGGTCATGACCCACCAGCTGTGTATATGCCGGAGTATTCACTACATACTCAGTTAATACTAAATTTGGGTATAGATGCAAAATGTGACATGTCCATATGATCTCAAACTCGAATATTCAAGAAAAATTATTTACATCATTAACGTTGCTTATTAGAATAATTTCTAATGATTATCTCACAAGAAATCGTAAAATATGGGTTCTGTGAGATTTTGTTGAATTTCTAATATTCACCTATCATATGCAATTCGCCATTTGCATATGATAGGTGGACTTGTCGGTTTTTGCATTTGACTAGGGGACATGTCGATCGATATTAAAATTTTTAATACGGAATTAATATTTTCAATTTTTAAAAGTAGGTTACATAAACTCTATTAACTTTTAAACAAATTTATTATACCAACGAATACTAGAAAAATAAAAAGAAAGAAATCGTTAAACTTATTAACAAACTATTTAAGAAATGGAAAGCTAAAGTAGGAGTTCTTCAAAAAGTAAAATGGAAAAGTCATAAATTTATATTCTTAGTTCTTCGTCATTATTTTCATGTTCCTGAGCATCTAGTAGTGTCGCATTATCGTAGACATTTTCAAAAATATGTTTAAAATATTGCAAATCAGACTTTGATCTCCAGTTTTTTTAATTTGCACTCCAATAGCAAGTTCTGTAGGTTTCATTGTTTCTACTCGCTTGCCTTTTTTGCAAATACCTTTCGGTTCGCCTAGATCGCTCATGTAAGGAGCTTCCTCTCTCACTGAAACCATACCTGACTTGTTTTTGGTTAAAGGTACGTTGACACGGTGCTAGTCTGCTCGGCCGAGTCTGCTCCAACCGAGTTAACTCGCGTACGAATTCTGTTTACACACAATTTTCTACTAGCTTGGTGCTAGTATAACTCAAAATGGCGACAGTGATTCGTGCTGGTATAGCTATTGTCGCAGATTTATTAATCTATGAATTAAATCAATTGCAACATAAAAAAAATCGCCGTCGTAGACGAATGTGGATTCGGGAGTGGATAAAACGACGTGATGTGTTTGGTGCTTCTGCGACTTTTCTAAGAGAAGTGGAATTAGAAGATCCAGAGACGTTCAGGAACCACTTGAGGTTAACAACAAATCAGTTTCAAGAATTATTGTCAGTGGTGAAAGATTTCATTAAAAAGAAAGATACGTTGATGAGACCCGCTTTAGAGCCCAGAATAAAATTGCAAATCACCATGCGTTACTTGGCTACTGGAGATTCATTTAGCACATTGGAACATATGTATCGAATTCCAAAGAGCACCATATCGAAGTTCTTACCACAAGTATTAAAAGCTATATATGAGGGATTGAAAGATTATGTAAAGGTAAATAAATGAACTTTATTAATTTCTAACAATAACAAAAAAAAACAAATGCTATCACAAAACAATTTCGAAAAATACACATTTAAATATTCTCATCATGTAAGGCATCAATACCGCCAATACTTCTAATGGCAGCAGTTATTACATTTGTTTCTTGGAAATCCTGATATTGCTGATCAGTAACACTTGTAGTATTCGTATAAACTGATTGGGGACTCCAGGGAGATACGGATGGCGTAGATATATTTTGGGGGATTTCAGCACTTGTAGAAGCTGATGTGGAGTGCCTGGAAAACGAGTGTGATCTCTGCAACACTGCAATACGTTGCTCTGTTAACATTGTCATAATTCTGGACTGGCAATATAAAGCATTGTCTAGTGGAAGTTGCCGCAGTTGGCTGGCGACATTATTTCCGAAAAAGAAAATTCATCTTCTTTAATTTCGACAGATCGTTTGAGTTCCTGAAGTGACTGGATTGCATTTGTGATGTGCGTGGGAGGTATCTCTTTTGTGTTTGAAAATCTTTTTTTCACATTACGTGAACTGCTTGCTGGCGCTGGTCGTTTGATGTTGCAATGTGAAGTTCCAGGCTGAGTTGGTGATACTGCTGTACTCTCTTCCATGGGTCGTTTATGTACTAAATCTGTGGGTCGTGAACATAATATCTTGCACGTGTTTTGTGAATCTTCAATACATGATTGAGTAGCATTGATTTCATTATCACTACCATTTGATGTCCCATCCGCTTCGGTTTCACGGTCCCTTTGCTCTATTTGCGAGGGTCCAGACTCAGCACTTTCTTCAGACTAGAAAGAAATCTCAATTAGCCCAATTAAACAAACAATTTCAATTTTCAGATGCCTACATCTTTAAAAGACTGGTCAGCTATAGCAAAGGGTTTTGAGGACCGATGGCAATTTCCAAAATGCTGCGGCGCATTAGATGGTAAACATGTCAACATACAATGTCCCAACAACAGTCATAGTGACTTCTACAACTACAAAGGATTTTTCAGCACCATACTTTTTGCCTTAGTTGATAGTAATTACTGTTTCATTTATATTGATATTGGAACAAATGGACGTGCAAATGACAGCACGGTGTTTAGAAACTCCTCATTAAAGATAGCTATAGAAAATGAATCTGTGGGATTTCCAACGTGGGGCGTTATTGTGGGAGATGATGCCTTTCCACTTAAAGATTACTTGATGAAACCGTATTCAAGGCATGGTCGCTTATCAAACGCAGAAAAAGTATTCAATTACAGACTCTCAAGAGCAAGGAGAATAGTCGAAAATGCATTTGGCATATTGGCAATGCGATTTAGAATCTTTAGATCACCTATTCTATTAAATCCTGAAAAAGTCGATGACATCGTCAAAGCTACTTGTGCGATTCACAATTGGCTACGACAAACATCGCCTAATTCCTACATGCCAATAACTTCTATTGACCGAGAAGATGAAAATGGTGAAATTTTATTAGGCTCATGGAGAAACGAAGGTGCATGTTCAGGATTACAAGATACAGTGAGTGGGTTAGGTGGTAACCGTTTTGCTGCTTCGGCTGCAAATCGCAGACAAGAATATACTAACTATTTTATGGGAGAAGGGGCGCTGGACTGGCAGTGGAATATGATACACTAATGTAACGGTTCTCAACCTTTTTTCAACGCGACCCCCATTTTTTTATTTGTGCAAGAAGGGGCCCCATACCCATGTTTTCTCTGAGTTCAAGGTTCAAGTGAAAAATAAAGAAATGCAAGCTTTGAAGAAATTGACCAACCCAAGTTGGGAATCGCTGAAGTTGTAAACTCATAATGGAGGTCGGTACCTATGGCTAAGAATGTGTATAATAATCGTTTTTAATAAAAGTTTAAAAAAGTTGAGTTGTATATATACTTACATGACTTGAGAAATGTTCTCTAGTATTGATCACTTTCTGCAAAAATCTGTTGGCCGTTTTAAACCACGGCAAATGCGAAACATACTCCTCATCAGGTGACATGCCGGATTTAATTGCACGCTTTATTTTACACAATTCTTGGGTGTAAGTGCTTCTTATATTTTTTATTTTATTTTTGAGGTCATTAGTGTCGAACCCCGGTATGGCCATTTGTAAAATGATATTGCGGGAAGCTGCGTCTCTCGCATCTTTATTTTTGTAGAGAGCATGCCGAAAATTCCACAGGCACTCTGCGTCTTCGTACAATTCCACAAATTTAACAGTTTGTGCTTCTGTCCAGCGTTTTTTGGTTGCCATGTTGTGTAAATTTTACGTCTACTAGCCTACTAGCATCTAACTCGCACGCCGCAATTGGGAAGACGACCGATTAACTCGTACGAGTATAAACAGGTTCCCAGTACACTCGCATGTCTGTTTACACAATGCAAGTTTCATGCGAGTGGGATACTAGTAAGAATGCTAGTTGCCTCGGCCGAGCAGACTAGCACCGTGTCAACGTACTTTAAAATAAACCTTTTAGTAGGTATAAACTTAAAGTGCCATTGGCCAATCGGTTTAAGAACTTTTTGTGTTTCTGTTTTCCAATCATTAATTTTAAAATCTTCCCCACTTCGAAGTACTGTAGCACGATCTTTTATTATATTTATGTAATCATCTGGCTTTAAAACCTCTGCGGTTTTCCGAACTTCTTTTTCAATATTCAAAAATCACCTGAACCTCTTCGATAGCCGATGGTGCAGAGCAACTCAGCCAGTGGCACAGCATTCCAATAAAAATAGAATTTTTATTTTGCCCACTGCAGCCGTCACAGAAAAGGCGAACAATTTTGTTTTCTCGTTTAAATTCATAATTTTTTAGAGTATAATTAATTGCGGAGGCAATTTTGTTGGATCCCCTGGGCCTTTGTATCTCTGTCCATGCATAGCACCTTACAGTGTTTGGCGATAGTGGAGTTTTAGAATTTTCTATTACAACTCCAAAATTATAAAGATTTATTTGCATAGAAAAATATTCCTGTTGATCTGGTAATTTTGGTATCTGTAGATTCCTTTCACAATCAAAAGAAAAAGTCACTATTTCCTCATTTTTTTGTTTAAAAAAAAAAATAAAAGCTATTTGCCTGGAGTTTATGAACTCTATAATTGGTTATTAGTTACATCTCTTAATTTTGTCCTTATATTGTAAACAAGTTGAGCAGATATCAGTTTGTGGCGTTCCAAATCCAACATCATAATTTTTATTAAAGTAATTTCTGAAAAAGCAGTGCTTTATTTTAACATTTGTGTCGGCTTGATCATTGTACATTTTCCATAATTTTCTTATGTTTAAATCGCAAGGCAAATAAACTCGATATGGAGTGTCAGAACGAAAATAATGGTTTTCTGTGCACTTTAGCGATTCAATAAAAGTCTTCAAGCTAAGTTTCTTCTCTTTTTTATCCTTAACGTGATCTTCGCCACGATTTTCTTTTGGCATTTTACCTGTGTACATAAATGTTTTTGCTAGTCGTAATATTCTGTCCTTTTTTACTCCTACAATACCCAAAAATGCTGCTCTACACACCTGCACCAATCTTCCATCTTGTTTTTGAATCTTGTACGTTAACGAAACTGCTTTTGGCTTGCTGGTAACACGGTTTCTATTCCTTTTTCTGGCAGGCATTACTCCAAAACACTAACATAAAATAAACGCGTCTTGATCACTTTTCTTTTTACTTGATTAGAACCTATTTTTCGTCCGCCATACTTGTTCTGGAACTCACGAAAAACAACACTCAAACCGACATAAACTACGAAATAATTTGCACTGATTGATGTAGATTGACATCATATAGTGCATACACGTAATCAGTTATGCGTTTGTAGCCAGCGCTATGATTGGTTGCCCGGGAGATGTCGCATTTTGTGTCTGAAATTTAGGATCGTATGTCGCATTTTGCGCCTTACTCCGTTGTTAGCATATAAAATAATGGCCTTAAATGTCGTCTTTTGCGCTTTAAGAAGATACTGAGTAGTAGAGATTTGAACACGGAATCGTATGATATTAATTTTCGATTTTGACAAAAAATGGACATGTCGCGTTTTGCATCTATAACCCTCATTTGTTTCCTAAAAATCAGTGTAGTGTTTGTACAATATAGAATGCAATGTAAAATTGTAAAATGTAAAATATTTTGAAATTTGTATTACATCTTACATACAAATACACATACCCAAACATACCTTATTTTGCATTGATTCATATAACAATTTCAATTGCGCCCCCGTTCTCACTCCTGCAGTGGGATTCTGTACGCTATCGATATCTACCCTCGCTTTGAAGTTGTAGAAAGCGAGGACGACGTCTACCCTTGCTTTAATTCGCATTCTGTGTAACTCTGGCGTTCGTGTTCGGCAATGTTCGTAAGTATACTAATCATTTTAACAATATTGAGTTTTTTTTCGATTTAGCTTTTTAAACATTGGTGAAATTGATATTTACTGATTTTGATTTTTTGCCACATGGTCACTTTTGAAAGTTAGAATTAGTTAGAAGAAGAAGTTTTCTTTATTTAATAAAACAAGGTAGGATTTCTGAATTGATACGTAGTTGGATATTTGGATATAGAAATTTGTAATTTAATTTTAGATGATGCCTTTGAATAATTTGAATGTGCTAGCCATCAACAATGAAGAACGTTTAGACGAAATGCGGCAATATAACATCGAACGCCGTGCTTTAAAAGATGCTAGCAATCCATTTAACTTAAATGAAAAATATTTCATGAAGTTGTTGCGATTAAATAAAATAATGGCACAAGCGGTGTTTAACAGAATTTCCGAACAATTAAATCAAACAGAAAATCCTGTTGCGGTGCCAATTGTGTTGAAGTTTTTTGCCAGTTTGTACTTTTACGCTACTGGTTCATATCAACGGACTCTTGGCCAAAGCTTCAATTTATCAATGGCGCAGCGAACAATATCAAGAGCTGTTTCTGAAGTACTTAAGTGTAGCAATAGAAAATGTGCTAGGACCAGAATGGATTCAATTTTCTAATACCGAAGAAGAAATTAATAGAATCAAAGCTCGATTTATGCAAGCAACAGGATTTCCAGGTGTGCTAGGGGCTATTGATTTCACACACATTGCAATAGTGTCACCACAAGAAGAGGAACATAATTATGTAAATCGGAAGGGATATCATTCAATGAATGTACAATTAGTAAGTCGTAATATATAGAAGTGAATTTTTTTGTAATATTTACGTTTATTTAGATATGCGATTTTGATTTAAAAATTATTAATGTAAATGCAAGATACCCAGGGCCAACACATGATGCATTTATCTGGAGACAGTCTGCCATACATAGGTTTCTACAACAACTACATTTAGACGGTAATCTAAATATTCAAAAATAATACTCATATGCATTTGATTTATTATACAGTGTGTAAAAGCCAAATGGAATAAATTCATTATTTCGGTTATTGTAAATATTTGTAAAAAATCCCGAAACACGTAAAATTTAATTGATAAATTGACGTTCTACGGCGTAAAAATGCGATCCCTACCTTCAACCCCCTTCGAATGACAGGTACAACCCCCATTTTTTTTAATGGGAAGTATAGGCTTGTGATATATCGTTTAAAAGGTCTCTTTATTCTCTATTCAAACATGTTATCGTTTTTAAGTTTGTTGTAATAACTAAGATAGAATAAAATAAAATCATATTGTTATTGAAGTTTGCTACAATATACTCAAAAAATAAAATGTAAAGAAAAATTTAAATAACCGAAAAGAACTATGAATGTTAATGAAGTAGATGCTCATTTGCTGTTATAAAACCTGTTGTAGTTATTAGCACTAACATCATTTGTGAAAATTAAATTATGACTACATGCAATAACAACGTGATTTTATTTTATTCTATCTTAATTGTTACAACAAACTTAAAAACGATAACATGTTTGAATAGAGAATAAAGAGACCTTTTAAACGATATATCACAAGCCTATACTTCCCATTTAAAAAATGGGGTTGTACCTGTCATTCGAAGGGGGTTGAAGGTAGGGATCGCATTTTTACGCCGTAGAACGTCAATTTATCAATTAAATTTTACGTGTTTCGGGATTTTTTACAAATATTTACAATAACCGAAATAATGAATTTATTCCATTTGGCTTTTACACACTGTATTATTTATAGTAACTATGATTTAATAAATTTTGTATATTGACAGGTAATCCAAATACTTGGTTGCTTGGAGGTTCAGGATATCCTTTGCAACTATGGTTGATGCAACTATTTCATGTGATACTGAAGTAAAAATAAAAGAATGATTTGCTGTATATGGATTTTATTAATCACATTCCTCTTTACGTATAAGCACCTGTGTTTATGTAGTTACGTATCTTGACACAGAAGGAAAAAAACAATAAGTTGTAGAAATAAATTTATTTTTCAGACTCTACAAAGTATTGCACAGCTGTTTGCAACGATTCTGCAATTGTTGCAAGAGAATCGGCCATGGAATTTTGATCCTCTTGCAGTTTCTTTAAAGTTGAATCTATACTTTTTAATATGGTTGTACTCTCTTTGTTAAAAGATAGAAGTTCTCCGTGAAATTTGCCCTGTTTAGACTGTAGCTTATCCAGTTTCATTTTCTTTGGTGTTGATGTAATCGTAGGTGTATTGTCAAGTTGTCTTTTACAAGTGCTAATGTTATTGATAAGTGAACTTGCATCTTTCACTATACTATGATTAGCCTCGCAATACTTACTGGTGCTCGGTCTCACAAGCTCTTCCTCTTTTTCTTCCACAGATAATTTCATCTAAAATCGTTTTAAAATATACCATCAAGTTATAAAATACTAAATATAAATACCTGTGGAGGAATACCTAATTCAACCACATTATTTCCCTCGATGGCTTTACTTCCAATTATTTTTAATAATCTTTCTTCAATACTACTCAGTGGTGGTACCTTCTGATCACCTCCCCCTGTTTGCGATTGCTCTAACTTTACTTTTGCAGCTTTAGCCTTGACTTTGCTTTTCTAGTCTGTTACTGCTTACAAATATCATTTAGTTATACCATCGGGACTACAAAATAATTTGTTTAATCAAACCTTTCTCCATCCATCAATAGTTTTAGTTCCATGACCAATGGAATTCAATTGATGGACGACTTTTGTCCACAGATTTGTGGAATGAGCTCTACCAGCAACGCCATAAAATTTATTTGTAATTAATTCTGGATGAATTTCTGCCAGATCCAAAAAAGCGGTCCAGTGATCTTGATTTACTTTCATTTTCACAATCTAAAATTGAAATATATCATATGAACAATTTGAGTAATTAATACCGGGTAAAGTAATTAAACCGGGTCGATGGCTGCAGTGGTTAGGCGGCTGACTATTGTCGTGAGAGGACGATAGGCGCCGGGGTTCAATTCTCTGGAGGGACGGTGACATTTTTTCAGAGAGTTTAATCCCGGATCGACTTGCCATTCGCTGTTGGGAGCAAAGTGATTAACAGCGCGGCATCATAAAAGGCGATATGATGCTGTCACAAAGCCAATTGAACACAACGAAACACACAAAAACTACACCGCGAGAGTTGCAGTGATAGCCAGACAAGCGTTACAGTTTACGGAGTCACTGCAACTAAGCACCCACCACATATAAAAAAAAAAAAAATAAATTAGACAATGAATTAACAACATAAAATTGTAAAATACACCTGCAAATACTTATACATTTGATAAATTATAAAAAAAATAAGTTACCTCTACGAAATACTGAATAGAAATGGCACTTTCTATTATATTTGGATACATTTTGCATTGCAATAAACAGTTGTTAAAGAGATGTGCTATTTTGGCAATTTTATTGTGCTGTCAACTGCGTACATATCACGTACATTGCGTTATACGGTTAGAATTCAAACAGTATGTGTTTGCCGCTCCAATTTCATCTTTGTTTAACGCATTTGATATAGTGAAGGGGATAACAGGGTCAATTCTGTAAAGCAACTGTTAAATTTGACGTCCCTTTAAAATGTGAAAGATTAACGGGCTGCTAAAGTTTTTAACAGCACGCGGTATTCTGTAACCCCGATTTTTAGTACTCCTTTAAAATACCTCATTTTAACGTGCTGTTAAAATACATGCTTACTATTCCTAATGTAGGTATAACAAACACGGGAATTAGGTATAATGCAGCAGTTTTGTAAGTTCGCCTAACTTCACTCCATTCTTCTCCATACGTTTCCTAACCAAACAAAATTGTTATTTCTTGCCGGTGTTATTTATTAATTTATTCATATTATATACGAAAATGTCACGCAAAAGTCGAATGACTAAAAGTCAAAAAGAAATAATAGTGAATTTCTTAGAACACAACGACAGTATGATAAAAAATATAAAACATACTCCTGCCGAATTAAATGTATTAAATAAAAAGTGGGAAGAACTTGTAACTTTATTAAATAGTACTGACGGTGCAAAAAAAACCGCAAAAGAGTGGAAAGAGGTATATATATAATTGTTAACTGTGTTTTATAAAGTATTAGCTATATTTTTTGTTATCGTAGGCAATAAATGAGTTTAAAACGAATGTGAGACGAAAGGCCCGTGCAATTACATATGATCACCAAGGTACAGGGGGTGGTCCTGCAAAAGCAAAGCCCCTAAACAATTTGGAGGAGCGAATGCTGTCATTACTTTCAAAAATAGTAATACTAGGTGCACCTGACATACCAGAGGCTGGTATAGCAACAGCGGGACCTTCCAGTGCTCCGATTAATGTTGTAGTTGATGCCCCACTTAATGTTGTAGTTGATGCTCCACTTAACGTTGTAGCTGATACAACACTTGAAGACTATATAATTTTAAATCAAGAACCAGAATTACAGACTGTAAGTATTTAAACAGTGAAGCGAAACTAATTACTTCCGTTTAATAGCTATAGCAACTATTATAGTACAATATTTTTAGAATGTAGAAAATAGGGAAAATGTTACAAAAGTACAGCATCCTCCAAAAAGAAGAAAAGGAAAACCATTGGGGTTGGATGATTTAACCAAAGTACATGAAAATTGTATGGAAATATTATTAATATATGTATTTTTTGACCTTTATGTACTTATCTTTATATTCCTGATTTATTTCCACTTAGAGGTCAATAAAACAATAAATAATTAAATACCAATTTAATTGGTATTTAATTATTTATTGTTTTATTGACCTCTAAGTGGAAATAAATCAGGAATATAAAGATATGGAAATATTGGCAGAGTCGAACAACAATATAGCTGGCAGTTTATCGCAGCTAGCAAAAGCCATGCAAAAACAGAAGAGACGCCAGTCTTCTGTACTATCTTTTACATTCTGATTGTTTTACCTGTGAGAACTAATTTTTTTTTTTTAATTTTTTAAAATGAAGAGAATATGTAATATGTTATTATATCCTTGTAAAACTTTAACATGTAGAAAATATTCTACTTTTGTTTTTTAAGTTGGAGTTGAACACAGAAAATATATATTTATTTTTTATTTATTTAAACAAGCAGAGAAAATTTTGTGATTTATTTTTATTTATTTAATAATGTACCTATATATATTTTGTTTTTATACCAAAGTTGTTACTTATTATACTAATTATTTTAAAATCTGTAGAATATGTTTTGTGTTTTAATGTTCAGTAATAAAGAAGCAGAAATTACCTAATATTTTATTGTGTTAATGAAATATAAAAACATTAATTTAAAAAGTTTTCTTGCAATATATTGTTCCTGACTTCAGTACCCAATGCAAACCAGTTATTGTTCTCTGCTACATTGGCTTCTTGTTGCCCTGGCATGATATTTACGTCCTCAGGCAATTCAACATTAAAGTGACTAGCTATATTATGGAGTATTCCGCATGAATAAATGATTTTTGCAGTCCTTATTGGATTGTAATGCAGTGCTCTATGTCCTAGCAAGCAACGAAACCGTGACTTCAGAATACCTATGGTATGCTCAACTTTTATTCTGGCCATGGAAAGATGATTGTTGAAGCGAGCTTCTGGTTCTCCTTCTTGTGGATTATTGAATGGTGTAAGTAACCATGGCTCCAATGGATATCCACTATCCCCAAATAAGTAGTTTTCTTGACCTGCTGCAAACTGATTATTTAATATATTCCTAACAGTAGAACTTGTCCAAATAGCACTGTCATGTACAGATCCTGGAAATCTAGCATTCATATTCAAAATTTTTTTGTGCATCACACAATCTGTGTATTAATACTATAATACCCTTTGCGACAGTAATAAGGTGCAGCAGGATAAATTTCATGATGCTGTGGAGGGGCAATGATTTGAATTTGTGTACCATCTATTACACCTACTAAGTTTCTGAATAATGGAAATTCTTCTGTAAAATCCTGTTTGAGTGCATTAAACTCATTCCTTGTGTTTGGAAATTTTATCCACTGATTTAATAAATTTGTTACCATTACGTCCGTCACTTCTCTAATACAACGGCTTACCGCTGGTTGAGATAAAGCAAATGAATAAGAACAACCCACACCACACTGATAACTCCCATGGCCCAGGAAATGTAAAGTTGTCAGCACCCTTATGTGTTTAGGTATATGTGTTGCTCTACTTTCTGCTTCCATAAAATTACTCAGTTCATTGACTAATTCTCTAGAAGCATGTTTGTCTAATCGAAATAACTTGAGAAATTTTTTTTCTGGCAATTCATAAGGATTTGACATATCTCTAATATTTCGCTGGATTATACGATGTCGGTTCCTAAAACTGGTTTTTTATCATTTATTTAGTTATATTTATTGATATTTAATCTTACCTTCGTCTAGCGTTATTTATTTCTTGACCGATCATAATATGAAACAGACCGTAATATATGTTCGCCATTGCAGTTATTTTTTAAATGCTACTACTTAGGTAGGGTTTAAAATTTAAAGGTTTTAAGTTAAATTAACAGCATATCTGTTAATATTTAACGAGCTTTTTCTTTACAGAATAGCGAAATACGATTAGCCATCTGTTAAAAAATAACATATCCTTTAATTTTAACAGATTTGTTACAGAATTGACGCTAACATCCTTTTCTAAAACGACAACAATTTTAGTGCTGCTTCGAAGCAAGAGTATTTCGATGGTGGGGAAAGCAACGTCTACTATCGAAATGAGAACGAAGAGATATATAGATACGATAGCGTACAGAATCCCACTGCTGTTTCTGCAATAGCATTAAACTTTGTAGCTACAGCGTCCCAAGTTTCCTTCTACTATTTCCAGTAATGTGTATTTTCTCCCTTTCTGTATAATTTTTACACCTTTCCCCTTTTTTTCTTCGATATAAGACATCTTCAAGAACAAGAATTTGATACTGTATTTACTTTTAAACGCATAATCTCCTCAAATCATGCCGCAACCATACCCCCAACCTTAGAATTAATGTGCTTCCATCTCGCAACTAACGGTCGAAGTTAGAAACTACATCATACATATAGGCTAATTTGTGAATAGTTAATTTACTTGGGGCCGGTTTCACCAACACTAAATAACGTGTTATTCATAGAATAAATTTATTCTTTCATTAAAAACTATATTTTTCGTTTTACCGACAGTAAATAACACTATTCGACGATTAAGTGTATAAATAAGTTAACTAGCCAAATACCTCCAGTTAACCTCTTATTTACAGATTTCTAACCTATAAATCTTTAACAAGCGTAGTACCTACTTGAAATACTTTCGCAAATTTTTGAATTTTCATTATGTTTAATAGGTACCTAAAAAAATAATATGAATTATTCAAGTTCATCAATACACATGTTTAATCTAATATAATATAGATTAATATGATATGATAATCTAATATAGATTATCATCTTCGTCATCCTCGTCAACATCTTCAGATGATGAAGAAAACCCAATTAGGCGTCCCAGACGACTCTTGGTTCATAGGAATCTATTTGTTGACTATGACGAATTGGATTTTAAAACCAGATTTCGCATATCAAAGGAGTGTGCAAGAGAACTTTTAAACATAATTGGAGATAACTTAAGGCCTTTAAGCAATCGAAACAGGCCTGTAAGCCCAATGAACCAGGTGCTTATTGCGCTGCGATTTTATGCAATAGGCTCGTTTCAGATATGTATGGGAGACCAATTTAATGTATCGAAGCCTACAGTCTGTCGAATTGTAAAGCGAGTAACGCATCACATTGCATTACTTCGACCACAATTTGTCAAAATGCCTACAAATAGGCATGAAATGATACAAATCAATAATGATTTTTTTAGGATAAGTGGTTTTCCTTGTGTGACAGGGGCAATTGACTGCACACACATCCGTATACAGTCGCCAGGTGGAGATCATGGAGAACTATACAGGGTGTTTCCTAAGTAATCTAAAATATTATATGGGGCGCTTCGTTACTCAATTTTAAGACGAAAAGTTCATATAAACATGTGTGATAAGTCTTGTCGTTAATGAGATACAGGGTGTTTTATTATTTTATTAGAAGCAACAACATGTGTTAAACATAAAGAAAAATATTATATTTCAGAGCATATGTTCAAAATGTCCACCTGCAGCTAAAATGCAAGCATCTGCTCGATGTCTAATTGATTGCCGAATACGTTCGAAGATACCAGGTTTGTTACGAATAAGATTACAGCCTTGTATGATACGATTTTGAAGATCTTGTACGTTTAATATCGGGGTTGTGTAAATGAGCGATTTTAAATATCCCCACACACAAAAATCCAGAGGATTGTGTCCCGCTGATCTAGGGGGCCATGGGTGTGGAGATCCTCGTCCGATCCAATGATCTGGAAAAACGTTATTTAAAAACTCGCGAACAATCAATGAAAAATGTGGAGGAGCTCCGTCATGCATGAACCACATGCGCCTTCTAATAATAAGAGGTACATCTTCTAAAAGAACTGGATGTTCATTTTCTAGAAAATGAAGGTATGTCGCACCGGTCAACCGTGCAGGAAGGAAAAATGGTCCTATTAAATGATGATGATGATGCCAAGCCAAACATTGACCGAAAATGTTTGTTGAAATCTTTTTTACAATTATGGCATGTGGATTTACATTTGCCCATATGTGGTCATTATGAAAATTCATAATGCCATGTCTTGAAAAGTTGGCTTCGTCCGTACACAGAATATCGGCAGCGAAATTGGGATTGTTTGCTATTTTATTTAAAATCCATTGGCAATACTGTATGCGAAGCGGATAGTCAGTAGGTAGCAAATGTTGTACACGTTGAACGTGATATGGATACAATAAGTTATCTTTTAAAATATTCCAAACAAACTGTTACCAACATTTAGTTCATCAGCAATTTTCTGGTACTCGTTTCTGGATGTTGATCAATTATTTGGAGAATCTGGTTTTCCAATTGTGGAGTTCTCACAGTTCTGGGTCGTCCAATAATATTCTTTGATTTGGCAAAAGTTCCAGTTTCTTGTAAACGAATATGTAGCTTAGTAAACGTATCTGAACATAGTAAACGATTATTAGGATAACGCTGGGCATACATACGTCTATTATTGTGGCAACAACAGTGTTACACAATATCGCTATTGACATGGCTGATAATGAACCAGAAGATGCAGATGTTCCAGTACCTTTATTGGAACAACCACCCCATTTAGAAAATTTAGAGAATAATAACATGGCTGTTCGTACAGCTTTAATCAATACAATTTTTACGATGTAAAAACATTTATTTACTACTTCAATATTTTCACTGCTGAACTTAATTGTTCTTTTTAATCCCCAATTCAATTTCTTTTAATTCAAATTCTACTTGTTCTCTTTTTTTATAATGTCTAGGATTTCCATTTTTTTGATATGTATCTCCTGCTTTAATTTAAAAGCAGATTCTTCGATTGAAGTTTTTGCCTTTTTTCTTTGAAATACTCTCCTATTTATAACTTCGGTTTTAGATAGTGCAGCTGGCGCCACGGGGGCTATGACCGTGACAGCAGTTGGTGTGCGCTAGCTTCTCCTGCACATTCTTCATCTGCGTTACTTTCAGAAGCATGCACAAATACATTAACAGCATTCATATCTGTCAATACAACAATGTTTAATAGCAAGTTATAATAAAGTCACTAGAAGTATACATTTCCTATTTTATTACCTTCAATATCTTTTAAAACAGTATCATTACTTTCGTACATGTTATCATGTCCTTCCGCATGAGTGCCCAACAAAGCTAGCACTCGAATGTCTGACTTTGTGACCTTTATTGTATTACTCCCGCCACCAATCTTGTATATTACTACCTGACAATTAATAGTTTTACAATAAATTTACATTTTTACTATTAATCGTAACCTACCTTTTCTTTCGCTTTTTGTTTTTTTGCAGTTTTTTTTAAATTATCATACAATAATTTCAATTGAGTGCCTATCCTCGAGCCTGTTTTGGCCTGGCTGTTGTACAGGTCAGCTATGTGCGCCCAAGTGTTCGCTATTACGTGGAAGGAGAGAGCATCTGTCTTTTTGTTTTCAACAATACTTTTAAACTCCTCCATTATTGTCAACAAATTCTCTTTTTCCTCCTCGAGGTAATTTTTGCGGCGTTCTTTCTTTTTTTTACCTCAATCTTTTCAATATTTAGCTTTCAACAATGATATAGATATACTATAAAACATACACCTGGTACAACACAAACAATTAGGTTATGTATATGTTAAATCAGCTGACCCCAGGTTTTTCACCCAATAATGGCATGTTCACAATTAAGCACTTCCTCCTACTCGACGAATAAGTAACCACGTTTCCAAACGTGTTGGTGAAACAGTAACTTCAGTAAGCTGAGATTAAGTTATATTCATGACATAGCTATTCGTTGATTTATTTACCATCGGTGAAACCAGCCCTTAGAAATATAATAAACTAAGTATGAGGTAGATTTTATAAATGTTATATTAAGCTGAAAAACAATGAATATGAAGCATTTTGGTAATATGTATAATAATGATAATATTTCAAGTGTAATTAAGACAACTCTGAAGTTAAATTAACGCCTAAATTATGTCAGATACATGAATTATTCAAAAGTTTGAATTTGATCATTAAGTAAAATATGGCTATTTCAAGGTTTTTCAATTTCATACAGTTCTAAAAGATCGAGTTTGTGTCTTTTGTGGCATTTATGTAAAAGTGTAGGATTATTATAGTTAATAATGTGGTCTGTTTCTATTTTGTGTTTAAATATATTTGAGTTAGGTTGATATTTGTGTTCATTTATTCTTTTGTTTAATGTTCTGCCTGTTTGGCCTATGTATGTTGTATTGCAAGTAGAGCAACTTATTGAACATACTTTCTTCCAAAATATTGTATTTAGTTAATTTTGAGTTATTTAATAAGTTTAAAAGTTGAGTATTTGTTTTATATGCAGGCTCAATGTTAAAGTTGTTCAGAATATTTTTTGATTTGAGGGTGGTTGAATTATAAGGTAAGGGCTTAAAAATGCGTGGTTGTTTGGGTTCCATGTGATATAAGGAGTCTGATTTTAATATGGTACCATATAATATTTTGTCAATATCTTTACTGTTGAAATTATTGTCCTATGACCTAAGCCTAAGTTGTAAATGTAATTTAGTTCTTTGACTCTAGAGTTGAATTCTAATGGGTAGTTAATAGCACGTTTAATAAAATAATGAAATGAAGCAAGTTTATGGGTATAGCGATGGTGAGAGTTGAAAAGTACCTATTATAGTTGGGATAGAGCTGGGTTTTCTAAAGATGTCAAAAGTTGTTGTTGAAATTGTGTAAAGTGTGATCGAGGAAATTGAGGGTATTATTATTTTCTATTTCAATCGTAAATTTTAATTTATGATGTAAATTATTTAGATATTGATGAAAATTTCCGAGATCATAATCATCGCCTGTCCAAATACACAATATATCACCCACGTGTCTGGCCCAACGTAGGATATATTTAGTGTAAGGGTTAGTGGAGTTTACTATGTGGTTACTTTCTATGTGATTCAAAAATGTATTAGCTAAAGTGCCTGAAAGAGGCATTCCCATAGGTAAACCATCTTTTATTTTGTAATATTTGTCATTAAAAGTACAATAATTTTGATTAATAATAGAGGTGAGTAATTTTATAAGGTCTTGAGCTTTATTGTTGTTTTGAAAAGAATTATTAAATTAGGTAGTGGTGATATTGAGGGTTTCAGCTATAGGACGAATAGGAGTATCTTTTTTGTGTAATTTTGGGAGCGAATATATTGGTATTGGTATTTTGGGGTTCATGGGTATTAAGTCTGAGTGGTGTGTATATTCACCGAACGTTTCTCTACATTGTTTTATGATGGATTTAGTGTCAGAAATAAGTTTATTTAAAGGATTCTTTTGTAATAAATGAAAATTATTGCCATGCATGAAATCTAAAGTTTTTTGAATATATGTTGATTTGTTAATTATCACTGTACCTGCATTTTTATCTGCTTTTGTGAAAATTGCGTTGTTATCTTGAAGCTTTTGTTTAATGAATTTTATAGTTTTCCATTCGTGTGTAGTTGATTCGGTTGTTTTGGTGGATTTTACATTTTCTTGCTTCAATAAGGAGATTAGACTATTACGAGCTTGTTCTTTCTGAGGGTGTTTATGTATGGCGCATTGTAAATCAATTGCAGTTATTGAAGTGGATTCTTGTAGTGGTTTTAGTGCATATGTGTGGTCCTTATTCAACAATGATTGTTCCTCCTGACAGAAAGTTATGTTTGTAGGATTAGTGAATCGTTGTATGTTGTTTCTGTTGTTGTTGTTATTGGTTGTATGAGTTTTCATGGATTTCCTTCTATTTTGACGTAAATGATGTAGTTTTTTGTTCTTCTTATGTAAAGGGGGCCTGACACGCTCGTGGTTCGTTCCAATGTTACTCGTACCGTTCAGCAAGGCACGGTTAACTTTGAACGTGTAAGGGGGTAACACGCGTGAAAAAATTGGAACGAGCACGGCACGAGCAAAATCAGACTTAACTTGATTTTAACTGTGTGACGTCATAAAGACGTAAAGTTCGTGTCGTGTTTACGATGTGAGGTGATTAATCCGCTATTACAGACAGGTTATGATCTGTTTACACCACCTTTAGTGAGTAACTGAACTCTACTTTATCCAGAAAGCAAAATATTAGATAATGGATTCAAGACAAATCTCTAAAGATTTTTTAATTGAATTTTTTGCTTTGTATAAGGAGCAAGAATGCCTGTGGCGAATAAAATCAAAAAACTATTCAAACAGAGAAAAAACAAGAAGCATATAGAGTCTTAATAGATAAGTATAAGGAAGTAGATCCCGAAGTTACCCGTGAAATGATTGTAAAAAAAATCGATTTATATAGGGGATCTTTTAGAAAAGAGTTGAAAAAGGTGATAGAATCACAAACATCTGGGGCAGGGTCTGACGAAATATACAAACCACGTCTCTGGTACTATGAACATTTATTGTTTCTGCGAGATCAAGAACTACCTCGAAAGGGCATATCAAATATGAATATGAATGAAGATAGTATGGAAGATGTAAGTATTTTTTTGTTGAATAAATCAGAAGTTTGTTGGTTAAGATATATTTTTGAAGAGGATTATATTATATTTATCATTTATTTCAAAATCAGAAAAGAAATATATTTCTATATTGCAAGTTATTACAGAAGATGAAGGAAGTGAATCTCTTGCATCTCCTTTAGCATCACCGACTACGTCTATATCATTTGAACGCTGCAATACTCCTCAAACTTCAAAAAAACGAAACAGTAGTGATAAAAATTTATTAACTCTTGCAACCACAACATTGAGAAAAATTAACGAAGAAAAGGAAGTTACTGATGATGAATTTTCTATAGCAGGAAAGAAATATGCATTTGACTTAAGAGCATTAAATACTGAACAGCGAACTATAGCTGAAAAAATCGTCAGTGATGTAATTTATTATGGTAAATTGGCTCAATTAAATGTAAATTCATCCATAAACCTAAATACACCAAATTACCATCAAACATCCTCAACAACATATTCGTCTCAGCTGCAGGAAATGTCAACATATTTGAATTTTCATAAGAAAAATTAAAATTAAAGAAAATCAAGACTTAAGAATATTTGTCTAGTTTTTTTTTTCTTATAATTTTTTTTTTAAGTTTGGTGGTTTGAAATATCTTTATTTATCATTTTAATGGAATTTACAAGTTTAATTTTTTTAATGTAAAATCTAATTATATACACTTAATAAAACAATACTTAAAGGTAGAAAAAACTGTTTATATCAGTATCTTTATTACAAATCATCTTGCCAGGAAACAACTCCTTCATTTAAAAAGTAGTTAGAAAGCAATTCTCGGGATTGTTAATTTTCCACTGACATGTGTAAAATTTAGACCACTCAAATCTGCAATCCCAGAATCACTTTCTTCAAAATTATATGTTGAAGAACATTTACACCTTAGAAAATTATGTAAAACACAACAAGCCATTACTACACAATCAATATTTTCCAATTTCAGGTTTATTGGCGTATGAAATATTCTAAATCGTGAAGTCATTATCCCAAAGGCATTCTCTATCACTCTTCTTGCCCTGCTTAATCTGTAATTATATATTTTGCGTTCATTTGTTAGAGTATTTCTACTAAATGGCGTTAAAAAATCTTTTCTTAAAGCAAAAGCTTCATCACCAATAAATACATATGATATGCGGTTTTCACTATTCTTGATTTTTTCGGGGAGGGTAATGAGAGAAGATTATTTTTAAGTTTATAATAGAAATCTGTATATTCAATCACTCCACCGTCTGAAACCCTGCCATTAGTTCCTACGTCACAGAAAATGAACTCGTAATTTGCATTACTTATTGCCAGGAGAACAATGCTGTTATAACCTTTGTAATTCCAAAAGTAAGATCCACTATTCGGAGGAGCTTCGATTCTTATGTGTTTCCCATCCACTGCCCCTAGACAATGTGGAAACTGCCACTTACTTTCGAAGTCCTTGGCAATAGTTTTCCACTCGGTTTCAGTTGTTGGAAACTAAAAAGGTTTTATCTATAATTAATATATGTACATGAACGTTAAACATTTCTTAATAATTAATCAAACACTTACTCTCATATAGTCTCCTGAAAGTGCTTTAATAATAGCAGCGCATGTCTCAGGAATAATTTTTGACAGTGCTGATGAAGATAGAATTGTAGAAAACTTTAAATCTTCATATGTTCTTCCTGTAGCAAGAAAACGAAGAGTGGCGCTAAGACGTTCATGAGGAGATATTGCTTTTCTCATTACAGTGTCTTTTTTTAATATATGTGGTGTTAAAAGTTTTAATAATTCCATATATGTTTCTTCCGACATTCTTAAATAATTTAAAAAGTCTTGTGGTATCGATCTTAGTTCATTTACTAAATTAACATGAGAAAAATGATTTCTTTTCAATAACCATTCTCTACTCCACTGCAAACGACAACGTTTCTTTTTTCTGAAGATTAAAATTAAGCTGATGCTTACTGCACATAGTTTCTGTTTTAGTCTCATTTTGATAAAATCACGAACATTAAATTTGTGTTGTCGGTGCACGACTAAAAAAATTAAACTCTGTTCCTTCAAAATTGTGCATATAAAAGACAAAAAAGCACGAGCGTGTCAGTGTGTTCATTCAGTTCGGATAAAATTGTGCAGTTCAGAACGGTACGAGTAACATTGGAACGAACCACGAGCGTGTCAGGCCCCCTTAAGTCTTCGGAAGTAATGTAATATGTTTGTTCTTAAGCTCTATAAACAAATGTTTTTTATCCTTTTGGGAAAACCATTTCGCCCTATTCAAAGGAAACACGGAAGCAGCATTTGAAGCAATTGTTACATTGTTGTCATTCCATCTACAAATAATGATATCAGTGTCGGCCAAAGCATAATCAAAAAAACCTCGTGATAAAATAAATAAACAGGCACTTCTTATTAAACGTCTCCTTTTTATTGTAGAAGGACATGTACAAAAACTCGATATAATATTTTATTAATCTAACACGAGGCTAACACCATTTTACAACTTATTCTTACTTCTATATATTACAGTGCTACCACCCCACTTATGTTACATACACTAAACTTCTCTATGATTTTAGCGCCATCTAACACCCCCCTTCGCTAAAATCCCTTAAACCTAATAATGTTCTAAACTTTGTAAAATTACAAACTGGCAAACCCTTAGTTAGGATGTCTGCCTGTTGGTTCTGACTTTCAATAAAAACTAAGTTAATTACTCCCTTTCTAAATTGTTCCGAAACAAAAGTGTATTTCAAATCGATGTGTTTTACACGTCTATTGTTTGAAGGGTTTTTAATTATGCAGATACAACCCTGGTTATCTTCATGATATGTGATGGTTTGAATGTTGATTTGAAAATCACAACAAAGTTTTCTGAGCCACAATCCCTCAGTTACTGCCGAACAGAGTGCAACCAACTCGGCCTCGGTTGTCGACAAAGAAACACAATTTTGTTTACGAGTTGTCCACACAAGAATATTATTAAATAATTTAAAAACAAAACCTGTAACGGACTTTCGGTCATTTAAATCGCCACCCCAATCTGCATCAACAAAACAACATAACTCTTTATTTTCATTCCTTTGAAACTCTAAACCCAAGTGCGTCGTTGATTTTAAATACCTTAAAACCCTCTTAAGACAATCCCAAGCCTCATCAGTACCCTTATCTTGAAATCGACTAAAAAAGTTTACAGTGTAGCAAATATCAGGACGCGACCCAAGCATTAAATACATAAGACAACCCACTAATTCTCTGAATGGCTTTTTAGTTGGATTACTATCTTTACATAAATCAACGTTTAACTTTGGATCTATCGGAATTACTGAGCCATTACATTTATCCATATTGAATCGTTTTAAAACATTCTCGACATATTTTGACTGATTGATTGTCAAAATACCGTTTTCTCTATTGTAGTCAATTTCCAGACCTAAAAAATACTTTAACATTCCTTTGTCTTTCATTTTAAATTTTGTCATCAACCTTCTCTTCATATCATTTAATTGATTCTCATTTGGTCCACTCAGAATTATGTCGTCAACATAGATTAAGAGAAATATTTTACTGTTTTCACCTGAATTAAAAATATATAGACAAAAATCGTTTTGTGACCTGACAAAACCAATTTCCAATAAAAAGTTATTTACTTCATCGTTCCAGCATTTGGATGGTTGCTTCAACCCGTATAAACTCTTTTTAAGTTTAAATACCATATTAGGTATGCAAGTTATACCTTTTGGAGGGTAGATATAAACATCCTCGGTCAAAACCCCATTCAAAAAAGCGGTTTTTACGTCCAATTGCTGGAAGTGATGTTTGTACTGATTACCTATTATTAACAAAGCTCTTATGGTTGTCATTTTCGCCACAGGCGAATAAATATCATCATAATCTTTATTTCTTTCTTGGGCAAACCCCCTTACTACTAGTCTGGCTTTGAATTTGTCACTTTCCTTTTCTTCTAATGTCTTATAAGAAAAAACCCACTTTGTATCTAGAATATTGTTAACATTATCTGGTTTCTGAACTTTTACCCATGTGTCATTACTCTCTATAGCTTTTAACTCCCTGCCTACTGCTCCCAACCAATTATGTTTATCTGGTCTGTTCTCTAATTCCTCAAAACAAATTGGAACATTTTCTACAAAACCACACGCGTCAAACGCCATATAAAGCTCAAAATCGTCAAATCTAGCAGGTGCTTTTACATTTCTTCGAGTATTTATACTATTACCCTTGACTTGAAATACAACCTCATTTGAAATATCATTGTTCTCATTCAGTATTTCCCCAGCTTTATCTGTTTCATTATCTGATAACTCACTTCCTACATCATTATTTATTTTTACCTCACCCTTCTTAAAGGCGAGAATACACATGCCATTAAAATAGCATGCCAGTGGTCAGTAACTTGTATGCTAACTACTTGTTCTTGGACGTCCCAAAATACACACGCTAGTAAACAGTATAGTAAAGTTACCAGTAACATGTATGCTAACTACTATGCTACTACTAACTTTTTGTAAGCGTTGTCTCTGGCAATCTTATTTTTATACAATGGAGATGATGTATTCCACAAACATTCATACTCCCTATACTGCATAACAAACAATAATGTTTTTTCGTCACCCCAACGAGCCATTTTGTCACAATCAATTGAAAATTATTGAAGCCGAGACTTTTCTACCCACACAATATTTAAATACTGGCAACTGGCACACGTCGTTCACACACAGGTTCCAACACGACTTGCATGCTTTTCCCCCCACCCGGCAAACGAATCGGTCTACTTGCACAGAAAAATCAAACGTCTTGCGATCTGCTAGCATGCTAACTTCTAGAATACTTTTTTACTGGCAACGAGAGTCACACATGCAAGTAACACGCATCTTCCAGTGGCTGGCATGCTTTCATGCCTTAATGTTTGACATTTCTAGTTTCTTTACACTTAACAGATTCCTCCGTAAGTTGGGTACATACAAAACATTTTTTATCGTACAATCTACTTTCTTATTTTCTACAGTACTTACTACCATTATATTACCAACACCCATGGCCAACAAAAAGTTGTCATTCTTTGCCACTGCTATTTTAATAGGTTCTTTAAGGATCATAAAATCAGAAAACCAATCTTTTCTATTGACCATGTGGTCAGTACACCCAGAGTCAATAAAAAAATTTAAGCGATCTTTATTTTCTAAATTTTCACCATTTACCTCTAACATGAAACACACACTCTTATCCTCTTCTTTTCTCTCTTCATTTGTAGCATAATTGCTTCTTCTTTCACCTCCTTGATGACCACTAAAATTGCCTCTATTTGAACCTCGATATGAACCAAAACCACCTCTGGATACACTCCTGATGCCCAACGATGATGGTTTATTTCCAGTGTTTCTTTCATCCTTTATTTCTGTTTTGCTTTTCCCAGCCACATTTCTCCAGGATCCATGCACATTATTCTTACAATCTCGTCTAAAATGTCCCACTTCACCACACTTGTAACATACTTTACTTTGAGCTTGAAAAGCATAACTCGTGCTCCCTAAATTTTCCCCTGTTTGCCTATTTAATCTTCGTTTATCATGCTCACTTATAAGCCTTTTCTTAACTTCCAAATAACTCATATCCTTGGAATTCTCAATCACTGTCACAATCGTTTCATATGATTTCGGTAGGGTCAATAAAATATTACAAATAAGATCTTCATCTTTCATTTCTGTTCCTGATATTTTTAATTTACTTACAATTTCGTCAAATTCATGTAAAAACTCTTCCATAGGCTGTTTCTCCAAGAATCTCATTGATAGTAACTTTTTCTTCAAATATAGCTGTCCAGTCAAACCTGTTTTTTCATATTTTTCTTTTAATGTGTTCCACATTTTGAATGCTGTATCTTTATCACGTAAATGTTCTAACTGTGAATCTTGCACACATTGCACAATTAACGATTTAGCTTTCGCTTCCTTTTTAGCCCATTCCGCTATTTTTGTTTCATCTTCCACTGTTCCCATGTCCTTTTCTTTCTTAATAAATTCCAGTACACCATTTTCGTCCAATATCATTTCCATACGAAATTTCCAATTATAATAATTTTTACCGTCTAGTGCCTCTATTGTGTAACCGTGATTTTTTGTCTGCGACATTTTGTATCCACTATATCTTCTAAACGTCAATCGATTAGATACCTTTTATAACACTACTTTTCAGTTTTCGGCCTGTCTGGGCCCATAACCTGATAAAATAAATAAACAGGCACTTCTTATTAAACGTCTCCTTTTTATTGTAGAAGGACATGTACAAAAACTCGATATAATATTTTATTAATCTAACACGAGGCTAACACCATTTTACAACTTATTCTTACTTCTATATATTACAGTGCTACCACCCCACTTATGTTACATACACTAAACTTCTCTATGATTTTAGCGCCATCTAACACCTCGTTCCTTCTTTTTAAAGTTTTTTGAATTAATCAAAGGGCAATTGCTAATCCGATTCTCTCGCACAGTTCCGGTAGCTTTTATTCCTCGAAATTGTAATTCTTTCGAAAGTGATAGGGAAGTAAAAAAATTATTAAAAAACATGATAATTTTGATAGCCTGTTGATTTCAAGATGTCAGTATATTGTAATACAATGGATGCTCCTAATCCTAGTTCTTTTTACTGTTCAGGCAGTTTCATAGTTGAACCTTGATAAGGTTCAAAATAGACAATATATCGTAGTCTAATAGCCCCTATCCAAAGTTTGTACTCCCACCTAATAGGTTTACCTTTCACGAATTGTTTGCAATTATCACGCCCGAAATAAGGCACCATACTTTCGTCGACGCTGTGATTTTCCTCAGTACGAGCATAATAAGAAACTTTTTATTTAATGCTTGGAACAAAGCTTACTTTAGTAAAACGATCGTTTTTATCTAAGTTGCTATTGTCACAGCAATGAACATTTGACATTATGTATTGAAAACGATCGCGAGAAATTGCAGATGACACTAGAGAACTATGAGTGTCTGGTGAATTCTGCCAGTACATTTTTCTTCGTGAAACTGTTGAGTAACCATTCAGAATAAGTATTCCAACGAAACATAACATTTCATCGGATGTTATATCACCAGCACGATTTTTCTGCAGAGTATATTTATTACTAAAACGCAACAATTCTTCAATAACTTAATTAAAAAAAAAATTTAAAAAGTGTTGCCGGCGATAGATTATTTTGTGCTGTAAGGACAGGTTTCCAGTCGGAAAGATTTACAGTACATTCAAGTCGGCCTTTGTAAAGTTAAATTTTTTGATTTTTTTAAACTTTATATTGTACAAAAGATGATATCGGCAATTCATCATCACTGTCCCACTTTTCTTTTTGTGCTTCGTTTTCATTAACTTCTATTGCCCCGCTTTCTTTCTCTTCTTTTTCTGCCTCGTTTTCATTCACGTAACTATCACCCCTATTCTATATCTCTTTCGTAACGAATATTCGAGCGCATACCATCTAATAATCGTAACCGGGCGAAAACTGGTATTCTGTATGTAACGAGTTCGTTGCGATAGATAACGAGTTCGTTGTGAAGTGTCATTTCTGTAGAGCATAAAATTTAATAATTATTCTTGTATACTTCAATTCTATCGGAATTTGGCGGATTATTTAGTTAAAAAACCCCAAAATGTTATTTTATTAGCAAATGAGGAAGATCAAACGCAAGAAAGGTAAGGTTATACTGAGGTAAAAAAAAATAAATATGTTTAATTGTTAAAATAATTTTAGAGAGTAGGTATGTGCGTATTCAGAACAGACGACTGAGAGATGCTAGTGATCCTTTCCAATTACCGGAGCAAAACTTTAAAAATTTATTTCGAGCCCAGAATTAGCGTGAAATTTGGTACACACATTATCACCTCATATACCAAGTGAAAGACTGCGATAGCTGCAGTTTTAAAAATTTTAGCAGCATTATTCTTCTATGCACATGCATCATATCAAAAATGTGTTGGTTCAAGTTTCTTATTTGGATTGAGTCAACCATCTGTCAGTCGAATAATAGACATAGTTTCTGCAGCTATGTGTGACCACCTATTAAATATCTGGGTACAGTTTCCAGTAAGTGAGATCAAAAAGCAAGAAACTAAAATGCGATTCTATGAGTAGTTTCATTTTGCTGGTGTCATTGGCTGCGTCGATTGTACTCATGTAGCTATTGTAGCACCACCTGCAGAAAATAATAATTTTCCTGAATTAGTTATATTATATTAGTTATATTAATCGAAAGGTACAACTCTTGTATGTGATGCCAATTTGAAAATTATAGCAGTCAATGCTCGATATCCGGGTTCTGTTCATGATGCTGCAATATGGTCGACGTCGACGATATTTAAACATCTGCAGGAACAATATCAAGGAGGTTGTAATTATTATTTGTAAAGTGGATACGTGTGAAACTGGTTTGTATTTTAAGGTGTAAGATCTACATGGCTACTAGGTGATTCTGGATACCCACTACAACCATGGCTGTTTACACCGATTATCGGAGCAGCTCCAAATACACCAGAGGCTCGATATACAAGAAGACATGCCACTGTAAGGAACACAGTCGAACGTTGTATAGGACCACTCAAAACAAGATTTCGTTGCCTATTACGACAGAACCTGATGCATGATCCTGTTGCATGTGGTAAAATTATTTATGCATGTGTTATTTTGCATAATATTGCAATGCACGGTAATATTATCGAGCCAGAACAGGAGCCATTGTATAATGAAGAGGTACCAGTAGAAGAAGGTGTAAGAGAAAATAATTGGTTTAATAAAGGCAGAGAAGCCCGACAGATATTTATTGAAAATGCATTTAATTAATATATCTAACATTTGTACATTTTTTTGTTACATAAACATACTCGTTTCTATTACAAATCATTGCAAAAATGTAATGCGCCTCAATTAATTTTGTACCACCATATTATTACTTACCTAAGTTATAAGAAAACATGCAATTTTTCTGGAAAAACTCTTAGAAAAAAATGTATACTTCATTTTTGTATTCAATAAAATAAAATGTAATTTATTTAAATTAAAATCATTTAATCAAATTTAAAATCTGATGAGTCACTGCTTAGGTTTAAGAAACGATCTATTTTTTCAGTTTAAGAATTTGTAGTTGTTTCCTTCTTAAAACATTTTCATACTCGTTCGCATTTGTAAATAGCAGATGTGAATCGATCCAATGAGGAACTGATGCTTGTTAAAATATCTGATTGCTTCTCTTGATAATTAGAATATTTTTCTACGACATTTTCTACAGCTGATCCTTTCTTTTTTTCTTTCCTAAAATAATAACAAGTACAATGCTTACATGTAACAAAACTTTTTGGAAAGTACGGCATTAAAATTTTTGGAAAGTATTTTCTTACTATAAATAATAAAAGTTATTAAATAAAATAAACTCACGTTTTTAAAAATTGCCTTGGAGTTATTTTTATTCCATCATCAGGTACATCCAAACTGTCGTCTTCAAGAGTATTACTACTAAAATGTGTGTATTAAATAAATACAATAAAGAAATTGTAATACTAGAAAAAAAAACTTACATTGATCTCGTTTGCTTTGTTGTCGGTGTCAATGTTATTGGTAAATTGTGTACATTGGATGTGCTAGGAACTGGATTTAGCTCATTTTTTAAATGATTACCGTTCAACCCTGCCTCCACTAGTCCTGGAGCCCTCTTAATGACCACTTTACCAATCACATGTAATAATTCTTCCTCCAGTCCTGCAAGGAGCTTTGATGAGGAAGTACCCCCTCCAGTCTTCAAAGCATATCTATGCTTTAGTCGAGCTTTTTTTTTGTTGCGCTTGTCCAATCTGCAAATGTCTACAACATAGTACAATATTTAATGTATAAATTACTACGAATAAATAACAAATATACTTTTTTCCATTCCATTGTTTTTTTTCTGGACCACAAGCACAAGAATTCAAAGCCAATACTAAAGTATCCCACACTTCGTCAATAGCATTAGGATTATCTGCACTGAATTTGTTTGTACGGAGAGCAGGGCTGCTTTTCATATATTCTATATATAGATAGCGTGTTGCTGCACTGATAATTTTTACTCCTTTCCCTCTTTTTTGAAGGCGTAACGGTTGATACATTTGCCACTTCTACAGGTACTTACACTCACAACTAAAACAATACCGTAACCAATAAACGAAGCAATCGCTAAAAAATTAAGTTTATGTTTGGTGAAAACACTCGTAAATCATGAGCCAAAATTGGCTGGTTCACAATCGGCTTATTGTTATTTAACCAATAACAAACTATTGCAAAACACCTGTTGGTGAATCGAAAATATAACTAACTAGAGAATAAATTTTATTCCTTAAATAACTATTTCTAAATTTAGTTGTGGTTGGTGAAACCGGGCATAGAGAAGTTTTTTTAAATAATTAAAGAACCAAAGTCAAGATGGCGTCAACAGCCATCTTTGAATACTTTAGAAGAAACGAAAAGAAAGTTACAAAAGATCTATTTATCTGTGTTAAATAATGAAACGCTTCTACCAAAATTGTGGATGCTACCAATACGCAATCATATGTCCACAGTACCACATAAGAGATCTGTCAGTTCGGACACTATACCATTCCGTTTCCAAGTGACCATCAAGGTGGGTATCCATTTGTTGCATATGCGTTAAAAGGTAGTGTTTTAACGACAATGACGTACAAACGAAGCCCAAACATGTTACATCCTGTTCAGACATGCCCGTTAGCATGATAATAACTTGGTAGTTTCTTTTAACTTACTCATAAAAAGATATCTTTAGACATACAGTACATTGAATACATGCAGTCCAATTTTTGGATCTTGTCCGTTAGGTCATAAGTAATCTCAGTATGAATCGACTCATAATTTTTGAATATTTTCAGAATTACAATGAAAAAGTCTATAACGTACACGAATCAGACTGTAAAAAAACCCTGTTGACCAGTGTAATTAACCTAACCGAATCTACATCATAGACACCTAGAATAGAGCACAGGATAAAACAACAGATAAATAAGATGGTTCAATTACTACACACCGTATGACGTTAGATGCATGTAAATTCGCATAATTATACCAGACAAATAATCACACCGCATTTTGAAATAATTCCCGTTCTTGAATCAACCAATTACGCCTAGAATTGCTTTCCACGATTGATCAAAAACGTTCTATTAGCTGATCCTCTAAAGTTAGACTTAAATGGCAGGCTGATTTGTGCTGTTATTGCGGTTGATAATGACAATGCTCCGGACATTATCCATCCTAACCACGGTTTTTTTTGCAGTATGGGATTGTCTTTCCCTAATTTTATTTGATCTGTGCTTAATAATTGCCAAAAGGTTGAGGCACCGATCAGCATATCAATTTTGCCTTCGATATGAAATGCATAATCAGCTAAATTTATATTGTTCGGAATACTTAAGAATGAACTGTCAAGGGAGAGTTTAGGCATGTTTTCTGTTATTTTGTGACAGTAGTATTTGATTAATTTGATTTTTTGCAGTCACATGAGCAACTGTGATACTTGCTTCGGTTGCAGACGGTATGGACACAGCAAGGAGCATGTCATATAAAAGTGACGCATTCCATGCTAAAAATTAGATCCTTACGCTACCACACTCTGATAAGCATATGGCGTACTAAATTCGTAAACAATCGCAATGGCGGCATTTTTAAATTACTATAATGTTTTCTTTTGGTTCTAAATATGCTCTAAATACGTGTTTCGATCTTATTTGATCTCATCAGTGCGATATATCTATAAATATAGAAATTACAGACACGTATTCACGTGCGTAAATAAAAATTAATTCTCTTTAAAAATAAATTTAAACTTACACACTTACTACATAAAATAAATAAATATATCAAACGCAATAAATAAAATACATAAAAAAAGAAACATTCAATAAATATAATAATAAATTAATAAATAAAACAGTATAAATTTGCAAACAATAACAAAATAAACTATATACTTATAACAATAAATAAAAAGAAATTCTAACAAACAGTTGTATGAAATACGGACAATTCTTTATATGCACAATAGATTAACTAACCCTAATCTTCTCAACACCTCTTACTTTGTTTTAGAAATGCATAAGCTGCCTAGCCTTTCTCAAGTTTCGATTTAGAGATATGTCATTAGAAGACCAACAAATGTCATCATGAAATTTCCTAATAATTAAACTTATATAGATATATTTAACAATTGTTCTTAAACAAAAGTTTGATGATCGCTGTTAACACAAGTGTACCATGAAAAACTAATCTTTCGCAAAGTCACCAACATTTTTTTCTGAATAGAATTTATATGACCCAACGATTTCAACAATACAACCATCTGCGACGAATAGTTGATTAATGCCGAAGCAAACGCGCAATTTATTTGACCAGTGCTCATGAACCGGGACGCGGGCCGTGGGTTTTCTTTGTGATGTTAAATTATATGTGTGGGCGCCAGCCGAGACCAAACGGCAAGGTGGTCAGGGTTAGTAACAATAATCAAAATAAAACCTCCATGTAAAAATAACAAATATAATTTAATTACAAAAATATTGTTGCTCGTTGCAATTTGGGTGTTTACAGGTGAGTGGCTGAATGCAGGTATTGAATAGCAGCGCTAACATTGGTTGAACACAACTGCTCAGCTGATTATAATGGCAAATTATAAACATGTCAAATGCCAACAATCGGACGCAGTGAAATATATTAATAAGAAATCATAATTGACAAGAAAAGTAAGAAAAATTGATAATCTCTGTTACAATAGACTTGAATTTTGGTAAGTATTTTAAGTGTAATAGTTATAATAATGAATAAATGAATTAACCTTACTTATTTTAGGTTAAGTGTACCCACTCACAGCTGTAATTGAGTTTACATAAATTCGACCCATATAGTAAGTGCCTGCCGTAGCAGAAATATTAATAAATAGTGACAAATTATTGAAATTGTAGTAAGAATTAAAATAATAATAAAGATATTAAATTATTAATGAAATATATTTCGCTGTAGACTCACGTACGATTACTCCTCGATAGATCCAGGTAAAATAATGACACGGCCATCTACTTGGATGCCAGTAAAATCAGCCTTTACTAATTAATACTATGTAGACTGGGATAATCCTTCACCCTGAACTAGGTGGTTCTTGCCTTGTACCGTCAATTAATGGAACAGCCAACTCTGTTTGCTATATGAATGGCTCCATAGACAACTCAAGTAGCTCGGAAGAAAGTGGCTAGTGTTTTATGGTTTGCATCATTAGCACTGTATAAATTTGAGTGCGGATCTGCTAATTCAAATGTGCCCAGAAAATGTGCACCGAAGGCTTAATACGTATCTTATATTGCACTAAGCAATTAAAACTTTAGAGCCTAAAAATCGAAATATAATGTTACCATGTGCTCATGAAATATATTGTAAATAAAATGTAAAATATTAATTCTCAAATACAGATGCCATTAAAAATAATAGATGTTTAATAATTAATGAAATTACCTGAGATTAAAGTTAGAATTTTTAAATAAATATGATAACCTTACCTAGATGTTATGAGCTCGGATATCAGGAAGGAAATTCCTTAATCAAAAATGGCGAGCTCGCACAGAACGCAGTCTCACTAGTTTATTTAAGCGACAAATGTTATAAACAATTCTACAGGCATGACCAAAATAAAAAGCACATCTGCACATGGCAACAGTATACTGTCTAACGCGCCAACTTGTTACACATCATATCGTAAATGTTATTAACATATAAGACTAAACTAAGAGTGGGATAAAGAAGACTATTTCTGTCACAAAATTCCTTAAACATTGTAAAAGTTTGATGAGGTTCTACATTAGCAGAAAATAAAGAAGACTTACAAACCTCACAATCAGGTAAATTCAGCTTTTTTTAGGAAGAATCCACATACATAAGTGACAGCTTGATAATTTAAATCATTTTCATCATTAATTGGAATATTTAGAGAAAAATCTTCTAATTCATTTTAATTCAACGTGCTATTTCTATCACTTTCAGGCTCAATAGAAGTCATAAATGATTGCAGATTAGTTAAGATATGCCCACTATCTTCCTCACAATTGAACCCGATGGAATGGGAAGATACTAAATTATTTAAAATACAAGTTTTAAAATTGGCAATAAATTGATAGCAACTTGGATTTGTATAAAGACCACCACACTGACGTATGACACCAAACAGATTTTCCAAAGGATCTCGATTTAATGATCTTGTTCGCAAATGTCCCAAACCCTATATTCTACACCTCGAAGAGTATGAATTCAACCCACTTTGACTGGTAGTGATGATTTTATCTGACGGTTTGTTACATTTTCAAATTGCCAGTGCTCAATTTTTTGAAGACTTTCATACCCGAATTTTAAATGGTCTGATTTAGAAGTAACACAACATTCTAAAAGTTTTTCGTTATTCAATGTACTGGAATTTAAACTATCAAAGAGTGAGTAGACATCATGAACAAATTCTGCAGTGTGAATAGCTTTTGCAGGCAATCTAGAAGAATCACAAACCATAGTTTCTATCGCATCTGCAACAGTGAAACTTAGGGTTTTAGCAGCGATACCCAATTTCATTTTCATGGAATTGTTCCGCATGTTGAAGAAATCATCTTTGAGTTTGCGGAGCATCTGAAATCGCCTAGACTTATCTATTTCGTAACACTGCTTAATGAAAGAAAAGTTAGCATTAAATGGATAGCGAAAGTCAAAGATATTGTAATTTGACAATGTTATTCTGGTATTTTTCAGAACATGTGGGACATCAAACAATGAGACAATACTTTCACCATTAACTGAAAATAAATAATTCTCATCTAAACGATTACTAGATTCCATTGTTAATTGAGATAAAGCTGAAGAATTCACAGAACTTTGATCGCAGACTACTTTTAAATTAATTTTTTGAAGTGATGATATGACTTCCCTAATTAACTCTTTAAATCAGAGTGATTTCAAGGACTGTGGGCTCGTAATAACAATAAACATCGGTATCACCTCACACCACAACTTTGATTAATTATTCGGGACACGTGTTTCAAAAACGCATGGGTTTTCATGATTATTGTTAACTCTTTAAATGATAACGCAGATAATGATGATAGCGTAAAATAGTAAGCAACAGGTTGTTTCCATGATGACCTCAAACCTTGTACCATAAGCACTAAAGCATGATCTGCTAACTTATTGAGTCTACGATTGGAGCCTAAATCTGCATAATCTAGAACCTTATCATACCGTTTACAATAATCAAAGCCTCGACTTAAAGATATTTCATCAAACATTAAAATACAGTATCTATCCATTTCTATCAAATATTTAACTTGATTAGTGAGCTTATCAAATATAGGATGCGGCAAAAGTCAGTTAACCGATTTGCATATTAATAAAAGTGGTAAAATATTAATAATAAATCCAATCCAAAAAAAAATTTATTAAACTTAATTCCTTACATTTTATGTTCAAATTGTAAACCACCTTCATTAATACAATTTTGGCAACGCTTATAGACAGTAAAACAAGTCTTTCTACAGAATTCTGCGTTAGCACGGAGAGCTTCAAATTCTTCTTCGATCCTCTGTTTTAAGTGCTGTATATTCCGTATTGGGGAATTGTATGCCCAATACACACAATTATGACGGTTAATTTGTCCATTCAATTTGAATTGTGCTTCATCAGACCAGAGAATGGATCGGTAAAAATTTGCGTCGTCTTCCGCACACCCACGGTACCATTCACAAAATTCTAGCCTGCGATCTGGATCGTCTTCATTTAAGGCGTGCAACAAACGTGGACGGTAACAACGCATATTCATTTTTTTTAACATACGCCGTAAACTGCGGTCCGAATTCTCTAATTCACGAGATGTGCGACGTGCGTATTTGGTAGGTGATTCCATGAACGCTTGGGCAACGAGCTGCATATTGTCGTTGGTGCTAACGGTGGTGGGGCGACCACTTCGTGGCGCATCGACAACCGAGCCTGTTACTAAGAATTTCTTATGCAGTTTATATACCAGTTGTCTTGTTGGAATAGGCCTGCCGGGATGCTGTGCCGCAAACTCTTCAAAAATCGTATTGTACTCTGCATTATAACGTAGGTACCCCGACAAAAGGCACACGCGTTCGGCTGTCGTGTACCTTACGCGGAGCTGCGCTGCCATCGCGATGTGGCTCTTTTGAACGACTAAAGTGTACTAAGTATTCATAGTTAAACAAATTCAGACTGATCATTCGAGCGACGTTGCTAAGTTGCGCGTGAATTATTTTTGATAGCGTAACTGACTTTTGCCGCACCCGTTATATGAACATTAATACCAGTATTAAAAGGAACGGCATGTAGATAACGTAGAAGAGTGGCTTTACATGGTAGAATGAACATGTTTCTTAAGAACCTATAACAACGTCGTCCCCTCTTATAAATAGCTAAAGCAAGAACCTTATCTCTAGTAGTAAAAACGCGCTTACTGAAATTGACTCTTTATAAATGACACATTTCGGGATGACAATGCTGACTCCAATTTCTTGAATTGTTTTGATGATGCTAATTCCACCGACACATCTGCCACTGCTTTACAATTTCGAAGACTTCTTTTCAATTTGCCAATACGTTTAGACTGAATTTGTACACATTTATATACACGTTGATCCTTAGGGGATAAATTCACTGATTGTCGAACATTGAATCTTTTGAGAAGACTATTTTTGGGTACCGTAGAAATTGGGGTTGATGACATATTGACATAACTACAACTTGGTTTTACAGCTTCAGATTCGTTACTTACAAAACTGGGAACCGAAGTAAATACTGGAGTAGAATTCCGAAGCAAAGTGGGAAAAGCATTTCTGTTCAAAGAATTATGAAGGGCATTTCTAAATGAGTTCTGTTCAAAATGGTCCTCGCAAACATATATTTGTTTTGAATTCAAAGAAATATCAACACCTGAAAAAACTAGAATAGAATTTAACCATACCTGTTTTCTATCATCAGAAGGAAGGGCGAAGAAATGTTTATTTCGATAACCCGAAAGAGGGAAAATATTGGAGTAATATCGACTTTAGCAACCTGCAATTCTACACTTATATTTGCGCACACTTGGAAAAGTCATTATAAAAATAAATTTTTACCTAAATATTAGAATAAATTATTATCTATAACTACGACAACAATTAATAAAATAAAAAAAAACATAACAATTATGAATAACAAAACTTACCTAAAACTTGTTGCCCTTTTCTTCCTAACTTCAGTCTTCTTACCGCATCACCAAACTGCACTTCATAACCTACTAAAATAATTTGTAAACACTACATCATCATGATTTGCATTTTTATTGTAGATATTTTCGCTACCATACATCGTTGCCATATCATGCACTGTTATAATTAACCATATTTATTCGTAATTTCCTAACAATAAGAGCAACAAAAACCTTTTTTGTTACAATAACGCTAAAAATTCTCATTGTTCATATTAAAACCTTCTTTGATGTTTGTTTGTAATCTGTGTAGATGCAAAGCTTACAAAGATTTGGCAACAATACAATATTTAGTACTCCATAAGAATCAGAGATAGCGCGCACACTTGCCCGAAATTTCAAATTTGAAGGAAATGCCCATGGGACACAGTATAATCAGTAAGAGCATAATTGTCGGAACCTTTGATGTTTCGGTGCCTCGTATGAATAACCTTGAACCGCCATTTTGAAAATCAGCGTCTAGTTAGAGATAGGCATACCTATATGTATTAAATAAAATGTTAAAGTTGGGCATCTGTTTTTTTTTTTAGAAGAATACTGCAATTTATACTTTTTTGTTTTAATAAATCATAAATCATATATATATATACATATATATAATTTAAAATGTGAAATTACTGCAACTAGTGCAGAATATGGGCTCCTTCTTTTAATTTAAATGAAAAACAGTAGTTTCCTACGTGACGTTTCGGATTTATTTAATCCTTCTTCAAACAACAAGAATAATCGTTTTTCTAAATACAAGGCTCTAAAAATGTGATTGTGAATTTTGACAATTTTGAATATTTGGTTAAATAAAAAGAAATAAAATTACCACTTTATAATATCCCCAATGTTTTATTTATTTTTTGGTTTTACAATATTTTTAGCCTCCAAGTATATGGGATTATTAAAATTGAATCTACATTCTTTTCCATTAATTATCCTATTTATCCCATTTACCCAATTCCTACAACACAAAATAACAAATTCTTTAATACATTTTTCTTTAAACTCTTGGGCAGAGTTGCAATTACAATTTAAATTAAAATTATAACTTTTTTTAAAGTAATTAATAAGTATAAGCACACACTTTTTTTATTTATAATTCGAGGTAATGCAAACAATATAGAATTATACATTTTATACAAAGTATAAATTAAATAGGGCTGGCAATATTTCAGTTTATTTGGAACGTATGCAGTTTCATATTCCTTAAACAAATTAAATTGATGCCATTCGTTGCATACTGCATCAGCAATGAGACTCTTTTTGCAATTTATACAATCTTTAACCACATCACTTAATTTTTTATATATAAAACCAGAAACGTAACCAGTAGCCAATTTTGTTACTGGATTTGTCCTCGCACTGCAAAAATTAAATTTCTCCAATACACGACTTGTTTCGATACATTCTTCAGCGTCTTCAGTGCCAACGGTCGCACCTTGATTAACAAAGTTCTTAATGTTACTCAGTGTTTGATTATAATCTTCTTCGCAGTTTGCATTCACAGCATGACTACTGGCCAAATTATGAATAAGACTTTTAAAATGATGCTGGAACATAGTTGGGGTGGGATTGATGTTTCGGCTTCCTCTCTGACGAATCTGTCCGAAGAAATTTTCCAATGGATCCTGATTTAACGATCGCCCAGGTAGAAAATTAATTTCTTTAGGTAGCATCTTGTACACTTCTTCTACACCATTAATTGTGATAAGCCAATTTTTAAGAGCAGGTGGTCTCAGCTTAATATTATCTTTTAAAAAATACATTTTTGTGAGCTGTGCTTTTGTTTTCTCCCAAAACTTGAAGTAAGGTGAGTCAGCTGATATAGCTACTCGTAATGTTTTTCCACTCTTTGCATATTTAAGTGTTCCATTCAAACTGTCGAAGAGATTATCAAAATATTTCAATAATTTTGCTGTTCCCAGAGCACTATGCGTTAATGTCCCCCATCTCTTGAAGTAATACCTAAAAATCATATAAACTTAAGAAACTCTTAAATTAATACGCATCATATATACATATGATGTACCTGAAGTTGCCATAAGATTTATAACCGCTGCAACATTATGGCTAAAAACCTGAGTTGCACAAGCAACTTTCATTTTTTTGATTTTCTGTGGATTCACATGGTACTCGGTAAGCTTTGGCATTAACCGAAGCTCCCCAGAGGCATTGTCAATATTGTGGGCATTTATTATATCTCCCCAACTAGCACGATATTTCTCACCATTATTCTCCCACACTAGATCATATTTTAATAAATTATTTCTAATTCCTTTTATCAGGTGTGGTGGATCATATATACGTACTATCTTTTGTTCATTAATATAATAGCACTTAAGATTAGGATTTTCTGCACTACTTCTTGCTTTTCCTACTAAGGTGTTGATGCAAGCTTGATTGATACTTCCTTGATCAGAAACAGTTGCCAATATCTTAAAGCCAATCACTTGGCATTGTATTATAATTTGACTTAACGTGTCAACTAAACTAGTACTTTTTGTAGGGCCTTTTGAGAAAATGTAACCAATTGGCTGCTTCCACTTGGATACAATACCTTTAAGCATAAAAACAGTTGCGGTGTTTGCTATATGTTTGGATTTAAAACTCCCATGATCTTCAAAGCGTTCAAATTCATATTTGCTTCTATTCCATGCTACATGAGGCTGCAAACTAATTTCATCAAATAGCAGGACGCATACCTTCTCATAGGTTTTCAAACTTGTAGCTGCAGTCTCCAGATTTTTAAAAATATTGCTGTTAATGCCTGGACCTATATTTACATCCCTTAATAATATGCTTTATTGCTTTGCTTATGCATAACGATCCCCAGAATCTTATCTTCCAACGTAAAACGCCTGCCTTGTGGTGATTTTCCCACTGACTCTATTTGACTCATAATGAATCGTCTCACATGCGGCTTGAGAGGGCTTATAGTTTGCTCAAGTAGTAAGTGTTTACTAAAACCAGATTTTTTAGCCTTCAATGTCCTACGTCTCTTCGTAGCTCTTAGTTTTGATTTTAATTTATTCACAGAGGTGTATAATTTTCTTGCAATTGGACTTAAATGATCTGCTTTCCTTATTTTCACACTGGCTAGTATTGCTGGAGCTATACAAATAATTTTATGTTACATTTAATATACAATAAATATGAGGCTCTTACATTTAATGTGTCTAAGTTTAGGCGCATTCCACACATTTTGTCCAGATGTAGAAGGCAATGTTCTAGTATCTTCAAAAACACTAGTAGCTGTAGAGGTGGAAGGTATGTCGCTGTCTAATTCACCACCTAACTCCATTTGGACGTCTAAAAGAAAACATACATTGATTCAAAAATCTAATAAAAATGTATTTGCTAATGTCAGTTTTGTAGTAAGAATTTACCTTTTAATTCTTCAGAGTGTCTTTCAGATACATTGATTGGCCAATCTTCTTCCACTTCTTCAGAAGGCAATATTCCGACTTGATCAGCAACTTTCTCAGACCTAGAAGGTGATATCACTACTTCTTCAAAACCATATTCAATATCTATAATTTAAAAGAAAATTATGTTCAAAATAAATATAAAAATAATAATGACATGAATATATAAATTGCTACAAAATGTTTGTGGCCATGCATATCAACAAAAATACCTACCTAGTTCAGGCAATGCAACTGTTGGAACTGAGCCTTTCTTCAAATATACATTTGAGCTGATATCTGATTGTAGAAAGTGTCTATGGCAAACCTTTCTCGATCGATAGATTTGATCAGCAGTTAAGCTTAAAAGATCCTTGTTTCTACAAGCTTTTAGCCATAAAGCATATAATGCTGGATATTTAGTTGGGCTTGGAAATGAATGACGTGAAGATGATTTATCATCACACCCTCTAACCGAACAGGGACGTTTGGACGACATTCCCTGCAATAGTTAAGAATACATGAATTTTCATTGTTGCATGATTAAATGTATACGTATGTACTACATATAAGAGTAACTTACAAGTATTACTTACTACTAAGCTATATTGCTTTGACAAAATTGAAAATAGTTATTCCTATAAAAAAAAGCACTTCTACACCTAAAAGAATACAGAAACAAAACTGAAACACTGAAAACTAATTATATCTCAACAAAAGTATACTTACAAAAAATTTCTTATTAAAAAAAATTAAAAAACTAAAATATACTATACTATAACTAAAAATAGTCTTTTCTATAAATACAAAAACAACACTTCTACATTTAAAAGAATACAGAAACACAACACTAATATTACTATTACTAAAATATAAACGTTAAATACAAAAAATGCTCGAGAAAACCAGAACATAACACGTCAGAGACAAAAAATGTGATTACAAGTGACTCACTCACTAACAGAGTATGCCAACCTTTATTCTCCAATACCAACGCATTAGATAAAAATCACTAAGTATTACATCTATGGAGTTTTGCGGATACTATCATTAGCTATCCTTGTCTTGCACCGCTGGGACTTTTGATTAGATTTAAGTTGCAACCCCATGGCTATGGCTTACGTTAATTTTACTTCTAAACATTATTTAAATTAATTATATATTTTTTACATTTTGTTCTTAAATTTTGGCATTTTTAAATAATTAATATTACTAGTCTTGCGTGTTTGAAGAACATGTAATATGTGTGATTCTTATTCTCTAGTAAATCTAAAGATCTTATCGTATGTACCTATTTTTTACAATTTTTTTTATTTTAACTTAAAAGTATTTATTTGTTCGTGCGTATATATATATATATACTGAGAGATTGTATAACATCAAGGACACATTTCATTTCGTCGACCAGATTGACAATTTCTGCCTACCCAATGACTACATATTAATTTCACTAGATGTAGTATCGCTTTTCACCAATATTCCAATCCAACTTTTTATGGAAATCATCCAAGATAGATGGCCTCTAATATCTGACAACTGTGAATTTACTCTCGAGTTGTTCTTAGAATGTCTACATCTCATTTTCGAAAACTGTTACTTCACCTTCGATGGCAGATGGTATCAACAAACTTTTGGAGCACCAATGGGCCTACCATTGAGCCCCATCATAGCACAAATCGTAATGGACCACATACTAGACAATGTCAAAACCAACCTACCTTTTGACATACCATTCATCTATAAATACGTTGATGACCTTATCCTAGCAGTTCCGTCGAACATGGTAGACTTAACCCTTCAAACCTTTAACGAATACAGCACCCATCTACAATTCACCGTAGAAGTTGAAAAAGAACGTAAATTGCCTTTCCTGGATACGTTAGTCATACGCAACCCCGATGGAACTATAATCCTCGACTGGTACCACAAACCAACCTTCTCAGGAAGATATATTAACTACTCATCTGCTCATTCAATCAACCAGAAAATAAACACAATAAAAAATATGCGGGACAGGGTTATACACATCTGTAATGAACAATTCAAGGAAAAGAATTTGAATTTGCTCCTTCAAATATTCCTTAACAATGGATATCCAGAATCACTTCTCAGGTCACTGATTTTCAACTCTAACAACCCACATGGCCCTCCAGGAGACCCAGTGGATTAAACTTACAGAAAATTACCACAGATCAACAACCTCACAGAAAGAATGGTTAGAACTATCCAAAAAACAGCAAATCCTAACAACCTACGCATAGCCAAATATAACCCTCACAAATTAAAATCCCTTTTCACAAATATGAAAGACACTATACCCTTTCATTTTCGGTCTAATGTAGTATACAAAATACCATGTGCAGATTGCAACAAATGTTACATAGGTCAAACTTCCCAATGGATACGGGACAGGATTGCACAACACCGCAGCGATTGTAAAATCAGAAAAAACTCCTGCGCATTAGTCACCCATTCCTGGAATGAGGACCACAGGTTCAACTACAACAACACCACAATTTTAGCAACAGAAAACAACTACAAGAAGAGGCTTTTCCTGGAGATGGTACACATCAACCAACACAAGGACAACACCGTCAACTTTAAAACAGATACGAACCAACGGAACATTATATATATACCAACATCCTACAATTTGATCCACGTGACCATCACAGAGTCTGATCACCCTGTATCTTCTTTCACCCTGTATATCAAATTTTCCCCACTCCAGAATTGCATTTCCCGTTTGCACTTAGGGTGTGTTCGCGGAGCACGCTACCGCGCTACGTAACGCTAATGCTATTCTGGCCGTCCGCGGAGGTTTTAGAGCGTTGGCGCTATCGAGCTCCGTGAACAGTCGTAGTCCTTTGTTATTATTATTGTAAAATTAAAGATGGCCGACGATAGACGCAATGTTTTGAATGTGGTGGCGGCGGGTTTGCAAATAATGAACCAGTTGATTGATTCGTCTTCATCATCAGAAAGTAGTGAAGACGAAGAATTACAAGCATTGGAACGCCTTGATGGAGTTCATAGAAGAATGGTGGTCCGAAGGATTGAGAATTATGTGGAACAAGTGTTGCCGGCATTAAGTGACCTGGAATTTAAGTCACATTTTAGGTATTTTATTTATTTAATAATAATAATAATAATAACACGTATTAAAGGCAATCGTTTTATTATTTACTTATTAAATTCTTAGTACCTGACAATTTTATCTAATCATTTCAGAATGTGTAGAGAAACTTTTGATTATGTGCTTCCTATTATTGCGCCAAGGCTTCAAAGGCAGATTCCAGGAACTGCAATGATTTCACCAGAGAAGCAGTTTCTTATTGCCATCTGGAGACTGGCCACACCTGATTCATTAAGGTGAGTGTATTTTTCTCTTATCCCTTTAATCTTTCGTGCCATCATGTGTGCATATCCTCTGCTTATGTTTAATTGTGTTACAGATCATTATGTGAAAGGTTCAACGTTGGAAGAAGTACTGCAATGTATGTAACAAGACGTGTCACAAGAGCACTAACTGAGTTGTCACCAATTTTTATCAGATGGCCGACGGGAGATAAGGTTCAACAAATATGGGCTGGATTTGAAGCGGTGAGTTCCTTTCCTAAAGTCGTAGGAGCAATCGATGGAACCCATATAAATATCCCTGCCCCATCAGAAAATCCAGAATCATATGTTAATCGGAAAGGATGTCACTCAGTAATTCTTCAGGTAGTAGAACCCTTGCCATAGGTAATTGACTTGTATCCTTGTAACATTATGTTCTACTTTGTAGGCCGTTTGTGACCATTCTGGTCGCTTCCTTCATTGCTACGCAGGCCATGTGGGCTCTGTTCATGATCAACGTGTCTTTCGTCTGTCTGAAGTCCATGGCTACTTAGGGGATGCAGAAAAATTTCATGATGATTGTCATATAATTGGTGACTCTGCTTACAAGTTACATGAGAATTTGTTGATCCCTTATCGTGACAATGGCCATCTGACGGAGCGACAGAGGAATTATAATTTCTGCCATGCATCAGCTCGGATAGCCATTGAGAGAGCTTTTGGTTTTCTAAAAGGACGATTCCGCAGCCTCTTGACTGTACTACCCATGCGGAAAGTTGATTTAATCCCTGCCCACATTATTGCTTGCTGTGTTTTACACAATATTTGTTTACTTAGGGGTGATGACTTACTCATTGCAGTGAATGAAGGTGATGCTGATAATGTGCCTCCAAATGTGCAGCAAGATGCTGCGCAGGTCGGTGCAGTCAAAAGAGACTTAATATGTCAGAGGCTTCTCATGAGGGCTGTGTGAATTTAGTGGAAACAAAAAGGCTTTAGAACTACACGTTAACTACAAATAATAAAACTTCTTTTTTATAACTTGTATTATATTAATAAACAATAAAATAATTAGAATGAAAGATTAAATTTTATCAATTAAATTGCCTATCATTTTTAACATTTCAGCTTGCAATTCTTTCTTCACTTGCATTTTTTCTTGATGCCTCCTCTCTCGCTTCTCTTCTGCCAATCGCCTGCTTTCTAAAATGGCCTCAGCTATGTCGGAAGTGGAGGTTTTCCTTTTTCCTAAAAATGAATAGTTTGTGAAAGTACTGAAAGCACAAAATGAAATTCTAAATGGTACTTACGTGTTGAACTGGGGCTTTTTATGTCATGCTCTAGCCTTGGTTTTATATTTGTACCGGCATGGCCTTTGGCAATGCCGGTAGATGAAAGGGTGGCTACCGGCTGCATAAACGGTTTCTCGCCGAACACACTCTCCATAAGCTAATAAATAAACATAAACTGGTTAAAATGAAAGTACATAAAATTCAAACATACTTCCAAGTATGGCCATGATCGGAAATTATTTCCCGATTTCCCATTATGGTCCCTAATGGATTTATACGTTCTTTTCATGCCATTAAATTTGGAAAGGCATTGTGGCCCGGTGACTTTGTACCCTTTCCCTTGCAGAACCTGGGCAATCCTTTCCCAAACCTTTTTTGGCTTACACGCCCAGAGGTTAAATTTGATTGCTCCTTGCGGAACTCCTCCACCAACAACAGAATGGCTTCGTGAGGCCACTTGAAACCTGAAAACACAAGATATGTGCAAATCAACTATTTGCTAAACACAGAATTAACACGGAGTAAGCTAAGATATTGAATATTTATGAATCCTTACCATTTACCGTTGATGCCTCATCAACGTTGTTAGCACTATCATCCGCACTACTTATTAGCTCGCTGCTTGAGGAGCTGCCAGCACCTGTAATTAAATTTGTGCAAATGTTATAAGCTTTACCAAATTTACAACAACCAAAAGCACATAACCGACAATACATACTTGGCGAAAACGGACTACCTTTGGACAGTTCCAGCAATTGTGTGGCAAATTCCAGGTCTAAAACATACAAGTATGATAGGGTTAAATTAATTACTCCGAGTATCAAACAAATTATGATAGAATAGCATTAATTGTAATTAAATAAAACGGCAACAACTTACCAGTTTCCGCGCGTTGCGCATCGGCACTCGAAACTAAAATTTCGGTTGTCTCCTCCGTATCTGGATTAAATAGACGAAGCAACGAGGACATTTTCTTCACCTAACAATTTACATATGTAACTCTAACAATTATAACAACTTTCACAATAACAATATAACAAACAACAACAATTTAAACCACTAATCACGAATCACACAACCGTTCATCGAGCTTTCGTTGTACGAAATGGCGCTAACGCTTACAACTGCTCTACCTGGATGAAATTTGCATTTCATAGCGTTAGTGATGACGTACGTTCCAAAAACAATGATGTCATGCAAGCGCTTCGTGGTGCTAGACAATTGCTCCGCGAACGACTAGTAGTACCAAATCGCGCAAAAAGCGTGCTCCACGAACACACCCTTAGGCTGCGTTCCGTTATTCACTGCAAGTGCTTCGTATATGACGTAGTCTAAGTGCGTTGGAAAAGCTGTTCCGTTTTAAATAAGCGCATTTGGAGGTTACTGTAAGCTTTAAAAACGGAACAAGTCGTAAACGTTGTTGACATAGCTGTGGTTGACTAGGTTATGTATGTTTGGTACGCTGACAAATATCCTAATTGTTTAATTGTAGATTATTAGTAGACTAGGGTAGAAAAATCTGTAAAAGCTATGGATATGACTAGTGAGAAAAATATGTCAGTTGCTTTATATTTTTTTGCGAGGAGCATAGTAGATTCAAGTGAATCTAGTAGTAGCGATTCAGAAAATGAAAATATTGATATCATTAAAAATTTGACTGAATATAATCCTATAGCAAGGACTAAAATAAAAATTACGTTGAAACCACAGTGTCCTTATATACTGATATGGAATTTAAAAGTCACTTTCGGTAAGTCATTTGTATGAAATAGTTGCATGCTATTCACGATACATTTTAATTAAGAGGATGTTTATAGTATAGACCATAGACACTATAATTTGTTATCTTACTTTTTAGATTGAGTCGCCAAACTTTTATATTTTTATTAGAGTTACTAACACCAAATTTGTCAAAGAAGTCAAAAAGGTTTGGCCGTTATCCTATAACCCCTGAAAAACAACTTCTAATTGCAGTATGGATGTTGGCTACTCCTGCGTCGTACAGGTAACAAATATAAATTGCTTCTGCCATATTGCATTAAGATAATATTTAATTAGGTGTATCAGTGATCGCTTTGGGGTGGGCAAAGCAACTGCATGGAGAAGTGTAAGAAAAGTTGTCAATGCACTATACTCACATATACACACATTCATTAGATGGCCAACTAGACAAGAAGCAATAGAAACATGCACATTTATTAAAGAAAAATATAAATTTCCAGGGGTGATCGGTGCTATAGATGGAACACATATTAAAATATCATCACCAAGAGTAAACCCAGAATGTTATGTCAACAGAAAAGGATACCATTCTATACAATTACAGGTATTTGACTTATATTTTTTAGAATTGTAACTGAAAAGGAATTGTAGGTAGTATGTGATCATCAGTTGAAATTTATTCACTGCTATACAGGCCAAGTAGGATCAGTACATGATATGAGGGTTTTCCAATTATCTGGGTTTGAGAATATGTGTTCTGATGAAAATTTCCCTGAAGATAGTCATCTATTAGGTGACTCTGCATATGCCATACAAAAGTATGTGATGATACCATTTAGAGATAATGGTCATCTAAATGAAGCACAGAAAAATTACAATAGATACCACTCATCAGCAAGAATGATTGTTGAACGATCACTAGGACTTTTAAAAGGAAGATTTAGAAGTATTTTAGATACACTACCTATGCATCGAACAGATCTTATACCCAAATACATTATCGGGTGTTGCATATTACATAATATATGTTTAATTCGCAATGATTTTATTGATGAACCTATTGTATTAACAAATGAGCATGTTACAGTAGAAGAAAATCCCAGAAATGCTGAAGTACGAAATTTAGGAATAATAAAAAGAAATAGTATAATGTATGGCTTAATGAGGATGTGTTGTATTTTAAAATGAAAGTTGTAACCAAGATGGGGTGAACTGTTACGATTAAACGGTGAGAATTTTCCAAAAACTGTTTTGGCATTTGATTCAGGGCAATATGGGTTACATTTTAAAAATATTTTCTTTATACAGGGTGATATTATGTATTAAACTGAACTTCATCAACTTTCTAAAAATATCATACACATTACCCTTCTGACTATTGGTTTTTAAGCAAATTCACCGCAAATGCAATATTTTAGTTTGTTGCATTTAATGATTTAAAATCATCTTGCAATGATTCCATGTAGCTCTCAATGAAATTCCGTTTTTTTAATTTCTCACCGTTTAATTATAACAGTTCACCCCATCTTGATTGCACCACCCTATATGTATAGATATTATCAATATGTATAAGAATTATATATGTATGTATATTTTCAGATAGAGAATAAAACGTTGTCAAAATATTTATAATTCTTTTATTTAGCAATAACAAGTGTATTATTTAGATACATATATTTATTAAAGCACTGTAACAATGTTATTTTTCAAGAATTTGACCCATTAACTTTTCTATTCGTTTTAAAGTTTCTACTTTTTCTTGGTGCCTTCTCTCCGCATCCTCTCTTCTTATTTTTTTTTCATTTATGGAGTTCTCCAAATATTTTTCCAATATACCATAAACTTTTCTCTTTCCGGTACCTATTAAAAATAGTGATTATTTTTTATATACTGTATTGTCTTAATATATTTTTATATGATCATGCTCTCTCACCCGATTTCTTTTCATCTTTTGCTTCAGTTTGAACGGCATCTTGCACGCTTGAACCTGCCACAGACAATGGTTGTACCCAAGGTTTTTTCGAAAATATTTCATCCATTATCTATAATATATTATGAAATATGTTTGTATATTTAACGATGTTAAATAAATAGCAACTCTACCTCAAAGTATTCCCACTTTTTTCTATTATTACCACTTTGACCATTGTGATCCTTAATTGATTTATATGTTCGCTTTAGTGTTTGAAACTTTGATCCACATTTATACCCATTAATTTTATACCCCTGTTTTGTTAATTCTTTAGACACATTGTCCCAACATTGTTTGACAGTCATTTTGCCGGAAGAGAAATCTGCCTCTTTTTCTCTATATATTTTAATTAGAAGTAATCCCAGCAAACAAAACTCAAATTTCGCGCAATTATTTTTAGTAACTACAACATAATCGTATAAAAAGAACTATTAATCTGAAACAAATTTATAGGTCATTTCATGTTTCAGCGTTGGAGTTACTAAAAATAATTGCGCGAAATTTGAATTTTGTTTGTTGGGAATGTTTCTGGATTTGACCAAATGTGCTGATCTGAAAAAAACAAACATCAATACATAATTATTTTAAAAATTATCATATCCATGCCTTTTTTATTTTCCTCTGTGGTATCACTATCATCGTCAGGTATGTCCAGTATATTATCACGAAATTCCAACTCTGTATCGGCATTGGAACTGCCCAATATATTTTCTTTCTCTTTACAGTTTTTTGCGTATAATAGCAATGAATGTGCAAATGTAATATCTACTTAATAAAACAAAATCCAAAGCAGTTTACATTGAATTATTTTTTATTTATAAAGATTATTTAGTTAAACTAATTCCAATTGCCTAGATTATATTACTTACCACTTCTAGCACGATCTGCTTCATTTTCAGATACTATTATAGTATATTCTTTATTTTCTTCTGCATCTATTAAGGTTAGAAGCTCATTGTTATTACTATTGTCACTGGTCGACGCCATTTTGTACTTTAACTGCTTCACCTATCTTGCCGCAGTAGTTAAAGCATCAACTGATGACGAAATCGATGATGTCATAGCTTTTTGATTCTACTTTGACAGTGCGTTATCGGTTATATCGGAACGATCTTCGCAGTACTCGCAGCACTTGCAGTGAATAACGGAACGCAGCCTTAACCTACAATTCAGTACTTTGCAGTGACATTTCCGCGTGGTTGACTTTTAACCTCAAACAATTTTAATTTTAATATTTTAACAGTTTTAACAATTTTAACAATTTCAATGTTTTTACCGATCATTGTACTAAATATAACTGTGTGTTTCTTACTTGATTGAACATGTGTGTTGCAATTTTCCTGTTAATGGCTTAGTTTTACTATCGCAATAATTGTAAGTATTCAATTATAACCGTATTTAATAATTTGTCAATTTCATCCTTATTTGCTATCATTTTTCTTTGTTTTGTAATTTTTAGAACCACCTGAAGAAGCAAATAAACATTTGCGAAATATTGTGGATTGATTAAATGTGATCTTTATTTCGAAATTTAACATCCCGTTCCACAGACCGCATTCCCCAATATTTGAACTACCGCTTTTCCCTAACTAGTTTTCGGTCGAAAAAACTACCCTCACACTCATATATATATATATATATATATATATATAGTTGAATTGAAGTGAAAAAATCAGTTGCTGACGCTGATTTGTCGTATATTGATGTAATGAAATTACTGTGATTAACACAGAATTCGGGTTTAGTTTTTTAATAAAACAAGTATTTTAGCCTTGTGACGTTTCGGAGACTAATTTTCTCCTTCCTCAGACCTATTTATTAACAAACACTAATAAATTTTAACAAGTTTTAAATTTGACTGTGAAAAACTTACATTGGGCTTTACTTTAAATTTATGTAGACATTGAAACTTGCTTCAGGCATTAATGCACAGTGTAGTAATTTTATACACCTACTATTAACGGATTTTGAGAATGGTATGTACTTTGTCACTAAATTTAATATGTTATATTTGTTTAAAACCTTGTAAATGGGACGTTACGAACAATAAATGTAGAATAATATTTTAAAATCGGATGCAATGTCATGTGTAAGTGAGATGTCCAGAAGGCAAAAAATTTTTCTTTTAACAAATTTTCGAGGATATTTACATGTCGCACATACAGGGGACTACAAAAGAAAACTCAACTATAATGTGGGGAAAGAACAAAAGCCTATCGGAGCTTTATTTTAATGTTTTCAACTATATTTGAATAGATATTGGAAAGAGATGACGATTGTTCTTTTGTATTTAAATTTTTGGTGATTCTATTTATAGCTAAATTCTCCAAGACTAACCTTTTATTGTAGTTATTTTGATTAAATAAAAAACCGGATTTTCAAGGTCTATGTTGTGATTGGTTTGGTGGACGTGTGCCGCAAGGGCACATTTTTTGGGCTTTTTGAAATCGCTTTTGTGTTGGACAGCGCGCTCGCGCCATCTTTGAGTTGTTTGACCAATGTAATAACTTTGACAGTCAATACATTTAACTGCGTAAACTACATCATGGTGTTGGTAAAGTGGAAGTTTAGTTTTAAGTTTAGTGAAAAAATTTTGGGTAGGTATGGCAGTTGTGAAAGCAATATTAATGTTAGTATCCTTAAATAACATTTTAATTTTATCGGTCAGTTTGGGGATATAAATCAGTGATTTGTATATGGGGCCCTGTGTATTGTTGGCAGTGGAATTATTGAGGGGTAGATTAATATTGTAGGGATGTTGGCTTGAGAAAAGGATTCTTTTGGTCAGATGTTGTGGGAAATCATTTTTACGTAGGATATCAAGAAGTATTTTTAAATCCTCATTTATAAATTGAGGGTGTGTTATTTTTAGTATTCTATTTTTCATGGCTAATATGAGATTAATTTTATATTTAAGGGGGCAGTGTGAGTTAAAATTTAGTAATCTGTTTGAATTTGATGGTTTTCTGTACCATCTCAGCTTAATGGTGTTATCCACCTTGACCAGTAACGTATCAAGAAAAGGTAGGGATTGATTTTGTTCTACTTCATAAGTGAATTGTAACTTGTTATTAACATTATTAAAAAGGTCTAAAACGTTTTGAATACGTTCTGGAGGAAGAGTACAAACGAGATCGTCTACGTATTGGTACATAAATCCAAAGGGAAAATGGGCCTGTTCGTTGACCTCTTTAAGTATATAGTTCATGACTATATCAGCGATGATGGGTGATAGTGGGCTGCCCATCGGAGTACCATGTATTTGCTGGTAGATTTCACCTTCATAGATGAAATAGATAGAGTTAAATACCCATTTCAGAAGAGCGATGAACGTAGGTTTCGGTATGGGAGTGATAGGTTCAATTAGGAACCAATTTTCTTCTATTATATTGATCACTAATTCAGTAGGTATGTTGGTAAATAAACTGACTACATCAAAGGATACTAGAACATGTTTTTCAGGTATAGTGAGATTATTAGTGGCTGTAGCGAAAGCAAAGGAATCTTGTATTCTGAACTGGTTATAGTCGCTGAAGGCTGATTTTAAAATATTTGCCATAAACTTCGCAAGATTTCTACTGTGGCAATCAACATTACTGATGATGGGCCTAAGGGGAACACCCTCTTTATGTATCTTAGGGATACCATAAATCCGAGGTATAGCAGAGTTGTGTTTTGTTAAGGTTTTGTAAGTATCGTCATTAATGTAATATTTAACTTTGAGATCTTTAATTATTTGATTTGTTTTCCTTTCATAGGAGTATGTAGGGTCAGTGTTAATGAGTCTGTAAATTTCACCATCCGTGAGTAGTTCTTTCATTTTGTGATGATATTCGATTCTGCTCGTGCAAACGGTCACATTACTTTTATCTGAGATAGTGAAAATTAAATCCTCATTTTGTTTGATGAATTTGGAAATGTTTATTTGATCTTCAAAGTTTTGTTGATTGATTTCTGATTTTAGAAAATGATTGGTATGGTAAGCAATTTCTGTTCTGTATTTATCTCTATCAATAGGATCTATTGCTTTCAGAATGTCTTCACAATCTGCCAGAAGACGATGAAGAGGTATATTTTTGGTGTTAACTGGGAGAGAGAATTTAGGACCTTTGGAGAGGATATTTATGACTTCAGGAGGAATATTAGTGTCAGTTAGATTCTTGAAAAAACATTTATCATTATTATCTTGTGTGGTATCGTTTGAATTATTATTAGTGAATGTGTGGTTGTGTGTGTGGTTATTGTTTGTTGTGTGTGTATGTGTGTGTTTTGTACAAGAGTGAATTTTAGTTTTATTGGAATTAATTTTAAGTTTTGAGAATTTGTTTTGATGTATTATTTTTAGTTTGTGATAAATTTTGTTATATTCTGACTTCTGTAAGCGATTGAAATTTTTGTACATACCTAATGGTATAATGGCCTTAACGTGCGACATCAAATAATTCCTCCTACTAATGAGATGTTGTATGTGGGCGTAAGTATTTCTAATTTCCCATCTGAGAATACGGTTTTTGAAATTATGGGTTAATCTGTAAGAATCATTAATTGATTTGGCATTGCATCCGACTGTACAGTATTGAAGTGACTTAAAACTATTGCTGATATGTGCAGGACAAATTGAATGTAAACGGCATTTCTTGAGGAAAATCAATCTGTTCCTGAATGATCCAAATTTCTTGTTGGTGTTACTCCAATCTTTCATGGCTCTGGTGGTGTTGGCCCCAAATTTGTTTGTAATGTCAGTGTAGAAACCCATTTTAAATTGTTGAATTGAAGTGAAAAAATCAGTTGCTGACGCTGATTTGTCGTATATTGATGTAATGAAATTACTGTGATTAACACAGAATTCGGGTTTAGTTTTTTAATAAAACAAGTATTTTAGCCTTGTGACGTTTCGGAGACTAATTTTCTCCTTCCTCAGACCTATTTATTAACAAACACTAATAAATTTTAACAAGTTTTAAATTTGACTGTGAAAAACTTACATTGGGCTTTACTTTAAATTTATGTAGACATTGAAACTTGCTTCAGGCATTAATGCACAGTGTAGTAATTTTATACACCTACTATTAACTGATTTTGAGAATGGTATGTACTTTGTCACTAAATTTAATATGTTATATTTGTTTAAAACCTTGTAAATGGGACGTTACGAACAATAAATGTAGAATAATATTTTAAAATCGGATGCAATGTCATGTGTAAGTGAGATGTCCAGAAGGCAAAAAATTTTCTTTTTAACAAATTTTCGAGGATATTTACATGTCGCACATACAGGGGACTACAAAAGAAAACTCAACTATAATGTGGGGAAAGAACAAAAGCCTATCGGAGCTTTATTTTAATGTTTTCAACTATATTTGAATAGATATTGGAAAGAGATGACGATTGTTCTTTTGTATTTAAATTTTTGGTGATTCTATTTATAGCTAAATTCTCCAAGACTAACCTTTTATTGTAGTTATTTTGATTAAATAAAAAAACCGGATTTTCAAGGTCTATGTTGTGATTGGTTTGGTGGACGTGTGCCGCAAGGGCACATTTTTTGGGCTTTTTGAAATCGCTTTTGTGTTGGACAGCGCGCTCGCGCCATCTTTGAGTTGTTTGACCAATGTAATAACTTTGACAGTCAATACATTTAACTGCGTAAACTACATCATGGTGTTGGTAAAGTGGAAGTTTAGTTTTAAGTTTAGTGAAAAAATTTTGGGTAGGTATGGCAGTTGTGAAAGCAATATTAATGTTAGTATCCTTAAATAACATTTTAATTTTATCGGTCAGTTTGGGGATATAAATCAGTGATTTGTATATGGGGCCCTGTGTATTGTTGGCAGTGGAATTATTGAGGGGTAGATTAATATTGTAGGGATGTTGGCTTGAGAAAAGGATTCTTTTGGTCAGATGTTGTGGGAAATCATTTTTACGTAGGATATCAAGAAGTATTTTTAAATCCTCATTTATAAATTGAGGGTGTGTTATTTTTAGTATTCTATTTTTCATGGCTAATATGAGATTAATTTTATATTTAAGGGGCAGTGTGAGTTAAAATTTAGTAATCTGTTTGAATTTGATGGTTTTCTGTACCATCTCAGCTTAATGGTGTTATCCACCTTGACCAGTAACGTATCAAGAAAAGGTAGGGATTGATTTTGTTCTACTTCATAAGTGAATTGTAACTTGTTATTAACATTATTAAAAAGGTCTAAAACGTTTTGAATACGTTCTGGAGGAAGAGTACAAACGAGATCGTCTACGTATTGGTACATAAATCCAAAGGGAAAATGGGCCTGTTCGTTGACCTCTTTAAGTATATAGTTCATGACTATATCAGCGATGATGGGTGATAGTGGGCTGCCCATCGGAGTACCATGTATTTGCTGGTAGATTTCACCTTCATAGATGAAATAGATAGAGTTAAATACCCATTTCAGAAGAGCGATGAACGTAGGTTTCGGTATGGGAGTGATAGGTTCAATTAGGAACCAATTTTCTTCTATTATATTGATCACTAATTCAGTAGGTATGTTGGTAAATAAACTGACTACATCAAAGGATACTAGAACATGTTTTTCAGGTATAGTGAGATTATTAGTGGCTGTAGCGAAAGCAAAGGAATCTTGTATTCTGAACTGGTTATAGTCGCTGAAGGCTGATTTTAAAATATTTGCCATAAACTTCGCAAGATTTCTACTGTGGCAATCAACATTACTGATGATGGGCCTAAGGGGAACACCCTCTTTATGTATCTTAGGGATACCATAAATCCGAGGTATAGCAGAGTTGTGTTTTGTTAAGGTTTTGTAAGTATCGTCATTAATGTAATATTTAACTTTGAGATCTTTAATTATTTGATTTGTTTTCCTTTCATAGGAGTATGTAGGGTCAGTGTTAATGAGTCTGTAAATTTCACCATCCGTGAGTAGTTCTTTCATTTTGTGATGATATTCGATTCTGCTCGTGCAAACGGTCACATTACTTTTATCTGAGATAGTGAAAATTAAATCCTCATTTTGTTTGATGAATTTGGAAATGTTTATTTGATCTTCAAAGTTTTGTTGATTGATTTCTGATTTTAGAAAATGATTGGTATGGTAAGCAATTTCTGTTCTGTATTTATCTCTATCAATAGGATCTATTGCTTTCAGAATGTCTTCACAATCTGCCAGAAGACGATGAAGAGGTATATTTTTGGTGTTAACTGGGAGAGAGAATTTAGGACCTTTGGAGAGGATATTTATGACTTCAGGAGGAATATTAGTGTCAGTTAGATTCTTGAAAAAACATTTATCATTATTATCTTGTGTGGTATCGTTTGAATTATTATTAGTGAATGTGTGGTTGTGTGTGTGGTTATTGTTTGTTGTGTGTGTATGTGTGTGTTTTGTACAAGAGTGAATTTTAGTTTTATTGGAATTAATTTTAAGTTTTGAGAATTTGTTTTGATGTATTATTTTTAGTTTGTGATAAATTTTGTTATATTCTGACTTCTGTAAGCGATTGAAATTTTTGTACATACCTAATGGTATAATGGCCTTAACGTGCGACATCAAATAATTCCTCCTACTAATGAGATGTTGTATGTGGGCGTAAGTATTTCTAATTTCCCATCTGAGAATACGGTTTTTGAAATTATGGGTTAATCTGTAAGAATCATTAATTGATTTGGCATTGCATCCGACTGTACAGTATTGAAGTGACTTAAAACTATTGCTGATATGTGCAGGACAAATTGAATGTAAACGGCATTTCTTGAGGAAAATCAATCTGTTCCTGAATGATCCAAATTTCTTGTTGGTGTTACTCCAATCTTTCATGGCTCTGGTGGTGTTGGCCCCAAATTTGTTTGTAATGTCAGTGTAGAAACCCATTTTAAATTGTTGAATTGAAGTGAAAAAATCAGTTGCTGACGCTGATTTGTCGTATATTGATGTAATGAAATTACTGTGATTAACACAGAATTCGGGTTTAGTTTTTTAATAAAACAAGTATTTTAGCCTTGTGACGTTTCGGAGACTAATTTTCTCCTTCCTCAGACCTATTTATTAACAAACACTAATAAATTTTAACAAGTTTTAAATTTGACTGTGAAAAACTTACATTGGGCTTTACTTTAAATTTATGTAGACATTGAAACTTGCTTCAGGCATTAATGCACAGTGTAGTAATTTTATACACCTACTATTAACTGATTTTGAGAATGGTATGTACTTTGTCACTAAATTTAATATGTTATATTTGTTTAAAACCTTGTAAATGGGACGTTACGAACAATAAATGTAGAATAATATTTTAAAATCGGATGCAATGTCATGTGTAAGTGAGATGTCCAGAAGGCAAAAAATTTTTCTTTTTAACAAATTTTCGAGGATATTTACATGTCGCACATACAGGGGACTACAAAAGAAAACTCAACTATAATGTGGGGAAAGAACAAAAGCCTATCGGAGCTTTATTTTAATGTTTTCAACTATATTTGAATAGATATTGGAAAGAGATGACGATTGTTCTTTTGTATTTAAATTTTTGGTGATTCTATTTATAGCTAAATTCTCCAAGACTAACCTTTTATTGTAGTTATTTTGATTAAATAAAAAAACCGGATTTTCAAGGTCTATGTTGTGATTGGTTTGGTGGACGTGTGCCGCAAGGGCACATTTTTTGGGCTTTTTGAAATCGCTTTTGTGTTGGACAGCGCGCTCGCGCCATCTTTGAGTTGTTTGACCAATGTAATAACTTTGACAGTCAATACATTTAACTGCGTAAACTACATCATGGTGTTGGTAAAGTGGAAGTTTAGTTTTAAGTTTAGTGAAAAAAATTTTGGGTAGGTATGGCAGTTGTGAAAGCAATATTAATGTTAGTATCCTTAAATAACATTTTAATTTTATCGGTCAGTTTGGGGATATAAATCAGTGATTTGTATATGGGGCCCTGTGTATTGTTGGCAGTGGAATTATTGAGGGGTAGATTAATATTGTAGGGATGTTGGCTTGAGAAAAGGATTCTTTTGGTCAGATGTTGTGGGAAATCATTTTTACGTAGGATATCAAGAAGTATTTTTAAATCCTCATTTATAAATTGAGGGTGTGTTATTTTTAGTATTCTATTTTTCATGGCTAATATGAGATTAATTTTATATTTAAGGGGGCAGTGTGAGTTAAAATTTAGTAATCTGTTTGAATTTGATGGTTTTCTGTACCATCTCAGCTTAATGGTGTTATCCACCTTGACCAGTAACGTATCAAGAAAAGGTAGGGATTGATTTTGTTCTACTTCATAAGTGAATTGTAACTTGTTATTAACATTATTAAAAAGGTCTAAAACGTTTTGAATACGTTCTGGAGGAAGAGTACAAACGAGATCGTCTACGTATTGGTACATAAATCCAAAGGGAAAATGGGCCTGTTCGTTGACCTCTTTAAGTATATAGTTCATGACTATATCAGCGATGATGGGTGATAGTGGGCTGCCCATCGGAGTACCATGTATTTGCTGGTAGATTTCACCTTCATAGATGAAATAGACAGAGTTAAATACCCATTTCAGAAGAGCGATGAACGTAGGTTTCGGTATGGGAGTGATAGGTTCAATTAGGAACCAATTTTCTTCTATTATATTGATCACTAATTCAGTAGGTATGTTGGTAAATAAACTGACTACATCAAAGGATACTAGAACATGTTTTTCAGGTATAGTGAGATTATTAGTGGCTGTAGCGAAAGCAAAGGAATCTTGTATTCTGAACTGGTTATAGTCGCTGAAGGCTGATTTTAAAATATTTGCCATAAACTTCGCAAGATTTCTACTGTGGCAATCAACATTACTGATGATGGGTCTAAGGGGAACACCCTCTTTATGTATCTTAGGGATACCATAAATCCGAGGTATAGCAGAGTTGTGTTTTGTTAAGGTTTTGTAAGTATCGTCATTAATGTAATATTTAACTTTGAGATCTTTAATTATTTGATTTGTTTATAGTAGGTGTATAAAATTACTACACTGTGCATTAATGCCTGAAGCAAGTTTCAATGTCTACATAAATTTAAAGTAAAGCCCAATGTAAGTTTTTCACAGTCAAATTTAAAACTTGTTAAAATTTATTAGTGTTTGTTAATAAATAGGTCTGAGGAAGGAGAAAATTAGTCTCCGAAACGTCACAAGGCTAAAATACTTGTTTTATTAAAAAACTAAACCCGAATTCTGTGTTAATCACAGTAATTTCATTACATCTATATATATATATATATATATATATATAAATTTGATATTTACAGTACAAATACTGAGTTGGGGTTCTTTAATCGAAACACAGAATATAGCTTTTGTTACGTTTCGGGTTTTATTATGTTACCCTTCTTCAGAACCTATTGAAAATGTAAGCAAATTAGTACCAAATAAGTATGTAAATGTGAAAGAACTACTTACATAGCTGATGTTTTACATTGAAATTTTAATTATGACCCATAATTTGCAACAGAGAAATTCATCATTAATTAACAATGGGAAACATTTTTTAATAAATAGAATTAAAAATTCTGTTGTTTTAAACACCAAAATTACATTGTGATTAAGATTTGTTAATTTAACATCAACATTTTTAAAAATTTTACTACATTCAACGAACAGATTAAAACCACATAAACTGTATTTTTAAGTTTATATACTTCAATTCATATTCAATTTTGAGAACAATAAATAAAACAACAACAAATCTTCTAAAAACTAAGTCTATTGGGGTTATGAATAAATATACATAGGTTATAATTTTTTTTTCTGTGTTTATTTAATATTGTCACGAGTATTTCGGAGAAAAATACACTGACGAACAATATATACAAGTCTTTATTTTAGCGGCGGAAAATGTACATAAGAAGTACAATACAGGTAAGGTCACAAACTATGTAATGCGTGGCGGCTATGCTTGGCTCGGTTTCTAGCCCTAGAGATTCATCTTTCTTCTAGAAGGTGTTCCAATCCAGGATGCGCCTTGAAAGGTGGCTGGTCGCTCTGGGTAGAGAGAGTCTCTCTACCCAGAGCGACCCAGTCTCTCTGAGAGACTGACGTTGCAAGGGTTGGCGCGGCCTTTTTGTAACGGTCGCACTCGGGTGGTACGTTCGGAGTAGTGGTGGCTGGAGTAGAGGGCGCGTGCTAGCCGGGCGACGGTGGCGCAGCCGCAAGGGTACTAGCGGTGTTATTACTACTAAATGTAGCGCTGTGTTGAAGCTGCCTTATGTATGGGTGCATTATCTTGTTGGAAAATTGTGTGTTTATCCGATTCTATGGTAATAAAAGGCAGAAGATATTCTTCTAAAACATCTTGATATTTTTGAGCATTCATCCGTACATCAACAAAAGCTATTTCGCTTTTGGTACCCATCTTGAATGCCGCCCATACCATACTCCCACTACCTCCCAAAGCACGATGAGACAAAACTTTTCTCTCTTTTCTTATATCGTGCCAGTCATAGTTGAATCCATCGAGCCCGTCTAAATTAAACGTCTTTTCGTCGCTGAAAATTACATGATCGAACAATTCTCCACGATGAACGTACTTATTTGCGAAACTGAGTCTAGCGTCAATATGACGCTTTTGCGATGGTGGTTTTTTGTGCATTTTGAGGTATTTGTGCCGACGCACATAGGGGTATTTGACTAATCTAGCGGGACAAAATTATTTATCGTTCTTAATCGTTTGGTAATTAATCGGTAGCTCATTAAAAGTATGCAAGCGTACCTACGTATTTTCAGCAATGCAGGCAAAGGGCAAAAGCAAAAGGCGAAAGAAAAACATAGTTCTTATATGTAACATTTATTTAATAATTACAGCTGTGAAATTTAAATCTACTAACTAAATAAAAAATAAATAACTATGATAATTATATTATAAAACTAAAAAATTTAATATTTAATGCAAAAGCAATTGTTAATTTTCTTCACATATTAACATTTCTAGTGTTTCCTTCGTAAAAGAATTTCGTTTTTTCTTCATAATTATTCGCTTTAATGAAAGCAGGGGATCTGACGTTAACAAGAGCCTAACATCTCTATTACAGTCTACTCTGTTAAATTTTCGTGCGAAATTTTGCCTATATAAACGGAAATGTTTATTTCTGGCTTCTGCCGCTTCTTCAGACATTTGTCCTATTGGCAAAAAGGGCATTCTCTATTATTATAGAACCATGTATTAAAATTTTATGCATGGTAGGCGTCATATTATGCCTACCATACAGCGCAACATAAAGATCAGCAGTATCTCTGGTAAATGACCGAAATTTTTGTAAGTACATCTATTTTGTACCCACTTGAAATGCATTCAAGAATCACTTTGATTTTTTTTATAAAAGTAACATCCAGTCCTGTTATTTCAGCTGCCAACTCAGGATCTTCAAAAAATCTTTGGCTCGTATTCCCGTCATTAGTGTTTCCGAATCCAGCTTTAGGAAAATCTACACGGAGACCTAGCTTGCTTTTAAATTCGTCTTGAATGCTCTCTTTGTTTCTTTGTATTAAAAGTTTGTCTGCTTCAGATTTAGCGGGCAAATTTTGCACGCCAAGTTTGTAAGCAATATGCAGCAAGCTTTCAAATAGCCGAATCCTGGCGTGTAAAATAGACAAACCGAATGTCAATGACTCTGCATTAATCTCACTTGTTTTATTCAAATCGTTGAAATCTTTAGACGTAGCTCCACATATATAACATCTTATTGTAGATTTTGTGCCTGTTGCAGCATTGCACACTTTTGCGTCTATCATTGCTAGCACCATTTTGGTTTTTACAATATATGTTTTTCCACCAATTGTTACTGATATATGTTCTAATTTTCTTGCCGCACTTTCTACGTAACTAATTTCTTCGTTTGTTATGTCAACAGACTCCTTTACAAATCGTATACGGATAGTCCTATAGTAACGAGGTGACGATGGAGTTGCGTTCTGCCACAATATTTTATTTTCCGCCCCATACACTATACGCAGAGGTACAAACGAACTTTGAAAAACGTGTGAGTCGCATCCGCTATCATTTTCAAACTTCTGCTTAAACTGAGCCTGTTGTGAGCCATCACATCCCCATTTACAAATCATTTGGAGAGCACATTCATTATCGTTAAGGGTTTCCAAAACTTCTTCTAAATGTAAAGGTAATCTTTCCGTTGTATGCTTCATGACACCTTGCAAATTCACCTCGGCACAGGTTTCCGATATCTTGAAAGATTCGTTGGGAGGATAACATTGTTTTTATATTGCTGCAAAATTGAGTAGCAGGGAAGATTTCCTGTTGTTTGCCTGATTCTTTCATATTGCGTTCTTGACAAATTTGCATCTACAAACATTGCTAGTGCTTCCTCTGCACCAACTAGCTTTGATTGTGCCTTATCACACTCAATCGACTTCATGTACTCCTTAGCACGATCCTTATTTTCTGAAATCTCTTTTAGTATATTTGACGCACATCTGTTTCCTTGTGCTCTCAATTCCATTTGAGCAGCATAGACTATTTTATTAGAGCTATCAGACAAACGTATATTCTCAGTCTTGCGTCTTTTGCTTCTCTCACTAACATCTTCAAACGATTTCGTTGGTCTGCCCGGTCTTGTCGCTAATATAGGTAATTGAAACATTCCACTCAACCACTTTTCATTATTTTTCACAAATAAATCACCTCTGTATTTTGCTGCCACCCAGCGATGTTTCATTTCGGATCTCAATTTTGAAAAATTACGCTTTAGTTCCCTTACTTGCTCTTCGGTATAAGGTTTATGTGAAATCAAGTAAACTTCGATGTATTTTAATTGACCGTTAAAATCGAGATCATTTTGTAATCTCATTAGGTCAAATATTTTCCTACGAGTCATCATACTACTTCCAGAAGGTCCTGAAATAATAAAAACACAATTTATCGAAAGTTATAATATTTCCACATTTTCATGTCAGAAATTTAAAATCGCTCTACATTGCGGAGTAGGAATTAGTTATATAAGAATCATAGCCGGGCAATGCCTGGCACTAAAACAAAATGATTCCGAAACTATTGTTTTCGCGAAAAATTACGGAATTGAAATGCCTTCTTAAAAGTGCAAAATTGAAAGAAATGGTGTGGAAAATTATAATAATTTGACTATAAAAAGAAAGTCGCTTACCAGCAGTTTCCGAATCCATAACTAAAATTTATACTTTCACAATATATAGTTTTAAAGCACAAATATCAAGAACACACAACCACTGCGGACAATACCTGACTTTCGACTGACCCTCTCCCCTGTAAGTTAGGAAGGGTGAAGTGAAAACATTGCGGCTGGGTCGCCCCACTACCCTGTTATTCTAGAAACCTTTTCGTTTTTGAAAATTCGACTTTTGGCCAGCTAAATTTAACAAATACCCCTATGTGCGACGTTCTGCTTTAATCATTTTCGTACGAGACTAGGATCACATTTGAGATTCATTCTAAGAACTGCTGAAACTTCTCGCAAAACTGCTCGCTTTGTTGTATCGGAGAATCTAGATGGCCTTCCCGATCGGTGTCTTTTCCCGTAATTTTCAATACTGTGTCTCAAAAATGTGCCCACGACATTTTGGAAACGATTTAGTGTGCGTGCGATTTCGGCTTGCGTCATTTTACCACGTCGTAAGTCGATTATGCACTGTTTTTCAACCACTGTTAATTCTTTTCCACGAGGCATAGTAGAAAAATTATAAAATGTCTTTTTCACTCAAAAAATGAAATGAAATAATAATAAACGATGTTTCGTGGTGTAGCCTTAAATTCATACTGAATGCAGTGGAGCAAGCAACGAATAACCTATAGTTTTTCACAAGCAATTCCAATAACTTTTGCGAAACAGTATTTTTTGTATTCGTTATTGCAGTTCACATGACTACCTGCATATAGATAATTCTTAGAAACGAATCCATAAACATTGATCTATAAATCTACATAAATGTTTCCCTTTTAAGTTTACTTTTTCCACAATACGTATATTAACCTATAATTATTTACAGCACTGTATTGTATGTACCTATTAAAAAAATATTTAAAATAAACACACAACGTAGTATTTTATTGAAATTCATAAATACTAAGTTTGGCATTTTTACCTTTTGTATTGCTTAGATTTCTATTCAAAACCTTTAAACTGAAAAAATCGAACTCATATATACACATTCTGCAAGTAATCGGCGAGGAAACTTGCACAAGGAGGATTATAAATCATCTTCGAAAATAATTTTTTTAGTTTATTTCAACTTTCGGATAATGAGCAAATTCTGGAAATTTGTCTATAAAAATTGTTTCCGATGCGTGGAAATAATTATTAAAATTATCATAAAGCATTATTAATTTGCCGTACATTGCATATCCCTTTGATGATGGTGTTTTAAAATGACAGAAGAGGGTAGTAGGTAGTAATTATGTAGATCCCGCATTAGATAGCTTTTCACATACAGAACATGTATGCTTATTGAGACATTTCTTACTTAGATATCCACAGACATATAGAAATACGTTTTGCTGATGCAAATCAAGAGCTTTACAGTCTCTTGTTTCAACAACTAGTTCATTTTGTGTTAAAACCACATTTAATTACAATAATTCCTGAATATTATTGGGGCTTATTTAAAATCAAATCTAAATCGTCTTCACAATTGCCACCGTCTGTATACTGAAAATATTTCAAAAATAATTTCTTGAGTGTCCTTAGGAACTGTATGCAGGTGGAATTTCTAGCATTGCCACACTGCTGTCTAATGGTTCCAAAAAAATTTTCTAGGCTGTCTTGTTGAAACCGTCTTGTGTAGAGTGTTGGTATATTTAACACCTTGCACGCGGCACCGAAAAATCATACTTTGGCGCTCACTGCTTTACATATCGCCGACGATATGTAAACAGTCTTAACTGACATGCGATACATACCGCCGGGGATATGTATGCATAGTAAAAGTTTTTGCTTTATAAATGAAAAAGCATATGCCTCTAAGGTAAACACCATAGCGGAAGGACTTAAATAAACATCACACTATATTCCGCTGCCATCGTAGCTCAATACATCTCACTAAAGGTTTGTATCGCATGAAAAAAACATAACATGAAATGCGTCAATATTTTTTATTTTAGTTCAAATATCATCTTAATGTTAGCGATTAAAAACTGAATAAAATAAAGATATCGTATTATTCGTGGCATTTATTGAAGCACTCTAACCAAACCCAGGCATGTTTTCACAATCATTGCAGAAACTTGTAACACGCAGAACTCTTTTGTCACTTTCACGACTACTGAAGGTTTCTCGAAGTTTCTGGTAACAGCCTCTACATGGCTTTCTTCTTTTTCGGCCAGGTCCTTCTGGTTTGATAAAGGTATGCCGCCTTTTTTCGGCACTAACGCAGGGCGATGTGAACTTTCCTCTTCATTAAAGGCGACAAGCTGCTCTGCTAGTTGTTTCCTAAATTCTAAAATGCCCATCTTTAATGGAGCTATGATATTATAAATAACCCATGCATTAACTACCGTGGTACCCAGGATTAACTGAAACACGACTTTTCTAAAATATGAATTAGAATTACAATGTTTTATTAACTAACTAGCAATTTACCTGTACCACTTCAAACTCTTTCTAACTGAAGTGTGGTAAGAAGACATCTGATCGCTATAATCCACTCCTTTTTTCGCATTATTATAGTCAATAACGCATCTCGGTTTAAAAATTTCATCGCCATTCCTCTTCTGTTTTTCTGAAGTAGTGTAAAATAAAAATATAGTATGCTAGTTACTCGAAAAGAAACCTATATAAGTTCATACCAGTACTAACAAGTGTTGCACTATGATTTGGATCACTAGATATCAAAACAGGCCGTTTATGAACCCATTTTATTACCTTAACACCATTGTTTTCCTTTCCGATTACTTCTCCCTTTTTGAGCTTTTTATTTGTTATCTCTTTTGGCATACCTCGTCTGTTGCTCCTCAATGTTCCACAGTAGATCATCTTTTCTGTGAATATAGTTTCAACTAATGAAATACTCGAATAGAAGTTATCTCCATAAATAAACCTTCCTTCTTTTGGTTGAACCGTTTCTAACAGTTTCATTACAATTGAGTGTGAATGGCCTAGATCGGACGTTGTGGTACGCTTTCTAGCGTATATCTTTATGTTAAAAGTGTACCCATTTGGAGAACAGAGTTTATACAACTTCACTCCGTATTTGTGCGTCTTGTTAGGAATATATTACTTGAACTGCAATTTTCCTCGGAATGGAATCATTGTTTCGTCAATAGTTAACATTCTCCCTGCATCTAAAGCATTATTATATCTTTCCACTAAGAGAGATAAAATACTTTCAATTTTGTGGAGACGGTTACCTGGTCTTGCAGCTTCATTGTCGGCGAAATGGACGAATTTTAGGAGTAATAAGAATCTGTCACGAGTCATCGTTGAGGCTATAAACTCATTATGAAACATTTTTTCTTTTGACCAATAGCTGTTGATAAATGGAACCTGTGTCATTCCCATAACAAGTAGAATTCCAAGGAAATTACGGACTTCATTCCTGTCGGTAATAGCCCAACTTTTAACTCGTAATTTCTCTGTGTAGCCCTTATCGATCTGTTGTGAGGCGTAGCGATTTGTTTCTTCAACAAGTGTGTTGAGAATATCGTCGTTGATAAAGAAGCTGAAAATATCTAAAGGGCGTTTTATAGCAGCAGCATCTACATTAGGACCAACAGTACAACTTTCATTGTACACTTGAAAAATGTATAGTGTTGTCTGAATATTAGTCCAAATATTAATGTTTTTAGAAATGCGATTATCTTCACTCTCTTCTTCATCGTTAGACTGATCGTCATTTTCGCTTTCAGAGCTGAACTCTGCATCTTCTGCTGGTAGATCGCACATGGAAGGCTCAAATGTACCGTCAATCACAGAATCGTCACTGTCAAAGAGCTCTGAATGAAAAGAAGCTTCTTCTAAGGACGCATACAACTTACTACTCGATGTACAAGGTTCTAATATTTGAACAGGTGTAGTAGCTTTCGGAACATTTAACTGACTATCCCCAGAAAGTTCTGGTATTTCAACGGTCATGGCATTTTCCGGCACACTTGACGTATTGGAAGAGTAATCCATTAGTTCTGTTTTCTTTCTGCACATTTCTAAGATTCTTTTAGATCTGGAAGACGCCATCACAAACAAAAATAACTTAACGTACTAACACGGTGACGAAAAATACATTGGCTTGACGATTCTTGTTTTGTTTCCTAACCTTATTCGAACATGTCATTACATACCGCTGGAGATATGTATCGCACAGAAACAACAAAATATTAATCTAGTGCGTTACAGCCGAGTTATGTACAAAAGGAACTGTATATTTGGTTGCAGCATCCACACACATGCATTTCTGTACCTTTGACATAGTTCTACGACCAAAACTAGTAAAGTTACATCTGCCGCACATAGATGACACTACTGACATTAACACTTCGCACAGTTGCCAACAAGTACAATTTTTAATTTTATTTGTTACATCATTTCTTGCGCTGTCAAAAGCTTTTATAGTGTGGAACAATGATATCATTTGGTTAATGAACTCTAATTGATGTAGTTCACCTGTAAAAGGCTTCTCTCTCTCTCTTTCTCGAATTAGTCGGTGAAGAATTTAAAATATCAAACAATTTATTCATTGTTTCAATAAAAGCAACTGTTCCAGCAGTGGCTGGTAAAGCACCCAAGGTTGAACTCACCTCAGAGAAAGGATAACTATAGAAATATGGAATATTTCACCTGAAACTTTAAACAAAGTTAGGGATGAGTTTTATGGGAGACTGTGTTATTGCCGACAACAAGGGGGAGAACATTTTGAGTATTTAGTTTAATGTATCAAACTCAATTACAAAGGTTTTTTTTTGTAAAAATGTATTGAATGGAATTATACACAAATAATTTTGTTTCACCCTGTATTATTAATAATATACGGTAATGTGAAATTTGATTTATAATAAAATCAAGAAAATGTGAGTTTTATTCTTTAAATTAAAATTTGGGGTTTCAAAAAAAATTTATCTCAGGGGTTCGTGAATTCTTAGCTCTACAGCAGGCGTAGAGAACAAAATACGAGAGCTTACCGTACGTTACAAAATACCCAAGTGGAAAAAAAATTCTAAGTTAAAAAAAAAATTACAAGACAGAAAGATGTTTTACAAAAAAAAACAAAATTTTATTTTCTTTAATAAACCTATAAAATTTGTTTACACTGTGCAGAATGGCCTGGCAATCACCACAACTAAATTATTATTTATAAAGACCTTTTTTGGTAGTTTTTGAAATTTTGTCCAACTTTTGGAAAATTTCTGTATAAAAAAAATTAACTTTGAATTTTTTTTATTTGTTTAATTAAAATAAATAAATTTTACCCTTTTAACTCAATTTACTAAAAAAAATTATTTCTAAAAAAAACTACTAAAAAAAATTTTTCAAATATTATTTTTGTACTTTTGTTTCTGTCTTCGCGCGCCTAGACGGATTTAAATTAGGTGGAACATTTTGATGTTTAAAGTACTTTTTCGGGGGTAATGCAAACTCGGCACATGTCTCAGGTATATGAAATAAAAATAGTCAAGCTCGGCACAAAGATTAAAAGATTCACTTTTGAAATGGTTAAACTCGGCACATGAATAATAATACCTCCCCCTGCTTGCAAGAAATAGACCGATGTAATATTAAAATAAAATTTATTTCTTTAAAATATACATAATACATAGGGCCCCAATACATATAGGTACAAACAACATATTCAAAATTATATTTACACTGTATTACCTTACTTAAAAAATACATGATACATATAGGTACATAGGTGTATTCAAATTTATATTTACACTACTATTTTAATTAATGGCATAATAATGCGATATTATTTTAACATATTGCAGTTTGGACAACTTATTATTTTTATATTCTATAATTTTAGAATTAACAAAATTATGACGTTTCTTAGTGGCTATATTTTTAAATTTATGAATTTCGGTAACACTGTTGCATTTAATATAGATTTCTGTTTATACTTTAAGAAGTGCGTCTACAAAAATAAATAAAGAAGGATGCGTTTGGTATATGGATGCATTAAAATGGGAATGAAACGATTCGCAAGCATTGGTTGTTTTATTTCATGCAGCAGAGGCATCAGCCCATATATGTGGTGGGAATTTCGCATTATCTGTCAAATAATTTTCGAGAAGGTAATCAGAAAATTTTTCAAGTCTTTCATCTACTGGCTTAACTTCGTAGAGCTCAAAAAAATAAAAATCGTCAACGTCCTTTGGTTCCAAAAATAAAAGGCCAAAACAATAATGGAGCCACTTTCCAATCTCAGAATTTTTGTCTTGGTATTCTTTTGATAAACCTAGATTTTGAATTTTTCTGTACCATGCTTGTGTTAAGTGGAATCGACACGCAGTAATTTTAGCATTTGTATAAATTTATAACACTGCATTATGAATAGATATCTCAAAATCTACTACTATTTCTTCTGGTACAAATTTGATTTTTATATAATCACAATATTCTTTAATTTTTGATATGCAAAACCTATATGTTTTTTCACTTTTGTCTTTTAATAAACAAAAAACTAATGGTATATAATGGCCGTTAAAAAAACCATGTATCGTAAACATTTGTGTGAAATATTTTGTGCAGTAAGAAAATGAAGCTTCATGAACTTCCGATAGTGATTTTGGCAAAGCTGGCAACAATTTTCGACATGCAGTGTAAATGTTTCTTCTGGCACATTGTAGATCACTTATTGTCAAATTCTTTAAAGACGCATCATTTTTAGCTAGCTCCATTCTAATCATTTTGGAAGGTTTTTCTGTTATATCACTTTCGGCATTTCTCTTCAAACAATGACTTAAAACTTGTCTTTGCAAGACATTTATTAGTTCTGGTTCATGATTATGATTTACACTCAGGTTTGTTATAACTCGACTTTTTGACTCACCTAAAGTATGAAAATTTGCTTTACATTTATATTTGATGCACCTCCACTTAGTTTCTCCGGTAGCTAATTTTCTGTTGTGTTCTTTAAACTTGTAGTTCTCATAAACTAAGAGAAGTTTTCCTCTTTGACTGAACATTTCACTTAAATCCGAAAAATTACTATGATTTATTTTCGCCATTTTTACACTTTTTCACAATTATGAGTTGACCTCCTGAATTCTTAAATGCTAAGATAGAACTGATTATTCAAAGTAAATTTATCAAAAATGTAGACTCTAACTCCGCTCCTAAAGCAATATAATAAGGAGGGAGAGAAAACTGTACAAAGATAAGTGAACCTTAAACATTTGTGAGAAATTGAGAAAGTTCGTAATTCCCAACAATCTGATGCACATTTCATGGGAAAGGTGTAATTAGACCTTTAGAAACTATTAAGAGACCTATAAAATACGGATTATGTACAAGGGAAAAATATTTTAGTGAATAGGTATAAGCAATACAACAAATTAAATCCCGAACATTAATGATGTCGCATATATTGTACTAAATGAAATAAAACTAAGATGAATGTTACAGGATATTAGACAAGCAATTTAATATCACTCAATAGTTAATCGGGGGTTAAGTACATGCAACAACTTTGTGCCGAGTTTGTAGGTCTGAAAATATAATTTTTAATGCATTTGGATTAAAAGATTAGCATGTGCCGAGTTTGATGCCGCCCCTTTTTCGAAGATAATCGTTGATTTGGGCCCACGGTGCACCGGGGTAATTTTAATAAAATTTACGTGGAAAATAAACGCCCTGTACGACGATCAATGCAAAAAGCGGAAATTTGTTGCTCTCGCCCGGCTTTTTTATAGGTGATTCGCAATTGTCTCTAAATTTCATCAGAAATACCTTATAACAACGTTATCAGCTTTTAAAATTTAAAAATGAAAATTAAATCACCCAAACCTCAGCGGGTTACGAGGCTTAAAAAAAACAGGGCGCCAATATGCAAATTTTTAAATAGGGGTGCATATTCCCCGATAGTAACATGAGCTCTCAAGCTAGGTGCGTGTAGTGAGAATAAATAAAGGAAACACTAATTAACTAATATCAATGTTTATTACAAGACTATTTAAAAGAAAATTAGAACATTAACAATTTACAATTTTAAATAACTTTGAAATTTTACAATAAATAAACGGTTTATTTATAAGTTATATTATATATATATATTATATATATTTATAAACATTCTGAATGTATGTATATATTATTAAAGCAATAGCAGATAAACTTATACTTATAAATAAAAAAATTATATTTGTGAGTACAGTGCAAAAGACACAACAAAAACATGAGGAAAACCTAAAATTTTAACTTGACGTGATTCTAAACCAGCTGGTATTTATACAATGATTTTATCTTTACGCTTTTAAAAAGAAAACCCAATTAGCACAATTTATGCAAGATTTGATTTTTACATATATTTTAATCGAAAAAAACCCAATTTAAGAAACCTAACCTTGTTTTACTTCTTAAACGAAAAAACCCTGCGACGCAGGATACGTGCTTAGCCTCTCTCTCTAGTTCTCTCTCCCACACTGTCTTTCTCCCGGGCAATGTTACAATTTTCTGGACTTTTTGGAAGGTATGGAACACTCATTGACCGATCTCGTGGAAAATTTAACCTACAAACACGACAAACGAAAACCAGAAAATGTTTCGTACGAGAAAAAACGGTTAAATTTATTTCTACCAAAACCTCCAAGAAAAGGAAATTATAAAAGATACTAACCGAATCGAAGACTGATGTACTCGTCCGGAAGAGACAGTGGAGCTTGCAGCGCCAAGAGAGAGAAGAAGGAATTTATTTGACTTAACTTACCAAGTCAACTCGGATATTTATCGCGCAAGTGCAAAAATTATTGCGATGAAATACAGCACGCTTCAAAAGTAACGGTATAACCTTTACACTCTACCTCTCCCCGGTAGAAAAAATTTTCGCAGGAAAATTTTTTTCTTGTTGAAAAAAACAAAAAACAAGGCTAGTCTTGAAACTAAAAGCTATCTCAATTCAACCCTGAGTACGCATCACCCAGTATATACAAGGAAGGAACTTGGTGTGATCAAATAACCAAACTAAACAATAACGTTTTTCGAAAAGAACTAAATTGGAACCTTGCTCCAGGAAAATAATGTTTATCAGTGATTCTCAAAAATCATAAAATAATCCCTATAATCAGGAAAACTCAAAGATTCCATAAAGAAAGAAAACTTTCCAAACTCAAACTCATAAACTTATTTATAACCAAACTAAAATGTTTCTACCAAAACAAATTTACACAAACCAACAGGGTTGAGAGAATTCTAAAAATCTGAAACTTGCTCATGCAAGGGGTTGCAAATATTTAAGTTAATAAAAGTATAAAGGGAGTCGTAGCGTAACGAATTACGTACTAAAAGAATTTAATTAGATAGGTACGAAGCAGGGAAAAGTTGATACTAATAACTGCGGTCTTACAATAACAATGCCCTCGGTATATTAGATCATAGAACAACACACAACGAAGAAACGAATAGTTGTACCAAATCTAACTAAAATTCGAAAACAAAAAAAAAAGTAAACAAACAGAGACAAATCCCTAGTCCGAAACAAAGAAACAAAAAGGAATTGAACGTTCGCCTTCCACGACGCTCGGACAAACGCATCCTACCAACAGAGCATGGAACACAACACGAAGGTCAATGTACATATACACCTTTGGCATCATACAGGCGGTCAAATATAGAATCATCAAACTCGAACCTAATGCCTGGCAAACACTTGTTCATTGATGAACGGGTGGCATAGGTTGTAAAAATTAAAAATAAAAATATTTTTCAAACTTTGTCAAAATCGGTAGAAATTCGTAAAAAACGGTAGATATATGTTAAAATCGATAGATACATATTCGAGCTATACTCGAAAAAAACTGGACTCTGATCAGTCAAAACTTCAAACTTGGAAAACAAATGCTTCACATGAGCACAGACCCGTAACATCATACGGAAACGATAAGAAAAAATAAATCGGTTCGAACTCTTTTCGAAACCAGATACAACACTGCTTCAAAAAGCAAACACCTCGAACTGTCGAGGCAAGAATCGGCACACGCCAAGATACATTCTATTCATTAATAGAATCACAGATAAAAATTCACGAAAGGTAAAATCCATTAATTTCGAATGTGAAATTGAAAGATATGCTCATATAAACATAAGAGCTTGATTATACATTCTAAGAAATTAGACAGTCAGGAATATAACAACCCAAAGAAAAACAGCAGGTAAATAAAACCGCACTAATTAATTGCTAATCCTAACTTTGGATTTAAAAATTTAAACAAGTCATAATCGATAAAGTCATAATCGGTATTTTAAAAGAGATGTAAATGTCATTTTGAACGATATACCACGGACCCAGCTTCAGTGACAGAACATGTACAGATATTGTTTTTCGTATTCGGTAATTTTGCAATATTAGATAAATTAATTTGAATTGTCGTATTTGTCACCAGAATGAAATAGACCAGACGTTATAAATATGTAAGATCGTGATCTTAGGTATAGAGACGTGTAGTAAGACGGTAGCGTTTGTGTTAGAAAATAACAGATATTAAAAATACTTCATTAACCAATACTGATGTCAATTCATTAAAAAAAAAAAAAAAATATTCAGTATACGTAAATTCCTCAGTTTTTTACGAATATAAACTCTTTTTTCGTATTGGTCGACGAAATTAAAACACAATCAAGGCAATTGAAACCCTCGCTTCAAAACTCACTCATCAGGGAATGAATCTACCCAGATGAGTCTATTTTTTCTAAAGGTATTTTTACACGGAGGGAAAATGGCATATGAGAGGACTATGTACTTAGACATAGACAGCCATATTTACATTTCTAACACGAAAAATGACAGGGTTATAAGGAATAATTAAGGTAAGGAAAATTACTACACGGAGACTCACAATTTATTTGTTAAAATGTTGACATTAACAAAGATAACCATTTTTGATGGATTTAACATGAGAGATATTTCAGAGATCTACAGAAAAAATTAAAGGGCTAAAAACATGTATTTCTAGGGAAACATTTGAACAACTTAGCTGCCTCGTACAGCACGCGCGTTATTACGTTAGGAGTATTCTAACTGCCCCCACCTACAGGGCTAAAAACATGAATTTCTAAAAGATATTAAAAAGATAAAGGAAACATGCGTTTCCAGGGAAACATTTGAACAACTTAGCTGCCTCGTACAGCACGCGCGTTCTTACGTTAGGAGTATTCTAACTGCCCCTGCCTACAGGGCTAAAAACATGAGTTTGTAAGGAAACATGTGAACTACTTAGCTGGCTCTTACAGCACGCGCGTTCTCACGTTAGGGGTATTCTCACTGCCCCCACCTACAGGGCTAAAAACATGATGAAAGATATATAAGAGACAACAATATACGTAGAACACTAAACACTTTAACCCACTGAACACCAAACAAGTTTTAACTAAAACACCGACGCGTTTCAACAGCAATGCTGTCATTATCAAGGCGATAATAAAACTAAATTAAAATAAAATCTACAAAAACAGGTAACCTAAATGTTATGCACGGTCAATCCGATACGCATCATTAATTTCCGATTAACGAAAACAATGACGAATACGGTATAGGGCCATTGTCACAATTCATTACACATGACTTATTTTTATATATTTCTAAACTTTCGAAAACATTTAGAAACTTACAATTGTTTATTTGTCTAATTAATTTAACAAGATGCGGCCAAGTGTAATGGTTTCCAGCCTCAGCATATCTATAAGTTAATTAGGAAGTTTAATTATAAGAAAACTGTGAAAGAATCTACGACTTTTCGAGAGGATGTTAAAGCTTCACCCGTTGTGACCCTCCCTTACGCTCCCTTTATCACTAAAGGTTTGAGTAAAATCTTCAAAGAGCTTGATCTCAGAATAGTTTACAGTTCTGGGACTAGTTTACGAAGTCTCATCGGTAACCCTAAAGATAAAATACAACCTCTAGAAAAGTCAGGTATTTACGAAATCAATTGTAAAGATTGTAATCAAAAATATATTGGGCAAACCAGGAGAGCAGTCTCAACTAGATTCAAAGAGCATATGGCTCATCTTAGATTTAATAGAATTGAGAAATCGAGCGTTGCCCAACACATTTTTGAAACAGATCACAACATCGATCATACGAATGTTAAATTAATTAGACAAATAAACAATTGTAAGTTTCTAAATGTTTTCGAAAGTTTAGAAATATATAAAAATAAGTCATGTGTAATGAATTGTGACAATGGCCCTATACCGTATTCGTCATTGTTTTCGTTAATCGGAAATTAATGATGCGTATCGGATTGACCGTGCATAACATTTAGGTTACCTGTTTTTGTAGATTTTATTTTAATTTAGTTTTATTATCGCCTTGATAATGACAGCATTGCTGTTGAAACGCGTCGGTGTTTTAGTTAAAACTTGTTTGGTGTTCAGTGGGTTAAAGTGTTTAGTGTTCTACTTCTGCACCAAGAGATCCAGTGAAGAACTTAACAATATACGTAACTAACCCTAGCAACCTGGATGAAACAAGGGAAGGAAAAAAGGTTAGACACATTTCACGTTGCGGGGCTCATCGCAACGACTTACACACAACACTGAGCCTCGGAAAAAAAAAGGAAACACAATAGGGAGGAAAACTTAGGCACGATAGCTACCCTACTCTATTCTTTCTTTTAGATCTTTTACATGCCAATTTCCAATATCGTGGCCATCCTCATCTAACAAACTGTAAACCAAGGGAGATATTACTTTATGAACAGTAGCCGGAATATATTTGGGAGCGAGTTTTGCAGCGAAGGAATCCGCCGCACTTGACAACACATAATTTGCTTTCCAAACTTTGTCTCCCACCTTGAAACGAGACTCACGTCTTCTGAGATTATAAGACTTAGCATTCTTAACATAGGCATCGTGTATTTTATTTCTAACATCATTAAAAAGTGCAGGTAAATTTTGTATGTCATCAATTCTTGAATTCTTATAGGAAATGGAAATTATATTGTGAGCATTGTCCGAAATACTACCATAGTAATCACCACTAACAGGGATATTCCTAGCGAAAGTTAAGAAAGCTGGAGAATAATGAGTAACATCATGTTTCGCAAGTCTAAGGGCTTGTGCAACTTTGTGGATTGATTTGTCCCAAGTTCGGTGATTCTGTCCAACATATGATCGAATAGCTGTTACAATAACACGGTTTTGTCTTTCTGTTGCATTAATTTGGGGATGATAGCGCGCATTATACCAAATTTTCTGCACCTTATATTCTTTCATAATATTTTGAAACTCCGAACTGCGAAATTTGGATCCATTATCACACACGAAGATCTGAGGGACACCATAGACCAGGAAAACTTGATTTTCTAAAAATTTAATGATAGCTTTTGAAGTGGCCTTTGCCAGAGGATGAACTACGCAATATTTCGTAAACCAATCTACCACTACTAAAAGATATTGATTTCCATTTTGCGAACGTGGATAAGGTCCAAGTAAATCGGCTGATATTAATTGGAATGGGAAGTTGATATTTTTATAAGAACCGATCAAACCTGCTTTTGGTAAATTCGATGACTTACAGGAAGCACAAATTTTACACTTTTTAATATAGTTATGAACGTCATGCCGCATACGTGGCCAATAATACAACTCGAAAATCCTATAGAATGTTTTAGATACACCCAAATGAGCAGCTGTCTCTGCATCGTGATACATACGAAGAATCTCTTGACGATGAGGAGTCGGCACAACAATTGAAGCGCTCGGGGGAAAATAGTAATAAGCCACATTATTTTAATTTTGAGAAAAGCTAGAATGTATATTATGATCAAATCCTGAAATATGAGTTTTAAAGAATTCTGTTCAATGTTTTGGTATATAAATGCGGCTATCGGTCTCTTTAAAATTCCATGACGAAATGAAGATTGCTTTTGCATTTTCAAAAAAAAAATAAGAAAAACTGAATAAAATGTGGCTTGTTACTTTTTTTCACTCAAAGAAGTGGAACAGTTCTTAAGTTATAAAAACTACGGATAAATAATGGGCAGCTGAGTTGTCAAGTAATTTTTTTATTAAGAATTATAAAATACTATTTTTATTGGATTAGCTTCAACAAAAAGAAACGTGTAGTATGAGCATTAATTATCTACACCATCTATGTTCTCGACTTGGTCGTCACATTCTTCAGCAGGCGTAACGTCTTGTACTCCAATATTTATATAAAAATCGTGGTACACTAATGGAATGTATGGCAGGAGTACCTTCAAGTTCTTTAATTTTATATCTTTAATTATAACTGGGCCGGTGTATTTCTTTTTAACTGTATTCAGGTCCATCACTTGAGGAATTTTCTGTCCCCTTTTACCAACATTTACAGGCTTGAAATCTTCGTTCAAAATATGTTTAATAAATATTTTGGTAGGATTATCAGCTTCAAACTTAAAACAGCGTACATTGGCAAAGTCTACGTTTTCTTTGTCCTCAGTAAACTGTTTCCTGTTTATTGATTTGCCTATTTCGTCAAAAGAGAAAAAGTCATTTTGTGTCATTTCATACACAGTAAATGGATTTTTAGTTCTTGATTCTTTTACCACTTGTACCCATTCTTCTGGTGAGTAAACCTGATTTATGTATTTCTTATGTTTTTCTATGGCCGCAAAATCACGATCGGAAGGCAGATGCGTATGTCCAGCCACAAGGAAGCGATGTTCTATAGATTTGTAGACATTATTTCTAACTAAGTGAAGCCACAAAGCCATGAGAGTCCAATTTTTATTTTGTCCACCACAGTTGTCAGTAAATACAATGAGATGTTTGTTGGGTGTTGGGAGCTTGTCATTAATGTATTTTAAAATGCAGCTGGCGATCTCATCACTTCCTCTTTTGGCAACATTCTCGGTCCACATGTACATGTAACCTTTTCCAGTATTACCTTCGTGTATTCCCAGATTGTACATCCAGGCTTTACGTAAGTAAAACGCTTTACCAACGGTAAGGTGTGGAATCGGTAGCGCTTGTTGTAAGTCGAACGATATTACGTCCAGCAAATTGTTTTCTTCTTTTGATCTTCGCATTTCATTTTTTAAGTTCGTCTGCATCGCCTCCGCTCTTCTTTGGTGTAGCTCCAAACTTATTGTGATGTCTTGAATTTTTTTTTCACTATCTTTATGAGATTCGAGCAAAATATGGTATTCATCGCATGTTGCACACGTATCGCTTCTAGGAAGTTTGAAGCCGATATTATATTCCGAGCAAAATATCCTGCGATATCTGTCTTCTTTAACAGGAATAATATTACGTGCTTTACACCAAGAAATGTAATACTTTCTATACAGCAACGATATTGACAAATCGTGGTCAATATAGCTTCTATGTGGATTTTGCTTGCGGCTATAATGACTGCAATATTTTGGAATAGATTTGATATGGTCATGAACAGATTGCACCATTACTTCCGGCAACCTGTTCTTTCTATTCTTATGTCTACCACGCCCATCAGATTTTGGAGTATTAAGTCCGTCTCTGATTTGTTTGCAAACATTATAAACTCGTCTTCTATTATTTTGTAAACCATGGACTGACAAAAATTCTTCTTTACACACTTCATGGTCTTTTCCCTTTGTCTTAACATAGTATTTAAATGTGGTAGATCGTGATGACTTTTCCTTTTTTGTTTTTTTGGGGTATTTACGTTTTTTACCTACACTTTTAATAATGCCGAATAAGTACGCGTTTTGTCTATCAAACGTTTGTAAATTCCAAAATGAATGAAAAATATTTTGTTCCTCCCCTTCTAATGATTCTCTGCATTTTTTTTTACAACTGCAAGGTGGTCCTAATGATTTACAGTCTTTTTCCACGCCCTTTAGGGTGGTATACCCATAGCCCAAATTTCTTCTCTGATGAGCTTTCACCTTCTTTCTACATTGAATGTTTGTTTGTCTTTGCCGTGATGGTGGTTTCTTTGGCGGAGTTGTTACATATGCCCTAGTAGGACCCTCTTTCTAAAACAACCATAAAAATGCTGTCAAAATACCACATAAATTAAATTTGTTAAAATCAGTAACAAACCACAAATTGTTTAGTTGTTAGATTATTTTTTCCTATGTTTTGTAACCTGGCTAGTACTGTACTGAACTTACACGGATTAACACTGGCAAATCAAAGTACTGATTTTAACATTACACTTCCACCAGCAAAACCAAGGCCACCAAAGCCAAAAATATTAGACCAAAAATTTTGTTAAAAAGGGAATAAGCCACATCAAACTTTACTTACTTCTGATTCACAAACGCTGCTGCTTTCATTATTGCTACTTGTATAAATATAATCCTTGTCCTTAATACTATCATCTGTTTCGCTCGAAATGTCATTGTCACTACTATTTTCTTCACTACAAATTAACTTTCTTTTAGATGTCACATACCTTACATCCGCCATGTTGAATTTATGTGGCTTGTTACGTTTTTACTCCAACTTTGCCTTGAAGATGACTTGGATCAAGAACGTAACCATTGACTTGTGGCGCGATCTTTTTACTAGTAGCGGTAATAAATTCACTGAGGCTTGTTACCTTTTTAAATAGAATATTTACATTGAAAACGAGATTTTCGATAACTTGTGGCTTATTACTATTTTCCCCCGAGCGCTTCAATTATCCAGTCAGAAAGGTTACTACTTACAGGGTTTCGACTTAAAATATGTTTATAAAGGTAGTCGTTTTCAACCCGAAACAAAAGAAATTTCTCAGGATTTTCCCGCACCTTAGCTATCATGTCTCTATACCATTGATCAGAAATCAAGGACCGCTACTTCGTTATTTGTTCGTGACAAAGCGTCCGCGACTACATTAAGAGAACCTTTTCGATGTTGAATGGCAAAGTCGAATTGGGAGAGACGAATAGCCCAACGAGCTAATCTACCGGTGGGGTTAGAAAGATTATGAAGCCAAACAAGAGATGCATGATCTGTTATCACAGTAAATCGTGTACCTTCCACATAGCTACGAAATTTCTCCACAGCAAATATCACTGCTAAAAGTTCCTTTTCAGTTGTAGAATATTTACGCTGAGCGGCGTTTAGATTCTTACTAGCGTAAGCAACGGGATGTTCAATACCATCTGCAGCTTGATAAAGAACCGCACCCACATCAGTGTCGGAAGCATCGCAGTTAATAATGAATGGTTGAGATAAATCGGGGCTAGCCAAAACAGGGGCAGTTGTAAGTGCCGTTTTAATCTCGTGAAAGGCTTTGTCAGCTTCAGGAGTCCAAATTATGGGCTGACCTTTCTTTCTACCACGTAGCAAGTCGGTAATAGGGCTAGAAAGTGCAGAGAAATTCTTTAGAAACCGTCTATAGTAACCTACAAGACCTATGAGTCTTTTAATCTGAGTTGTTGTTTTTTGTATCGGATAGTCGACAATGGCAGAAACTTTTTCAGGATCAGTCCGTAGACCTTCCTGATCGACAATGAAACCTAAGAATTTTAGTGACGGGCGACAAAAATGACACTTTTCATAATTTACAGTTAACTTAGCATATTGTAACCGCTCGAAAACCTTTCTCAAAACAATTAAATGTGTCTCGAAATCCGGTGTACAGATAATTATATCGTCAAGATAATAAAACACATAAGGCTCCAATGAGGGACCTATTACCTTGTCCATTAAACGACACATTGTTTGGGGACTACATGACAACCCAAACGGCATTCGGCAAAATTCAAAGAGACCTCTCCCTTGAATAGCAAAAGCAGTTTTCGGTCGAGATTCTTGATCGAGGGGAATTTGGAAAAAAGCTTGTTGTAGGTCTATGGAAGATAAGTAGCGTGCATCACGGATCTTGGTAATAATAGAGTCTATTCATGGCATTGGGTAGGCATCGGAAACGGTGACAGAATTCAACTTACGACCATCAAAGCAAACACTGTATTTTCCATTTGGTTTTTTCACTAACCAAAGGGGACTACACCACGGAGATTTTGAAGGTTGAATAATTTCCAAACGCAACATTTCATCGATTTCTTTATTTAAATGTTCCCTCATAGCTGGTGATAGGGGATATTGACGTTGTTTGATCGGAGCTGCGTTACCCGTATCAATGTGATGGGAAATTAAATCAGTTTCACCTAAAGAATTTTCCGGGCCTATCTCTTTAAATGAACGTGCTACTATCTCCAAGTCTGCCTTTTCTGTGTCGGAAAGTTCCTGATAGGAACAAATAGTGTTTACTGCACACAACGGAGGGAAATAAGATAAATTTGAAAAGTTAACAGTAAACCCAAAAGACTCTAAAAAATCTACACCCAGTATTAATTGGTGTGCAACGGAAGGAATAACTAGAATTTTTATCTCTTTTACAACATTATTTACCCTAATTGGTAAATCCAAATACCCTATACATGTCTGCACTGAGCCATCTGCTGTACTTACTTGCAAATTGCTATCAGTTTTCAAAGGTACATTCCAATTATCTAAAAAACGTAACCCAGCTGAGCCTAAGATACTGGAACAACTTCCACTATCTATTAAAGCAAGGAAATTTTTACCCAAGATACTCACACTAAGATATGGACGATTATAGTTTGGTTTTTGGGTAAACATCGGACAAGACGAAGGTACCAACGAATCATTTGATCGTCTAAATAACGGGGTAAAGCGCGGAAAGAAATTTGTTCGAGGTTTAGATAAGGTAGGTGGAGTCGAAATCGGTTTGGAACTATGGTGGTCGATAAAGCCGGTTTTATAAAATCGTTCGACGGACTGAAGCCAGTTTTCCCAGTTTATTGGCTTCCTTTGGACTTGCCCTTGATTTGGGAAGCGTTTGTGGCTTTTTTTGAACTGGAATGGGACTGGATCTTTTGAAGTTAATTCTATTATTAATTATTCTATAATTAATAGACCCACATAATGCATAGTTGAAGTCTTTGTGTCGAACTTAACCAAAACAAAGTCTCCCGCTTGGACTGTTTTGACATCTTCAAGAGCTTTAATTTGTAGCATTTCTCTTTCGTAGCTTTAAACATCTGAAACATAAACATTTTGTAAAAAACAATTTTTTTTATCTTTCGAGCACTTGCTTCAGCCTCTATAGCTTCTTTTTCTGGCGTGTCGGTAATAATTTTTGAGAAACCACGTTTTCGTTTTGTAATCCGCTTTCGTGGACCTGCCTTCGGAAGTGGTCGCAAAATTTCTGGACTAACAAAAGTTTGGTTGATTTGATTTGATTTGGTCCCTGGTTACCGACCGGGTTTTGCTTAGTAGCGTGCCCTTATAACACCGCGGCCTGTGGCCTATTGTATTATTCGGTACCAAGTGAATTTCCTTATGTAAACAGGTTAGTCCCTTTTACTAGGTTTAGTAGCCTGTGTGGTAGGTCCTTTTCCGGTAGATCTGTCAGCTGGTTAATTGGTCCCAGCAGTGGCAGTCTCCGTCGTTCCAGCGCAACGCACTCGAATATGACATGGTAGGCTGTCTCCTCCTCCTCATTGCATAGTCTACATATAGGTTCGTCCTTAAGGATGCCAACCTTATGTAGATATTTCCTTAGACAGCCATGCCCCGTTAACAGGCTCGTGACTGTTCTAAGCTGTAACCGGCTGAGAGCCAGCACATCCGCCGTCAACTGCCGTGATGGCTGCCTCATCATTCGTTTGCTATGAACCTGCCCTTCAACGCTCCTCCAGTGTGCCTGATGTGTTTTTGCAATCCACTCAGCCACTGCTCCGCGTATGGCAGTTCAAAAGTTTGGTTAGTATTTAAATTGTTCTCTTGCATATTGGCTGTTGACGTTGAGGCTTTACATTCTAGAATATTTGCAGGGTTCAAAACTTCCTCTTACTCGCCGGTTTTTGATATGGAGGTTGCATCTTCTAGAATAATTGTACTTGATGATTCCAGTGGTCGATCGGTCACTGCGCCAGACATAAAATCAATTTCAGTAAACACATCACGATTTAAAGGACAAATGCTGGTCGATGAAAAATCGGATACAACATTCTTTGGTGTGAAAGCTAATTCGAAAGCTTGACTAGCTAAAGCAGCAATGTTGGAAATGGACAAAGTTTGACCTGGATCTGAAACCATCCAAGATGCACACTGCGAATTATAAAAATTTTTGAAAGGGAAGTAGACTGATACATCCAAGGGCTGCATTTTATGGCTGCAGTGTGGCGGAAATGTGAGCATCACTTAGCAATACTTTGTTTTCCATGGAACAACCAGCGTGCTTTATGAAGTGGTCCAGGAAAACAACAAAATTTTCGGAAGTCATCCATCCACTGGGATGAGCAACTCCAGCACTTCCTGGAAAGGCACCACTTAACATATAGTCCTTAAGATTTATTCTAGGAAAGACAAATAACGGAGGGACGAATCTTCCTCCAGCACTAATACCACAACAGGCAGTTACTAATTTGCCTCGTTCAGCCGATGTGACATTTCCAACTTGTTTAACACTCTTCGCTGCCAGTACTTTGGGTGGTGTGTGTACAGTTGTAAACCCTGTCTCATCAATGTTCCAGATCTGATGAGGTTTAAACTTTTCGCGCTTAAGGACCGATTCCAAATTGTTAAAAAACGTGGTAACATTTGTGTGGTTGAAACTTGTACATCGTGACAAACTGGTTGACTCCGGAGTCCTCAGCCACAACTCTGGGCGACGATGTCTAAAGTCGCGATACCAATCGTAGCCAGCAACGAATTTTTCATCCCATGTCTTAGGATATCTTTTACGGTTCGCCTTTGCAAATTGAAACGTCAGATTGACTTTTTTAGGCAAAATATTTTGATTTTACAATTTTTTAATTTTGAATATTTCATTTTTATTTTAACTTAAAATAGTATTTTTAGTGGGGAAATGGCCAAATAATTATTTTCTGAACATGAATCCGCTCCAATAATATAGATCGTATTTATTATCACATTATTTTTCAATCAGTTTAGAATTTTTTAATCATTTAAAAATGCTGGTAATCAAGTGAATCAGGTGTTTAACAAGAATTTTAGGTTTCATTTATTTATTTCATTTCATTTATTTTAGCTCATCTACCAGTGGTGTAGAGCGAGTTTTGGTACAATGTGAAAAGAAAAAATATAATGTAGAGTATATACACGGCAGATATATGTCATACAATACAACACAGATATGTTATTACAACACAGATAGCACAACACTACATATGATACAACAGCAACTCAACTACAATACATAAATATATGGGTGTAAAATATAGAAAGTGCTCGTCTCAACGCCGCGGAGTCTCCATATCCGTGACGCCGCTCATTCAATAGTTTCATGTGTTAGACTATTTTATAAAAATGTTACATAATTACATATATATACCATGAGACACTATCGAGGAGGGTTGAGACGTCTCATGTCTTCCCAAAACAACTGTCTCATGTCTCCCTACATAGCATTTTATAAAATAAGCTAACCTAAAATTCTTGTTGAACATCTAATTCACCGGATAACTATATGAATAATTCAAAGCATACCTGAGGTCACTATGCCTAAGGAATCAACTCGAATTTTCACTTGAACTTGCTTCAAACTACAATGATATCGCAAACTTAAAATTTAGTTTTGACAGCAATTTTCCACGTGCACTAAAAACAACGTTCTACTAATAACTGGCGCCGGTTCGCTGGCAAAGCGGTGAGAAACTGGCCTAAAGCTATGAACCAGTAATCAACAGATAGCTCTGCTTACTCGATTTTATGCATTTTATGTTTGCAATGAACACTGGATTGCATTCCTGGCATTAGCTGAAAAACACAATGAACTTATAACAAATAAAGTGGATAGTGCTAATGGCCGGCAACATCTCAAAGAATTATGGCAAAACACCACGAATATTTTAAATGGATTAGGATATGGAGCAAAAACAATGGATGAGTGGCGAAGGGTTTGTATTATATTTTTTGTAATTTCCATAGACATCGTTTCAACTTTTAAAGCTACTGGTTTCTTTTATATTGCGGACTATAACAGATTGAAAAAGCAAAACAAAATTGAAGTGGACAAAGTTACGAAAAGAAACAAGTGCAACTGGGGGAGGTGCATATAAAAAACTAAAATTATCAGATGCTGAAGAACGCTTATTAAATATGATGGAAAGAAGAAGTGATCAGGGAGATAATATTAAAGAAGTTAGATTGCTACAACTTGAGGTATTTATATTTTTAAAATATATCATTGTCATAGTAGACGAATAAAAAGAAATAATATCTTTGCAGAAAATTCATGCTGAACATTGTTATTCTGACACGAATGTTGCAACAATACAAGATGAATTAACGAATGAAAATACATTTGTACAAAGTAGTCCAGATAAAGCCAGGAAAAAGAAATTCAATACTGCGCAAAATGCAGATCATATTGAAAATACACTTATATGCAGGAAGAAACCATGACTGTATTAAATAGCATATATATAAACATAAGACGCATTGCTGATTGTTTTGAAAAATTTATTTCCAACTATGAACAAAATAAATTATAGTAATGGAATCTGTGATGACAGAAGATCAATAGCCCAAAGTGACACAGTGCTGTATTTTACTGGAAAGGCAATGGCAATAATCAAATTTCCCTCTATTACTATGTCATATATCAAGTAAATTCTATATGAAATTTGGATCATGTTGCCCTCCCAGAGCCATGGCCGGCAATTATTACTATCTTCCTTTTTGTTATGTATGGACATTTTTATTTCTGTTTATATAAGAATATATATTTTTTGTTAGCATGATATTTATGTTATTTATATTTAGTTCAAAATAAAAATAGTATACTTTTAATATGTTTATTTATTATAGACAATATACACTATTGTAAATATGTCGCAATTAAATTTGCTCTGGCTTGGTTGCCAGTAGGGTTGTTATTAACATGATTATTGTTCATGTTATTAACAAGGTTTTCGTCAGTGTCTATCTCTAGACGACCGTCAATACATATATGTTTATATATACAATTATATTATGTAAGACAGCACAGGCAATAATGATGTGCCCAACTTTCTGTGGCGAATACCGCAATTTTCGTTCGCCTATTAGGCATCTAAATCGTGACTTTAATACACCTATGCACCTTTCGATGCAATTTATGGCCCTCATTTGATGTGTATAATTATGTTCTGGAGTAAATGGTATAGCTGGTGTAACTATTGGTATCATCAACCAACATCGTATATAAAATTACTTGCATTTATATTTAAAATACGTAAGCTGGCATCGCAGATAATTTGGACATTTTTCGAGTGGTATACCTTTCGGTTTAAATAATTACTTTCCCACCTGCGATATTAAATTTATCTAGAAACTCCACTGTATTTGGGAATATAATCCATTCATTTCCTAATACATTATCTATTGCATGGGTTACTTCACGAATTATTCTATGCACTGATGTCTGACTCAGGCCTAAATTGTAATCTTGCCCAATAACTCTCTGATAACAGCCTGTTGCATAAAATCTTAGTGCACATAATATTTTTGTTTCTCGTGCAATACCACTAATTCGTTGAGGTTCACCTATTACATTTAGAGCATTGAAGAAGTAGTGCACTAAATCTTTGTTTAATCTAAATAATTCGATGAATCGAGTGTCAGGCAATGCAAATGGATCACTACTTTCACGTAAAAGCCTGCGTTGTGTGCGCAATAAATTGTTTTCTTCTCTTCTGTCATCGTTTTCATTTTCAATTAAGTCGTGAAAGATTGGTAGCATCTACAATGGAACTAAAAATTATTAAGTATTCACACTTTGAATTGTATAGTATAAATACATATAAGAGAGCAGAGGGTGTTTTTTTAGTGGGTAATGACCAGATGGGAGTCCCACACTGCCATGACACGAGATCCAGTCATGGTGTTCATAAAGAATTTTTCCACCGGCAAAAAAAAAACCTTGTAACTTGATATATTCCGATGATTCTAATATTTACAACAATTCTCTACGTTTTCTACTTCTATATTTATAAATTTGTCCGGTAACCACTAACTATTGACTGCAATCCACTGACATTTTCACTTGCGGTGTATTTGTGGTTTTGGTTATGTTTTCATAGAACACTTTCTTTAATGAAAATCAAAAGACAAAAGTTCTAAGAGAAACTAAAACGATACTAAAACTTTCGCTTTTGTTTTGAGGTGGAATTCGAATATCTTGCAAAACAATTACTTTCTTACAGTTGAATATAAAAAAAATAATAAAACCCAACTTCACTTGAATGTGTATTTAATTGAATGGCCATTTCGTTACATACTACGTAACATCTTCAGCATGACTAACTTAAACCAAAACATTTCTTTTCTTAAATATACGGTACATATTTCAGTGGGTATCTGTGTTGTGTAATACTATATGAGGGTGTAGAAAATATATAAGTACGTTCGAACACACACGGCGGTTCGTAAAGTATCCTAAATAACACTTAAGAGAATGCTGTTTTGAATAAGAGGTGACAGGTCATTATTCATTAACACATTTCTGTATTTTTGCATATGTATTGCCTCCAACATGTCTAAATTATAACTAGAACTATTTTTTAATAATGTAGCATTATGATTTTTGTGGCCGGTGTCTAGGTAATGTCTGGCGATCGCGGATTTCTCTATGTCCCTGTTTTTCAAATGATTGCGGTGCTCCCTAAATCTTATTTCTAGGTTCCTTTGTGTTTGGCCGATGTAAACCTTATCACAGGATGTACATTCAATTTTATAAATTCCGGATTTCTTCGTTCTTGGTATCACATTAATATTTTTGTTTAAGATATTCTTTAATGAATTATTGTTGGAAAAGACAGGAGTTAATTTGAACTGTTTCAATAATTTTGAAAATTTTAAATGCCAAGACGGGTGATAAGTTAATTTAACATACTTGGTTTCTTGTGTTTGCCGAATCGGATTCAAATTTGTAATAATTTTGAGGTGATGTTTACTTTTAAATTTTTTGTACATCTTGTTAATGTACGGTTTACTGTAGCCATTCACTGAACCTATTTGGTAAATGTAATCGAGTTCCTTTTCAAAGTTTTCTTTCGATAAAGGAATTTTAAATAATCTCTTAAATAAGCTATTGAAAGCGGAATTTTTATATTTATAATATGTGCATGAGGATTCTTGGATATAGTTGTTAGTGTGGGTGTCCTTTCTATAGATATCGAAAACGAATTGTCCTTTATTGTTGGTAATTAAGAGATCTAAAAATGGTAGTGATTTATTTACTTCAAGTTCATACGTGAACTTGATAGAGGAGTATTTGTTATTTATTAACTGGAGGAAACTCTCTAAATCAAAGTCCTTACTTTCTTTTTTTCTACAGGTTCTTGATCAGCTGGTGCGAATCCACTTGAAGCCAACTGGACGAGCTGACCTTTTATTTTCACTTCTTCATTAGAAATTCTAATAACTTCGCTTGTGTATTGTGTCTCACACTTATCATCTATTGAGGTGGAATTAATCTTATCATGCTTTTGGTTTTCTTGCTTTTCATTTTTAGCTACATCATCGGTTTTGTTCAGAAAAGTATGATCTTCTAATGATCGTCATGTTCTTTATTCCTACTTTCATTAGCTTCGTTTATATTTGTGATCTTTGTGCCTCACACTTCGTGTCAATATTTTTTAAACAAATGATGCCATTCTCATTTGTTATTTGGTCGCTATCACAATTAGAAATTTCCCAACAACTCTCACCTTATAGGGGATAAAGCTTATCCTTGTGTGCCAAGATTAATGACACCATATAAGAATAATGGTCATCTCACAATAAACCAGCGTCAGTACAACCATTTGCATGCCTCTACACGCAGTACTGTTGAAAGAGCATTTGGCCTTCTAAAGAAGCGGTTCCGAATTTTACAATTTATGGATGTACGTAGCATTGAATGGTGTTGTAAATATATACTTGTGTGTTGTATCCTGCACAATATATGTATTTTACAAGATGACATAATGCATATTGAAATACAACACAACGAAGATGATGTTGATGGTGACAATGATGGCTATTTTGGCAACGTAGTAGAAAGGGAAATGAGACTTAATGGGCGAAATAAACGCAATATTATTTGTAGGAACTATAATAAATATATACAGTGGTGCCTCACACAACGAACTTAATTCGTTCCAGGAGCAAGTTTGTTATGCGAAAAGTTCGTTATGTGAACCGCGTTTTCCCATAACAATACATGTTAAAAAAAATAATTCGTTCTGTAGCATAAAATATGCTAAGATGACATAAAAAAATATAAATTTTTTGTTATTATTTTTATTTAGATACATCTAAAAACATAATTTTTTTAATTTTAAGATAAAGTAGAGTCTACCGAATCTTGCACATCTTCATCCATTTTCTGCTTTTTGGCCGATGGTTTCATGAAAAACCTGTCCAAAGTCGTTTGTTTTTCTCTTTTCTCCAACATCTGCCGGAAATAACGGACAAGAGTATCGGAGTAAAGATCGTTGATCCTGTTTGCTTCAGCTGAATCCGGATAGTGGGCATTGGTAAACTCCTGAACTGCTTTCCATTTGACCAGGATGTTCTTGATGTCAGCAGTTGGGATTGGTTGATTGTTTGATTGTTGCTCCTCGTTATCAGATAACGCTTCCCTTTGAGCATTGTCCTGTTGCTGGACCAGAAGTGCTTGGAGCTCTTCAGTTGTCAGCTCTTCTTCGTGTTCCTCAATAAGCTCCTCTACATCCTCTTCCTCTACCTCTAATTCCAACCTTTGGGCCACTGTGATGATGTCCTTCACCACTTCTGTGGCATCAACTACTGCTTCTTCCTGGGTCCACGAAGGCACAAGCATCTTCCAAGCAGAAATGAGGGTCCTTTGTGACACTTCTTCCCAGGCCTTCTGTATAAGTCGTATTGCCATAAGGATATCAAATTTCTCCTTCCAAAACTTTCGGACAGTCATATTTTCTCCACCAAACTCGCATTCTTCAAACACCTTATTAAAGAGGGCTCTAGTGTAGAGTTTTTTAAAGTTCGCAATAACTTGCTGATCCATTGGCTGAAGAATGGATGTGGTGTTTGGTGGCAAATACTGCACCTTGATAAAAGGATAATTTTCCTGCAATATTTCCTGTAGGTCTTTTGGGTGAGAAGGGGCATTGTCAAGTATCAGAAGGGCTTTGAGCGGCAGTTCTTTTTCCAGCAAGAATATCTTCACGGCAGGAGCAAAGGTTTCCAGAATCCATTCGTTGAAGATAACTTGGGTCACCCAGGCTTTTTGATTGGACTTCCAATGGACGGGCAGTTTGGACTTGATAACGTTATTTTTCTTGAAAATTCTTGGATTTTCAGAGTGATAAACCAATAGAGGTTTGATCTTGAGGTCTCCGCTGGCATTAGACCAAAACATAAGGGTAAGTGTGTCCTTCATGGCTTTGTGTCCCGGCAATTTCTTCTCCTCTTTTGTAATGAAGGTTCTGCTCGGCATTCTTTTCCAGAAAAGACCCGTTTCATCGGCATTGAACACTTGTTGTGGGCAGTATCCTTCATCCTTAATACATTTTTGAAAGGTAATAGAGAACTTTTCTGCTTCTTTCTTGTCAGCACTGCCAGCCTCACCATGCATAGTAACGCTGTGGATTACACACCTTTTCTTAAATCTAAAAAACCACCCTCTGCTGGCTTTGAATTCTTCTTCATTATCTTGATTGCTGCTACTTCCAGGGACGTTTTTCTTTAGATCGTCATAAATTTTCTTGGCTTTGTGACAGATAATATCTTGGGTTGTTACGTCACCTTTCACCTGCCTGTCCTTAATCCAAATCGCTAATAGCCTCTCCATTTCCTCGTGGATTGAAGACCTATGTTTTTCATGAAATAGTTTTGATACTCCTTTGGGTACTTTGGCTGATTTGATGGCATCCTTATTTGTCAAAATGGTGAAAATGGTGGTCTTGCTGAGGCCAAACTCTTTGACGAGGTCACACTGTTTTACCCCACATTCACTCCTTCTAATTATTTCCTGTTTCATTTCAACAGAAATCACTTTCCTGCTTTTTTTAGAAGCCATGATATAAAAAATATTGAGTTTAACTTAAAAGGACGACTGCCGTGATACGTGCGTGATTTAATTCATAATGAAGAACGATTGCCGCGATACGTGCGTAAGTTAAGCGCAGTGACTAACGACTGCCTGCAGTGCCTGCGCGGGAGGATGCAATACATCGGCTCGGGCGACTTCGTTGTATGAAGCGAAGTTCGTTGTATGAATCATGAAATGAACGAACAGGAAGTTCGTTGTGTGCAGCGTTCGCTGTGCGAATTATGTTCTTGTTGTTGAAACGACTGTTTTTAAAATTGAACTTTATTCTTAAAACATTTGGATTACAGTTTGTAATACAAAAAAACTTAATCTAAGCGACGGTCGAACGAGAGTCATCTACGGCTCTGACGAGAGTGATCTCACAATCGTACTTTACCATGTATCATATTTTAATCAACGTCTACATAAAGTGATAGGTATGCACTTATGGAACTACGCAGTTATGCATTTGTGCAATTCAAGCATAATTACAATGTGACCTAATATTAAGAATATATACGGGTGGTACGAATATAACGCCTCCCCTATAAGATGGACCTTATACACTAATGGGGTAGAAGGGCCTTGGATCCTCCTGGGTATCCTCTTCGATATTTTCCTTTCTCTTGTTGTTTCTTCCAATGATTTTACAAGTATTTCTTCCAAATAAGATTTTATAACATAAATACAATATTAATACAATTACAAAAATATATAAGACAATTGTCCAAATACTTGGAGATTCGGTATAATTGTTTATCATTTGAACTTCTTTTAATCTGTTACTTTCTTCTTTTAATCGTTGTAACTTATTTAAATTTGTTTTATCTAATTTTAAAGGTTTGTTTACATTGACGTTGAATTCTTTATCGTCTATATGAATATGCGGTAATAAAATTGGAGATAATACTTTATTAAATCTTTTAGAATTTAAAAGCTTAGTATTATTTATTTCAAAGCTACAATTTTGTGGAATTGTTACTAAGTAATTTCCAATTAATTCTTGATAATCTTCTCTGAGGCAGTTTAAGTGAACTTTTGTTCGTTCAGGCATCATTATTAAATAATGTGCGTTATCGATTTCTTCGATAATGGTTTCTGTTATAATAATAGTTTCTTTTTGACATGCTTCATAATTTTGAGTTATATGTAAAATTTGAAATATACAATCTAGTTTCGTTTGACCATTTAACAATTGATTATGTTTACAATAATAATTTGTTCCAACATCTTTACATTCTTTATCTACATACATATAGTGACGTTCATTAGTCAGGAAATATGGTTCTTTAGGAATTATAGTTGAATTATTATTCGGAATCGAATATAATTGATAGTAATTAAATGTTTCTGGTAAAACTATAGGTATTGATAGAATAAACACAATTTGTGTATCTATATACAAGGCTTTAACTTCAATGATGTCATAATATTTTAAAATATTTTCCTTGTTTATTGGAATTATCATTTGATTTTTATCTGTTTCAAATTCGATCTGCTTTAGAATGCTTTCCAATTCCTTTATTTTAACTATCGATGAGTGAACTATGTGTAGTCTAGCGAATGTAAGTGCATTTTCTAATTCCGTTAAAAATTGCATAATTGTGTTTAAATTTAACTCTATTTGATTTAGTATGTTTCCTACTTGGAGAAAATTGGAGAAACTAAAAACTACTTTATTTATAGTTGTGCTTATATTATTAATTCTTTGTTCAATTAATTGCTGATCATGATTAATTAATAATAGGGTTTCGTTAAAATTTTCGATAATGTGGTGTGATAGTGATATTTGTTGATTTACGGTTTTGATAATTTTTTCTTGATTGGTTTTTAAATCATTGATGGTTGTATTATATTTTTCTGCGTCTGAAGCGTCTAGATTTCCAGTTATCGCTTTTATTATACTACCGAGTCCATCTATTAATCCGCGTTTATTTCTTCTTAGGGGCATTATGCTATTTATTTTTTCCGTTGCTTGATACAATTGAAATTTAATTGCTTGTTTATAATTATCCAATTCTTTATAAAGTACGGGATTTGCTCCATTTCTAACTAATATTGTTAAGTTTTCAAATAGGCATCGTATGGTGTCTAATTGTGTTTCAATAGGACGTAAATCAAGATAATGTATAAATGTTCTTGAATATTGATGGATCTTTGCAAGGCCTACCTTGAACGGTAATATTCCGGGATTGTTCTCTAGATTATATAATTTGACTGTGGAGTAGTCGTCACACTGTGGTGTTAGTTCATATCTAAAATAAAATAACCGTCTTGAAGTATAATGTATATATATAATAGTTATAAGTAAATGTTTATTAATAAAACGTGTATGAATATATGGAATATAATATGAATATAATATAATGATTATTATAATATAAAAATAATAGAATATAGAAAGAGTTACGGTTTCTTTTTCCGTTTTAGTTGGTCTTTATGTATTTGTTTTCCTTTCTGTGTTATTACTACTTTATCCTTATCTTCCTCGACAACTTGTGGGTTGTATAGATTCGAGGCTTTATTTCTATTTGGTGATTTATTATATATCTTCTCGCCCTGTAAATACTCTGCTGCTTCTTCTCTAGTTAAGTTTCGGTTTTCAATTACTTTTATCTTATTTGTTTGAAGTTTTTGGTTAATATGTTTATACATTTCTTGTGTTAAATCTTTATGCGTTTGTACATAATCAGAGTATAGTCTTTCGTTCAGATTTAAATTTAAGGGATCGTCATTATCAATATGACCTGTTATGATTTCAATAGGTTTTCTTTTTGTAACTGAGTGTATACTACTGTTGTAACCTATAATACTATATTTCATGCGGGTAATTGGATTTTCATTAGGAAATGTATTTTTTAATATTCTCATGTGTTCAATTAATGTTGAATGTACTCTTTCAATCATACCGTTGGATTGTGGATGACGGGGTGTACAAAAATGGATTTGAATATTATGGATTTTAAAGAAGTCTTGTAAAATTACATTTTTAAATTCAGGACCATTGTCTGAAATGATTAAGGATGGTAAGTTATGATGTGAAATAAATTGTAATAAATTATTTGCGATCTCTATTGAGTTGCTTCCTGAAACAGGGTATGCTTGAGTATACTTAGAAAAACTATCTATTATGGTAAGAAATTTTTGTTTCTCAATTTGGAATAAATCTATATGTAGTATTTCAAACGGCTTGGTAGCTGTTGGTGTTACATTAAATTGAATTTTTGGTGGATTTCTATCATATTTTGTAATTTGACATATTTCACATTCGTTAATATATTGTCTAATTGTTTCTTTCATATTCGGCCAATAATAAATTTTTTTAATACGTTCTTCAGTCTCATTTATACCTCGGTGATTTGTTTTGCTTTCGTGATACATTTGTATTACTGTTTTCTGATCGTCATTTTTCTCTACATCCTCTAGTTTTGTGTTACATTTATAGAATTTGTAGGATGGGTAAATAAAACTTCGCCTTACTATTTCACAAAATGGTTCGTATATATTTCCTGGTTCAAATAGTATATGGTATTTTACATCGGGTACTATATATTCTTTAATAAATTCAATAATATCTTGATTGAAATTATTTTTGGAAATTTGAACAATAATTCTTTGCTTATCGAATATCTTTACAATTTTAGGTTTACTAGGTGAGTGGTAAACATATTGTAATACGATTTGATTTGAGTTAACATTTAAGGGTTTGTCAGTGATAGGTATTTCTACTATTAAATTTTCTGATTGATTAGTATGAACAGTTCCATCTTCGTCATCTGGTATTTCTATTATTTCTCTTTCGTCTAAATTTACCTGCATTGATTGGGTGTCGTTTTCCGTTGACATCTCTTTATTAAAGGTTTGAATAAAATTTTCTAGTTCATTAGTATTTAATTCTATTCGTGACAAAGCGTCTGCATTTTTATTGTATTTTCCCTTTTTGTAAACAATTTTGTAATCGTACTCTTCTAAACGTAATTTCCAACGTATTAGCTTTGAATTGGGTTCTTTAAGTGAGAATAACCACTGTAATGGCTTATGGTCTGAAACAATCGTAAAACGTCTGCCGAATAAATAAGGCCTAAAATATTTAGTTGCCCAAACTATTGCTAGCAGTTCTTTTTCAATAGTACTATAATTAATTTCTGATTCGTTCAATGTACGAGAAGCATATGCTACTGGCAAATCTCTACCTATTTCTCCTTGTGATAGAACAGCACCGATTGCGTAATTACTGGCGTCCGTTGTCAAAATAAATTCCTTCGTGAAATCGGGATATTGAAGTAATGGTCGGTTTATTAATAAATTTCGACAGGTTTCAAAACATTGAATAAATTCTGAATTATGAGTAATTTGTGCACCTTTTTTGAGACATTTTGTTAATGGTTTTGTAATTTTGGCAAAGTCTCGGATAAATTTGCGATAATATCCTAGAAGACCTAGAAATCCTTTGATTTCTTTGCTTGTTCTTGGTATAGGGTAATTTTTAATAGCATGTATCTTATCTGGATTAGGTTTAACTCCGGAAGGTGTTACTACGTGACCTAAATAAGCTACTTCTTTTTTCAAAAATTCTGATTTATCTAATTGGATTTTAAAGTTTGTTTCGGGTAATCTTTGAAAAACCTTTTTAATATGAGTTATGTGTTCTTGTAGTGAAGTTGAAAAGATGATTATGTCGTCGAGATAAACTAAACAATATTCATTCTGTATACCTCTTAAAATATTATCCATGGTTCTCTGAAATGTTGAAGGGGCGTTTTTTAAGCCAAAGGGCATCCTTAAAAATTCGTAATGCCCGTTTTCTACATTAAAAGCTGTTTTTTCTATATCTGGGGGTACATTTCAACTTGATGGTAGCCGCTTGCTAAATCTATTGTGGTAAAATAATTACATTTGCCTAATTTGTCTAAAACATCTGTTATATTTGGAAGGGGGTATTTATCATCTATCGTTTTTTCGTTAATTTTTCTATAATCAACCACGATTCTCCACTTCTTTTTTCCTGAAGCGTCCACTTTCTTTGGGACTATCCAAATGGGGGATGACCACGGGGAATTACTTGGTTTAATTATGTTTTGTTCTAACATTGAGTTTGTTTGTCTACTTCTGCTTTGTGAATAAATGGGTATCTATATGATTTCGTGTAAACAGGAGTTTCGTCTTTAGTTCTAATTTTATGTTTAACCTGACTTGTAAATGTTAGTTTTGTATTTTCATTGTAAAATATATCACTATATTCTTTACATAGTTTTAATATTGCTTGTTGTTCTTCGCTATTCATATGATCAATACGTATCCGATTACTTATATTTTGTGTGAACATTCAATATTAAAAATTTCAAAATTTTGCTCATTAAATTGTTGAACTCGTATTGGTTCTTTAAAGTTTAATTTAAGATTTTTATCAGATTTATTTAATATTTCCACGTATGCATAATGGTTAATTGCTTCAGTTATTGTTTCGGGAATTTCGAAATCTTGAATTTTTAATTGTCCGACTAATATTTCACCGTTCTTTATGTCCACTGGTATTTGTTTGACATGTTTTGTATGAGGGGATAATTCAATCTGACAAATAGTAGGTTGTCCGGATTTTTGATAGTTTATTCGAAATTCTGCATTGTGTGTACTTAACTTAGAATTGAAAAAATCTAATTTAGCATTTAATGATTTAAGTATGTCTAATCCGATTAAACCGTCATAATGATCGTGAAAATGGAAAAGGTAAAATTTAAAATTTAATGATTCAGGTAAGTAAAATTCTGGAAATGCGGCTACTGTAACACTTGTATTATGAGTCGAAGTTAATAATGCAGTTGATACAGTGAATGGATCGTTGCGAATGTAATTAGCATAGTATCTATTAGCAATATGAGGATTTAAAAATGATTTAGAAGCTCCAGTGTCAATAAGTAGTTTTAATGGAGGATTATGCAATTGAATGTAAGGTAATTGCTTAAGTTCCTCTATATTATGGAGTTCTATTACGGTTCCTGGTTGTTCGAGGCTTGTTGGTAAAAATTTTGATCATTATCTATTTCGTATGATGGAGACTGATATTCATAAGTATAATTTTCAGTGTTATTAATGTATTCTTGACTTTCGTAAGTTAATGAATCGTCTATAGAATTACTAGTTGATGGTAAATTCTCATTATCAGGAATATCTATATTATGAAATTGCGATCTTACTGCATTTGATGTACAGATGCTCATCGGCGTTGGTTTTCTAGTATCGATTTTATTTGGATTTGGTTTCCAGACATTAGAGGGATTCTTTTGTGGGAATACTTGTTTGTACGGGTCGAGGTTGTATATTAATAGGTTGACTTGGAAATGGTTTGTTCTGAAACTGGGGGTTAACATGTTGCGAGTTTTGGTATTGTGAATTTTGAAACGAATTAAATTTAGGAATTTGGTTTGGTACATATGTAGATTTGCTAACATTATGATGTTGGTTATTATGGTTATTATTAAAATTGGGTTGAATTGGTTTTTGAACTTGTTTTGATGGGTTTTGCAAATATAAAATATTTTCTTCCGCTATAATGTATTGCATTGCTACACTTAAATCAGTAGGTTTCCTAGCTCTAATCATTCCTCCTAAAGGTTCTTTTAGACCTGCTAAAAATGTACTTAAAGTTAAATCTCTGTAATATGTTTTCTTTGCTTCTTTCGTCGCTGCCGGTTCGTGTATATTAACATATGTAAATATTGTTTGTAATAAATGCAAACATTTTTCGTAAAATTCGTGAGAGTTCTCATTTTGTTTTTGTTGTAAGGACACTAAATCTCGGGTTAAAGCACTTTCATTTCTTTGATCACTAAAATTTCTAGATAAAACGTCTTTTAAATCTTCCCATGATGTAATACTGTGCGTGTTTATGATTAATCTAGCCCTACCTTGTAACTTGTTCATTATTGAATTAATAATATACGAATTTCTAAAGTTATTTAAATTATCTTGATCGAAAAATGCAGTTACTAATTGCTCACTAACACTTAAGAATCGACTTAGTTCGTCTGTATTTCCGTTAAATACTGGAATGCACTCTAAATACTTGGGTTCAAAATTCGCCATTGTGATATTTTCTAAATTTACTTCTACAATTTCGTTACGAGTTATTTCTGAATTATTATTATTTCCTTGGAGATTAATATTACTTAAAAGGTTTGTTATTTCGTCAATTACGTTGCTCATATATGTATGTAAAAAATAAAAAATGTAAAAATGTAAAAACTTACAGAACTAAGAATAATAGCATCAATTTCATTCTTCTAGTCGTTTTCGCTGCCGGATACCTCGATGGTACTGGTTTTGCGATTGAGGGCTGAATCCTCTTCTCCTCGATGGAAATTAAGATCCGCTTGGTCCCTGTAGTTGGGTAGTATCACTAGGTCCAGGTTTTTTGGAAGTCCGTAGTTTTTCACTTTTCCACAATTACAGTTTCACCCAAAAGATTAAAATCAGCCAAATTTACGATAAATTTGTGGCGATTAATCCTACTGACTGCGCCAATTATGTTCTTGTTGTTGAAACGACTGTTTTTAAAATTGAACTTTATTCTTAAAACATTTGGATTACAGTTTGTAATACAAAAAAACTTAATCTAAGCGACGGTCGAACGAGAGTCATCTACGGCTCTGACGAGAGTGATCTCACAATCGTACTTTACCATGTATCATATTTTAATCAACGTCTACATAAAGTGATAGGTATGCACTTATGGAACTACGCAGTTATGCATTTGTGCAATTCAAGCATAATTACAATGTGACCTAATATTAAGAATATATACGGGTGGTACGAATATAACGTGCGAGGCGTTCTTTGTGCGAGGTACCACTGTAGATGTATTAAGTATGTAGTTTTTCTTAAGTTACCTTAATATATGTATGTATGTACAAATAAATAAAACTAAGAAAATATAATTTATTCCAAAAAGAGATCCGCTTTTATCACAGTCTGGAAATATTATCTATAAATAACTTCTGTTAACATTCTCGTACAGTATACTATGTATTTAACATTTAAATAAAAGTTCCTCCTCAATAAATAAAAAATAAATTCGATTTCAAAAAAAAATAACCACTTCGAGCAATAAATAAAAATCAAAACAGATTGAGCCACAATCATTGTTTCCATTGATAATAGTCCTGGAACCATTTAAACATTTTCTCCCTCTGCTGCATTTTTTTCTCGTGCTTCATCTAAATCTCTTACATCATTTTTTCGTTTTTTGTTCATATCTGAAAATTGAGAAATATTTTTTTAGAGTTTTTGTTAATTTTACTTTAAAATCGGTTATCTGTAATGCTATCTCTTATATTGATTATTGAAGTCACCTTTTGGTTTTGCCGTTGATGTTGAGGGAGCTATGTTCTCAACTTCGTCTGAATTTTCCTCATGCGATGATCCCGGTTTTGATTGCAGTTGCAATTTTTGTTTTCCAGTGCTGGAGACAGTAAACACTGGATTAATCGCAGGATTTTTGAAAAAATTTCATGTAGCTCCTATTGAAGGTAAAATATACAAACATATTAGTCTGCTTAACATATTCATACCATGCTCACTGATAATTGCCCACACTTGTTTATTGTTATATTGGGGTGACAAAAACTTTTCTCTGTTATCCTTATATGTTGATATAAGTAAATTTATATCATCATGACTCCAAGCCTTTGCACCTGCAAATATATATTAGAGGCCGGTACGTTAAAAAGCAAGATCTCAAATATACACAAGATGTCAAATATACACAATCCTCATTTGCACTTGTATTCTCTCCAATGTCTTCTTGCTCATTCAAAGTATCTGGGTATTCTAAAGTATCAGGGTATTCTATGACACATCCATTGTCTATACCTAATGCTTTGAAACCTCTCAAACATACATGTTGGGCTGCCAATTCACTCACCACCTCTAAGGATCCAAAAATCAGTGAACAGGAACCGCATTTTATATTCTAGAAGTTATATTTATACATACAACGTTAGTAAAAAGTCCCGGAACGGTCGAATAATTTTGTTATTTGAAAATTATGATTTCTGAAATTTGGTATGGGGGTATAGTTAATATAAATGCATTTTATGCAATACAGTTTATATTTTTTTTCACTTCCGGTTTAATCGGCAATACGTCCAACTTTTTTTTTTTAACGGAACACCCAGATTTTTTAACACTTTTGAATGCAAAATAAAAAACTACGTTCAGGAAGTATTAAGATGTTTATTTTTATTCACAAGAAAACAGTTAAAAAATTAAAAAGTGTCCTAATACAGAAAAATCAAGATACCTGTCTATTCTGGTTGCGATTACAATAATTGTTCAAAATGCTCTCCATTTACAATTTGACAAAAATGTAAACGGTCAGTAAAATTTCTTATTGACTTTGGATTTGTTCTGGAGTGATGCGATTGGCTTCTTGAACTATTCTCTCTTCCAATTGTTCAAGATTATGGGGACGATTTTTGTACACTTGACATTTCAAGTGACTCCAAAAGAAAAAATCTAATGGCGAGAGATCTGGCGAACGTGCTGGCCATTCGATTGCTCCTCTACATCCGATCCAACGTTCCGGAAAAATTTCATTCAAATAATCGCGGACATTATGGGCAAAATGGGGGGAGCTCCAGCTTGTTGAAACCAAAAATGTGCATTAGGGTGATCACCTATGTTTGCATTTGGAAATAGGGCCGCAAGTGCTGGAACAACCTCATTTCGCAATAAATTTAAGTAGACGTTGCCAGTTAAATTTCCTCTTAGGACGCTGTGTATGGACTTCTTCAATCCAATGCGGATTTTCAATTGACCAGTAGCGACCATTAAAAATTCTATGTGCTGTTTCACGAAATTGACGTTCTATCAGGTATTTTATGTTTAATATGTTTGCCAACTTTAGGAGTGTCGGGGATATTTGAAATGTTTGTCTTCGAATGGGCGGTATACACTGGGGTTTGACTGATAGCTAACGTTCCTAGATAAAATACTTAATAAAGCTAACAAATTTATAATTCCAAAGAAAATTTTTATTTACATTTGATTAATAATGTTTTATGCACAGCAAAACGAGCAAATATTGTTTTCATGACAATGCCTGAAACAAAAACGAAAAACGAAATATTTTTTTTTCTGATTGAAACAATATTGAGTAGTATTGCCTTAGTTACGACATGTCATAACACACTAATATTTACCAAGGGAAATATGAAACGTCATATGGTCCCAAAAAATATGTTTCACCGTAAATGTTTCATTTTTTAATTAAAACAACACAAATAATAAGAAATGTTTTATTTTTTAATTAAAGCAACAAAATTAACAATTAAAATCATTTATGAACTAATAAAGTTTTTGCATTTGTAACGCTACTTTTCAGAACCAAAATAAAAATTGCAATTTTCAAAATTTTCCTTGAAGTGATTGCAACCAGATACAAACGATGAAGATTCAGCTGCAGATGAAGATTCAGCATTCAGTTCAGTTACAGTCTTGGCCAATTTTTCAGAAACCAAAGTACGTATCCTGTATTTTTATTCTTCACGAATGCTTCCACTTCATCGAACATTTTAAAATCAGTTTTTTCTTTTAGATGTAACATTGACCTTAACATCGATAGTTTTGGCCACAGCGTGTTTGGCGAATATTTCTGCGACTACGGAAAGAATAAATTAGTCATACGTCAAAAATAAGAAAAATTATAGCAACATACCAAATCTTCAAAAAACGCTCGTCGACACCATTCACCATATTTTTTCTCCTCCACTTTTGGAAGTCTTCATAAACTTTATTGTAAGAAGCTTTGGATTTTGTCGGAATCAAACATTCACGGGCTTGCGCTAACACGTAGTTTGACATTTCACTAATTTTATTTATGACAGGACGCGAAAATCAACCCAGTTAACTATGATATTTACAAACATGGCTAAGAACGTTGCTAGGGACAAAAATTTACAGTCCAATATTTTTCCATTTTGTCAATATGTTTCAATCAGAAAAAAACTATTGATTACACCACGGGAAATATGAATACATTTCCTTCGGAGCCTATACATCAACTAGCCAACCTCGGGAAATATACTATTCATATTTCCCTAGTTGTAATAATAGCTATACTTACAGCCGGTATTATCAATCAAACTTAAACTGGGATTTAGTTAACCCTTTATAGGTTACATTTTTATTTTACATAAATATGATAACGGTTGGCGGTCAAATTTCGGGACACTTGTTGTATTTTGTCTCTCTCAAACAAATTCAACTGGATTATAGCTCTTTTTGTCGTAATATGTACGTAAACGTTTGGTGTCCTGATATTAATTCAAATATTACACGTATGGATGTCTATGGGACTGTGATATCCTTAGCGGGATGTGGGTAGGTGTTTTTAAATTGAACCCATCACTTTTATAAAATATAGAAAACCTTAAACTTTATTTAAGTTATCAATTGAGACCCTCCGTACATGTGTCTTAACAGAGGTTACACTTAAAACTAATACAAAAAAATAGAAAAATACTATTACTATACGCTGCGGACATACGGACATTCGTCAGCGAAAATATGATCTAATACATCCGCAATTCATTTACCTACAAGGTGTAATAACCTGTGTGTCTTTGATATGTGATGACAACACTTATTTTACACGTGCAATGCATTTATGTAGACCAAGAAATGATACAATAAAGAAAAAAATAGTATTACTGTTTTAACAATTTTGTAACGGAAATGATTTATACGCATCATATTACACCTTCCCGGTTAATGAAAAAAATTTTGATTTGATTAAAATAAAAATTTTACAATTAATATTAAACTAATTCCTAATAACACTTATACATATGTTGATATGCTATTCGGCTATAATTATGCGTGCACACTATATTAACATGTATACATATATTTGACAAATTTTTAATTAACTATAATATTTTTTAACTCTATTTTTGTGTACTAGCACAATTTTACCATTTATTTTTAATTTTATATTTGGCGCCTCATCTTTTATTACTTTATAGGGCCCTTCATATAAAGGATCTAGCTTAGTGCCAGTCTCTTTCCTTAATAATACTTTGTCGTTAAATTTATAATTAACACTACAACTTTTTTTATCAATTACTTCTTTTCTTTTGATCTTTGATTCCATTAAGTTATTTTTTATATCTTTCCATGCAGTTTGTAATCGAAATTTTAATTCGTTAATATAACTCTCAAAATTATATATTGGATCAACGTTTTCTAATATATTACTAGGCAAGATACCTTTCTTTCCAAACACTAGTTCGTATGGAGTGTATTTTGTGATGGAATGTACCGTATTGTTGAACGTGAAACACCAAAAAGGTACCCACGCTGCCCACGTATCGGGATATTTAGCTGTGTGAATACGTAGGAAAGACCCTAGATTTTTATGGGTGTTTTCTAAGGAACCTAAAGTCTGATGATGATAGGCGGTTGATGTAAGTTGATTAATTCCCAGAAGTTTAGCAGATTCTTTAAATACCTTTGCTAAAAATTCGGTGCCTTGATCCGTAACAATTTCCTTCGGAATACCAAATCTTAAAATAAAATTGTTGACAAAGGCTCTTGCTACGGTTTCAGCGTCCTTATTTTTAATAGGATAAGCTTCTACAAATTTTGTGAGATCGCATTGTAGCGTTAATATATACCTAAAATCTTCATCATCTTGATTCAGAGGTCCAACAAGATCTAAAAAAATTTTTTGAAATGCAGACGACGCAGTAGTAGTAACAGTCAACGGTTCGACAGGATGTCTTGAATGTTTATATCTTTGACAGTCGTCGCATTTTGTTACGAATTTAGAAACATCATCTTTTAAATTGTCCCAGACGTAATACCGTTTAATATTGTTATACATCCTATTAGTTCCTGCGTGTCCTCCGGTTGGAAGTAAATGGAAATCATTTAATATCAATTGACGAGTTTGCTTACAGTTTATTCTCTTTACTTTATTTATTACGCATATTTTAATCCAGAAGTCTTTAAGCATACTAGGCTTTTTAGACAAGCGCGCTATTAACATTTTGTTCTCTTCACCTTTCATTATGCATAATTGTGGAATTCCATATTCTTTGCATATATCCTGTAAGTATCTCAAATCTGCTTCTAGGGCATGATCTGATAGATTTCTTACCTTAATATAAATTATTTGCGATTTTACGTCATATACTATATTTCCCGTTTTTACTATATTTGCATTATTTCTTTTATTTAAATGATTTTCATTTAACTGCCTAAGTTCTACGGAATCTATAGGTCGTTTTAGTAGTTCTACAATTCTCGGTTGGCCAGTCCGATCGTTGTTTTCATTACTAAAGTTTTCCTGTGATTCAGAATGACTATTTAATTGTTGTTTTCCCATAGACCTAGTGATGGCAAAAATATTACTTGACATTTCTTTAAGATCATTGGAGTCTATTTTTACTCTAGATAATGCATCAGCTACTGCATTGTCGTTTCCTTTCACATAGTGAATAGTAAAATCATATTCTTCTAATATTAATCTAAATTTCGTTAATCGTGATGAAGGATTATTCATACCGAATAAATATATCAAAGGGCGATGGTCTGTATAGATCTCGAATTTACGTCCATATAAATATGGTCTGAAATGATTTACTGCCCACGTTATACTTAAAAGTTCTTTATGTGTTATGGGATATTTAATTTCTGCAGGATTAAGAGCTCTGCTCGCATATGCAATTGGTTTATTATTAGAATTTGAAAGTACCGCACCAATCGCGTAACCTGAAGCATCTGTTGTTAATTTAAAAGTGTTTGATGGTGAAAAATCCGGATATTCTAGAACAGGTGGATTTATTAGAGCTTCTTTAAGTTCATCGAAAGACTTTTGACAGTTTTCATCCCACTTAAAAACAACTGACTTCCTAGACAATTTGTTTAAAGGATAAGCAATTTTTGCGAAATTTGGAATAAATTTACGATAATAATTAATGAATGCAACAAATTTCTTACACTCGTTTGCATTTTTGGGAATTGGATAATTTAAAACAGCAGCAATTTTACTTTTATCGGGAAAAACACCAGATGAACTAATTTCGTGTCCTAGATAAAGTAAACGATCTTTAAGAAACTGGCATTTAGCTGGATTTAATTTTAGATTAACTTGCCGAAGTCGGTTCATTACTTTTACTAAATTTTTATTATGATTTTGTAGGTTATTGCCAAATACAATTAAATCGTCAAGGTAGACAAAACAGGATTCGTAGTTTAAGCCTGACATAGCTATCGTCATGACTCTTGAAAACGCACTCGGGCTTGTCTTCAGTCCCATTGGTAATCTGGTCATTTGATATTGTGATTTACCTGTAGTAAAAGCTGTATATTTTCTGCAAGAAGGATCTAACTCAACCTGATAGTATCCCTGGGAAAGATCTAAATGAGAAAAATAAAATGCCCCTGACAGCGAATCTAAAATCTCTGTAATATTTGGCAGAGGGAAACGATCATCTTCTAATTGTTTATTTACCAAACGATAGTCAATTACCACCCTTGACCGGGAGCTGCCGGAAGTGCCTTTTTTTGGTACAAGTAGTAGTGGTGAAGACCAATTTGACTTAGTTTCTTCTATAATGCCGTCTGCTAGCATTTTCGACACTTGTCTATCTATCTCGTTTTTTTGACTATGCGGTAGTCTATAAGGTTTTACGTATACTGGGCGTACATCTTTCTTTAATGTTATTGTTTCCTTAATGATGTTCGTTACGGTAACTGGGTCATTTTCTAATAAGAAAATATCAGCATACTTTGCACATATTCTGTGGATTGAATTTCTTTCTTCTTTATTTAAATTCCCTACATTTATTAAATCTAATACTTTATTTACCCTATCTAACGATAATTCATTTTTATCAAATTTATATGACTCAAAGTCAGTTAACTTTTGTGTAACAGGTCTAAAATTTTTAATTTTTATTTCTTCATCTTTTGTATTTAAAATTCGTACAGGGATAATGTGTGACACTGGGCGTGCAATAATACCTGCCGTGAAAACGCCTTCAGTTATTTCGCTTGATAAAACAACACAATCGCATTCATCATCTACCCAAAAATATTTAACAATTTCGCACCGGGGTGGAATAATTGTACATGCATTGAAATTAGATTCTAGTGGTAGTATAAGTTGTTGTTTATTAATCCGAAACGAAAGCGAAGAATTTCGAAAATCTATAATAGCATTATATTTTGAAAAGAAGTCAGAACCCAAAATTCCGTGTATTTCATGCCTTATATCATCCATAACTAAGAAATTGTGATTTATTTCAATATGCTCTACATTTAAAGTAATATTAGTTTCCCCAATAGTTTTTGTGGAACCCGAAATACCGTTGAGTGTCATCTTTTTATTTTTATTAATACATTCGTTTCCTGTTAATGATTTTGAAAAAGAATACTGACTGAAGCTCCTGTGTCTAAAAGAAATAGTAATTTAGTGTTTCCGTAATTGAACCGTATGCAATTCATACCATTCATACTTAAAGTAATAATTTTATTGGGTATGCTCTGATTGTTCACGAAAAAACCGATTTTCTTCTCGCGGTTTTTCTTCGGTCGCGGCGTAAACTGCCTGGCCGCGCGTCGTCCCCCGTCCTCGGTCATTTCCTCGAGTTCGACCCGATCTTACGTTAGTTCGTCCGCGATTAGAAATTGCATGATAATTTGTATTGCGGTTTGAGATATCTGAATTATTAGAAGGGTTTCTAAAATTATTTCGAGAACAATTATTACCTCGATAATTGCGAGATGATGATGAAAACATTCGATTTCTTGTTGTATGATGATTATTTGTAAAACCTCGGTTAACCTGTCCGCGTTTGTTATGGAAATAAAAAACATTCGATGAAGAAGGTTTATTCCGTTCTTCATCGAGGGCTACAGCTATAGCATCTTTCAAACTTCCTACATTTCTAGCTTTTAAAATTGTCCTCATCTCATGGTTTTTAACACCATTACAAAAAGAGTTGATCGCTATTTTTTCATTTACTGGGCGTAAAGTTGTTAACAATGTTTGATCATTACCGGCCTGTGCCAGTGTCAGATCACTTAGTAATTGGTCTATTTCGTTTCCAAATTGACTTATTGATTGATTTTCATGCTGTCGTGCTTGGTGTAATTGATTGAAAAGAGTAGTAGCAGATTTTTTAGATATGAAATTATCTTGGATATCTTTAACTAAATCTTTAATCGAATCGTACTCCTTCTTTAATCTAATTTTCGCATTCTCAGAGAGGCGAGTTTTCAAAACATAGTTAACTAAATGTTTCTTATCATCATTTTTTAATAGGCTTTCATAAAAAGTATCGAGTCTACTAGTTTTTTTGTCGTGTCTTCATTTCCATCCATAGATGGCAATAAAGACCCCGCTGTTTTTAAACTAAAGGATTCCATGTTTGAATGCGATTCTAGCCTATCTTTTAGAATATTATTTGTGTCATTAATAAGACTTTCTATTTGCTTAACATAAATTTTAATTTCATTAGTTAAATGTAAATTACTTATATCTAAACTAGCTTGTGTTCTTAAACTATTTGATGCCGTTACAAACTGCTTTAATTCTATAAGTTTCTTTTGTGTTAATTCTAAATTTTTCCTACGCTCTTGGTTGTCTTTAGTAATATTGGTTCTAAATACCTTTATGTCCTCGTATAATGCCTTAAAATCTTCTAACACTCCCATTTACGTATAAGTCTTCTGTTGATTAACATTGTTACTAGCTTTGAAACTTAGGTAACTGCACTAAACACTGGTCTTCGCATTCATTCCGAGGGCTATAAGTTCATGACTCTTGCTTATTTCTCTTCTTATGTGCTTCTTTGTAGAATTTCTGCAGCGTCGCCATAAAAAATATCCTACTGCTCCTAGACCCATGACGAAAAGTAAGAGACCGATAATCTCCCATATGGTCAATTTTATTTGGTGTAACCCTGTAGTTTCACCACTGTTTCCTGTTTGAGCTATTATTATCTCCTCCTCTTTCTTCGATTGATTTGTACCCATGGTTCTATTGTTTCTTGAAATTGCTTATTTTCTTATCTTTTACCCAAAAAGAAAAATTCGTTTATCCTGGCAGGATCGCCATGTGATATCCTTAGCGGGATGTGGGTAGGTGTTTTTAAATTGAACCCATCACTTTTATAAAATATAGAAAACCTTAAACTTTATTTAAGTTATCAATTGAGACCCTCCGTACATGTGTCTTAACAGAGGTTACACTTAAAACTAATACAAAAAAATAGAAAAATACTATTACTATACGCTGCGGACATACGGACATTCGTCAGCGAAAATATGATCTAATACATCCGCAATTCATTTACCTACAAGGTGTAATAACCTGTGTGTCTTTGATATGTGATGACAACACTTATTTTACACGTGCAATGCATTTATGTAGACCAAGAAATGATACAATAAAGAAAAAAAATAGTATTACTGTTTTAACAATTTTGTAACGGAAATGATTTATACGCATCATATTACAGGACAATTACCGCCAACTATGTAGTAAGTGTCCCCGTATTGGGACACCAACCATACGTGCTATAGGTCACTCCGGCATTTTGTTCGTTTTGTGTGGTGATGCAATTCATTTGTGTTTTTATTGAGAAAAAAAAGTGTAAAATCGCTGACAGTTATATAGAATATCAACTTTATTATTTAGCAGGTAAGTTACATGTCTTATATTATTGCCATTTGTTTAAATTAAGTTACAGTTTAGATTAGAAGTATGAAATGTCATACATAACCTAGAAACCTAAAAAGTTTGGTACATTCATTTCGTTATTATTCTGGTAAATTAAACTTTGTCCTTCTTGGTACGAATTCTTTAGATATTTTGGTAAAAATATAAAAAGTCGCTTATATTTAAAAGTTTTGCGCTAAGTTGTTACCGGCATTATTTTGACTAGTGCACGTGTTAGATATTGAGGTTGTGGAATTATCTATATTTTTAGTATTATTTATATTTTTATAACTTACAAGTAAATTGGATATCGATCTAGCATTTTATTTTAGTTATATTAGAAAAGTAAATTAAGATAACCAATATTGTTGGCTTTGACTTTCTGCAATAATTATTTAATCTAGTCCTTTCAGAATGAATCGTCCTTTCCGTTATGAAGAATTAGAGCGAATGACTCCTTCAGAGTTGGATGAGCTTTTGAATTCTATCACAGACGATCAAGCAATCAATTCTGACGTCGGTGGAGATAGCGATGCTGAAGATGACAAGAATCACCCATCAACATCAAAAATACGTCGGGTAAATACCGATGTTGCGGGTAATCTTGATTTAGAAAACGAACATAATAAGGAGTCTGATAACGAACTGGAAGAGAACTTTGAAGAAAATGTTCCAGATCCCATTTATATACCACAAACTTTTGTAGATAGTGATACAGGTTCTGATACTGCTGAAGAAGTTCGTGATGATTTCACATTTTCTAAAGTTCCATCCATTCCACAGACCTTTCAGAATTTTCAATTTAATGAAAACTTTGGCCCAAAAGTAGAAGTTGATACCTCATCTCCACTGGCTATTTTTTTAATAATTTTTGCTGATGCGCTTCATCTTATAGTAGAACCATCGAATTTATATGCTACTCAAAATGGAGTAGATCTAAATTTAAATTTAGCTGAACTGAAAGCCTTCCTTGGCATATTAATTGTTATGGGATACCATGTACTACCTAGCGTGCGACTATATTGGTCCACTGATGAAAATTTTGGTGTTTCAAGAATAGCCAAAATAATGTCATTGAAACGATTTTTACAAATATTAAGATACCTTCACCTTAACGATAATACAAAGATGGGGAAAAGGAGTGAAAATGGATATGATAAATTATATAAATTGCGTCCTTTGATAACGTACTTAAATGAAAAGTTCAGAAGTATTTTCAGTCCTAGTAGATTCTTATCTATTGATGAGAGTATGGTAGGTTTCAAAGGCAGAAGTTCTTTGAAACAATATATGCCAATGAAACCTAGCAAGAGAGGATTTAAGATCTGGGCTATAGCCTGTGCTACAACAGGCTTTCTAGTTGGTTTCAAGATTTATGAGGGCAAGACAGTAGAACGACGAGAAGGCACACTTGGGGAAGAAGTAATCATAACAATAAGTGATGCTTTTCACAATTTAGGCTATTGTTTCTTTTTTGATAGATTTTTTTCTACAATACCGCTATTAAGGAAATTACTATCTTTGAAAACTTTTGGATGTGGAACAATCATGGGAAACCGAAAACATTTTCCCAAAACTCTATTACGCGCTGACAGACATTTAAAAACTGGAGAAATGGATTTTGCCACGACAGGAGAAATTTCTATTTGTAAATGGAAAGACAGAGGGTCGAAATGTGTTCTAGTTGCATCTAATATGCATAATCCAGTGGATGGAACTTTCGTTCTCAGACGTAATAAAGAAGGTGAACGGGAACAGGTACATTGTCCAAAGGCCATTGAAGACTATAATAAATATATGGGTGGTGTCGATAAATTTGATCAGAACATGGAAAGTTATTCGATATCACAAAAATCAAGACGATGGTGGCTGAAAATATTTTATTTCTTGCTTGATGCTAGCATAGTTAATTCATATATTCTTTATAAAACGACCTTAAAATTATCAAGCAAGAAGCAAAAACCTATGACCCACCTTATGTTTAGGAAAACATTAGCCAATGAATTAATTTCGGATTTTTGTTCACGTCCAAAGAAAGGAAGAAGACCGGAAGTATTAGTGACCAAAAATAAAATGTACAAAAAACAAAATGGCACAAGAATCGCTATCACTCAATTGGTAAATGTGGGAATTCACTTACCTGTCAAAGGAACTTGTCGACGATGTGCGTACTGCAGTACCAAAGAAGTTCCAAAAAAATCTCAAATCATGTGCAAAGCATGTAAAGTTAATTTTTGTTTAGAATGTTATGCTGTTTTCCATGAACAAAATAATAATAGTGCATATTAAGTAATTTTCATTTCATCTCCGTAGTTCTTCATAATAATGTATATGTACATATGTATTGTATTCTTCCCAATATTCATGTTCGTTTTGGTTTATTTATCATAGGGTAGTAACAATTTTGGTTAATTACGCTTGAGTTACGATATAAATAAAAAGTTTATAAGTATTGGTTTTAGTAGTTTGTCTCTCCCACTTGTAATAAACATTTGTGCATTTTTAAAATTATGATTTCCAATTTTGGGACATTTTAATTTGCAGTGTATAAGAAACAGGTAAGGATCGTTAAATATTAGGACACCAAACATATTAGGTTTTCTTGTAGCTTAAATGCTTGGTGGCTAAATGTAAGGCCACCTCATTGCTAGCCACAAAATAGAGTGACAAACTAAAAATTTGTTTTTATATGTTCTATGTATACTATTGTTCGCTATAAAATGCATAAAAACTTTTTTACGATGTATAAAAAATTTGAGCACTCGGTAACTTTTTATAGTGGTCTCACATTAAACCACTAACCTATAAAGGGTTAAATGCAATTTAAATTAAAATGTCCTTTATAGTGAAGTATCGTATTACGAATATATCGATATCCACCTTTACTTAAATGGCAAATTAGCATAAGTTGGTAGAAGAATCTTGATTTATAAGCGATAGTTTTCAAACAGTTGGCAACATTTTATAACCTATTTTAGTTTTACATTGAACTGTTCGAGTATAGCGTTATTTTACAATTTATTTTTTTGTCATTTTATCGCTATTTCTGCATACGTTTTTAAGAATGGCAAAAAGAAATAGAGGAAAAAATTTCTCTGATGATGATACCCTGTATTTATTAACTGTTATAGAAGATAAAAAACATATTTTAGAAAATAAAACAACGAATGCAATAACAAATCAAGAAAAGGTATGTACATTGTTCAATATTATTCTGAGTTTCTGTTTAACTAATAGCAGTTTACAGGTAAAAGCATGGAAGGAAATCGCAGAGGAGTTTAACGCTCACCACCCTCTTAATAGTCGTACACCTGAACAATTACAAGCAAAATACGAAAATTTAAAAAATAGAAGTAGGAAGTACGCAGCAATGCAGAAACAAGCGGTATACACTACTGGTGGTGGACCTTCACCTGCCTATAAAGATAGTGTTTTAGAAAAAGTGTTGGATATTATTAACAAAAAAACAGTTTACGGAGAAACTAATGTATATGATGATGACTGTATAGATATGTTTACCAACAAAAGTAGCAATGACAAAACTAATGATAATGTTACTGACAGTGAATTCAATGTTGAATTTGAAAATACATTAAATAATAACGATATTATAAAAAATAATATCGATGACAACTTTTTAAACACAAGTGATACAAGTATTGCTATTGTACAATTTGAAAATCTATTAGGTGTAAGTGGCAATAATAAAGCAATGAAGAATAGAAGTGACGAAGGAGAAACGTCCAAACAGAATGTAGAAGAAGAAAAAACCACAGACAATAAAGCCAAAAAAGCAAAATTTCCATTAAAAAAAAGAAAGCAGAACGTGATGGTCGATAAAATAGTGGAACTCAAATCTAAGTATTATGAAAAGAAGATGGAACTGTTGGAGTTGCAGTGTAATCAAATAAAAGACGACACTAATTATAAAAAATTACAAATAGAATTAATTACTTTAGAATTGATAGAGAAACAAAACTCTTATGGTAAAAATTAAATTAGCACAAGTATATATTGTCTTCGTGCTTTACTAAACAGTGTGTTATGTAGTTTTTATTTTATTTGCAGAATACTCATTATTTTTAGCGGTGGAAAGAAAAATATGTAAAACATAGGTAAAATTAATATAGTTTTGTTACCAGAATTTGTTATTATTTTTACAGTTTATTCAAATAAAACAAGAATTAAGTATATTTGCATTTTTTTATTTAATTAATTTATAGCAAAGTACTAAAATAATTATTAATTATCCTATTTCTCAATGTGTTATTATCGTTTTCATTATTATTAAAAGTTTCAGCTGCTTCGATGATAATATCGTCATCAATGGGCAGTGGATCTTTCATATCGATTGCTATATTATGCAACACTGCCGTAGCAATAATAATAATCTTTGCCAACTCATTTGACACTCTCATACCCAGCGATAGAATTGGGAACCGTCTTTTCCAGACACCGTACTGTCTCTCGATGGTATTTCTGGTTTTTATATGACAAGAATTATATAATGTTTCTGCTGCATTATTAGTTTCCAACAGTGGTGTAAGCAAATAGTCGCAATTTCTATAACCGCTGTCTCCAAGTAAGAAGCTGTTTCTATAAAAGCCAGTATCAAATTTTGATTTTAATCGGCTATTATTAAATATAGTTTGATCATGCGTCGATCCTGGCCACCTTGCTACAATATTATTAATTTTCAAATCATAATTTGATACTGTTTGAATATTATAGGAGAAATAACCCTTTCGGTTCCGATATAGTTCACCTTCTTCTCCACCTAATGATTTTTAAAATAAAATATAGATGCCACTATACACAAATGAATACCTGTACATACCTGGTGATTGTATCTTGATGTGTGTGCAATCAATTGTACCGATTACTTTGGGAAACCTAGCAATCTTATAGAAACCTGCCTGAGTTATTTCAATTTCTGCTTGTGATTCTGGCATTTTAATGTATTGTTTTCGAAGACTTGCTATAGCTGTAGATACTCTTTTAATCGTTCTACTAGCTGTAGCTTTTGTCACACCTATAAAGTCTCCTACTGTTATCAGCATACTACCACTGGCAAAAAAACGTAATGCTAATAACAACTGTATTGCTGGGGTAAGACACTTATTACGTGCCGTTGGATATTTTATTATATTTTCAATTTTATTTAAAATCATTTCAAACGTTTCTTTTGTTAACCGAAATCTATCAAAAAACTCTTCTTCTGTTAATAGAATAAAATAATTTCTACGCTCTTTCACCACTTTCGGATTCCTTCTTCTTCCTAAAATTACATGTTTTACTATTGTCATTACAAATCTATTAACTACTAACGCATATAATCGTATAATTCCTTGTCGGAAGATTCACTTGAACTTTCAGAAAACATTGTATTGAAGTAATTTCTGACTTTATAGGTTATGTATACATGTATTTAAACCTTGATTAATACTTAAATAGTGGAAGTTCCGCATTTATTTTTAATCTACATTTAGTCATTAACAGCCTTTTACAAGGGTTCATAATACGGTACACTTACTCTTAAATGACCTTTAAATTTAAATGCAGTTTAAACACGTTGATAATACCGGCCGTTAATGTCAGCAATATATTGTATCTTTATTTTCTATATTTGCATAATTTCATCAGTTTTTTCTCTATGTCATTTACACATTCTACGATAATTTTTCCCAATGAGATATTATTTAGCCTTTTTATATAAGTGTATAAATATATTAATATATGTATTTTTTGACCTTTATGTACTTATCTTTTAATTCCTGATTTATTTCCACTTAGAGGTCAATAAAACAATAAATAATTAAATACCAATTTATTCCATAACATATAATAATATGTTTTCGTTAAATAACTTCTTCGGTGGAAGAAATTGACATTTAATATATGTCAAATTACTAAAAATATAAATATAAATTGCCATGCCTATCAACAAAATTATCTAAAAAACAAAGAATTCATTGATATATCGAATTTTAATTATATTCACAAGTAATAATGAAGGAATAATGATTTAATACAACATTAGAAATCGAAATGATTTCAATTATTCGTATATCAATCTATTTTTTTTTTGTCAAGCTCTAACAATTCTGTTCAAGGACTAGGGAAAAACATGGCAAAAAAACCTAGTCAAGAGCTTAAAATTAATAAAATTCATGCGTGAATTAAATTATTGTAAATAACGCTTAAATTATCAATATCCGTTCTAAAATTTACCGCGTTTTCATCTTTCTTAATGTATATCATTTCGTAAATTAATCTTTTTTTATAATTATTTTCCTTTTTTAAAATTTTAGTGTTTTGAAAATCAAAATTATGTCGTCTATCTTTAGAGTGCTTAGATAAAGCAGTTTCAGCGGTGACGTTATGTGTAACAGTGTATTGATGGTTATAAATTCGTTTCTTTAAATATTGTTTGGTTTGTCCGATATAACATTTATTACAATCTTTGCAATCTAATTTATAAACGACATTACTTTGATTACCATGTTTAATGGGTGTTTTTAAATTTGTGAATAAATGTCTATTGTTGGTAGGTATGAAAGTTATGTGAATGTCTGATTTTTTTAATTCGTGTTTTATTGTGTCGCTTAAATTGTTTATATATGGTATAGTGTGGTATATGTTATTATTTGATTTTTGTACCTGTGTTATATATTTTATTTATTCTTTTTGTGATTAATTTATTGTAAAACTCTTTAGGATAACTATTTTTTTCTAGTATTGTTTTTACTTTGCTTAAATTTTCTTTTCTAAAATCAGGGTGAGCTAATTTAATAGCCTGATCTACTAAACTGTTAATTACGCGTTTTTTTTTAAATTTACCGAAGTGTTTGAAAAATAGTTTAAATGCCTACTACTACTAGTGTCTTTAATGTACCAGTTTGTTTTTATTTGTGTGTTATCGTGTTGTATCTTTACATTTATTTATTCCTTCATTATTACTTGTGAATATAATTAAAATTCGATATATCAATGAATTCTTTGTTTTTTAGATAATTTTGTTGATAGGCATGGCAATTTATATTTATATTTTTAGTAATTTGACATATATTAAATGTCAATTTCTTCCACCGAAGAAGTTATTTAACGAAAACATATTATTATATGTTATGGAATAAATTGGTATTTAATTATTTATTGTTTTATTGACCTCTAAGTGGAAATAAATCAGGAATTAAAAGATATGTATAAATATAATAATAATTTTTTGGTTAATAAAAGTTTAACATTTTACACAAGTGATATGGCAATTTATATAACTAAGTACACTCTCAACAGTATAGTTTAAATTTAACACTGAAGGAGTTACAGTTCGTAATATCACATACAGTCCTTTCATTAAAACTAAAACATGTATATTACTATAATACAATGACACCATCTGTTAATCAATAGATAAATGATGTTTGAAATTCCAAATTGCATGAAGTTTTTATTGATGATGTCAAATATAGGGCGTACCTTTGCAAATTTATCTGATTTATTGAGGGTGTCATTGTCTGACAAATGAATATTCTGTTTTATATTTTTAAACCTGTTTCGGGACATGGAATCTTTTACAATCTGGACTCCTTTATCTTCGTCAGAAGACCAATACATATGTATTTGGGGAAAAATGTGGTAGCCGCTAAGAATTAATATTCCTAAAAACTTTTCTAAATCATGCCTGTTCAACTTGAAATCATGGCGATTGTTGTCGCGATCGTACTTCAGAGAAAATTCAATAATAGAATTCATCACCATATCATCAAAAAATAGCTGAAAAAATTCTGCAACATTTTTCCATACAAATTCTGTGTAATATTTTTTATATCTATATCTTCACTTGAGATTGGGGTTTTTATTATAATCAACCGACGTTTTACACCAGGTTATTCTATTCAACTTTCTTTTCTTAGCATTTTCATCCAATGTACTTTTATTTACATTAGATGTTCCTGATAAAATATCATGGTCAGTTGCTTTTCCGGATAAAGCCTTCGTGTCTGTTGATGATGATAATATTTCGTACGTTCCGGCTACTTCTTTCGGTAGAAAGTTATCGTCAATTTGTTCATCGTCAATAAGCTCCTCATCTGTAACTTCATCTACGTTAGGAGGTATATAACATATATCTATCTCTTCATCAATGTTTGAAAAATTGTCGACTATATCTTCCAGCTCTCCCTGCGTCAATGCACGTTTTGGGGTTTTGGTGAACTCTATTGAAAATACAGAAATAACAATGTGGATCGTATAATACTAAAAGACTTGCCGTGTCGAAAACAGTGATGCCATCTCAGGAAATACACAAAGTCTCAAGGGTGCCATCTTAGCCGGGGGTCCATCATAGCCTGTTCTCCCCTAGTATAATAGATATGTCACATTGCATATTTAAGATAAAGTATGATTCGAGATTTAATAAAGTTTAATATGTTAGTCGTCGCTACTGTCGTCTTCGTGCTGCTGAATATTGCGGACCATCTGGCAGCAGTCGAAGCAGAAACTCTGAATGTGAATCAAACATATTGCTTTGTTGCATCTACTACAGCTGTATTTAGTTAACCGCCTCTTCTGAGTGCATGTTCCAATTTCTTCAACTGCATCACTGTTTTCGTTTTCTGCTGCTGGTCTATATTGTGTGAGTTTCAGTTGCAAATCTATGCGCATTCCTGAAGTATTTGAAGCTCTTCGGACTATATTAGGGAGTAGTAATTCATTTGCCAGTTGTTTCAAGAATTGCCTTCTCCTAATGATATTTCCACCGTTCCCAAAACAAATCACCCGAGCATTAATTCCGCTCATATTCAAAATCGAAAAAAATATCATCATTGGCCATCGACGAAAATTCCTCGCTACATAGCTTGTCTGTAGTATCGACACCACTTTTCGTGCTGTTGTAAAATGTAATTATGGAGGGTTTTCGTTTCTCGCCACTCTGAGGATCTATTGAATCGTCATTATGTAAACTGGATGCCAAGATAACACATCTCCCTTTTTTTTTTTTTGGCATATATGACACTAACGTGCACCCATTTTGAAAACCAAAAAGACTGCTGCACACTTCTCTGTTTTTCGTCGCACTGAAATCTAATGGAAATTCTTGCATATTTTTCCTCATAGTTCCTACATATGAAAGACGTCTATGTTTTAGTTTTTCTATAAGGTCAATGCTACCGAACCAGTTGTCGGCGGTGATGTTTCTTCCTGAGTGATATATTGGTTCACAAAGTCGTAAAACCACTTCTAAAGGTTTGTTACTAATTTGATATGGACCTTCCGGCTGTATTTCCAAATTATATAGATAAAAGACTTGTGAGTCAACCAGAGCTAGAATTTTTAAACCATATTTATTTGGCTTGATGGGTATATACATATTGGCGAAATCCACACCTGCCACGAAAGCCCTCCAGCTTTTCATCTATTGTCACATTTTCACCCAAATTATAGCACTTCTGGCAATTGTTTATAAACATCGTAAATATTTCTCGAAGAGCTGCTAGCTTGTCTACCTCTCTTCTCTCATTTCGGGTTTCGATTATCAAATCGCACATACTTCATAATGAATTTCAATCGCTTTATGCTCATTACAAACCGAAATTCTTCGATACCATCAGATCCCCAAATTTCTTCTAAACTCTGTCTATTACTTTTATTAATTCCTGCTAAAAAGACAAGACCGATGAAAGCTTTCAATTCAATCATATCGACTGGTTTAGTATCCCTTTCCCGACGAAATTGTGGCTTGATCATTTCAATATACTGATTTGTATATTGAACAATAATATTCAAAATATCGTCAGACATAAGGTAGTTCCAACATTCCAAGCGAGTGCGTGCTGCTTTGGCGTCACCTTTCACTCCCGGTAGGTTTCGAAGCAAATTATAACTTCCGGTTCGAACTCTTTGTGATCGAGGAACTTTACTCCATTTTGTTATATTATTTTTGCCAATGAAAAAATTTTCATTACTTTCAAGTAAATCATCATCTTCAGAAGAAGCATTCTCCTCCGTTTCTGAATCTCCCTCGCGAGTTTCCATTTTATCTTCAGTATCGGTTTCAATTTCATATTCAAAATCATCTTGTAGGTTATCGCTGTCGTCTTCAAACATTTGTCTTTGAAGTTCTTCAACATCATTGGCATTCGTTATATCGTATTTTTTAGTCATGTTGACCGTTTTTGACGAAAACACTTCGAATTGTCAGAAACTTGTATAGATCGTGGTGAGTTAGGGCGCAGTATATCAATTTAATATTTTGTCAATATGTCGGAAAGTATAACACTAAAACTAATAAGATGATTATAATATACGTACACTTAAATAAATAGCACTTACCAATGAGAAAAAGTCATGATACTCTATACTTTGAGAATATAGCACGAACGGGCGCGGTGTATTAAAATGACTAATTATTCAATAAGTTCTAACATTGACAACAAGTTATCAATGTAAGCTAATGAACACATAAAGTAGTTTATATAGTTAAGCTACTCAAAAATAGATGTCGCTATAGTATCTAATAACGGAGTTCTGAACACAAATATTCGGAGAATATCAATTTGATCAGCTGCGCCCGACAGAAGGTTAAACATATACGGTCCACGACAAAAGTATAGGCCAGCCATAAATTTTGAAGAAAATAATTATTATGTTGAAACATTTGAGTAGACAACCCGTGTTGGCGTATAAGGTTAGTTGCACTAGTTTGTGGTAGTTGTATTGCGAGAGTACGTTCATATGTCATCAGTATTAGTTGTGTCCTTAACGGGTGCAGTCCAACTAAGAAAAATACTTTAGTCTTTACATGTTGTATTAAATGTTTGCGCGTTAATCTGCTTTCTACATATCAACATGCCTCGTGGAAAACAATTGACTAACACTGAAACAGGTTTAATTCATAGTTGGCGCGACAAAAATTGAGTCAGTTGCACAAATAGCACCAGCAAATTTGAGCAGAAGCCGTCATGTAATTCACAATTTCTCAGGTAAAGGTAAAAACTAGGGAAATATATGTATGTGTAGAGTAGAGCGGGGTTAACTGGACCACTTCTTAAATCACGTTAAAGTTTTAGTACTTTTTAAATTTAGTTTGGCAAAACCTTTTACATATGCTGAATTTCTTCTATATGCCACGTGGAAGAAACTATCGATAATGTTAAATTACTATATATGCAAGTGCTTACCCCGTGTACGACATCGCAGATATCGCTCAATTTGCAATAAATCTATGATCAGTTTACACAAGTGTGTCCGGATGTCTGTACATATCTATATGATGAAAGTATCAAAAAGAAAGTGTGTAGCTCTTGTGTCAATAAGGAACAGCTTAAACAAAGAAAAAAACGGTCTGTGTGGCTTCGAGAGTGGATTTTATGTCGTGTTTCGTACATCTCGTTCATTCTGCTTGCAATCATGAAAGCATCGAAACGCAAACTTGCGGCCAGTGTAATTATTCTAAAAATGTCAGAAAAGAAAAAAACGTTCCGTATGGGTTCGAGAGTGGATTTTGAGACGGGAAGAATTCGGTGCATATAATCAATTAATGTCTGAGCTCAGTATCGAGGATCCCGCGCAGTTTTCGAATTTTTTAAGAATAAAACCAGCAGATTTCGAAAAGCTTGATTGTAAAATATGTCCACTTATATCAAAGCAAGATACCAAATTCAGGAAGGCTATTAGTGTGACAGAACGACTAGCTGTAACTTTACGATTTTTAGCATCAGGTGAGTAGGTACTTACACTAGACTACACTACAGATATCGCTATAGTGCGCTCGAACGCGGCCGTTCTTTATGTACAGTGGCCAGCTTTTAAATCGACACCACCGCAAGCTAACGTCGACCTTATCTACTAATAATAATATCTACTATAAATCCTAACTGAAGGCCACACAATGTAACCCCCTCTACATTGTTATTACGGTTTAGGAAATTCCGTAACGGTATCGATTATGCTGCTGTCCACTGTACAGTAGAGTCCCTGTTAACCGAATCCCGAGTATCTGAGCTTCCGAGTTAACCGAGGGTGCTAATACAGGTATACAGCTATCCCCCGGTATAAGCGATCCATCCAGATTTATGCGAATTCGTTAATACGCGGTTGCTGAAATTGTATAAAATTAAATTCTTTATCATGGCGCCGAGAACCTCTTCACTCGGCTACACGCCTCTTCATACGGCTATACGCCCCTCCACTCGGCAGCACACGTTTGTCGATATTGTGTGACGAGACTAGTCATTCCAGGGTTCCCAACTTAGGGGTTTTCCCCCTCAATTTAGGGGGTAAATAAGTGAGTTAGGATTTTGTTAGGGGCTTTATATTTTTAGGGGTATTTTTAGGGATTTTTCATATTAATTTTTTTATATAACCCAATCTAGCCAATTGTATTTATTTGTTGACCTAGAGACTTATAGCGTTTTCCGCTTTTGCTCCGAGTGCGCCCTCGCATGCACTATTCATAGATAATACAAAAGTGCGGAAATAGTGCATGCGAGGGCGCACTCGGTGCAATCGGTGCATCTAGTCAGTGTGACTCACGTGTGACTGTGGTTACGTAAGTTACGCCATTGAAAATACGTTGGTCATTGTTTTAATTGTTTACTTGTTTAATTTAATTTTGCTATTATTGTGCTAGCAATTTGTTAATGATGCCTAAAGATAAAAAGAAATATAGTCAAAAGTACACAAAGATTTGGGAAACAGATCCAGATTTAAAAGGTAAAGTAGTTTCATTACACTGTTTTAATTTATGAATGATCAGGATAGACAATATTTTTTTTTTTTTTTTTTATGTGTGGTGAGTGCTTAGTTGCAGTGATTCCGTAAGCTGTATTACTTGTCTGGCTATCACTGCAACTCTTGCGGTGTAGTTTAGTGTGTGTAAGTTGTGTTTAAATGGCTTTGTGACAGCATCATATCGCCTTTTATGATGCCGCGCTGTTAATCACTTTGCTCCCAACAGCGAATGGCAAGTCGATCCGGGATTAAACTCTCTGAAAAAATGTCACCGTCCCTCCAGAGAATTGAACCCCGGCACCTATCGTCCTCTCACAACAATAGTCAGCCGCCTAACCACTGCGGCCATCGACCCGTTTAAATTCAATATTTGTTATCCTCTCGTATAGAATCTCCAGTACCATCGAATTACAACAATATCCGTTCTTCGATCAAATTCAAAAGAGGTATTTTATTATATTGAGATACATACCCTACAAGTAATGTTTTGTATAACTGTGTATGACTATAATGCACGTTTTTGGAGTGGATTGGTCGGGTAGTACAGGGTGTGGTGGTGTTTAATTTTTTCAGGATTTTAAAATATTATTTGGTGATGGTGTCTGTTGTGGACATATAGACGACATAACACATACTTATACATCTCTGACATATACTATATTATGTAACTTATTTTTTAAATGGTGTGGTGTCGGTGTTTCCCTATTTGTTTCGATTTAGTGTACTTATGTCCGTATAGGTACTGAACTCACATGCTGTTATTTACAATTTATGTTTTTATTGCAGATTGGCTTGCACCTGATGTTACGAATGATACATTGGTGAATTGTAAATATTGCCATGTAGTGTTAAAAGCCCACAAAAAAGATTTGGTTGGTCACGCTAAAACTGAAAAACATAATAAAGCCACCGCCAGGGAAAAATCAGCAAAGTCATGTAAATCTATATCTCAAATATATAAACCAGTCTTGTAGGAAAAAACGAAAATTGCTGAGTTGAAAATTGCTGCCTTTATCGCCGAGCACTGTTCATTTTTAACAGTAGATCATTTAATTAATGTACTTCCTCAGTTAGATCCTTCATCGGATGCTTTAAAAAACCTTAAACTTCATCGCACTAAGTGTTCAATGTTAATAAAAAATGTACTTGGTCCATCAATGCTTGAAGCTTTAATTGAAGAGATAGGAGATTTTCCGTATTCAATTATTATCGACGAAAGTACTGATCTTTCGACACAAAAAGTGTTATGCATTATTGTGCGCTTTTTTTCACACAAATCAAGGCAAATTGTCACAACTTTTTATAGAATAATAAAGTTAATAGAATGTGATGCAAAAAGTGTACATGACGCAATTATAAGTCAACTTAAAATAGATGGCTTAAAGTTTGAGAATATGATCGGAGTCGGCGTTGATGGAGCAAACGTTATGGCTGGTAGACATAATTCGGTGACTGCTATATTAAAAAGAGAATTGCCCGATTTGATTGTTGTCAAGTGTGTTAGCCACTCTTTGCATTTATGTGCAGAAAAAGCGGCTGAACTATTACCACGTCAATTAGAATTTCTTGTTAGAGAAGCCCATAATTGGTTTTCATACAGCCCCAAACGTTTGGAGTACTATAAAACATTATTCGAAACCATAAATGCTAACAAGGATCCGAAAAAATTCAAGGACTTAGCGGAACCCGCTGGCTCGCCCGCTATCAAGCTATTAACACAATATTGGAGCAGTGGGAAGAATTAAAATTGCTCTTTTCAATTGCTAAGTCTGATGACAAATGTTACATGGCAGAACAGCTTTACGATATCATGAGAAGAACACCTTTCAAAGCATTTTTAATTTTTCTAAAAAATGAATTAAAAAATGTGACTCAATTAAATTTACTTTTTCAGAGTGATGATGTTGAGCCCACCAAATTATTTGAAGATTTATTTTTATTGTACAAAAACTTACTAAGACGACTTGTTGTACCTTCACAATTGGAGAAATTGGTGGACTGTGAACTGGTGGAATTCAATTTCCAAGAGCATCTAATGCATACAGCATCAATGTATTTTGGTTTTGATTTCCAAAACATTTCACAAGAACTTACGGCAGAGGATTTGTTAGATGTCAGAGAAAGATGTAAGAACTTTTATGTTGCCTGGCAGAGCAGATCCAAAAAAGGCTTCCGGATAATTTATCAATGCTAAAACTAGTTGCGGATTTGCACCCGAAGGTCGCTACATCTCAAGTCAAACCCGACTTAAAACCAATATTAAATTACATTCAGCGAACTCATATCTATGGCAACAAAAATGACATCGAGTCTGAGTGGCACCAATTAAGTAATAAGACATGGTCAAATACTTCTACTTCAGCTGATTTTTATTTTGAAGTTTATAATGATTGCGACGCAGCTGGATGTAAACGTTTTGGTAATGTCTCAAAATTCGGACTAGCATTTGTCACGGTTCCAATTTCGAATGCAAGTGTGGAGCGTGCATTTTCTGTTTACAATATTGTTAAAAATAAGTTGCGGAATAGGTTATCTATTGAAATGCTACAAAGTTTAATGATGGTCCGATTCACATTGCAACGAAATGGTGGGTCTTGCATAACATTAAATTTAATCCATCTACTAAAATGTTAAGTTTATTTAATATTGAAATGTATGATTTTAAAAAGTCGGAACCAGAAGAAAACGAAATTATGTTTGAAATGTTAAATAATTTATAAATAAAGAATAATACAAAACGTATTTTGCTTTTTTTTTTTTTAGGGGTTTTCCAAGTACAGTAGAGTCCGGTTATAACGACGGCCAAGGGACCGGTGATATTACGTCGTACTAACCGGAAGTCGTACTAAACGAACTAACAATTTTTCTTTTTTATTAAAATAATCACATATGTACATAATGTATTTATTAATATTTACGTGACCATCAGAGAAAAAAAAAACATTTAAATCAAAATATTTATTTATTTCACATATGTAACTAAGAATGAAAAGAAATGTAATTTTAATTTAAATAATCAACATACATACGTAGTTTCACATAAACTTAACCAAATGTACATAGGTATGTACTTAAATGTAGAATGTAGGATAACAAAATAACTGTGCACGTACATAATGTACCTCCTATATAATCTATATAACTAACAACGAAATATCTAGTGCAAAAAGTCTGTAATTTTTGATTGTTTTTGGTTTTTATTTCTATAGTAAGAAGTACGGACTGCATTATGCAAACGAGACATAATACTTTTCATAGTGTCATCTTCAAAATTAGAATGCACAAAAACATTTAGCACTTCTGCAGCTTTTAGAGCTTCAGATACACTCGTAGTGGTACAATTTTCTTCCAGGTCGCCGTCATTATTATCGTCGCTATCTTGACTGTTGACGATAACATTTTGTAGAATATTTTCGTCAGTCGGCTCCTCATACGTTGCGAGATCATCATCAACAGCAGAATATTGTTCAAGGTCTTCATTTCCTATGGGCAGTCCTTTACTCAGAGCTCTCGCCCAGACAGACAGCGGCACATCATCATCATCATCATCATCGTTGTCGGCAGCAACAATGGGGCTGTTTTGGACAAATCCAGCGTGTTTATAACAGTTGAAAATCGTCGCTGACGTAAGCTTGTTCCAGGCGTCGTAAATCATTAGAATGGCATCCAGTAGGGGGAAAGACGGGGAATACCGACCACCTAAATAGAAATTCTAAAAAAACATCTAATTTAATAAGAAGATATATATTTAATGGTCACATCATTTAAGGCACATATCTATATAAATAATACTGAAAACATACAACTTCCAAAAGTAACAATATCGCGGAAAAAAATAAAAACAAAAAAATCTCTTCGGTCGGTATTAACCGACATGAAGGGATAAAACCGACCACTTAAGAAAAATGCACAAAATGTAACAAAATTATTAATTTATACATAAATCGCAAATGTAATCGTTACGAATACTGCTGCCTGCACATTCTGCATGAGCTGCCATCCCACAATTGATACATACAAGCCACCATTCTCCATCCTTGCCAAATTCATTGCATAAAACACAAGGCTCGGTTGCCACTTCTAATTTCTTTTTCTTACTAGTAAAATTTTCTTGCGTTTGTCTTTCACCTGTATCAACTAAACTCCGCTTAACTTGCTTGTTCTTCGCTAAAGCTGCTTTTCTTTCTTTAGCATTTTCGTTTGACTCGAGTTCTTCTCGATTAGGAGTAGAAGTGAAGATTTTTGAATGTGTTTTCCTAGATTTTTTTTTCTGCGGAAGATTGCCAACTTTTGGTAGAGGCAATAAATTTGCAAATGATGTTGTAGCTTGGACTGTTTTGCCTTCATTGTCAGTCTCCTCATGGTTAGTTATGAAGTCGATAGATTCTGAGTCGTCAGTGGAAGAATCGTATGTTTCTGGTTTTTCTTTTTCTTTGAATTGTTAAATGACTTTTTCTGAGCTGATATCCCTGATAAATCAGGTTTAGGATCCTCATAGATTTTTGAATACATCCCATCTTTATTTTCTTTGGGATTCTTGTTTTGTTTATTGATTTCTGATTGGTTTTCCTCAACAATTATTTGAGTCGGTGCAAGTTCTTCTTCATTTATCACGTGTGGATTTAGTGGAAAAATGCCTGCGGTTTCAAACCCTTTCACTGCCTTCTCTATGGTAGCTGTTCTGTTGTAGGCCTTCTTGAATATTTCTGCAATGTCGGTTTGTTGAATTTTTTGATAATTTCGTGTTTTCATGAAGTTTCCACATTCTTGATTATAAGCAGTTTTCAGCGGTCCATAAAAACAAATATCAAGAGGCTGCAAACGGTGTGATGTATGCGGAGGTAAGGTCACGATCACGATACCACTTTCTTTGCAAAATTCAAAAATTTTCAAAGTAGAATGGCTGCAATGATTGTCCATCACCAGTAAGACCTTGTCATTCACGGAACACTTAACATGGGCAGCGAAGTGTTTCATCCACCGAAAAAATAAATCCTCATTCACCCAACCGTTCTTTGATACACTATAAACTGCATTAGTAGGTCCGTTTTTTGTGAGCTCGTACTGCATTTTTCCTCTACCAAAAATAAACATAGGAGGGACAAAATCACCAGATGCGCTCATGGCACAGATAACAGTCGTTAGCTTTCCTCTCTCGCCGCTTGTAACAGCTCCAACCTGTTTCTGACCCTTTGTTGCCAATATGCGGCCTGGTGTATGCACATTGGAGATCCCAGTCTCATCCACATTATAAATTCTATTCGGGAGAAATTTATATTGTTGGAAGGTGCATTCAAGATTTGAAAAAAAGTATTGACCTCTTCAGCATTAAATGCCATAACACGATTTAATGACGTTGCTTCAGGTTTACGAGGGACAATTCCAGGATTTCGTCTGAGGAAGCCATAATACCAATCCTTACCAGACATTTTTTTCTGGGAATTAAAATTGTGCTTAATTTTATTGGTTTCAGCGAATTCATAAGCAGTCTTCCGCACGTCGAGTGGCGAAAGTCCATAAAACATTTTTGAAAGTTTAATAATCTGGTTGCAAAATTCTGTTTCCTGTTCGGCCGTAAATATCGCCTTTCGTCCTAGTTTCTCCTTTAGACCAGAGGCATTTCCCCGCAGATGATCTTGAAGAGTGGCATAAGGTATTCCGTACAATCTTGAGGCTTTTCTTATCCCTATTCCTTGTTTGACTGACGACAAAGCCCGCGATAGATCTTCTGCGGACCATGACGCACGATTTGTTTTTCTTTTATATGAAAATGACATCGTCTCTACAATTAAAAATATAATATCATTCAGATATAATTATCACATCCTGCGGTTTGAGGGTAATATCGATCACTTTCGGTTAATACCGACCATGTTGGTCGTTATTACCCGCATATACATCAACAAACATAAGTCCGTTGCATTTTTATAAATGTGAGGTTAGATTCTAATTCGAGCGATAATTGAATAGCAGCATGCCTATACAACGTCACTGCCTGGCGGAAATTACTATAAATGTACCCGTCTTAGTTTACTTAGGTACCTACTCTTCACTCAAAAACACTTATAAAAATATCTGCTTAAACAAAACTTATTATGTAGCTAACGAACGCGTTATCATATCACCAATTTTAGCGGTAAACTGACGAGTAGGCTTAACTTCGAGCGATATGCGACACAGAAATTAGATATTGGCGGTTTATTTAAATACAAAATCTAGTGGACGGTTTTACCCGCGTGGTCGGTATTCCCCGTCGTTCCCCTATTGTGATCTTCGGATGTTTCATTTGCATCAAGACTGGCGACAATTTTTAGAACCAAGTTTTTACGAAAGTGTGATTTTAACACTCGAATTATTCCTTGGTCCATAGGTTGTAATACAGATGTTGTATTAGGAGGCAGGAAAATGAGAGTTATGCTTCTCAAGTCGCTGATTGAGGGATGAGCTGGACAATTGTCAACCAGAAGCAGAATCTTTTTCTTCTTTTTAGTCAGTTCACGATCCCAGTCGCGTACCCATTTGATAAAAATATCAGATGTCATCCAGGCCTTGCGATTGCTCTCATAATCTACCGGCAGAGATCGTACATTTTTGAAACATCTTGGGTTCTTTGATTTGCCGATAATTAACAACTTCTTTTTTATCGTGCCACTCATGTTCGTGCCACTCATGTTAGCTGCAACCATCACAGTTATTCTGTCTTTCGAAAGTTTTCCTCCCGAGCATTTTTCACCTCTAAATTTTAATGTTTTATCTGGGGTTAGTTTATAGAATAATCCAGTTTCGTCTGCATTAAATATTTCGTCGTCACTAAATTTTGCTCGCAAATTAGGCCAAACTTTGGTTTGCCACTCGGTCACATTGCTCTGTTCAACCGAGCAAGACTCTCCAGCAATTTTTCCGGCGACAATATTGTGTCTACTCTTGAAACGGTTAATCAACTCGCCGAACAATCAAAATTAAGAATGTTTAGCTCTTTGGCAAAAAAATTTGCCTTTTGTTGAAGCATAGGCCCATTTACGGGTATTCCCCGATTACGTTGCAGCTTAAACCATTGTAAAAGTGCCAAGTCAACTTGTTCTTGAGACGACAACCTCACGCGTTTAGGTTTGAAAACATTCGCGTTGAACAAAGGTTCTATCTTGTGTTTACTTTTCTTAATTGTGGATATTGTCGAATGATTTACACCGAATTCCTTCGAAATCGTAACATTCGACTCGCCAGCTTCTAAACGTTGTATAATAATACTTTTTTGACGATGAAAAAATGCGATCATGACAAAACATCAGAAGCTCTTTACATATAGTTCAGTCAGCTAAGAACAAAAGTAACTCCAGTTACAGGTGTTATGCTTAAAGGAAAAGCACTTTATTTCCATTCCCAATTTAAAGATGGTGATGAAGAATTTTCTGCTGGTGGTGGGTGGTTTGACCGCTGGAAAAAACGATATGGTATTCGGCAACTAAATGTATGCGGTGAAAAATTATCCGCAAATGATGAAATAATTCCTGCATTTACAAAATAATTCAGAGTTTATAAAGAAAGAGGAATTGAGTGTTGAGCAAATACAATATCCGCCAGAATAAACAGTACCGAAATTAAAAAATTTTATTTTTAAACTTTGTAGGTAATTTAAATGTTCAAAATGTTCACCATTACGACGCAAACAAGCTTCATATCGATTTTGTTTGCAAAAAACATTAGCAGCTCGAGAAAAAAGTCGGCACCGTGTTATAGAAGAAGTAAAGAACGCCTAACAGTTTTGTTATGTTCAAATGCATCTTAAACTGAATCCTGTCGTTATTAGAAAATCCAAAAACCGTCGTGCATTTAAAAACAAAGTTTGCCTGTTTCCTACAAGAATAAAAAAAGTGCGTGGATGGATTCTTCACTGTTCAGTGATTGGTTCTTTTATGAATTCGGTCCAAAGGTGGACAAGTTTTTAAAAAGCAGAAAGTTACCTGCAAATTTTTCAGTTTTTACTTAGGTTTAAAGCTTGTTAGTATTTTAAATTAATAAAAATTTCTATTCATCATTGCAAAAAATAGTGTATCTCTATTGTAATATCGTTCCCCTGCAAAAATTAGTTTTTTCCGTCTTAACCGAGTTATTCATTATCCGAGGTAGTCACGGTTCACATTTGCGCGGTTAACAGAACTCTACTGTAATTTTATAATAAATTAATATTAACTTACTGTTTAGTTTCTAAAATATTTTCTAAAAAACGCATTTGGTGTGCAAATCTGAACGTTGGGGTACATTTTGTTGCTTCTGTTCCACTTTTTTTATATTCACTTATCTTTTTTTTATATTTGATGTAACTCTCTCTCTCTCTTAAATATTGCCATCTGATTTTTACATCTTTCTCAGATAATTTTAAATTTTTTTTAATTATTGCAAATTTCTTTTCACGGTGACAGTCTTCTTAACCTTCGAGAACACGCGCACTCTTTTTTAACTAGATTACACGCGCCGGACTGTGAGTCCGCAATTGGATAAATCTTAATATTTAACAATATATAAAATAAAAATAAGTTAATGCATACATTTTGTTTACCTTTAAGTATTTTTATTGTTGCTATTAATCGGTAACATTCACACACTGTAACGGGACGCGATATTTTTAAATTATTTTATCTTTCAGTCGCATTAACCTGACAAGAGAAACAGGTATTTATTAGATGTAGTAAAGAAGGTTATTTAAGAAATAAAATGCACCTATTTGAATATATTCCGTAATCATATATAAGTTCCCTATGTTAAATCATTCATAAAATTATAATAGTTGCAAATTGTAATAGTTTTAATCGTCAACTGTAAAACATGTGACTTATGGTGTAAGCTGTACCTGCGTAGGGATTCGCATCGCTTCCTCCGCTAAAAAATAAACACTTTTCGCTAGGCCACGAGAGAGAGTAGTTCGCTTCCCAGTTAGTTATACATATTTGCCAGTTCAGGGCTAGTTAGTGTACCAGTGTTATTACGTTTGTTAAATTAATCAGTACAAAAAGGCCGTGTTTACGGGGATACCCCGCACGAAGTCACAAATAAAAATACTGATAAGCAGCAAACAAGAAAGGACACGCCCGAAGCCCATAGACTAGGCGAAGAAGGAAGCGGACATCTTGGTGGGTCGAATCAACGCCAGCAAGTATACGCAGATAAGCGAAGAATACGTACGTACAGGTATTTGGCCAATAAACTATTATATGCGACGAATACGAGCTCGTAATAAATAGAATCATTTGTATTAAAGTTAAATTGATTCCGCGTTCGTTGTTAAGTTCACTATTACGTATATATATATATATTTTTCCGTTGTAATTATTTAGAAATTAAACGCGTGCGTAGTTATAGTAAGAGTAAGATAGGTGCATCGTTAATGTTAAGATTCTGTTCAATATTTTCTAACTTTTGTATTTACATATTTATTCAGTTATTTTATTTAATATATTTGTTATTCGTTCATTTGTTGCATTTTCATTTATTCAGTGGCAAATCAGATTGTATGTTTTGTGTTATTAATTATTGTTTAAATACTGTAAATCCTCCATTTACCGCACGCACCTGAGAACGTATAAGGAAAAGATTATAAGAAAGTTTGTAAAGTAAGTATCTGTTTTCTTGATTACGTTAGAGCGATTGCTACCGACATTTTGCTAGTCAGGGGAATTAGTTTATTCATTTCGGTATCAGTAACGTCCGTCGTTGTGGGTTCACAGGGGGATTTGTTAACTTACCGTGGCGCCCAAGGCTATAAACACATTATCACAAAATAAGTCCGTGCTGCCACAACACTCTCTACAGATAAAACTGTAATGTTCTAAACACATAATTAAATACATTTTGTACAGGAGTATTTGGTGGATCGATTCTTTCTTCGACCGCAATAACCGCAACGCCCCCTTTTGAAACAGTCTGTTCATCTACTGATACTAGACGTTGCACATAGGGGTATTCGTACTAAAAAGTTGGCCAAAATTATTTTATCAATAAAATAGCTTAAAACTGTTTTAAAATTAATTTTATGTCAAAAGGTAATATATGTATGTCTAAAATAAAGTAATTACAGTGTATCTCGCTTTTTGAAATACCGAAATTTAGCAAGAAAATTATTCCAATAACCGGATTATTCCATTATCCTAACCGTATAATACATGTAGATATAATTGGCGACAACATATTCCAATAAATGGGGTATGTTTATAACCGAATTACATTAATATACTGTACTAAAGAAATTAATGAATTTCATAAACTACCCTAGAAACTAACGAGCACTTAATAATCTCGTTAAAAAGTAAATATGTAGATGGCAATTAGACAATTACGCAGTAAGACATGAGAAATGAAGTCCTTAATTACTAAATTATAATATAATGCAATCTTTAACATTGGCATTTAATCAGAAGAATAATAATTCCTCAGAATTTAGCCTTTACTTTATATGAAACCATTATGTGCAGGTAATTAGGTACCTACATGAATTCATGTATTTCTTGGAAATTTAGGACGTATAATTAGTAATTTTCAACTTGAAATATGTTACAATGAAAGTGAGGCAAAAGTAAACAACTAAAATAATAGACAAATAGAGAATACGTATATTAAGATTAGAAGTTAGTAGAATTGTATACAAATTATTGTAATTAGTATATATGTATTTATAAATATGTACACAAAAGATTGTTATTTTATATCGGCATTGGCGGGTGTTAGTGTTTCTTCATCAAACGAATCTTCGCTTTCATCTCCAGAATCATCAGACCTATCGCTATCGTCAGAAGGACTATCTTGGCTGGGATCTCTTTCGAGATCTGCAGCAAGGAACATATCCACAGTTTCTCTTAGAAACGGTTTCGATTTTTTCTTGGAATCGGTCTCATCCCAGTTATCAATGGATCGGATGTCAGCAGTAGTCTGTTTATAACATCCAGATTGCAAGACTCTAGAAAATTTTCTAGCATAATTCATGCGATATGAGCGAAAGTGCTTGTTCCTCGCCTCAGCCGCCTCTTCGGACAACATTCCTATTGGTAATAATGCCTTTTCAATAACAATAGGACCATGAATAAGAATTTTATGTAGAGTGGGTGTCATAGGATGCCATGGATACAATTCTACATACAATTTCGCAGTTTCCGAGCAATACGAATCCAATTTGTATGTGTTTAAATTGTAACCACTAGATATTGCTTCTAAAATGACTTTCAGACGATATACAAGGCGGGGATCAAGACCTGTAATCTGAGCTGACAAATCGGGATCCATAAAAAATCTTCTGCTACTATTTCCATCGTTGCTGTTTCCAAAGCCAGCTTTTGGCATATCTACTATCAAACCGATTTTTCTTTTAAATTCCTCTTGTATTGCTAGTTTCCTCTCCTTTACAATTTGTTTGTCCGATTCAGTTCTAAGTTGCCATTTCTTTACTGGCAATTTATACGCTAGGTGCAGTAAACTCTCAAATAATCGAATTCTAGCGTGTAATATCGATAACCCAAACGTCAAAGAATGAGGATTAATTTCTTTATTTAATTGTAAATTATTAAAATCTTTTGATGTCGCCCCACAAATGTAACATTTCATAGTTGATTTGGTGCTAGTAGCAGCATTACATACTTTACCGTCTACCATTGTCAATATCATCTTGTGCTCTACCGAAAAAGAGTAATTTTCTTGAATACCCTCAGTTACTTTCAATGTTGCTATTTGGTTCTCTATGTAGCTGATCTCTTCATTTGTAACATCTGCAGTTTCTTTTACAAACCGTATTCGTATCGGTCGACAATATCGCGCTGAAGAAGGCACTGGATTTTGCCAAATAACTTTTTTATTATCAGGACCACAAACTAATTGCAAAGGGACAAATGAGCACTGGAAAATATTTGCATCAGATTCACCTTCATTGTCATATTTCTGCTTAAATTGTACTTGCTGAGACCCGTCGCACCCCCACTTAGAAATCAGAATTAATTTTTTCTATCGTCTTGATTCAATGTGCGAATAACTTCTTCTAAATACTTCAGAAGACGTGTAACTGTGTGATCTAATAGGTGTTGTAGATTTACTTCAGCACAAGATGCGGTCACTTGGTAGGATTCTTGTTTAGGGTAGCACTTCTTTTTCTCCTTTTGTATAATAGAGTAGCACGGATAAAACTTTTTGTTAAAACTTCTAATTACTTCGTACTGTTTACGAGAAAGGCCAGCTTCGACGAACATAGACAATGCGTTTATTGGGGCTAATTGTTCGGTTCCCGTGTCTTTCTGCACATGAGAAAATGCTTTTCGATATTTACCTGCTCGTTTAGGTGACTGTGTTATATCTTTAATAACATTTGCAGCATCTGTCTTGCCTTCCTCTCGCAACTTCATGTGACTGGCAAAAGTTAATTCTTCCGAACTCATTTCTTTACGAGCAGTTTCCGTTTTTCGTCTCTTGCTTCGTTCACTGGAGTCACTAAATGATTTTGTTGGTCGGCCCGAATGGACAACTGGTAATGGGATTTCAATCGTTCCTTGAAGCCAGCTGGTATTTCTTTTTAAGAAAAAGATCCTCCTTGTAGGACGACTCAGTCCATCTTCGTTTAATTTCCGACTTCAATTTGGAAAGTTTATGCTTCAAGCTTTTAACTTCTTCTACGGAGTAATTATGTGAATTTAGGAGGAATTGTTCGGCATGCTCCAATTTTCCGTTAATATCACTATGCTGTTGACATTTCATAATGTCATAGAACTGGCTCCGAGTCATGAGTTTCACTCCCGATGGTCCTAACATGAAATAAAAGGAAGTCATTAATAATTATGTATTTCCGATTTTTGCGAGTTGAATTTAACTAAAAGAATTAATACGGTGTTATTCGGATGAAGTCGGAAGTATCTCCTGTACCATTACATACAAGAATCTTTCCTCTATCAGATAAAAAATAGCACGTACCCGGGACGCGCCGGAAGTGTACTAAAACCCTAGCATTTTGTAAGGGTTGTGTTAAAAAGTAAGAGATTTACAACTGTTCCTTAACAAGCTACTTTCTTCGTAAAATTAATCATTGGCTAATATTTAATGCTACACGTTATAGTATACATACCTGCTATAGATGAATCCATATCTCAGCACTTTAGAGTTTTATATATTTAAGCAGAAAACACTTACGAACTACTGCTCTTTAAATAACGCTAAGAATAACTAGGCGCACACTACAAAAGACGATACACTTTGAACTACCTGCGAGGCTCACTCGTAATGCGAAATGACAAAACTAGTACTATTCTGTTTTGTACCTCTCCTTATGTACCTGATACATAATTGCATTGTCGATTATAACCGATTCCAGGAATTCGACTTTTGGCCAGGTATTCTGTTGAAATACCCCTATGTGCGTTGTATAGATTCCTCATAGTCCGTTAATTCCCTGATACTTGATACTAATGGTCTTGGTAAGCAGGTGAGTTGAGCTCGTTTACGTAAGTGACTGTCAACTAGTTGGAAAGCTAGATTTCGCAGAAATTCTCTTCTGCTGGTGGTAGGAGTATTGCATTTGTGTATTACCATCGTATTGATTAATATTTAATAAAGAGTAAAACACTACCATTGGCCATCTTCGTGTATTTCTTGCACAATCGTACGCAGCACAGAGCTTGTCAACTGTGTCGATGCCACCTTTCGTATGGTTGTAATCTACAATTATTTCAAGTTTCCTGTGTTCGGATCGATATTATCATCATGATGTAAACTTGAGACCAGTAATACATTTTTATTAGTTTTGGGTTTGTAAGAGACGAGCCTAACATTTTCGTGAAAACCAAACATACTACGTGGACGTGATTTTGTTGGATGTGTAAATTCTTCCGGCAACTCTCTTTTGTTTTTACGGATTGTACCTAGCAATGTTAGGGTAATGACGTGCAAGAGTACGCACTTAGTAAACTTTCTTCTATATTTCGTCTATTAAACTCAAAACAACAAAATGATTGAAACCAATGTGAGCCTGCGTTAATTTTGGAACAGTTTATTAATACTTAAGCCAATTTAGTGTTATTACAACTGAAACAAAAATGGTTTTTAAAATTTGTACAATTGCGTACTCTTGTAAAGCGTGGTTATAAGAGTACGCAGTAGTAATTATAAGAGTACGCGATACTAGACTAACATAGTTCGGATGTAAAATTTCCTGCTTCATAGGAAGTACATTTCGGTCAAAAGGGAAGGAAAATATTGGAATAGGCAGCCAAAAGAATCAAACGATGATTTAATTGATTGGGCTGCCTATCCCAATATTTTCCTTCCCTTTTGACCTTAACGTCGTACAGCCAGTACTTCCGCTCTACTCGAAGTGCATTTCTTATCCCACCACTTATTACACTTAAAACACTGTATCCAGTCGTCAGATGGCGGATCTGCGTACAATCCATCACAAAATGGTCATAATATTTCTTCTGTTGCATTTTCTTCCTTTACATTCTTCGGGCTTTGATGCTTTCTGCCTGCTGTTTCTTTTTTTGACGTTTGTGCTTATTTTTGAGGTACATCCTTTAAGTGTTTTTCTTTGCTTAGCTTTAGCTACAGGCTTTTCTGATTTCACTGAACCAATTTTTCTTTCAACCTTTTTTGTTAATTCAAATTGCTTTGCTTCCAGTTCATCCTTTAACGGTGTGCTTGTTAATATCTCTGATTTCTGACTTTTCTGGTTTGTTCCGTTTGACTACATTTTGGATATGGACGTAGATCTTCTGGTTTTACAAGAGCTTTAATTTGCTTCGATTTAGTGGTTTGGTTAATATCATAAGAAACCGGAATATTTTCACGCTTGTGCGCTTGTACGCACTGCGTACTCTTGTAAAGTTTTTAGTGCGTACTCTTGTATACTTCGTTTGAATTATGAAAAAAAGGTTACGAGTATTTAATACAACATAAACACTTAATGTAATAAATTTTATTACTTACGTTATACTTTATATTACACTGTGAAGCACTGAGAAGGTTTCTAGTACAACAAATAGCAAAATTATTCCTTAAATTAAACTTGCCCAAACATACATCTGCAATATACAAAATCAAGTTTTGCTTGATGAAACTACTACATGCGCAATACTTCAAAATGTATTTATCCTTGTTACCGGCGTAGGTTTGAGGATTCCTCACATGTTTTCATAGATGGCGATATGTTACTGCATACTTCGTAAAATGCAATGCGTACTCTTATACGCTGCGTACTCTTATGTGCTGTTACCCTAATTTGTCAGAATAGAGTGACTCCAATAACTCGATACTGGTAAACGAGTTGTCAGTGGTAATGTTTCGTACAAAACCTTTTATGGGTTCACATAGTCTCTGAACTACAGTCGTTGGGGAATTGCTTACACAATAAGGACCGTCCGGCTGTTTACCGACATAAACTTCTAGATTCGACGTATAATAGCATTTGGAATCCACTAATGCAAAGAATTTTATTCCATAGTTGTTGGGTTTATTCGGAAGGTACTGTCTAAATGAACAGCGTCCTCGAAAGACCTCTAATTTTTCGTCAATCGTAACATAATGAAACGGAGTGTAAGCGTTTCTACAGTTTGTGACAAAAGCATCAAACACTTTCCTAATAGGAGCTAATTTATTTTCCTTTTTTCGCGCATCTCGTGTTTCAGCGTTATCGAATCTCAGACGTCTTAGAAGAAATTGAAATCTGTTAACTGACATTACCAGACGGAATATTTCGACGCTGGTTAATGGAAGTCACTACATCTTGAACTGTTATATTGTGTTTTGCCATGGACCGTGTAATATTATTAGCAAAACCATAATAAGCAAATTTCCCTCCTTTTTCAAAGTTTACAATATTTTCACTAGCACTTCGAACGGTTCCCATACAACTAGCAGTTGTAGACAAGGCATAACAAAACGAAATATCATTACTGATATATTGTACCAATATTCAATCAATAAAGCATAGTTAATTTCATTATGCAATTTTATTAATGAAAATATAACAGCAAACTTTCTAAAACAGTAAATAAAACATATCTATCTACATATAATAATAATATAGTATTACATTGAGTAACACATCTGAAATGATAAGCACGCATTAGTATTTGTACATGTAATATGTGTAAACAATCTTATTGATTTATTTCTTCTCTAATATGTTTAGCAGCCTTTCTCTTTGTTCGTTTTGGACTTTTAATACCTCATTCAGTTCTTTGAATTGCTCAGGTTGTTTCCGCATATTTTTAGCATTAATATCGCTTCTGGTTTCTATGAATCAAAAGCTACCAAAATTATTATGGCAGCTTGTGTATTGCACAATTGGTGTATTATTATAAATGATGTGTGGAAAACCAATAGTAGACATAATAAGGCTGTAATAAATAATGAACATGATACTCGGGAAGGGACGGTTAAACGAAATAAAATGGCAACTGTTTTATTTAATGCATAACTTTTTTAAATAAAGTATTTCTGTGATTACATACATATTTTTTATGTAAAATAAACTTGTGTTCAAAATTTAAACATAATTTATTTTTGCCCTTTTATGCACTTAAATATAAGGAACATTCCTACAGAAAATTACATAGTTATATTCTTATAACACACCCCCCAGTCGATTGCAGTAACAAACCACTTTTTATATTCATATTTTATAAATAATTATGTAATAACTTTTATACAGGTTGGACAACCCAGATACTAGGCATTGTAAATAGCATTACATGCAATGGTGAAATACATGTACGCGTTAGAATGCCGGAGATGGTGATATGAGGTAGATGTACGCTGTTGTCAAAGTCGAATTATTGCATTTTGTATTTCGTATCTGTGACATGCTGACAATTTGCATATGTAAAAATATTTAATTTCCACGAAGTTCGTTGTAATATTTTATTTATTAAAAACATAAACAATATTTAAAATTGTTTGAATTTATTTTATGAAAAAGCGCAATCAATATCTTTGATGTATGCAAATTGTCAGCATGTCAGATATGAGAATACAAAATGCAATAATTCCACTTTGGCAACACCGTACATCTACCTCGTATCACCATCTCCGGCATTCTAACGCATACATGTTTTTCACCATTGCATGTAATGCTATCTACAATGCGTATCTGCATTGATCAACCTGTATATTAATAAAACCTAAATGTCAAGATTCAACAAATAAACATATTACAAATATTTTTTTTTGATAACAAAACAAGATTTCAATATACTACAAATAAACTAAAAACATTGTTTTAAACTAACATATAATTTGGAACTTAAAACTTTCTCAATTTGTCTTTTCTAATATATCCAAAAGTCTATCCCTTTGCTTATTTTGAACTTCCAATAAAAATTTTAATTGTTCAAATTGGTCTCTTTGCTCTTTTCTATTCTGTTCGTGAAGTTCTTTTATTGTTTCAACTAACATGTCATTTTTACTTTTCTTCTTAAAAAAATAGATAGTCTTAAGCTACATGTTTTAAAATTATTTTCGTATATACAGGATGTTTCATATTGCCCGGGTGAACCAAACATACATTTTCTTAAATGTATTTAATAAGTTTACCCTAATATATAATTTAATGGCCTTTTATTGTCATTTTTTCATGGCTAATTTGATATCTTACAATTATTTTGAAAAAACTCACCTTTCATTAAGAAAATATTAAATATCTCAGAAATTATCGATTTTAGATATAGGAAGTGGTTAACAAAAACGAAGGTGCATACAGTGTCCTTCCCTTCCTTAATACAAAATACAGGCTGTTCCATTTAAATAAAATGAGAAACTAAGGCATTTGCGTTTTGAACCGCCCTGTACACAGCTTTCGCAATATTGGCAAAATATCGCTTTGCCATAAAACTGTAACACTATAAAAAAGTCATTCCAGTACAAAAAGAATTTCAAGTTGCTTCGTGTGGAATACACAGGACGTCGAACATGCAATGCTTTTCAGACAAAATTGACCATAACTTCTGAAATACTCGGTATAACTCAATGAAACCTCATATGAAAGGAATGAGGAAGACATGCTTAATCTAAATTTGAAATAATATATAGTGTGTCCTGTTTAAGAAAATGTATGTTTGGTTCACCCTGGCAATATGAAACATCCTGTATATACGAAAATAATTTTAAAACATGTAGCTTAAGACTATCTATGATTTTTGTATATAATGTTTTGTGATATCTTTAATATTAATGGATATATTGAGTTTTGACGCACTAATGCCTCACCACCACATATATTGTAGCGAGTCGAGATTCTTTTTCTAGATTTTATATGCAAAATGAGATCTATTTTGAAATGTGAGATCCCATTTTGGACCTCATCTTGCTTGGCGTGTATTTCGCTGTCATTCGAATTAATTCCGTCTGTAACACCAAATGCAGAAAACTGTGTTGCAGGCCATTTTTTCATGTTTTATCAGAACTTACACAGAAGTAGTTCAAGCAATCGACTATAGGGGGCAACTGACTCGATTTAATATTAGTTATGTATCAAGAGATTGCGAGATCCTTTAAAGACGGCAACATTGCAAACTTCTTGAATAAATAAACCACAGATCACACAATCTAGATAAGTGTGTTATGTAGAAGCTGGTGGAAGAATTTCCATGAGGTTTTGATCTACGCTAAAAGTTCACGTTGCAATCGTTAGGTTGCGTTGTTACTAGCCTAAAACGCTTAAACGGTAACTTGCGCTCTACATTACCCCCGATATAAAGGCGGGAATTTGAAATACAATAATTTCACATCCTTTATTGTACATACTCTTACAGCCGTTTGCACCGTAAGCACAGGCGGTCTTAACTTTCAGATCGACTTAAAATCGGATTTTCTACTTATAAATCGAAGAAACTTCTCATCTTTTCCTGCCAAAATGCTGTTGACCTGCTTACATCAAAAATGTATTGTGCATTTTATTATGAGACTTGTTACACTTGCACCTAATTCATTCTACAATTTAATGGCGTGAAATTAGTTTGCTGTTTAAGAACCGCATCTAAAATCTTATTTAAATGATGTTCATGACAATGCTTAGGTATGAAATAAAATAAAACTGAAAGAGCTCTCTTTGTTACATAATATAAGTAACTTCCAGGCATGAAGATACTGTTATGAGAGAAAGCGTGACGGCAAGGCAAAGGTAAAATATTTGTTGCATTCACTATATTATTTTATTTTTCATGCATTATTCACAGATTGGAGGTCACCTTACGATACCTAGCTACAGGAGATGCATACCGATCACTAATGTATGCATCACGCATCCATGAAAGTACGATAAGTTTGTTAATTCCTGAAGTCTGCACCGTAAGTTTTGAAAAATTAAAGGATTTATATTTGAAGATAGGTAATATATAAAAATGTATTATAATTTAACTAATCCTTCATTTGTTAGACTCCACAAGAAACAGAAGAATGGGTACGTATTGCAGAAGAATTTCAAGAAATGTGGCAGTTTCCAAATTGTATTGGTGCTCTAGATGGTAAGCACATCAAATTTCGACCACCTCGGAGTGCAGGCCCACACTTCTTTAATTATAAAAAGAAACATAGTATTATGTTATTAGCGTTAGCTGATGCACGATATAAATTTATTTATATCGGGGTGGTCGAAATTTGATGTGCTACAGAGAAAGCAGCCTGTCGAAAGCATTGTTAAATAATTCAATAAACTTGCCTCCAAGTCGACCACTTCCTGGTTCTGATGTGCCTCTCCCATTTGTTATTGTAGCCGATGATGTATTCCCTCTCAGTGGAAGAATAATGAAACCATATCAACAAGGAGGTTTAAGTGAATCTCGCAGGATCTACAAGAGCTAGAAGGGTTGTGGAAAATGCCTTTGATATTTTAACTAACAGATTCCGTGTATTGTTAAATGTAATAAATCTAAACGATGTCAAAGCTGAAAAAATTACTTTGGCATGTGTTGTTCTCCACAATTTCCTTGCAGAAAAAAGATGACGATAGATATACAGATATAACTGCAAATGAAGAAACTTTGCCAAGAATATGTCAACAGGGTAGCAACCGACTATCAACAACAACATCAAATATTAGAAATGAGTTTGAACAATATTTGAATACACTGGGCAGAGTTGCATGGCAAGATAACGTGATATAATTGTGTATACTACTATTTGTATTACTTTTTTACTTTATTATTATTATTAAGTAACAAATAAATAAAAATGTTTTCACATTGATATATTTAATTAAAAAACCAAATCAAATATAAAAAAAACCCTATATACATATGTGTACTGTATTGTTGTTATATATACATATATGTATTATTAGGCGAGCCACGATAGCAACGCTAGAGGGATACAAAGAGACGACGCAGTTAGGAAAGAAAGAAATCAGTCGAATCGAAGTGGTAGTGTGAGCTGCACGAACATACTGTTCTTTGTTAAGATATAGTTCAATAAATAATCATTATAAAAACTATCAGCCTATCGTTAACAAATCAGAAGTGGGATCTGCCTGCGTGCGTAAAAAAAAAAAAATTAAAAATTCGAATCGTTATTTGTGTAAAAAGATATTGCGTTGTTTGTTCCGACGAAAATGTAATATTAAGAAAACAAGCCGCCTACGAACACATCTGCGAGCGAAAGCCGCGGTCGGTGCAGGTGCACTTAACGCCAGTTATCTACGCGTTCGGGGTGTACGGCATTGTGCGCGTTAGATATTAGTTATCGCATAATAGACTGTACAGACAGGTGCAAAACAAAAACATGCCAAATAAAAAAAGAAAAAGACGAACTGCTTCTACTTCGAGTAGCAGTAGTTGCAGTACATGTAGCAGTAGTAGTACGAGTTCTAGTAGTGATGGTAGTAGCAAGAGGCGTTTAAGAAGAAAAATAAGAAACCTTAAAAGGAAATTATCGACTAAATCGACGAAATACCAAGGGAAAATTGATAGTGTGCCGGCTTTTAGTGCACAAAATGATGAATTAAATATGCGGAAATGGTTACACACCATAGACGCAACCGGAGATGTCTTTGATTGGGACGACAAGGCACGAATTTTCTGCATGGTCAATAAATTAAGAGGTAACGCTAAAAATTGGTACAACAATCAAGAAACTTTGAATATTTCATGGGATGCTTGGAAAATAAAATTATTGGAAGCCTTTCCACCACAACAGGGCATTTTTACCAAACTAAAAGAATTGATTAATGTGCATAGGGAAAAGAATCAAAACCTAATTGATTTCTATTATAAAAAATTGTCCTTGGGTCAGAATTGCAGGTTAGAAGATAGTGTAATCGTAGAAATAATCGCAAATACCATCAATGACCCGTTTATAAAGTCCGGTGCTCGAGCAGCTGGATGCACCGATTCTAAACACCTACTGAAGTTCTTAATCTCAAGTATGGACGAATGGAAGGAAAAGGAACATAGAGTGCAAGCTTCTACTTCAAAAAATAGAGAAGATAAATTCCACCCGAGGCAGCCGGCGAAATCTTTTAAGTGTTATTTGTGTGGTGGTGAGGGACATAAAAAGATTAACTGTCCGAATTTCGTTTCTGATAAAACTTGCAATTTCTGTAGACGAAAGGGACACAATGAAAGTGAGTGTTATAAAAAGAACAGTAATAATAAGGCAAAGAGGACGATCAACAAAATTGAGAACACTGGAAGTGACATTGGGAATTTAAAATTTCATAAAGTTGCCACAATCAATGGACAAACGGTGAGTGCATACGTCGACTTTGGTAGCAGCTGCAATACGATGAAAAGTGACGTTCAGAGTAAGCTGAAACTCGAAATGAAACGTGGTGAAGGTGATATAGTGATTGAGGGTTACGGCGGATTCCAAGTAGTGCCACTGGGTAACGTGAGAGCTAAACTTAAGATAGATGAAATAGACACAGAAACCAAATTCTATGTAGTACCCGATACGCTACAAACAACAGACGTTCTAATAGGCAGACCTGTCACCGAAAAAGAAAACGTCTTTGTGTATAAAACATCAACTGCGCTGAAACTGACAGAGAAAAACGTATTTGAAGAACTTCCGAATGACGTAAGCCCAAACGAGAAAGTAAACGTTTATGCTATAGGAAATATAACGGTAAACCCTGGTGTAAATCTAATAGGTGTTAAAGCAGACATTAACGAAGGCTCAATATATTCGAACTTATCTGAGCAATATCGGGAGGGATCTGTGCTGGTGATACCACAAAATAAAATTCAGTTACGGAATGGTAAAGGTTGCTTACGAATTCTGAACTTGGGTTTAAGCGTAAATATTCAAGAAAATTCCTGTGTAGCCAGAGGTACAACAAGAATCGAAAAGCAAACAGAACCTGAAGAACTAAAGAAGGACGGTTATCACGACAGGTTGCGGAGGTTATTGGTTGAATATTCGAGCTGCTTTGAGAAAAATACACCGTTATTGAGCAATATTAATGTGGAGATGGTAATAGAACTTACCAGTAAAACGCCAGTTACGTGTAAACCGTATCGGTTGTCCCTGTTCGAGCGAGAGAAGGTTCGTGAAATTATGGAGGATTTAACGAAAAAGGGTATTGTTGAACCAGCCAATTCGCCATATGCTAGTCCTATCCTTCTAATTAAAAAGAAAACTGGTGACTTCCGTATGGTGGTGGATTACCGTAGATTGAACGCCATCACAGTTAAAGACAAGTACCCTCTCCCCGTAATAGAGGACCAATTGGAAAGAATTGCTGGAAATAAAGTGTTTACTACCCTCGACTTGAGATCTGGATATCATCAAATAAAAATGGAAGTCGACAGCAGGAAATACACCGCCTTTGTGACACCAGATGGGCACTACCAGTATACGAGGGTGCCTTTTGGATTATCAAACTCGCCCTCGGTGTTTCAAAGAGCGATAAACTCAGTTATTGGACCCCTGCGACATGATTATGCCTTGGTATATTTGGACGACATTTTGATAATGTCAAAGGACTTTGATCAGGGTTTAGAACGTCTTGAGGTCGTATTAAATCGACTAAGGCATGCAGGATTAACGCTGAACAAAGAAAAATGTGAGTTTTTGAAAACCTCCGTCGAATACTTAGGAGCGGAAATTTGCGATGGGAAGATAAGACCTTCTGATAAGAAAATAAAAGCTGTTGTGGAGTATCCTACTCCAACAAATGTGCATGAAACTAGACAATTCTTAGGACTAGCATCCTATTTCCGCAAGTTCATTAGGAATTTCGCTTTGAAAGCAAAACCGATTACGAGCTTGTTAAGAAAAAATCAAAGTGGGTCTGGAACGACGAACAACAGCGAGCATTCGCCTTGTTAAAAAATGAGCTATCAAGCTCGCCTGTACTAGCTACTTTTAATGCGGAAGCAGAGACTCAAGTACATACAGATGCAAGCCAACATGGGATAGGTGCTGTGTTATTACAGAAACAAATTAATGATGAATGGAAGCCAGTAACGTATATGAGTAGGCAAACAACCGAGGCCGAAAGAAAATATCACAGCTACGAACTTGAAACATTGGCAGTGTATGAAGCCCTGGCCAGGTTCCGCAACTACTTGTATGGTAGGCATTTTACCATTAGAAGTGACTGCAATGCTATGCGACTGACGTGGACAAAAAAGGAAATGTCACCGCGCGTAGGGCGGTGGTGGTTAGCTATGCAAGACTTTGACTTCACCGTTGAACACTGCCCCGGTACACAAATGAGACATGCGGATGCACTCAGTCGTAATCCTGTTAAGTCAATACGCAGCATTAAAACTACCGATTGGGTAGTGGCAGTCCAGACACAAGATGACGACTTGCAACTCATCAAAGAGCAAGTCAACAAGAAGCAGGCAGCTGACTGTTATGCTGTTGTCGATGACAAGGTATGTCGAAAAGATGGAGATAAATATAGAATTATCATTCCGAGAGATGTTCGGTGGCGTGTCGTAAAGATGTTCCACGATGATAATGGACATCCAGGTTGGGAGCGTACCTTTAATGCGCTGAAGGAAACCTACTGGTTTAAGGATATGCGCAAGTTCACAAAGAAGTTCGTTGGAAATTGCTTGTCCTGTATGACCAGCAAGCGATTAACAGGAAAACGAAGAGTACAGTTGCATCCAATAGAAAAGGTGGTCGAACCCTTCCACACTCTGCACTTAGATCACGTAGGACCGTTTTGCAAGTCTGGGGAAGGTAACACACACATCTTGACAGTGATAGATGGATTCACTAAATTCGTATGGCTGGAGGCGGTACCAGACACGAGTAGCCTACATGTATGTAAAACTTTGGAACAGCTGATAAAACTAGTTCATCCGCCTAAGAGAGTTATTACAGACAGAGGTAAAGGTTTTGACTGCAAAGCTTTCAACGACATCTGTAAGAAGTATGGCATAAAACACGTGAAAAATGCTATTGCCTCGCCACGAAGCAACGGACAAGTGGAACGATTAAACAGAACCATATTAGAGGCTTTAACTGCCAGTATAAACAGCGAACATGATGGTTGGGATAAACTTCTAGTAACTGTTCAACGAGGAATCAACAATACGCAAAATGCAACTACCGGTGTAGCACCCAGTGTCTTACTCTACGGCTTACGACCGGAAGTAAATTTGGAAGTACGGCTGACGGACCCGAAACGGCAAGATCTCCACGAGGTCCGCAATCTGGCGAAACAAAGATGTGATCGTATGGGAGCCAAAATGAAGTCAAGGTTCGATAAAAACAAGCTACCACCCGTCAGGTTCAACGTTGGAGATCTGGTACTGGTAGAGAGAACGAAGTTGGTGCCAGGCTTGACTAGTCGAAAGTTAGTCCCTAAATACATCGGACCCGTAAAAATAACAGAGGTTTTGGGCAATGACAGGTATCATGTAATATCCCTTTCCAAGGACAAGCGTCGCTTCAAAGGGGTAGTTTCAAGTGACAGACTAAAGGCTTCAAGTCGCAAACGATAAGTGGGTAAGTAGGAGCAATGCTCCATAAGCAGAAGGTAATGACGAGTTTAACTTAAGTTTGTTTCTTGTCTTGACTGTTTATTTTGGTTTACGTTGTTTGTGTTTAGAATATTGTATACGTGTTTTTACAGTTTGAGCTATTAAAGTGCTTGCAGCAAACTGAGGTAGTTTTAATAGTAATAGTTAATAGTAGTAGAAAACCTGGTCGCTAAGGCGCTAAGTTGTGGCCCAGTGTGTCACTAGTATATGGCCCAGTGCGCCATGGAATAGTAGTACGTGGCCCAGTGTGTCACTAGTATATGGCCCAGTGCGCCATGGAATAGTAGTACGTGGCCCAGTGTGTCACTAGTATATGGCCCAGTACGCCATGGAATAGTAGCACGTGGTCCTGTGTACCACAGACGTAAGAATCCAGTGAATTCTTACCAAGTAACTGTATTACCGATAAGATTCAGTGGGACGCCCATCCAGAGCAGCAGGATGAGCAGAGGCAGCGAGGACGCTGCGTGGTCAGGAAGGTCGAATATTAGGCGAGCCACGATAGCAACGCTAGAGGGATACAAAGAGACGACGCAGTTAGGAAAGAAAGAAATCAGTCGAATCGAAGTGGTAGTGTGAGCTGCACGAACATACTGTTCTTTATTAAGATATAGTTCAATAAATAATCATTATAAAAACTATCAGCCTATCGTTAACAGTATGTATAGGTATATACATTATTCAAACATGTTTCTTTCCATATCAAATATTGTTTGGATACTTTTGTGCTCAAACTCCTGTTTTATTTTTTCAACATCAAATAGCTTTAAACGGCTAGCCACAAAATCGCCAAACTGCTCCTCACGGGTTCTGGATGGCCGAGCTTGTGTTGGAGCCTGTTCCATAAATATTGAGATAGCACCCAGTGCACCTGATGCCTCTTTCAAAAATTCATCACCTGTATCACCTTTCCCTCTTTTACGATTAGGTCATGCCACGGGTGTTACTACACTTGATTGTGTTAAGCTGGGTACTGACTAGAGCAAATTTACGCGCACGAACACCCAATATGCGCAGGAACGCTATCCATCGCTTGTCGGTTTCTTCGCCTTTATCAAAGGATTTGTGTGCGCACAGCGTTCGTGCGCGTAAATTTGCTCAAGTGAGTACCCAGCTTTATGTAGTGATATTCATATTTATGTGAGTTGTCAGGTTGGCACGATTGCGGCGCGGGTGCGCGAGTGGTCGCGCGGCCATCGACAGTCTGATCCTCCTCTGTCCAGAGTTAAGATGTATTGAATGTAATGTAATAAAGAAATGCAGTTTAATTTATAACTCACAAATAAAGCAATCCCAATATATAACATGGTGTCAGGTGCAAAGATAGAAACAGCTGTGATTTAAGAGTAGCAGAATTACACAACTTATAAAAAAGATTGGAGATTTTATTAGAAAGGCAACACGTGGTAACCGGCAAAAAAATTTAAAGATGGAGGGATATAGAATACCAGCAATGATGGATTTTTCTGGAAGTTTGCCAGACAAATGGAATAAATGGGAAAATAATTTTACCTTATTTATGGCAGCAAGTAATAAAACAATTGAAACTGAACCTAGAAAAGTTGCTCTATGTTTAAGTTTAATTGGTGAGAAAGGACATGCAATTTTTACAACATTTAAGAAAGATAGAAATAAATTAAAATTAAAATGAATTACTGGAATTGTTTAAAAGTTATTGTGATCCGAAAAAAAGTTGTATATATGAAAGGTTCAAGTTTTACTCATGTAAGCAAAAAAGTAATCAGACAATTGAAGAATACATAACAGAATTGAAGCTTATGGCATCGACATGCGAATTCAAGGAGGAGGAGAACATGATACGGGATAGGGTAGTAGTGGGTACGACGAATGAGGCGGAGAGGCTGTTACGTGAAACCGATTTGACGTTATCGAAAGTCGAGGATATAGCAAGAATAATTGCAGCTAGCAAGAAACAGATGGAGGCCATGAGCAGCATAGGTCACGAGGCGATAGAAATAAATAAGATAAGTAAACATGTAAATAAATTTAAAAATCAAGCCGATCACAATAAGAAATCAGATCAAGTAATAAAAAGTTGTTCATTCTGTTTTGCTTATGGAAAGAATTGTAATTATTGTAAAAAGTTAAATCATTTTGAAAGTTGTTGTAAACTTAAACATAAGAGGCAGTTCAATAATAATAAAACAGTACGTAACTTAACTTCAGATCAGGATGTACCGAGTACCTCGCATGATGAGACATATTTTATTGATGTAGTAAATGTTATAAGTAAGGTTGTTGATTTAAATTATAGTAAATTGAAACAGCAATGGCAAGAAAATATTTGTATTAATGGTGTTTTTATATGTGTTGATTTACGAGTAGATACTAGGGCCGACTGCAGTGTGCTGCCGATACAATTGTATAAGAAATGTGCTGGAAGTAATGATGAAATACGAGGAACCAAAGTTAACCTTTTGAGTTATAGTGGTTCAAAAATTAGAGCATTAGGAAAGACAGATTTGTATTGCAGTGTTAGAGGTAACAAAATTTTGCTCGAATTTTTTGGAGTAGATTTGAATGTTAGGGCGATCCTAGGTTTGGAAGCGTGTGTTAAATTAAAGTTAATTGACCGAGTTAATAGTCTTGAAATTAATGAATTATCATCAAGGAATAATTCAGTATTACAAAGGGTTATATTTAAGTCAAAACAAGATGTGTTAAATAATTATAGCTCAGTATTTAATGGGTTGGGAGTTTTTCCTATGGAATATAGTATGAAATTAAAGAATGATGCGATACCAAAAATTTTTCCAGTTCGTAGAATACCTTATAGTTTATTGAATCAATATAAGATATCATTAGATAAACTAGAAAAGCAAGGAGTAATTGACAAGCTTCAAGAACCTCCTATTTGGTTAAATAACGTAGTAATTGTTGAGAAACTTGATGGTTCCTTGAGAATTTGTTTAGATCCATGCCATTTGAATACTTATATACAGCGTGAATATATTCAATTGCCCTCAGCCGAGGAAATACTTACGGATTTGTCAAACAAAAAATTGTTCACTGTTCTTGATTTGAAAGATAGTTTTTATCAGGTAAAATTAGATCATGAATCATCAAAACTTTGCTCATTTTGTACACCATTTGGGAACTATAAATTCCTAATGTTACCGTTCCTAAGGTTACCGATACGGCTGCTGTTCTAGTTCTAGATCGAGCTAGAGATGTAGGTATTACATTCAATATGAATAAACTACAATTCAAAAAAGATACGGTGAAATTGTTAGGTTTTGTAGTTTCAAAAGACGGTATAGCTATTGATAATGCTAGGGTAGAAGCAATTAGAAAAATGGAGTGTCCAAGGAATAGGAAAGAATTATTGCGTTTTCTTGGAATGATTAAATATCTTGGTAAGTTTATACCGAATGTATCTGCCTTGACTTCACCATTAAGAGAATTAACTAAAGAAAATATTGAGTGGGCGTGGACTCAAGTGCATACAAATACAGTGACTCAGCTTAAAGAGTTAATAACAGATGCGTCCATATTAGCTCATTATAATGCAAAGTTACCTGTGGTAATTGAAGCTAATGCCAGTATGGAAGGATTTGGTTGTTGCTTATTACAGGAGGGTAAGGTGGTAGCATATGCCTCAAGAAGTTTGACTGATGCAGAAAGGAGATATGCAAATATTGAAAGAGAGTTGAATTCTATCGTATTTGCTGCTGAAAAGTTTCATTTTTATATTTATGGTAAAGAAAAGGTAGAAGTTAGAACAGATCATGCTCCATTAGTAAGTATTTTTAAGAAAGACTTGAATAAAGTGTCATCAGGATTACAAAGAATGCTTCTTCGATTATTAAAATATGAGTTTGAAGTAACATATAACCCGGGTAAAAAAATGTTTATTTCAGATACTCTTTCGAGAGCTTCTTTAAAGTGTGTTGCGATTGAAAATGATGAATTATCGTATATTGTACATATAGTTAAAAAAAAATTACCAATGTCAGAGGACAAGAAGAAATTAATCATGGAAGCAACTATAGCAGATGGCAACTATAACAGGTTGGCCTAAAACCATAAATCATGTTAAATCATTAGCTCGTCCATTTTGGAATATTAACCCCTTCCGCTCCAGGTTGTTTTTTTCATATATAGGGCTTTATACCAAATATTTTTTTAAAGAAAAATTGATTTGAAAGGCGCTGTAGTTTGGAATAAATGAGATATTCTCATATATAGACCAAGTAAATATTTTAAACAGTATAAATTTGTTTAACAATTTAATATGTTTACCAGAATATCCACATGTGGATAAATAGGTATACCTAAATATCCACGATGGTTTCAAACAATTTATTTCAAAAACCAATACAAAACAGAAAAAATATTCAAAAATACACCAAAATTGGGAAGTAACAAAATAAAGAAAATATGATTTCATTTGTGAAATTGTTCAAAATGTTCAGCTGTGCAGAGTCCAGGTTTTTCGGGACAACCAATGCAGCATTTTCTTGTTAGTTTACGCACACCATGTCTTTTGCAAATAACACATACTTTTCGTAGAGCTCTTTTTTTCCCAACTTCCTTTGGAAAATCGGTCATTGCATGCAACACTTTGGAAGATGGTGGTTTATTTTTGACACTAATTTCTTGGTATCCTCTGCTATATTTCAAAAGTATCCCCCTGCAGCATAGTTTTGTATACTTATACATTGAAACTTGCTTTTTATGAGCCTGGCTGTAAAATACCTTGGAGTTCAATAGCATCTGATGTAAAAGATGGAGACCTATTTTGGTAAACCATGTGTAGTATTTTGGCAAAGGGTTGTACGGTTCAGTATCTTGGTCCACCGCGTCAACTGCTCCCATATTTTGGTTGTAGAATTCGATATGTTTTGGTTTGTTAAAATAAATAACTTTTCCTCCCGATTCATATCGTTGTTTTTCACAAAATCCAGCAGTATGTTTACTGGTTAAAAGATAAACGTCTTTTTTGTCATAGTACCGAACTAGAAGAAGCATATCCTTGCGAACAAAACATGATTGTTGTTTTTGTAACGGAACCGAAGTCAACGCTTTTGGAACGCCTCTATTTGTTCGGATAGTGCCAGTCAGGAAAGTTTTTTGTGTCAACAGAAACTCGCAAAGACGAACTGATGTGTACCAATTGTCAACAATCACTTCACGATTACTGTTCAGTAGATTCTGGCAAAGATGAACCACTATTTTCTCAGAAAAAGACACGCGTTCTGTTCCTGGTATGTGCGACACGCCGATATATATACAAAAATTCCACGTGTATCCTCGGAGTTCAGGTGCGCTAGGACACAAAGAAAATATTTTAATGCCAAAGCGACTTCTTTTCGTTTTTATATATTGGCGAAAGTGTAAACGGCCTTTATATAACAGAAGTTGTTCATCGATTGCAAAAACGGGCCCTGGATCGACCAAATTTTGTCAATTTTCTTTTATAAGTGCCATGAAAATGCCTAGTCTACTTAGCGGTGCCTCACGTTTGGCTAGTTCTGGTGGTGAAAATCTAATAAACTTTAGAATAGATAGAAAACGATTCCGGCTCATAACAGATTTATGAAAAACTGGCGGGCCAGTGCACATATCATCGGTACTCCAATAATCCGAAAGTTGTGGGCACTTCGTCAATCCAGTAAGAAAATATAGAGCTAGAAATACGTACATTTCATCCATTTCCACTGATTTGTACCTTAGTCCGAAAACTGTCATAATATTTTGAGGATTTTCTTCAAAATATTTGTCTGCCCTTTTATTGGTCCATTCGCAAAGTTTTTTTATAGTACTAGGACCTACAAATGCCTCAAAACAATTTACGGCATCTATGCAATCTTCAAAGTCAATTGCCGGGTGAAAGTCGTAATTGGACTGAAATTCGGGTGTACTCATAGGATGTTTGTCTTCTGACGGATCTATGATAGTCGTCCAGTCATCCATTTGTACCGCATCAATTACTTCATCTTCATCCGTCGAAGAATAACTGTATCAGTACTTGACACGATATAACTCACGTCATTATCGGAGTCTAAATCACTATACATTTTTACAAGTAACAAGTAAACAAAAACCATCAAACCAAACCCGTCAAATGATCAGTACTAAAGATCGACATGCCAACACGTGTTCTCGTACACAATGAAAACAAACACGCCACCTAAATGTAATGGGTCGAAGTAAAACAATTGCACAGAACCGTATTAAAAAATTGTATTACCTTTTATCATGTCATCTTGAAAAAATAAGTGCGCATTAAATAAAAAACTTTTATTGCCCTTGGTTTACCACCAGTATAGTGGACGTTGACCTTCAATTAATTACATTATTCCAAGAATTTACGAATTTTTTTATTATTATTTATTATACTGTAATATCCACGTATGGATAGCTATGCCCTACTACACCCTAAATGAGACTAGCGAACTCTACACCACTGTTATACAATGCTTTATATCAGTCCATAAATGAATATCCAACTGTGGATATTCTGGTAAATCTTGGTATATCTATAAATATCCATACGTGGATATAATGGAGCGGAAGGGGTTAAAGATAGTTTAGTTACTTATGAAAATTTATTGTTTTATGGGGATAGGTTAGTTAGTGAGTATAAGAAAAGTATTGTTAAAAATTTTACACGAAGATCATGTAGGTATTGTTAAAACTAAGTTAAGAGCTAAAGAATGTCTTTATTGGCCGGGGATGTGCGGCGATATTGAAAATGAGGTACGTAGTTGTGAAATATGTGAGAAATTAAAACCTCAAAACTGCAAGATGCCATTACATCCTTTGCCTATAGCTAAGAGACCTTGGGAAAGATTTAGTATAGATATACTTGAACATAGTTCAAGTTTATATTTGGTGGTTATCGATTCATACTCAAGGTGGATTGAATTAAAACAGGTGAAAAATAAATCAATTCCACAAATAATTCATGCTTTAGATGAGGTATTTTCTTGTCATGGGTATCCAGATTTGATATTAAGTGATAATTCACCATTCAATTCCAGAGAATTTAAAAATTATTTAGATTTAAGAGATATTAAATTTGTTACATCATCACCTAATTATGCTAGAAGTCATGGTCAAGTAGAAAAAGCTGTACATATTTGTAAGTCCATTTTAAAGAAAGTAAACTCCGTCAACGAGTTGCTTTATAATTTATTACAGTATCGAAACACACCGCTTCCTGATTTAGGTTTGTCGCCTGCACAGTTACTTATGAGCAGAAGATTAAAAGATAAGTTACCTGTAGTACAAAGTCTATTATACCCTAAAATACAAAGTAGATCTAAATTACATGATAAGTTTGTAACTAAGGAAAATAATCAGAAATATTATTATAATAGAAATGCAAAGTATTTAAAAGATTTGAATGTAAATGATTCTGTAATGTTCAGATTGGGAAATAGATGGGAAAAGGGTATAATAATAAAAAAATGCCAGGAACCTAGATCTTATTTAGTTAAAAGCTTAAATGGTAGCTAGTTCCAGGTATGTATGTTTAATTAATATACAATATCTTATTTTATTAGCAGTAGATGGTCAGTAATATACAGCAATTAATTGCTTAAATGTCTGTAAACTTTGACAGTAGAAAATCTAACCTCTCAAAATACAAACTGCAACTACTTCTTGTTATTATTTTACAACAGTTTTAAATTTGTAGGTATATTTTATTAAGACAATTTTTCAAACATTGTTAAAAGATAAAACAATAATACATTAAAACTAAATGAATTTAAAAATATTGTTGATAGTTACAATATATTATTATTGTTAACAGGAGCAATGTCGCGTGCTAGAAGAATCGTAGACTTGGCCCTTGCAACACAACAAAGTAAACAAGAAGTAATATGTCCAAGTTTAGTTTCTCCTACAAGATTAAATATTGAGAAAGATTCACTGCAACCTTCGAGTGTATGGGATACGTCCGGGATTGTTACAAACAATAATAATTTGCCAACTAACCTTGTTATTGCTAGAGATTATTTTAATTTACATTGCGGACAGGAAGAAGACAATGAAAATTTTCTTTCTAGTAGTATTAGTTCCACAGTTCAAAATAATCGAGTTATTTCAAATAATGCTGCTGTTAATGAGAGGTTTGATTCAATAGAGTATAATGACGATGATAGCATTTGTGATCCAGATTATTCCCCTCACAACAGTGATTACGACAGTGATCATACTGTACAGGAACAAAGCAGCGTTTCAGAAAAAACATTAAAACTAGTTCCATACAGTGATTCGGACGAATTAAGTGAATCAAACTGTAGTACGTATGCCGAAATTGATAATAATAATAAAAAGAGAAAGCGCCGTAAACGACATAAAGTAGATGAAGATACATGGTATCCAAACAAACAGAAATCTGCTAGAGAAAAAGGAGAACAGTATATGGGCAGGAAAAAAATTAATGGAGCATGGACATACAGCATAGCGAAAGAAAAAAGAAAACTGAAAAACAGATGTGCTTGCATTTACAGAGAAAAATCCAAGTTAAGGTGCCTCACTATAACTGACGAAGAAAGAAACAGAATATGTAATTACTTCTGGGACTTATCATGGAAAGAGAAAAAGATGTACGTTAACTTGTTAGTTACCTTGAAATCAACTGCAAGAGCACGAGGCTGTTGGCTTTAGAGATGTGGCAGATCGATTTAATATTGCCATAAGTACACTACATTTATTAATATTCAATGTCTCAAATTTTCTAAGCAACCTAAGTCCTACGGTTATCAAATGGCCCACTGAAAATGAACAAGAGGAAATAAGTAGAGATGTTGTTCAAATGGGGTTCGTCGAATGAAGATGTGGCACTGAAGACGAAACCAAGGGCTGGGGCGCCGAAAAAATTAGTCCCTAAGACGGCAACAGAGTTTTAGAATATGTAGCGCAAAATCCATTTGCAGCTTCCACAAAACTTATAGAAGCGTTACAGCTAAACTGCCAGTCCCAAACCGTGCGAACATTTCTGCACAAGCACAGCATACATAGTCGGCGCCCTGCAAAAAAAGTAGAGTTTTTTCCACAGCATACCGAAAACCGCTGAAATTTTGCCCATGCCAACATTAATCGCGACTGGGATTCAGTAATATTTGCTGATGAAAAGGTATTTTCGACATCCCAAGATACGAAGAAGCTAGCATGGCGCCCGAATAACACACGACTCGACCCGAGGAATGTTGTAACAATTCGACAAAGCAGCCGCATAAGTTTAGCGTATTGGGGGTGGATGTCCAGCGCTGGTCTCGGAGAGCTGACGCGTATGAACGCAGTGGAATACATTCGCATATTAGAAGATGTACTGCTTCCCAGTGTGCGCGTAGTATATCCTCCACCACATCGTATTACATGGTGCAAGATAATTCGGCGGTCCATACAGCAGCGGTCGTCAGGGAATGGTTCCAACAACACCAAGAAGATATCGAATTATTACCGTGGCCAGCAAAGTCGCCGGACCTCGACCCCATAGAGAACCTATGGGCGGCTATGGGCAGAATGTGGGAATTGCGTGATGTCGCAGTTCCACGAAATCGTCCAAACCTTCACGATCATGTTACTGGCATTTGGGAAAATTTTAGAGGACAGAAAACTTGCGCTAATCTAGTGGCATCCATGCCTCGAAGATTACAGGAGGTTATAGACAGAAATGGATACTGGATGCATTATTAAGTTTTGGTGGTGAAGTGCGCGTTCTAAATTTATTTTTTTATTTATTAGAAGCTGTGATATTTTGTTTCAGAATTGTTATTTATTTTATTTTGTAAGAATTTGTATTTTGTTTTCTTTTTCTTTTGTAAGAATGCATTTATTTTTACGTTATTGCTTTGTAATTACATTTTATTTTGTTGTTCGATTACTCTCAGAGTGAAGGTTTTACCGTGCTTTTTCTCGCTCCTAGGCGAATGCTGAGGGTTAAAATTGAAAGACGTAGTACGGACGCACAAATATATGTTGTATTTTTTGAACATTTTGTTTTACTTTCTACAAGACCTCAAGCATGTATGCATAAGAAATTGTACGCGCACTATATGCCATTCTACTGAGATAGTTGATACATTTGCATTTTTTTGCCAAATGTTAGTCAGGTGGTTGTTGATGGCTTCGTGATGATCTTCTTTCTTCTATCTTGCTTTACCTTGGAAGCAGTAATTGATTTGAACCATATGTCAAAACGCACATAGTTCACACTAGCCATTACTGGGATTGTTGGTCTCGAAAAAACCGATTCTCTTCCGCTGTTGTAGTACCTACAGAAAGTAAATTATTTTGTTGTGCGGATTTATTTCTATCAAATGTTTCCTTCACATTTTTATTTGCTGAGAATATTTTCGATCTCTAGTATTGTGATTACTTTGGTTATTCGAATTTCTTGGGACATAATTTTTACCTGTGCTATTAACATTCTTTCTATATTTATTAGGCCGATAGTTGTTTTGGTATTGGTTGTTTTGATTTCTATTACCCCTATAACTGGAACCTCTGTAACTACTTCGTCCGCGATTAGTTTTGTAATGAAAAACATTAGATGACGAAGGACATTGTCTTTCCTCATCTATGGCAGTAATTGCTTGTTTTATAGTGGAACAGTTTCCAGATTTAAGGATAGTTCTACGTTCACGATTTTTGACACCATTACAAAAGGTATTAATGGGAATGTTCTCGTTTATGGGACGTAAGGTTTTTAACAAATCACTATCTGTACCGGGTTCTGCTAAAGTCAATTCTCTAAGTAATTGTTCTATTTCTTGTCCGTATTCATTTATAGACTGTTGTGACTGCTTGGAACGATGCAACTGATTACAAAGAGTGTTAGCAGCTTTTTTTGTTATAAAATTGTCCTGCATATCTTTTATTAAATCGTTAATAGAAGCATATTCTTTATTTAGCCTTACTTTCGCATTTTCAGATAGACGGATTTTTAATACATAATTAATTAAATGTGACTTATCATCATTTTTAAGTAAACTCTCGTAAAATTGTGTTACATCTATTAGTTTTTTTTTGTGGTACCTTCATTTTCATGCAGCAGTAATAAAGATCCTGCAGTTTTTAAATCAAAAGACTTCATGTTGGTCTGTAATTCCAGTCTACTTGTCAAAATGCTGTTTGTTTCACTAATAAGAATATCTATTCCCTTACCATAAATTTGAACTCTAACTAATTCTAATGTCTAATTCTAACTAATTCTACCTTAATGTTTTGGTGTAATTTCTTGAATTCTTCCAAGCTGACCATTTGCACAAAACGTATTAGTACTAGGCACTTGCTTTTGCGTTCATTCTAATTACTATTAGCTCGTGGCTCTGGCTGATTTCTCTTATTTCTTTCACTACGTTCTTTCTACAGCATCGACAAATCCAATACCCAGCCGATCCAAGTATCATAACGAAGAAGAAAATTCGCATTACTTCCTGTCTGTGCAATAATAATTTCTTCTTCTTTCTTTGGGTTTGTACCCATTTTTCCAATATAGTGTTTTTTTCTTAGATGTTCTTTTAGACAGGATCGCCATGAAATGTTCTGATTATAGGGGGTAGGTACTTTAAATAAATACCACTACACCTGCATTTAAGATTAACTATTTATTTCGGTAATGTGTACCGCGGTATCGTGTTAATGTCTCCAAGGTTAAAGTTAGAACTTAACTTATTAATATCATGATTGACACTATATACAGTTACTGCCAAATGTTATAGGCAGGGTACATGTTTCAGCGTTTCTTTAAAACTAAATTTTTACCATTAAAATAAAATATATGTGATGGTTTTATGTACAATTTTATTTAATATATTAATACTTAATCGAACCCCCCTTTGCTTTAATAACAGCTTTCACCTTTTTTGGCATGCCGGACACTAATTTGAAACAAACATCTGGCGAAATTGACGTCCATTCTTCACGTATTTTTTTCTTAACGCTTCCTTGGATGATATTTTATGTTTGCGGACATTTTCTTTCAAAATATGCCACAAATTTTCGATTGGCGAAAGGTCGGGTGATTGTGGTGGCCAATCTAGCAATTTAATACCGTTTTCGCTGAACCACTTAGTGGACTAGCGAGCTTTATGGCAAGGAGCGTTGTCCTGTTGGAAACGGTAATCTCCTGTCACGCTGTCAAAATATTTTACAACTGACGGTTCCAGTACTGCTTCCAACATTTCCTGGGGGAATCACGGTCGCTTAAGACAATCCGGTCATTAAATGCTCAAATGTGCAAATATTTTAGGCTGCATGGGCAATATATAGTCATAATTAGGTATCAATCATACTGTGTACGGTATCTGTAAATTTTAATGAAGAAATAAAATTTAAAATATACATAGGTCAATGGTAATGGTGGTCATAGGGGAAGGTAGTTACAGTCATGGTCCCAAAATAATAATTTTATTTTTTATCAGCCCACAATACCCACAATATCTGCCCTAGTGAAATGACTTATGTCATCTATTTCAGGAACTACAAAAGTATTCCATTGGCCTCGGTATGGACGCATGAACTTGACAACAATGTCATCTTCTTCTATTCCTGTAACTTCAGCTACAAATTCTTTCTTGGTCTTGTAATTTGAAACAAGTACATGAACAAAATCTTCTTTCGCCAGCCCTGATAGTTTGTCTAGTGTGAAGCCGGAATTCTGGGAAGGCTGATAGTCACTGCCTGCACTTAGCTCATTACCAGAAGAGTCTTCACAGAGGTTATTTAAGTCAACATCTGACTCTGAAGAGAGTTTCTCATTATCTATCATTTCTTTTTACGACAATCATTCTTAGGTTTAAGTTTGACGTTTCCAGATAATTTTAGTTTTATTCCGTTGTGTGTTTTAATGCTAAATTTTCGTAGCCACTTTTCTTTTCTCTTCAAGTGCAGACTTTTCAGATGAATCTGTTAAATTTTGAATGTTGCTTCTTGAGGATATTCTCGAAATTATACCGCTAGGTCCTGGAATAGGTGAGAGATCCACAAAACAGATCGAAGGTGTTTCCTGATCAATCACAGTGTTCTTTCTACTCAGCTGTTCTCGCTCAATTAAATATTCGATCTGCTTAGGCTGCACAGATGGAAGTTTCTCATCTTCGTTTGTTGTTTCATTTTCAACCTCTAAAGCAGAATCTTCAGTTGAGAATATATTAGGATCAGGAGGGTATATACCGGTGGCTGAAAATCCTGACACCCCTTTTGAAATTACAGCAATGGTAGAGTAGGCCCTATTAAACAGTTCAGCAAGCTTATACTGTGATAGGCTCACCAGGTTTGCTTTTCATTTGTAGATCACATTCTCTGTTGTATGCACGTTTAAGCGGTCCATAAAATACCACATATAGAGGTTGCATTCTATGAGACGAATGTGGAGGAAGTAAAAGAATCACTATGTTATTGTCTCGACAATATGAATATGCCTCCAAGCTGATGTGGCTACTACGACTATCCACCACATCCCTTTATCCCTTTGCTTAGATTCAGATGTTTAATAAAGTGTTTTAAGCAAGTAAGAAAGAGCTCCTCATTTGTCCAGCCATTTTTAGGGCATGTATATATTGCCCCGGGTGGCTCATTTACCTCAAGCGTAGGAGTCATTCTCTGGCGGGCATAGATGAACATAGGCGGCACAAATCCTCCTGATGCATTCTTACAACAGATTACTGTGGTTGTTCTTCCTCTTTCTCCGGATGTTGCACAACCAAGCCTTTTCTGTCCCTTTGATTATAAGATTTTGCTTGTTTCATCATGGACAGTAGTAAAACCAGTTTCGTCCATGTTATAAATTTTATGTAGTGGGAAACTATAAAGAATCGTAAGCTTCTCTAAATCATCATAATATAGTTTTACTTTCTGTCTGTTAAATCCTTTTAACCTGTTAAGGCTTATGGCTTCAGGTTTTCTCACGGACACCGAATTGTTTCTTTTCAAAAAGCTATTAAGTCAGTCTTTTCCGGCGAGACAACGTTCTCTATTGAATGTATGATGCAATTGAAGCTGCTCAGCATATGTAAAAATCAGTTTCCATAGCTGCAAGGGAGTTAGCCCACAGTACATATTTGCTAATGTCTTGAGATGAGCAGCTACTTCAGCTTCTTGAGTTGCGGAGAAAACAGACCTTCTTCCCATTCTAGGACCACCTTCTCCCAACTTCTTAAACCTCTGCTGAAATGTGCTAAACGGGATTCCATACTTTTTGGCTGCTTTTCTTTGGCTCACATCATTTTTTACACAATAATATATTTCAATAAGGAATACTACATACGAGGGAGCGTTTTTATATTCGTGGAATGAGCGGGTTGTAGGGGGTGATTAGGCGCATTGGGGGCGTGGCCTGTGCAGCGACTCATAATTAGTATAAATACAAAGTTTCATTGTTATTAGACAGTTTGTCTTTGAGCTATCGTCAACCAAGTAACATAATCAGGAGTGAAAAGTGAAATATGGAAAAAATCGAATATCGTGCCGTTATAAAGTTCCTTGCCAGGCAAGGAAAATCAGTCGCGACCATAATGAATGAGATGTCATTGGTTTACGGCGACTCTTGTCCAGGAAAAACCATGGTGTACAAGTGGCATAGTTTATTTAAACAAGGAAGGGAATCCCTTGAAGACGACCCGAGCTGGGAAACTCATGGCAACGGTATTTTGAGACTCGGAAGGAATATTGTTGATTGATTATATAGATAAAGGTGTTTCTATAACCGGAGAATAATGCGCTTCAATATTAGAGCGACTAAAAGAAGCCATTAAAGAGAAAAGACGGGGAAAATTGACGAAAGGTGTGCTGTTTTTGCACGACAACGCGCCCGTCCACAAGAGCCGCGTTGCGTTAGCTGCCCTGCATAAGGTGGGCTTCAAAATTGTGAATCACCCACCCTACAGCCCAGACCTGGCCCCGAGTGATTATTACCTGTTTCCGAAAATGAAAAAAGAGTTGCGGGGTAAAAAATTTACTGCCGATGATGAAGTCAAGGAGGCAGTTTCGGCGTATTTTGCAGATAAAGAGAAATCTTTTTTTTATGAGGGGATAAATAAATTAATTGAAAGATGTGAAAAATGTATCCGTCTTGTAGGTGAATATATTGAAAAAGAAAAATAATTTGGTTTTTTTATTTCCACCCCTTATCCCCCATTCCGCGAATATAAAAACGCTCCCTCGTACCTTAAGAAAAAATAATCCCACGCTTCTTTTCTGTAAATACTAAATGTGTAAACCTTAAAATGCGCAGTCAAGTATTAACATCGCAGCACGCACAAAACCGTTATGTATGTATAGTCCTGTTCAAACTATTGTGCGAACGGTAAGCTCCCATAATTACCCGTGCACGGTAGGTGGTAGGCAATAAAAGTAAGCGATATGAAAAACAAGCTACAGGACCGTATTATCAATATTTGATTATAACTAACAAACATATAGGTCTATTATAAATGTAATGCTCCCTAATTTATAATATATATATAACATACAGTATATAATAATAAAACAAACATATAAACAAAAGGAAATAAATGAATCTACTGACTATATAAAAAGTCTGTATCACCCTCAAACTCTGACTCCGTGGAATCTTCGTCAATATTTACATTAATTATGAGCTCCGGATGCATCGTTGGTAAATCGTTGTATTTAGTTTCAATTTTCCTAACATGATCCATTGCGCTACGCCATGAGTTTGCAGATATGCTTCCTATTTCTTCTTTTATCAATTGTACAACACTCTCACTAAATTTCGGCGACCTATTTTTTCTTCGAACGTTTTCTTTGAGTTGTGCTCAAATCAACTCAATTGGATTGAAAATGCAGTGATACGGCGGCAAACGCAACACATTATGATTGTGTTTTTTTGCAATAGTATCTACTACATATTCTTTTGAGAATTCAAACGACTTTATGCATTCAAGTAGTTGCTTTTTTGTATAAGAGTATTCAAAGGAAATGTTGCTTTCATACAGAAACGCTTGTATAGCTTCCTTGCTGCTGCTGCTGTTGGGTATTTTCTTTTGTAAACGGGAGTGGTAACGAGCATTATCCAAAACAATGACACTGTTTGCACTTAACTTTGGTATTACACAATTTTCAAACCAGTCTTCGAATATTGATGCCGACATATCTTCATGGTAATCAAACGAACAATTTTTTATGTTTTTTGTAGACAAAAACGCAGCTTTTTCAACCCAACCATTTGTAGATCCACAATGCAATATTATCGGTCTTTTTCCTCTAGATGCAGGTACATCTAACTGGCACTGATCGGAACTATCGTTCCAGCCCTTTTTTACAATATCGTGTGTATCATACCACGTTTCATCGAGGTAATAGATAGTTTTCCTTGCTGTCTATATCAAGTAAGTAATCGTACCGCCACTTACGGATTCTGGAACTTTCCATCATACACTGCCTCCTATCAATCTTCTGGTATTTGAATCCGTTTGCTATTAACACTCTCCGCAGCGTTGATTTTGAATATTCAATAGCATCATTCATTAACGCATCTCGCAAAGTAGCAACAGTAACTACTTCATTTTTTCCATAGAAAGAGTATATCTTCTGTCGAAGTATGTCAACTTCTCTCGAAGTTACTTCTCTAACTTTTCCACTATCACATCTCTTCTTTCTTCCACAAACACCAACAGTCACAATTTTTCTAATAGTCGATTCCGGTATTTTAGTCAGTTGTGAAGTTCTTACGATAGCTTTCGAAGTAGATAATTCATCTATTTCCATTAAACCATTGTAGACATTTAATACAATTTGTTTTGCATCCATAGACAAATGTTGTCTATGTTTTTTATTACACACTTCATGTCCGTCGTTATCATCCACATCTACTGAAACATCTCTTAAAGTAACCGTAGTACAATTTTCCCAAAGTCTGAACATTGTACACTTGTGAATTTTTAATACTCGATCACCTTAACTGTTTAAAATAAACTGATTTGAAAACATTATTTCTCTATTTATTTAAATATATGTATGTATATATATGTCGGGATTATTAGAAAACCATTATAGACATTGATGAAAATATATAAATGAGGTTCAGATATAATTCACTAGACCTAAGCTTTCTAAATAATTGGTAATGTTAACAATTATGATGTAATTCATTTTAATTATCCAATGTTTGTTAGTGACTTTGTAATTACATTTATTGATAACTTGACTATTAAAGTTATACATTAATCTTAATTACTTTATTTTGTTAATATCCTTAGGCCGGTCCAGATAGTTTCCAGGTACTTAAAATTTATGTTTACAGTTCTCGGATTATTAAGGGATTAGCACTATGAATTCGTAATAGTTTTACTAATGATACTGCACTATATTTTGAACTCAAGTATATACTTCGTTTCAAGTAATATGGCAAATCCCATACAATTATAATACGGATAATCATTAAGACAGCTAGTTATGTGTCATAAATGTGCCGAGTAAAGAGAACGTAGTAAGGGTCGGATTAAAAATATTTATTTGAGACAAAAACTCACTTAATTGTATTTACGTACATACATTACGTTTGGATATTATAACATAAATTACATACACAATTGTTTTCATTGACCCATGATACTTACGTATTTAAGAAATTGTATTAATCATAATATTTTAACTACGAACTAGTTTGGCTTTTATTTTCTAATTATCTGTAGGCCGTACCTGATATTTTTCAAGTGCTTCTTAATTGCCCCCCTGCCGCTCGAGGAAAGGGTTTCTCTTTAATCCGGATTATCACCTTATACAAGTCGGTCATATTACTTGAAACGAACTATACACTCTACTAGCTTCTCGTAACCTGGATGTTGTAATATTCACTGGAGGTAACTTAGACTATTATGCACAAGATGGAGCCACATGCTTCGTCCTCGTATGTTAATAGATATGGGTAATATCACTACGACCGTCATTACACATTGACCGCGATTCTCCCATTCTCCTACTATTCATTCGTCCGTCGCACAAATAAACCTCGCCGACTCCTTGTGCGGTTATTCAACCCCAAACCATTATTGTTCCACCGCCATGCTTGACCGTAGGGAGTATACACTCAGGTAAATAAGCTTCCTCGGGCCTTTCGCACGTACGTTTTTTTCCGGATGGACTGTACATCTGTCATACGAAAACCAAAAACGTTAGAACTTTATAATAACTTTTGTTTGCATGAAAGATGAAAGAAAGTGAATTATTTCATGTATCATATAACTAAGGAGTAAATATATTGTACTTACATTTATATTTGATTCGTTCGACCAAATTATTTTCGACCAATCGTCCATTGTCCAGTTACAGTATTTCTTCGCCCAGGAAAGTCGCTGACGACGGTGTTTCTCGTTGAGTAACGGCTTGCGTCGTAGCTTACGAGCATGTAAATTTGTTTCTGCTAGCCGTCTATGAACCGTACGAACAGAAACAGAAACTCTGTGTTGTGTCCGGAGTTCAGCAGCAATTTTTTCCGCGGTTTGCTGTCTGTTGCGGAGCGAAATGCTTTCTATTATTCGATCTTCACGGGTAGTGGTTACACGGTATTTTGTACTGCTCATCGCGAGCATTTTACTGTTCTTGCAATTTTCACTTGCGATATATCTTGTTTATGCAGTAATATTATTTGCCCTCTTAGTTGTTTCCCAAAGAGTTCAAAAACGTCCGCGGGTGTATTATCCCGGTTGTTTTTTTTTTTTTTTTTTTTTGATTATTCGGTTTAGTATAGGGGAGGCTGGGGGCTATTTGGACACTGGTAGGGTCTAACTGGACAATTCAGTTGTTGTCAGTTTATTTTTAAAGTTTATGTTGACTTACATGTACATTATATTATATACATTCTGTACCTAGCTACATTGTATAAAAATCATCATTAAAATAATATTAAATGCTTTAGTTTGAACTAAAGTTAAAATGGTTCAAAATCTTCTACGTGTCCACGTAGACCCCGATACCGGGGTCTAAGTGGACATGTACTGGGGTCTAATGGGATTAAGTAAATAATGGGTACCTACCTACTTTTCATGTATTTTTTATTAAAAGAACGTTTCTAAATTACATTAAACATACTAAGGTCATCTGAAAAAGTTACAACTGTTACTGAGCTATAATTGTAATCATTGTATTTTGCTATAGAAAAATTAAATTAATTTGTAAAGCGAAACAAACAACGGCCATTCCAGGAAACCAAAGCCAGGATCTTTCCGGAGGTCAAGATCCCTTCTAGGTTGAGAGGAGTAACATGATCATCCTGAGAACATCGCATATAATACAAATCTCACATATTGTCACGTGCTAGAGATAGTTAGTTTATTTGTTTAGAATTAAGGTCAGTCTTATTGTATTCACCTAGATGTACACATCTTCGGTTAAGAGATAAATAAATTCGTTTTTAAAAATCTCTAATTCGATTTAATCGATAAAATTCCGTGTTTACCGTTTTAGTATGACATATAAAAAACGTTTTATTTAAAACGTATATAAAACATAATAAATACGTTCACCCACGTCCGTTCGTCGGCATATATAAAAATGGTTCAAAATTATATCATTCTATACAATACGTATGAACAACTTAATATATCTGAAAACGTTTTATCGAAAAGAAACACTTTGCTGTAGCGATTTTTTGTAAAAAGTAACGGAGAGTGCCGAAATAAAGTTTTCAAGTTTGGCGCTTTTATGTATTTGCGATCCGACGCAATCTGTTGGAACTGACTGATATTTCTTGGCACATAATTTGTGTTCTGCGCACCATATTCTGCAAATAACATTGGTCGTTATTTTCCTGATGTTTTATCATTTTTACTGTAACGTCCTATTAGTTTTTCACGTCTGCTTGTAGCTCAACCGAAGTAAAGTGAAACTTGGAAGTGTGAGTAAATAATTTTATATTCCATTGAGTTGTTAACTTATGATTTATATTTTTTAATACAGTAAGTAAAACATAGATTTTAATTATGAATGCCTCGTACAAACTGAATAAGAGAAAACTTTTAACAAAGCACAATAAAAGGTATAACCGGTTTTTCATTCCTTCTCGTAATTCTGTGATTGCTACAGCTAGTACACCTATTGTAACATGCACTCTAGTATTTCATCTGATTCAGATTGCAGTGTAATATCTGATAAATCTAGCGAAATTGTACAATATAACGATCCTGGTGAGAAGCCATCTTTTTAGAACGAACAGCCATTGAAACTATAGAATTTTCCAATAATTATTCACCTAAGCCTTCAGCCGTTATTGTAAATGAACTAGCCACGTGGTCATTAAAATTTAATATTCCGCAGAATGCTGTTGCAGAACTAACAGATCCACGGACACTTTTAAAAATACCTAGAGAAACTGGTCTAAGCTTAAAATCTGTTCCACCGGAGCAATATATACATTTTGGATTTGTTAATGGACTTATTGTTGGTTTATGAGATTGACTATAAAAACAGATAGACTATAACACTGACTTTATTAATAGTCTTATGAGAAAAAACAACTAACTAACTACAGACTTTTCTATATATTGTATATGTGGTTGCAAACATTGAGGAACCTGAATATGTATTTTTAACATCGTCACTTGTTAAGTTTTAAAGATATACTTAAGTATTTAAAATTTAACATAACTTAGTATAAACCCATTAATTTGCAACAAAATTCGTGTTTCATTTTATTCACTGGCTTTGTAAGGTTGTCGGCTATCATTTCACTATTTGGTACATAATCAATCTTGATAGTTTCTTCGTCAAGTTTTTCTCTGACGTAATGATGCCAAATGTCTAGGTGTTTCGTTCGCGGTCTATAACCATCTGTTTTTATATTTTCACTGCACATTGATTGTCACAGTATATTTGGATGTAAATCTTCATCTAGTTCACTTCCAAATTGCTTCAGCCAAATTGCCTCTTGAGTTGCAACGAAAAGAGCCATATACTCCGCTTCTGTACTAGATACCGCGACGGTAGGTTGTCGTCTTGAGTTCCATGAAATAGCTCCATTGGATAACTGGAACATATGTCTTGTGCATGACCGTCTATTATCAATATCTGACGCCCAATCAGAATCGGTATTTCCCACTAACGAAATCTGATCATTTTTCGTATAATGTAGTTTATAGTTCAACCTTCCTTGCAGATATCTAAAAATTCGCTTTCCAATGGGTCATGTTAAAGTTCGCGTTAAATCGGCTAGCCTCCTTGACTGAATATGCAATATCAGGTCTTGTTGCATGAGCTAAATATAATAAGGATCCGACAGCTTCTTGATATGGTATCTTACTGGTTTCTACATCTTGATTGGAATCTGTCGTTGCATTTAACTTTATACCTGTTTCACTGGGTGTGGATATCGGCTTACAATCTCTCATTCCAACTTTGGTGAGTAATCGTTTTATATAGGCTGTTTGATCTAAGGCAATGCCATCTTCAGTTGAAGTAATTCGAATACCGACACAACTTTGGACTTCTCCCATATCATTCATTTTAAAATTTAAGTTCAACATTCGTTTTAGCTTAGTTAATTCCATTTGATTTTCCCCAAAAATCAAAATATCATCCACATATGTGGCAACGAATAAGTTTTTAGCTTTATTGAAATATACGCATGGATCCATTTTAGACTTTTGTAATCCAAACGATTTTAGTGAATTTTCTAGTTTAATGTTCCAAACTCTTCCGGATTGTTTCAAGCCATATATTGCACGGTTTAATTTACAAACACGTCCTGTTCCATTATTGAACCCTTCTGGTTGCTCCAAGTATATATCCTCTTCTAGCTCTCCTTGTAAGAAAGCTGTAACTGCGGTAGTGGTAATTTCCCCCCGTCGGTTTTCATGCAGTTTGTAGTTTCTAATCTTACAGATATTAGTTTACGTAACAAACCTATTTTTCGCATTAATCCTTTATCTTCATACAGACTTTTTAGAGTAGGTAATATGCACATATACAGATCTATCAACACTCAGTACTATTCTTACTTTGGCTTGTGTCAACTTTTTTTCATCGGTTTCAATAACCACCTCATTAGATTGTTTAATACAGTTTTCTAGCTGATTCAGGGCAAGATAATTTTCCATTGCGAAACTCCAGGTGTGCCATTATTGGCATATTGCAAACCAAATCATTTCTTTCATCATATGACTCTTCTTCTGAAAAGCATTAGAAATAAATTCTTGATATTTTCTATTTTCACAAACTATCCGGGTCTTTTCGTTATCCGTATCTGACTGCAAATCTGAAGTATCTTCAGCTCGCATAGCTTTCAACCTTGCTGGTGCTAAATCTCCTAAAATACACATTAGCTAATCAATCATTATTAATTAAGAAAGCCTACTACTCTGTAGATGAATATTTGTTTATTTATAATTATCTATAAATTTATAAAATACAATACTTAACTATACACTCCACCAATTTGCCTTAATTTAAAGACCTTCCAATCATTAGCGGGTATTATACATTTTGATATGGAGTTTCGTAATTTGAGACCACTTAATGGCGGCCAATAACCTCATTTGAGCTGCGTATCCATGATGTTGGTACTGCTTCTATTGTACCTTCTTCTTCGAAGTGTATTATTCTCCAAGACATAGTTTTACAGACAGTTCTATGTGGACTGTGAAAAAGAATCAGCGGTCCTAACAGCATTTTGTTTATGTGTGCAAAAATATTATATTGAAATTAAGTTTTAGTTTTAAGTTATTTATAACAATTCAATTAAAAACTAGCTGCATTTTGGTAAACTATTTTCTTATTTACTGAAGACTATTTTATTTTTAACTTAAAATTTCTTGTAGTTAGAACATCATACAAAGTATCTGAGGCAAGAACTTGTGTTAATGATGCAACAATGGCAATGCAATGTATTTACCACCGTTTGGTAAAGCCACAACTTTGTTTGCAATATCTTCTAACAAATGCTGTGAAAGTGGAAAGTGCTTATACCGTAGATATGAAGAATAGATGAACCACATGGACGTAAGAAAAAATCATCAACTTCTAAAAATGTTTTCCCGTAGATATACACCTTTTTCCAGTAATGAAATTGAATACATTTCCATTTTTAAGTAAACAGAAACAGTCACTCTCATTTTTTTTTGTTTAATGAGAATGAATTGAAATTAACAACTTCAAATTCGGTCCAACATCCTTCGGGGATAGGGCCATCACTATGTGATCGTACATATAGCGGTTTAATATTCTCGTTCTTCTGTTTATGTTCTCCATTTCTGATAATCTTCTAATAATTTGAGGTAGCGGTTTATTAGGATTTCTCACCATATTTTTGAGATGCTGCATTCAATTTTCAAATGGAAATGCACTGTACTGATCCAAAGGACCATAAGTCTCAACATCATCACATATATGTATGTATCAATCCATGTATATTGTGAGATATAAACTCTTTTCCATAGAGATCTCCAAAGTGAATAACAAAATATAATAAAAGGGATTCAATCAATATGTTCTTGAATAAATTCACGATTACATAATATTCTAACCGTAACACGAAGGCATACGAAGTTCATGTAGTAGTCTTCTGAAATAAATGATTTCATCACTACTGGCCCTGAATATAACAGAAACAGTCGAAATTCAGTTGCCTTCCCTCTTTTTACTTCGTCCAGTAATCTTGGTGGATCAAATTCAATAGGAACATGATGTCGAAATTACTTATGGAGATCAGATATTTGCCAAATTTGATAATCTGTGAGGTGGTTTGCCATACACCCACATATTTACAATAAGCTTTTTTACTACTCCAAGACATATAAGATGCATGTAGTCCATTGGAAATCCTATCCTGATCATATCAAATTTGGGTATATTTTCCAGAAGAGATGTTCCTGTATGATGCGCAAGTTGTATTTTCTGACGAAACTCGTCATTGGTTCTTCCTATAGTTGATTAGTTCTTCCTATACTGATTTGACCCACAAAGAGACCTAACCGCAACTGATATACCAATATGACTGTACATTCCAGGAATGGCGTCACTAGGAAGGTTTTCAAAATGATTGTTTGAATTTGTCAGTATGTTAAGAAGATCATTTAAGGCTGAATGGCTTATATTATGTTTAAGGGGCCACAATTTTAAATCCCTAGTGCCATTATTTTCTTGTATTTTTTTGTTGTTCAAGGACACATGAGTGTATATCATTATCCTCATCAAACACCTCCATGCATGTAATACTATCAACAATTGGTAGATTACTTGCTGTATTCTCACTGTGACTGTTGGAACTTTCATCTAATAATATCTGGTTTTCAGAAACAGAACTAACTGAAGCAAACTGATCATTTATTAAGTTTAATTTCATTTCAGGTTCTCTTTTAATCCTTTTATAAAAACCGGAAGAAAAAGGTTTTGCCATGATAACTGAAACAATTATAGTACATACATACGTAATGATAATCACTAATAATGATAAAGACCACAAGAGCTATTAATATATCACGACTGCAAAAGCAAATTTGTAAAGGTTAGCAAACAAGAATTCATTTAATTTGTTAATAACAAGCCTCCGAAACTAAATTTATATCTTCTACCATTTATATTGTTATTTATTTATGCGTATATATGTGTACTAATACATTATGTTCTGCTGTTTTCTTATTAATTGATAAGCTAATTATAAGTCGTGATGTTGAAAATGGATGAAACATGTACCTGGACAACAGTCGAATTTCTAAATGATAGCTCAGTGGAAGCTATACCGACATGGTGGATCGTGGGAGATAAATGTTTGTGGCCTCCAATTACCCGGATAAAATAAGTGCTATAAAAAACTGCGATTTAAATACCCACTGGCCTAGTTTCAACATAAGAATTTTTTAAAAATGCAACGTTTGGTAAGATATTATTAGCGACATTAATTACAATAATTTAATTTTAATTCTATCATTCCTAAGTTTGTGATATATCTAATATATTGGTATATTTGTAAATGTATACAAATGGATACAATTATTAAAGAGCATGAAAGTCTGACCTATCTTTTTATTGTTAGACGATTATTCTGTTGCCCGCCTTAAAACAAAAAAAGCAGAACAGACTAGCGACCTAAACTCATCAGATTATGGAGAACGACGTACTAAGAAAAATAAGAGACCATCATCCGATGCCTCAGAACTTTCTAATTATCCAACAAAATCCAACAAAAAAATGATGGCTGCTGAAGAAACTGCCAGTGCTGTAGAAAGAAGTACTTCACGTAAGTAAAATATCAAACCTGAAATACAGGTTTCAAGTGATTGTAGCCACATACTTTTTCCAGGTAGCGTCATTGAAAAAACCGTCAATTCAACAGAACCAGACGTGTGACGTGGTACGAAAGTGATGAACAGTAGAATGGTTACTTTAAGAAAACTGCACTTCCGCACTGTGGTATATGATAATTGAATCACGTGTTCAGGTTGAAATTTTCATTTTCAGATAATTTAGTACTATGTACCAAATCTTGCGTATGCTGTCACGAAAAGTTGAACGTTACCAGAAGCCTTTTCGTTATTAAAAATATTTGCTGCGATATATTAACTAAAGTTGATTTATTACTAGCCAACAATAAGGAACCCATACAAAGAGAAATTGAGTGTCCTATTACAATTCAAGTTAATATAAGGTACCCTATCGCAACAGAATGTGAGTTAAATACTTTCGAAGATTTTTTCTTACACCAGGAAGGATTTTTTCAGTTGGTAATAAAAATGTATTTTTTCTTATAAATTTAATATTCGCTATGTTTATGCGTAGGTTCTAATGTCTTCAAAAATTGGTGGCAGTACTCACTCAATTTTATTCTTTGTAAACCATACTTTAGTTTTGTCTGCACAATTCACATATTCCGTTGATAGTTTTGTCAAATACATTTTCATTTGCTTCAATATCGGTTAATGTCAATAAGCACTTGTCATGTATGTACCTTGAACAACTCCTGCATTTGAAGGAATTAAACTTTTCAGTTAACTGACAACAGTATAAGCAAAGCAAAGTAATATCTGTGCTATTTTTCAATAAAAGCTGTTTGAGATTATTTCTCTATGTACACACCGGGATCAAAATCTGTTATTAAATCTTCTCCTTGTGCCAAACGCTCAAAGAAATAAATTAAAAATATTCCACAATTATAAGAGTCAATTTACTTTATATGGTTTACAAATTCCAATTCTATGGGATGCACATCGCTCATGAAATTAATCAATTTTATAAATTTCTTTCTATAAGACTCTCCGATTTTACATTCATTTCCCAATGAGTCCAATTATGGTTAGTTTAATTTCGCTCTTAGTGTATATGACCAGTATATAATGATTTGATATGCAAACGGGCATGACTATTTCATTTTTTTTAAATCGTATTCCATCAACAAACGGTTTAGTTATAGTATTGTTGCCAAATATTACAGATGATTTTGATATTTGTGTCCTATCGTTTTATTGAATATATTCAGAGAGTGATTCACAATAAAACCTCAGAATACTAGAAGCGTCACTGACTATACCGCCAAAATAAAAACCTGTTTACGCATGCGTTACGCAGCCATATTTTTGTAGGTATTTCTCTCAACTTTATTTTTCGGGAGTAAATATAAATATAGCTGTAATATAATAAAAAACATAGTTTATACTTTAATACGCTTTTATATTTGTTTAGATAGTTGTTGTTTATGTTAGAGTAATTTGTTTTCGTTTTCTCAGTGCGTTCGACTTTTATTTTATTTTTCATTTAATTTACGTTAATTTAGTTATTAAGTTATGAGTTTAAAAGGAGGAACTGTGTGTGCAGTTCGTGGATGTTCTAGTAGAACAACTCACAAAGATGTAATTTTGTTTAGGTTTCCAAAGGATCCTGCAAGGTATGTAATAATAATATAATATAATATATAATATAATAATAATATAATATATATAATATAATAATAATAATAATAATGTTTACAACTTCGATTTAATACTAAACTTGTAAAAATATTTTTAGAGGAAGGGTTTGGTTGGAGGCATGTAACCGGTTAGATTTGTACCAAAAGAAACCAACGGAATTATATAATAACTTTAAAATTTGCGCATTACACTTTTGCGAGAGAATGTTTATTAGCCCTGAGAGAAACAGACTGTTATCGACAGCACTGCCAACAATTTTTCCAGACAAACAAGAGATTTCAACCAAAAAAATTAAAATTTTGTCAGGTAAATAGTGTAATAAACGACAACAATTACGATATGAATGCATGCTTAATGTATGGACATTTACTTTTATCAATTAATTTCAGATATTTGTATTTCTGGCCCTCACTCAGAGCAACCTGTCGAATCTGTTATAGAAGCTTCAAAAATAGCTGATCGTATACATTACAATAGTAATTATAAAAAAAATTGTTGTTAATTATTATTTGTAGACACTGCTGGTATTTATACAAGGGGCAAATCAACTCCATCTCCTATAGAACATGTAGACGTTAGTGCGAATTATGTTTCATCAATACCTACACAAACTCCAAGATCTGCTACCTCAAGTACACCAAGGAAAGAGAAACTTAGGCATAAACTAAAAGAGGCCAGACGTCTAAATATAAAAACTAGGAAGTTACTTGAGTCACAACGGAAAACCTTAACCCCGGAAGACTTTTACAGGTGTTGTGATAAATTTTTACCTAAGGCAATGGCAAAGTTCGTAAAAGTTCAATCTCAACTTGTGAAAACAAAAAGTAAAGGTAGACGGTACAACATGGAGTATAAAGAATTAGCACTAACTTTATATTTTCTGGGTCCTCGAGCATATAAATTTTTAGAGAAATTATTTTGTTTACCAACAAAACGTTCCTTAGAACGCATGACAGAAAAGTTAATGTGCTTACCTGGTTTGAACAATGATACACTTGTATACCAGCTTGAAAACGAAAATAGATTTACTGGTACAGAAAGATAGACATTGTATGTTATGTATAGATGAAATGTCACTTAAACAACATCTCTTCTATCATATTGGCAGGGATGAAATTGTTGGTATTACAAATCTTGGTAATGGACATAAGAAACCTACACCTGCTCGCAATGTATGTGTTGTGATGGCACGAGGGCTGAATCAAAATTGCGACTACCTTTCCTGCCCGGGAATTAAAACCACTGTTAGAGAACTGCATAAAAAAATTAATATCTATTGGTTTAGTAGTAGACGCGCTAGTAACCGATATGGGTTCAAATTTTGTTCAACTTGCTAACATTTTGGGAGTCACTTGTGAAAGGCCATCATTTAGTGTAGATGGTACTGAAGTTGCTTATCTCTTTGATACCCCGCATTTACTTGAAGCAACAAGAAATAATTTACTTAAAAATCATTTTGTTTTCGATCAGGACACAAAGAAACCTCATCATGGTTCGACATAATACAGTTTTATGAGAAGGACAAATTACTACCAAATAGGTTGTGTTCTAAATTAACACACTCACATTTGTATCCTACCACTTTCGAGAAAATGAAGGTCAAACTGGCAGCTCAAGTAATCAGCAATACGGTGGCTAGTGGTATGAATACCTATATAAGTTTAGGGGCGCTACCTGCTGCAGCAATGTCGACTGTTGTCGTAATTGAGAAGTTTAACAATCTATTTGATTTGTTAAATTCTAAAGAAAGTAGCACAACAGGTTACAAAACAGCCTTCACTGGTGAAGAACATCAATTGCAATTTTTGGATGAAATGTATGTTTTTATACAGGGTATAAAGATTCATAACAGGAATGGAGTACATATTACTTCCAGCACGAAGTTTTTAAGATCCTGATTAATTACCATTAATGGAATCAAAAAATTGTGGAAAACAGTGCAAGCTGCAGGATTCGACAATTTAATGACAAAACATATCAATCAAGATTGCTTAGAGAACTTTTTTGGTAGTGTAAGACAACAAGGTGGGAATTGTATAAACTCCACTCCAATCCAATTTGAGCGAGCATATAAAAAATTATTTTGCCAAATTTACTTTCATAGTAGTAATGCAAATTGTGCTAATGATTTTAGCAATTTACTTACAAAATTAGCGGAATCTAAATTAACACAGCCTGCTGCCGATGTTCAGGAAACCAATATTATAAGTTCCAGATTAACTGGCTCCGATTGTGATTACAGAGACCAAGATTTATCTGCGCAGAATGCTTTTATGTACGTATGTGGTTACCTCCTAAAAAAAGTGCGTGCTGTTCATATCTGTACTAACTGCGAAGAGTTTCTACGAATTAATAAGGAAGTTACAACTGCTAGTTTGTTTACTTATTTTAAAATGCGCAATGAAGATGACAGTACATCTAGTACCCTACATGTACCTCACATGCAATTTTTAATTTACATTTATAAATTGGAAAATGTATTTTTTCAAATGTTTGATGAATTGTTAATTAAAAATAATATTGCAGCAACCTATTTCGAATGCATGAAAGATGTGTGTTGTGAAAGTAATTGTTCCCAGTTTCCAAAAACATATCTATTAAATTTATTTATACGTTTAAGGATTTTTTATATTTTGAAGTTTATAAATAGAAATTTTAAGCTTAGTAAAGATATTTCTAATGTAAAAAATATAAAATTATCAATTTTACATCATGTATGAAATTATTAGGTACAGTAAATAAATATAAAACAGCATTGTTTCCTTATTATGTTCGCACACTAATATACATATTCATTTTCGGACCATCCTTAATTTATGCTGTATTTTAAGCAGACTGAATATTTAAGAAATCTAACACTGTTGCGTACTTAAGTGATTTAGCCTCATGTGGGAATACTTACCGTAGACGCATTTTTATTAATTCTATTCAAAATTTGAAATTTACCGCGTATAGTACCTACAAAAATATAGCGAAGGTCACCAAAATTTGTCAACAAAAGTTCAAAGGTGTCGCTTTAAGTGACGCTTCTGGTATTCTGAGATAAAACTAGATAAATATTCATTATCATTCAAGGTAATGTAGTCCGCAATTAATATCTCTTTTACTGAAAAATTTATATTGGGATCATATGTTACAATATACCCTCTTCCACTAGCTAACTCTCTGTAATAGTTGGAATTAGATATTAGGCCGTTGCTAAGTATATTTAAGGTCTCTGTTGTAGTCCATTTTTTTGAGCATGTGATAACTGCTTATCTTTATACAGTAATTTTGGTAACATGGAATAAATAAAAAGTTTTCAATTTTTTTAACATTAAGCACCAAAAGCTTTTATTTCTAGTGATACGTATTATCTTTATTCATTTAAAAGTATATATTACTAGATGGCACCATATTCTGTCAGTTATTTCCAGTAGGCCTTGGATTTGCTAATTATAGCTAGGTGTCGTTTTTATCGAGTGTCCAGTTCTATCTAAATAATATATTTTGTAAGTATTTGGATCGTAATGTCGAGCACTGTATGGAGATTTGATCTTCAAAAGCCCATCGTTCTCGAGTAGTCCATCAGGGGATCCGGCTAAGAATGGGTAATCTCTGTGAACAAATAGCCCTGCTGGGTAGCACAGTGCATTAGTTTTCTGTACATATGCTTCGATAGCTAACTTTTCGCACTTAGTCCCATGAACCGTTGCTGCCGTATTAATGTATTGGCCATCCATTTAATGATATTGGCGAATGATGATGTATCTTTCACCTTGCACACACCTCCGAAAAAGGAAGAGGTAACCCTATTTTTTCTCTCATTTCACCAAATGCGGCTATTTCTCTGAGTTCGCGTAGATATTTCCAGATTTTCACGCTCTTCACTAGTCATCTGTAACCTTTCTAAGTATGTTTCACATTTTTTATAAATGTAGTTTGTTTCTGAAGATTGGGTAGAAGTATCAAATGTTGTAGAACGCAGAGTACACAATTTGCAAACAAAATCATCGCTGTAGGTTTTGCTTTGATTTGTAATGTCCCATGCTTGAAGAGCGTAGGCACTTGTCACATTGCACCCACGATGGCATTCCATGACCGCAGTAAGCACACTGGGCAATATCTTGACCATCCTCCGGATAAATAACTAATTCCTTAATAGCAACAGATGATACGCCTTTCAAATACTTTCCACTGAAATGTGTTTCTGTTTTTCTAGTGCGGTTTCTCTAGACTTGAGAATGTTTCTCATCCGTGTGGTCGGCTTTCGTTAAACGATTTTTGGTAATACCAATTTCAGATTAAGTTTTCATTGCTATAATATCTTGTCTCAATTTGCTTACAAACTGAGAACATTTTAGATTTTTTTACCGCATTACTCACCGGTTTATCATTTGCACAGTATATAAGGAAATTATAGGCAAATAATTATTTAATATAGTATCCATAAAATTTCGTTATAAAATGTATTTTCTATGGTTCCTACTTCTTCCAATTTGATATTGTTTGTTAAATCTACATACCGCCTGTCGAACGGGCTTAATTTATGTAACATGGATATTATCTGGTGAGCTATTGTTGTTATGTGTTGAAAGTTCTAAAACTTCACCTATGTCAGCTTGTTTTTTTTTTAAATGAGTTAACACTTTCCAACGTCAATTCTGTTTGTGTGGTGCAAAAAGGACTTTTCAAAATAATAACTGTGTTAAACACAAACTTGTCAAGGCTATGTAGGTCTCCTAATAAAATTGATGACACCAACAAATCTTTAAAAAACTATTTTTGTTCATTATTTTTAGCAAAGATGACGGAGATGGATGCCTACCATATTTGTTGTGTGTGAATGAGGATTCAATAAAACTACTCCCTGTGCATGTCAGAACGCTGCTGGCTGTTACCACCAGTGTCTTTATTGTTGCCAACCTAAATACTATTACAAACTTACAACATCTTCCTTTTTTTTTACAATAGTACAACTACCTAAAACTAATTTAATTTAACACATTTAACACAATTTAACACATTTACAAATTCAAACGAGTAGGCGCCTTTATATGACGCCTACTTCTTGTTTGTTGAATATTTTCCTTATTATCTACATTATCTGCATTAACAGGGTTTAGCGTCTCAGTTCCGGTATTACTATAGTGAGTAACTAAAGTTGGTGGTATGTCATAATTGGTATATACTTGTCTTGTATTTTGAGATTGTCCTTTTGTACTTCTTAGGTGAATTCTGTTCCTACTAACTATTTTATTTGTTTGAAATACTCTTACATTATATGATCTGGGGTAATTGTCTCTTTTACCTACTATTACTCCATCTAACCAATTTCTATTATTGAAATTCTTTACCTTAACCACTTCTCCCTCCCGCAAGTCTGGTAATGTTTTAGCGGTCTTATCAAAATGCTGTTTCATTTTGTTTTGTCTTAATTCTAACTGACTTCTTACTTTTGAAAGAGAAGTTAATTTAGGTTTTAATAAACTATCTTTTATTGGTAAAATCGTTCTAAGTCTTCGATTGTACAATATTTGAGCTGGACTCGGTATTGTTGACGAAATCGGTTTGTTCATTAATTCTAAAAGACATAAGTTTATATCTGAATTATCGATTTCTGATTTCCTTATTACATTTTTTACAGTTTGTATAGTCCGTTCCACTTGTCCATTCGCCTGTGGAAACCTGGGGCTTGACGTTTTATGAGTGAACGTCCAATTCTTTGCAAAATTACAAAAACCCGAAGAACTAAATGGAGGACCATTGTCGCCCATAACAATTTTAGGTATTCCGTGTCTAGTAAATATTTGTTTTATAAAACTAACAATTGGGTCCAAACTTGTTGTTGGTATTAAGATCATCTCCACAAATTTAGAAAAGTAATCAACCGCTAAGATATATTTCCCTTTAGGTGTTTCGAATATATCTATTCCTATTTTTTCCCATGGAATGTCTGGAACTACGTGCGGTATCAATGGTTCTTTTTGATTATTATTTTTAAATGTTAAACAAGTATTACATGAATCTACTAAGTTATTAATGTCATTGTTCATTCCTGGCCAAAATAGTATTTCCCTCGCTCGTAATTTTTTTCTCCTTCCTAGATGATTTATGTGTAATTTCGTAAGCATTTCTTTTCTAAGATTATATGGAACAAAAATTCGGTTGTTTTTAAAAATCAGGTTATCAGCGGTTGTTAACTCCTCACGATAAGACCAATATTGTTTAAAATGGTTTCCTAAATCATTTTTGTTTTCTGGAAAATCGTTTTTAATTATATCCATTAACTCTTTCAAGGGCAATGGTTTAAAAAATAAACCACCACAATAATCACCCCTGGTGGGCGTCGGTTTATAAAGTGGACCATCATTCAAATATCGTTTTATTTAAAGCCCAGTGGTGTAAATCTTGAACCGCCTTTAAAATTTGGTTGGTATAGTTTGTCTATTAAATACGCGATGGCGTGAGTAGTAGGATTTACAAAATTTAACTGACTATTCGAGTTCTAACCGGTTCTAATTTGTGGAAGGGTATTGTTTACGTTTGTTCTTATTTCAATTGGTGTTTTAGTGCATAAAAAGTAGATTTTTGCTAATCTATTGGTAAGTACTTATTGTGTAACATGTAAAGATGGCATATGCGATATGATATTTTAGGATATGTATTTATAAATATCATTTTAATTCGCGGTACATATTATGTACCACCGCCCAAATAGAGATTTTTTCGTTAGATATTTTTTTTTGACACAGTGATATCTTTTGCAGTCAAAATGGACAAATTTCTTAACGAATTGCCTTTTACGCTAAAAAATATGACTGAAGCTGAATTGAGGGAAAATCTCTATTTAGACGATGACAATGATGCCCAAAATGAAAATTTTGAAATGGAGAGTATTCCATCCGATAACGATTCTCTAGTCCCGGAAGATGAAATTGCCGACGAGTTGAATGATGATATGAATGTTATTGACCCAGTTCCTAGTTTCTTTTCCGACTTGGATGATGATTCAGAAGAAGACACAATTACACTAAAAGAATTACAGTCTCGCATACTCAAACAAAAGCAACAATTTCACCAGGCAAAAACAGTTCTGGATTCACTGAATTGGGATAAAAATAATCCTCCGTTTTCGGATATTTTGGAGTTTACAAGTGCTTCTGGAGTGCCTGATTTTATTAAAAACGATGCTAATCTTTCACCTGGATCAATTTTTCAACATTTTTTCACAAATGATTTTATAGACTTTCTTGTGTTCCAAACAAACTTATATGCACAGCAATTATCAAAGCCATACAAACCAACAGAAAACAAGGAAATGAAAACTTTTCTTGGTATAAATTTACTAATGGGCGTAAAAAGGCTTCCAAGCTATAGGGACTACTGGTCTTCCAACAAATTACTTCACGACCCGTTTATATCTCCACTTATTTCAGTAAAACGTTTCAGCTGGATATTGTCCAACCTACACTTGAATGATAATTCCATACAACCAGAGCGCAATAGCCCAAACTATGATAAACTCTACAAAGTCAGGCCTCTAATAAATCATTTACAAGATAGGTTCTTGACATGCTTTCATCTTTCAAAAAATATTTCTATAGATGAATCGATGATCAAATTTAAAGGAAGATCGACGTTAAAACAATATATGCCTAAAAAGCCGGTAAAACGAGGGTATAAGGTGTGGATGTTGGCGGATCAAACTGGGTATTGTCACAGCAGATGCTATACCGTATGGTAAACGTAAAAAACGGTATCTGCCAAAGGGCGTGTTGAACGTGCATAATTTACTACTTTGTTCATTCAACTTCATTTGCCAGAAGCCATTTGAACAATCTACTATGCTAAATATTTTGGTTCCCTTTAATTTACATGTGATATCATCTAATGTTGGTATATAATAGTGTTCTCTTTTAATTACCTTATTAAGGTCTTTGGGGTCTATGCAAATTCTAATATCTAAATTCTGTTTTGGCACTATTACTAATGAATTTACCCATGGTGTTGGTTCATCTACTTTAACTACTATTTGATCCTCTTCAAGTTGTTTCAATTTTTCTTTTAATTTGTCTTGCAAGGCGAATGGAACTTTTCGTGGTGGATAGACTACAGGAGCTGCATTTTCTTTAATTTCTATTGCATGATCACCTTTCATGCACCCAATTCCACTAAAAACATCAACATAATTTGGAACTATGTTGTTAACATGGTTTTCATTATTGGCTATATCTAAATTATTTATTTGACAAGTTTCTCTTGATATTAATTTTAATTTTAAACAAGAATCTAATACTAGAATTGCTTTGTTTACATTTTCTACTATATAAAATTTTGCATTAATTGATAAGTTTTTATTTTTGTCACTACAAACTGGTAATACACATACTCCCAATGTATTTATTATTTCATCTGTTGCTGTCATTAATTGTTTACATTTTTTACTAATTATGTTCTTATTTAACCCTAATTGATAAAATATTTCGAGTGGTAGCAAATCACTATCCGACCCTGTATCTAAGCGAAATTTGACACGTTTATTATTAATTATACAATTTTCATACCATCGCTTTAAATTTTGCAATGTATTGTCTACGTTACCAATATACAAACTATCATCTTTTATTGACTCATTTTCGTCACTGCTATTATCAACTTCTACTACATTGACATTATTCTTTTTACATGCTTTTGGAAAATGGTTAAATTTTTTACATTTATGGCATTGCCTACCATATGCAGGACAATTCCTAACTACATGTTTTGCTAAACATCTCGAACAATTAATGAGTTTCCTACTTATCTTATTAGTAGATGTGTTGTTAATAGCTGCCCGTTGTAAAGATTCTTGTCCTCCTCCTGATGATGGTCCTGGTCTATTCTGGTGCTGTTTTTCTTTATTCGCTCGGTTTCTGGTAATGTAGTTCACTTCTTTTGCTGGAGCTTCTGTCATCTTCTCGATCTGCTCTGCTGTTGTTTCTGCTACACGACAGATCTGTATAGCTTTCTCTAATGTCAAATCTGGTTCTCTAAGTAATCGATCTTTTATATGAATTTCGTTTATTCCTAAGATCAACTTGTCTCTAATAAGACTATCGGTAAGGTCACCAAATTCACATGTTTGAGCTAATTTTCTTAATTCAGTACTATATTCATCATATGTTTCCGTTAACTGCTTGTTTCTTATGAAGAATTTGTGACGTTCATATGTTTTCTTTCTTCAAATTTTCTTATTATTACATTATAGTGCGTTTTGTTTTCTGGTTCCTGAAACTGGAATGTATTGCAGATGTGCACTGCTTTGTCCCCGATCCTGTTGAGTAGTTTATATCCTTTACTTTCCTCATCTTCTTCTTGCTTACTTGCTTTTATGTAGATTTCGAATTTCTGTTTAAAGAAACTCCAATTTTCGGCCATGTTACCTTCGAATTGCAGTTCATTTGACGGGATCATATGCAGCGTCATTTTCCTTTTTATTATTTATTCTTCTGACCGCTCCTATTCTTAATTTACGCACTACTTCAATTTTTCCACGATTTTGTTTATTTTTAATTTATATTTGCGTTTACGTGTTCACTATGACTGCGCCATGTTGTGTGTGAATGAGGATTCAATAAAACTACTCCCTGTGCATGTCAGAACGCTACTGGCTGTTACCACCAGACTCTGTCTTTATTGTTGCCAACCTAAATACTATCACAAACTTACAACAATATTCACATCACTTGGTTTCATCTGCCTTTCTGACAAATGGTATGTCTTCTGCAGGTACTCTTTTCAAGTCCATCAATTAAATGACTTACTGATAGCGTGCAGATTGGCATATGAAAAATCTGTTACTACTCCAGAAAATGCACAGAAGTAGCGAAAGTCATGAAGAAGTTTAAAAATGGTGTTTGAGTCATGGGTTGCCGATAGCATAGAAAAAATCGGATAAATCCTTTTGGTTCTTTTCACATTTATAACAGCGGTATAAAAATAAATTCTTTTTGATTTAATAGCTTGTAGATGCCTAACAAGTCCACCACTGGCATCAAAATGTATAAAAGAAAGTTAATATCATATCGATTAGATCGTTTTTATTTCTGTCCAGTAGAGATGGTGCTTCAGATCTAATCATTCCGAGTGTGCTATCAGACTTTATTTTTTGCAAATTTTTACTTTCTTCCAAAATTACGTTAGATGAATCAATTAAGGTGTTGTTCTTGTAGTTAAATGGTTTAGTTGTCAATAGATTCTTTTTACAAATTTCTCTTTCAATTGCTCTTACTTGATGTGTTGCATATCCTTTATGCCAGTAATCTAATGATGTACTATAAACAAATACTTGTCTATTTTGTATGTGTATTTTAAATTTCTTACACAAATAGCTGCTGTACTAACAAAGTCCGTATATATTAATGGCCTTGTTTTTTAAGTATTTCACATACTTGAAAATAATCAAGGAGACGTTATTTACATATTTTCTAAATCTATTCCGTAAGTAGTACGGATAATATTTAACATCTAGTTGGTTAGTGTAATATATTACACTCCACACATTACATTCCTATCAATTTCAAATGAACCTTCCATTCCTTATAATAAGTTTTCTTGATTTCATGTAGCGGTTTGTTTTTAGAACCCCAAGGCAAAATATCAACAAATTTACCAAGGCTTGATAGATTATGTAATTTTTTTGGAATTTTAATTTCTGTAGGAGACACATCCTGTTTGATGAGACCGTAGAATTGTGGGAGTCCAAATTTAACATACTATCAGAGTTTGATGTTTCAGGGTTTGTGTCCGAATTAGCGTCATATTTCCCTGCATACATCTTTGGCGTAGACGTATAGTCAGACTGACTATTATCAACATGTGTTGACAAGTCCATATACTTATCTTTCAATTCCTGAAATATTTCCACTTATAGGTCAATAAAAGAACAATTAATTAAATACCAATTTATTCCAGAACATATGATATTATGTTTTCGTTAAACAGACTTCTTCAGTGGAAGAAATTGACATTTAATATGTGTCAAAATACTAATATAAATAATATACAGGGTGAGTTTTTTTGAATGTTTAGCATTGGGATCTCCAAAAATTACTGGAGATAGAAAAACGCTTAGATGGAGAAAGATGCGCTGTTTTACGAGTTTGATTTAAAACTGTTTTTGTTTCTCCGATAACTTTCATGGCTTATTAGATATTCAAAGAAAACTAAATTTTGCATGCAGTGAAGGGGCAAAATCCAAATCGCTAAACACACTACGATCCAGTGGGTAAATAGCTGTGCATTTAAACCCCTACTGAGCCAGTTCCATTCGACGTATCTTAGAAAAAGCCCTATTCATCAATCCTGCTATGTCTCGTTAGGTGATCTTTATGGTTGGATATGTTCGCCTCCAAATAGAGCAGGCCTCGTGATATGCATCTTTGAAAGGTTTCATAACTACTCTATCGAGAGGCTGTAACTTATGTGAAGTATGTGGGGGTAAGCTGAGCATGTGAATATGGTGTTCCTTAGCAAAAGTGATCATTTCTAGGTCTTTGTGGCTTGCGTTGGGAATAGGGACGCCTGGCCTTTGTTGATTTGTTGCACCAGAAAATGCACCTATCCGCTGCTCGCCACCCACGGGTTGTAAGGCCGTATAGGTATAAATTATAACTTGTTCGGCGACGTTTGGTTTGATTAGACTGACCGAAGTAGAATTTTGGATTGTGTTGTAAAGAAACTGCACTTGGTTTTAAAACTTGTATTGTGTATACTGTACATGTATATGAAGACTGGAAATTATTATAAGAACTTAACATTTAGCACTATGAATATATGTGCGCGCTAAAATTCGTACTATACGTTTTGAGTGTTTGCTGACGCGAGACTGACTGACTGACTTTTAAAACCTGTTAACTGTTATAAGGGGAGATTCCGGCAAATATGGAAAGTCCCAAGAAAATGGTTGAGCGAGTGAAATTGCAAAGCGTACAGGAACTTTAAAGTACCGAACCTTAAAATACTGAGAACATTGCAATGGGCACGTCTCTGTGACCTTAGTTTACAACAGTATTGCTAAAATACAATAAGTAACTAAACAGAAATGGGTAAGTTACGATTAAACGCGGCAGCATTTACAAAGACCTCCGAGAAATATTTGTTAATTTACTAGCAACGGAAATTGCTGAACAGAAATAACATAAAACTTAAAATTATACATCTGCTTCGAAATCTTTACAGTAGGGTTTAGTTTTGGGAAAAATACAACTATTGAATTTAATATAATAATAAAAAGGGTAATAAAAGAATTGAACTCGCATTCAAATGTAGGAGTTTCATAAAACTGATCATTTCGTAGCAGAGGGTATTTTTACAGTATCTAGAAGTTTCACAAAGGTATGGTGGTATGTCACGTAAGCCTTAAATTAACAATGGAAACTTGAATATAGCGGTTAAATTGGTTGCACATAAAGGAATATCTAAAAAGTTGAATACTATAATTACAATTCTTAAATCTAAAATAAATAAACTAAAATGAATAAATTAAAATAAGAATAACCATAAACATACCGCCCGGCTTGAAAGGCTTGGCTTTCGAAATCATGCATAGTGGTGATTAACTAAGCAAATCAAACAGAACAAAAAAAAATATTGAATATGTAACTACTTAACTTATGCTACTAATGTTTTTAGGAATTTACAATAATATTTACAAAGGTAGTAAACATAATTTTGATGCACATCTCTTGATGGTGTTGCCATTCACTCGAACTGTCGCGGCCCTTACTACAGCATCAGCTCCAGGATGTATTTCTTTTATTCGACCCATAAGCCAGCGCAGGGGAGGTGTGTTATCTTCCTTGACTATTATAAGTGCTCCAGGCACCAGAGCATCGTTACCCTTAACCTTCCACTTGGACCGTTGTTGAAGATGACTTAAATACTCCTTATGCCAGCGTTTCCAGAAATGCTGCCTTACACATTCAACATGTTGCCATTGTGAGAGACGACTTGGATTCGTATCTAATAAATGTTCTTCAGACGGCGAAGTAAGGTTGTCTCCAATTAAAAAATGACCGGGTGTAAGGAAACTAAAATCATTGGGGTCTTCGGAAAGAGGAATGAGAGGACGTGAATTTAGGATAGACTCAATTTGTACCAGGAGAGTGTGCAATTGTTCATATGTGAAGACTATATTACCCATTACTCTATGTAAATGATGCTTCGCAGATTTGACACTTGCTTCCCACAATCCACCGAAATTTGGATTCCTATGAGGAATGAAGTGCCAAGTGATGCCATCTTCACTGAAAGATTTGTGAAATAACACCTTGCTTTCTTCAGAGATAAATTGTTTGTGAGCTCGTTTCAATTCGTTGTTGGTGCCTACAAAGTTGGTTGCGTTATCGGAATACAAATTTTGTATTTTGCCTCTGCGCGCCATAAATCTCTTCAGGGCATGTAGAAAAGCAACTGATGATAGATCGTTAACAATCTCAATATGAACAGCCTTTGTTGCGAAGCATATGAAAATAGCTACGTAGATTTTGTACGGTTTCTTGCCACGTCCCTTACATTCCCGTACTAGGAAAGGGCCACAGAGATCTGTGCCGGTATTGGCGAACGGACGAGCTTGGCAGACTCGATCGCCAGGGAGATCGCCCATAATATACCTTCGTTCTGTTTCGAAGATTAAGTGGCCAGTAGCTGCAACGAATTGCTGCCATAGTTCCCTGTACTCCTGCATGATGTTGTTTGCTATGATATTGTCTTATAATCAATGTAGTTAACGTATGTTTAGCGGGTAGCAAAATAGGGTGCTTTTGAGGATATGGAAGCCTTGCCTGTCTTAGGCGACCACCTACCCTGATGACTCCATGATCATCCAAGAACGGATTTAAAGAAAGTAGCTTGCTCTTCGCATCAACAGTTCCAGAGTTGCATAATTTCTCATGATCAGTCGCGAAATATCGCTTCTGTATTAATTGCACAAGCGTTCTCTCTGCGTTTTGTACTTCAGTGGTTGTTAACTCACCAGTACCTATCATTTCGTTATTGCCAGTGAGGCGTGCCTTGATATTATTAATGAATCTTAAACAATATCGTGTCACGCGTATAAGAATGTTCAGAGAAGAAAATTTGGCAAATATTGTCCATTCTGGTTCAGGAATAGCTGTGATACATGAGGTGTTCACCCTTTCTTCCGGTAGTACTATGTCTGGGACATGGTCTTCGATGGTTGCAGTAGTGTTACTCGAGAGCCAAGAAGGTCCATGCCACCACAACTGCGCTTGAATAAGGTCCGCCAATTCGCTTCCACGGGATATTAGGTCAGCCGGATTTTCCTCGGATCGCACATGATGCCACTGCTGGAGATCTGTTAGCTCGTGAATTTCACATATGCGATTAGCCACGTAAGTTTTCCATTGTTTTGATGTTGACTTGATCCAGCCTAGCACAATTGTGGAGTCTGTCCAATAATTGATACCATCCAGTTTGACTCGAATAGCTGCCAAAACTTTATGTAGGAGCCGAGATAATAAGAGTGCGCCACATAATTCCAATCGTGGAATAGTGGTAGGTTTTATGGGTGCTACCTTTGATTTCGCGCGAAGTAAGTTGCTTGAGATATGGCCCGAATTATTTGAAGCCTTTATGTAGATGCAAGCTCCATATGCGTCTTGACTTGCATCACAGAAACCGTGTAGTTCTATCTTTACAGGATCCGTGATGGTTATAATGATTAAATGAAATCCAAGCTGCTGGTCCTGCATTACAGCAAGACTTAATCTCCACTTTATTACGTTTTCGAAGTCATTCCTATGCAGTATCCGCAGATATAATCAAAATTTATAGGCAAATATTAATTCACTCATCCCAACGAAACTTGCAACGAATGGTTTGGCGGAAAGATGTAACACAACCCATGCAAACGTATACGTTAAACACTGTCACTTATGGCACAACGTCTGCTCCATTTCTAGCAATGCGGTGCTTAAAACAATTAGTGTTAGATAATACATCTCAATATACCCACGCATGCAATTCCATCCTAAACGACTTCTATGTAGACGATCTTTTAACCGGTGCAAATTCTGACGAGGAATACCAATCTAAAACAAGCAGGTTTCGAGTTGAGAAAATGGACATGGGTTCCTGCGGAAGATTCGCTAAAGTATGACATCCACACGCGTCAATATACAAAACGCACCATTCTTTCAACAATTGCACAAATATAGGACCCCCTAGGCCTACTTAGCTCAGTCACGATTATTGGTAAGATTATCATTCAAGATCTTTGGCAACTGAATCTGCACTGGGATGAATCAATTCCATTACATTTACATACAAAGTGGAAAGAGTTCGTAACCCAGTTACCAACACTAAATTCATTAAGTATTCTGCGATATGTAATGTATAGCAGCGCAGAATCGGTAGAGTTGCACGGTTTTTGCGACGCATCCAACTCCGCGTAGGGCGCTTGTATATTTGTTAGATCAAGTAACTCACGCAACAACATAACAGTGCGTTTGCTTTGCGCCAAATCAAAGGTAGCTCCTTTGAAGTCGCACTCGATACCACGATTGGAACTGTGCGGTGCTCTATTATTAGCGCCGTTAATGAGTAAGGTAAAAAAGACACTAAACGTCAGTTTACAATCATGCTACTACTGGTGTGATTCAACAATTGTTTTATCGTGGCTCCGCATCGATCCTCATAAACTGAAACCATTTGTTGCTAATCGGGCTAGTGGCCTAGTGGCTTGCACACTTGACTCGTAGTCCGGCAGTACCGGGTTCGAACCCCGGAAATTTAAATGTGTCGATCTGGTAAACCTCAAAGAATTATTAATATAAAGTATTTTTATGTGCTTTCTTTGAAGGTTTACCTATGGAGTTCACTAGACAAAATTAATTAAAAAGTAAATTACATTAGAATTATATGTCATTAAATGTAATTATGGTCGTAAGTCACACTTTCCCACCAGTTTGGGGCAAGTGTGATTTACAGCAAATATGAATTTAATACTGCATATAAAACTCTTGTTGGGAAAGTGTGAATAAGTAAAAAAGTAGCTCTTACCACAGATATATAGTTTTTAAAATAAATCTTTAATAGTAAAAAGTTATGAACTTTTAAACATAAACTTGTAACTTTCAAAACTGAATAAACATAAGCGGTTTGCGAAATAATACATGAATAATTAAGAACAAAATAACTAAAGTTGAATTCGGAAAAATCAAATTGGAAAGTTATATTGCCCCTTTTGCTTATAGTTGGCGATGGAAGGACGGTTGTTACTTCATCTGCAGTAAGCGTATCAGTGTCTTCCATTGGTTGTCTAGTGTAATATCAGTAACTACTCCTACGAAATGTTTAATATGTTTTTTTGACTTGTATTCCACCAAAACCCATTTATCCTTTAGTTGTTGTTGTTGTGTATACTCTTCATTATTTTCACAGTTTTCATTTTCTTTGTTTTCGTCCTCTATCACATAATTTTTGTCGTTTTCGTCCTCCAACTCAAATATCTCAGGATCAAGATCATCGTCTGAGTTAGTGTAAACTACATCAGATAAATCTTCTGAACTATCGCTACTTGTACTGATACGCTTTTTTTTCTTTGCTGCTACTTTTTTAGCTTTCCCTTTCTTTGGTCCAGCTTTTTTAATTTGTTTTTCTCTTTTCTGCTGTACTTTGGTTAGCCTCTCATTCTCTTCGGCAACGAGTCTCTGGAGAATCTCAGGTTCGGTCACAACTTCCGCACCTTGCGCAACTTTTCGTGATTTCCCAGATTTGGGTGCAGGTGTCTGTTGCACTGTTCTTAATAACAGCTATTCAAATGATATGTTTGAAGAGGGTGTTTGGACGATATTTGCACTTTCATTGCTAACTGAAGTGCTTGGAATAACTTCAATTCTAGGTGCAGTGGAAGTAGAATGATCAGGTTCTTCAGTAATATGCGCAGCCTCTTCAGTGGACTTATCGTTGCAAATAGGAGAGTTTGCCTCAACTACATTCTGTTTATTTTTTTTCATTTTCATACCTTCTAAATGACTTAGGCTCAAATTTGTCCGTAGGGATGACATTTCTGTCGAATGGAACAATTCCTGCTTTTTTAAAGCCATTTTTTATAACATCGGCATTTAAGTTTTTCCACACTGAGCCTAATAGCTCGGAAAATTTCCTTTTTGGAATTTTAAGTCCCATATTTTGCCTCTGCCACATAACTAGTTCTCTGTCCCAAGTATCTTTAAGAGATTTGAAAACTGCCAAATCGAGTGGTTGCAAAAGGTGTGAGGAGGCAATTTCAGTATTGTAATATTATTTTCTCGGGCTAATTCCACCAATTTCATATTTATGTGTGTACTGTGGCCGTCATATATTACTACGACTGGTCTTTCCGTACCTAGTGCTGTGATTAATGTCTTCTGGAAATAGTTATAGAATATATTCGCCTCCATCCATCCTTTAGCACTTGCAGCATAAGACATGCCGTCAAAGCTATTTCTTTCATCAGCTAACCAACTGTCTCAAATATGTTTTCTTTTGAAAACAATAAGTGGCGGAGCCTTATGACCTGCAGCAGAAGCAGCAGCGGGGATAGTTGTGTTTTCTCTGCCCGGTCCGCTAGTTGTTCTGGAACTAGGTAGACCTCGGGCTCCAACAATTTTCGTTTTGGACGGATCGTGCGAGAATGACGATTCATCCAGGTTCCAAATCAACTCGGATTTCAGGCTGAGATTCTCGTCGTCGATTAGTTTCTTTAAAATATCAAAGTATTCATAAATAACGAATGGGTCCGTCATTTTCTTCCTGGAATATTCCACACTTTGAGGTTTTTTATGCTTAACCCATGTCTGCTTTTAAACTTTAAAAACCAGTCCTCACCCGGAGTATCATCTCTAAACGGTGTTTTTCTGTTATTAGCAGTGATGTATTGCCAAACAATGTGAAGGACTTCTTTTCTTGTAATTCCAAAGCCCCATTTTTCCATCGTTTTTAGAGCATCAGCCAACCTTCTTTCATCTTCTAATGGAATTGCAGGTGCCCTTCCTTGACTTTTACTTTTCTTCCCCCTGCTTCCCTTCAGATGATAGAAGAGGGTAGTTTCTGGGATATTGTAAATTCTATGTGCACGATAAATAGTCAAAGTACCATTTTTAATTTCTTCAACGGCATTTGCTACTCCGTTGAATACTGTGAGGCTCTCGTAGTTTTTCAGATTATTACTATTTCACTATTTCAGATAAGTGAATACATAAACAAAAAGTCGAGGTAATTGCCTAAACTAAATAACAACTCTTTGCCACAACCGCACGGTTAAAATAAAAAAATTAAACCCCTCTGATATACAATAGGTTCCCACTTACCCCGACAAACAGTTTACACTTGTCCCGATATGATGTTTTACTGGGGCAAGTGTGACCTATATTGAAATATTTTGTTAGAATGTATTTACAACAACTGTGACTATAACATAGTTTAATTTAGCGAATTAGGCGAAGAAATGCATATGACAGTGAACTCTTACCTTAGATTTAAACACTAAAATCACTACTCAAAAATTTGTCACTGCACTCCTCTGACGAGATCTATTGTAGGTTAGGAACAAAACTGTCAGATTGCATCTCAACAATATTTCTATCAAATAGGTTGTGCACTCCATGGTTACATCATGAGTATATCCCTCTCTCCGCGCGATGGCGCCACGCTGCTGCTAATCGCGACAATTTTGAATGGTATGTTCACATTTGCCCCAAATTCACACTTACCCCACCTTACCTTACATATCTAAAATTCGTTACCTTTTTCATAAAGAAAAAAATTAGTTTCCACTGAAACATAACTAGTGTTCATGCTATTTTAAATTTTTATAAACGTTTTCTAAATAAAACTTTGATAAAAGACATCTGATACGGCATTTCATTTTACCCCAGCGCAGTTTTCACTTTACTTTAATAATGAACAATTTAAAAAAAAATATATTATATCAAAAAGTTAAAATTGAATAAAAATTCTGAAAAAATACAGGGGAAGCACTAATAATTGCAGTTTCCAATAATTTATTTATCCACGGCTTATCATTTTCCTCTCAAGTGTTATCAACATTTTCTTGTTAGCTATCCCACTTTGCGCCACCTTCCCCTACATGGAATTATCCAAACTGCGTTGGAGCCATCGATGGAAAACATGTAAGAATAAAGGCGCCTAAGAATAGTGGATCAACTTTCTTTTCTATAAAGAATTTTACTCAATGGTAATGTTAGCAATTGCCGATGCAGAGTGTAAATTTGTGGCACTGGATATCGATTCCTATAACAGAGAAGGCGATGCCTAAAAAGTCAACTTGGGGAAAATATCCGAAATAATACATTTAATATACCACCACCGCAGGCATTGCCTGGAACGGACAGCATAGTACCACATGTAATAGTCTGAGAAGAGGCATTTGCTTTACACGAGAACTTAATGAAACCTTATCCAAGGAGACAATCACGCGAAAATCAATCAAAGGCTATATATAATTACAGATTATCAAGAGCTAGACGGACAACAAAAAATGCTTTCGGTATATTATGTTCTTATTTCAGAATATTTTTTCAAACAATCGCTATTGCTGCTGAAACTACTGATACATTAATAACTTGTGGGTGTATTTTGTATAAAGTTTTGCGTGACACCGGTATTTCCGCCACAATGGAATGCAGTCCACTTGGAGATCTACAGTTACCAACAACAAACCATATTTCTCTGGCAGAAAACAATGTCCGTGCACCAAACTCACCAGTACAAATTCGAGACACATTTAGAGACTATTTTAATAGTGTCGGCGCTGTAGAATGGCAACATAATTATTATATGTATCACTAAAGGCTTTGTAGTTACATATCATATATTATTAGATATAAATATTAAGTCTTGACTCACCAGGTTTATTTAGAATACTACTAATGTCACGCTAAATAATATGTTTAGCGTGCGTATTACGATACTCTTTGCTTTTTATATTATAAATAATTTCATCAAACACTAAACACTTTAACCCACTAAACACCAAACAAGTTTTAACTAAAACACCGACGCGTTTCAACAGCAATGCTGTCATTATCAAGGCGATAATAAAACTAAATTAAAATAAAATCTACAGGTAACCTAAATGATATGCACGGTCAATCCGATACGCATCATTAATTTCGACGACATCGATATTACCCTCACGCACCAGGAATTCTTCTTCGCACTTTGTAGCATGAGCGCAGCGTTTGGCGCATTCTGCCTCAGAAAATTCCTCAAAAAATTTACAGCACAACTCATCGACGGCGGCTAGTCGAAAGTTTATATTGTTCTTCGCCACATATTCTTTTAAACTTGCCCATACAAATTCTATGGGAAATAAATCCGGATGATAAGGGGGCAATCGTAGAACTCTGAATTGGTGTTGGGCTAATATCTCGTCGATTATGTACGTCTTCTGTTGCGGTTTATGTAAAGAAACCAATATATATGCCTCGTTCCAGCAACCAGTCCTTCATTTCTTGTTTTGTGGAGGCACTTGTCGGAGATTTATTTTTTTGCACATTATGATAGGGCGCATTGTCTATCACTAACACTGCTCGCGGTGGTAAATTCGGAATGAGTTTCTCCTGCAGCCACTTTTTATAATTTTCGAAATTCATCTACGCATGGTAATCGCCTGTCTTGCTATTCGATTTATATATCAGGGCAGCATTTGGTATAAAGCCCTTCTCATATCCGGCGTTAACGATTATTAATCGCTGTCCTTTTCCTATGGGCTGTCTTAATCCTTCAGAGGAACTATCAACACTCCAACATTTTGCTGTTGTATGGGAAACCTATAGATATGTGCACTTTTGTAAGAAGAGCGAAAGGCGAAAGAATGCTGCACGATTGCATAGTATCAACAGTGAAGCAAGGGAGAAGTTCTGTGCTTGTTTGGGGATGTTTTTCTCACGCCGGCACAGGGAGTTTGAAGCGAATCGAAGGATCTTACGAAAAGAGGGATATTTACAAATATTGTGAGAAAACGCAATACCATCGGGACAACGCTTAATCGGCGAAAATTTTATATTTATGCAGGATAACGATCCCAAGCACTCTGCAGCAATATGTAAGACCTTTCTACAACGTGAGCAGGAAACAAATACGTTAAAAATAATGACATGGCCGCCGCAAAGCCCCGATATCAACCCCATTGAGCTGTTGTGGGATGACATGAAGCGAAGGGTCCAAAAAAAAGCTCCTATGTCAACAACTCACTTGTGGAGCATATTGCAAGAGGAATGGAATAGTATTCCAAAGAGAGTCCTGGAAAAACTCGTGGAACGGATACCTCGTGTTGTACAAGCTGTGCTTAGCGCAAGAGGAGGTTTCTTCGACGAAGGAAAAATTTAAGTTTTCTTCTATTTTTTTTTTGAATTGCTTTAATTTCTATGTACTATTATACTTTGCAAATATCGATTAATTATAGTCTAATAAAAATTTTCAGTTTTGGTTTAAATTACTTTGTGTGTACTTTCTTTTAACTTTTCTTGACTATCCGAACTAATACGGACAGTAGTCCATCTGACAGTAGAGTTCAGAGAGTAGAGTGAACTGAGTTCATTCTGCGAAGAACGTAAAATAATTTTGTATGCTTTGCGACCCAATACGACGCATATTTTACAACCTGCGGACGTAAGTGTATTTAAACCTTACCTTTGAAGACGGGATGGAAGAAAACTATAGCGAAATGGCAAGCTAAATCAGAAAATGCAAACTGTGTTCTAACAAAAACAAAATTTTGTCCGTTGTTGGAAGAAGTATTGAAAACTACTTCCATGGAGTGGAGGATAATCAATGGATTTAGAAAATGCGGTCTGTACCCGTTTGACCCTTCAGCAGTAGATTACACCAAATATATCCAAAATCAACGTGAGAATTTAGGCATAAGTACGAGTAACAATGAGGAAATCTCGTTATATGACTTAGAAACAACGGAGAGGGTTTTACTTCATTTGAAATCTATCTTTTAATTCCTGATTTATTCCCACTTAGAGGTCAATAAAACAATAAATAATTAAATACCAATTTATTCCATAACATATAATAATATGTTTTCGTTAAATAACTTCTTCAGTGGAAGAAATTGACATTTAATATGTGTCAAATTACTAATAATATAAATATAAATTGCCATGCCTATCAACAAAATTCAAATCAACAAAATCTAAAAAACAAACAATTCATTGATATATCGAATTTTAATTATATTCACAAGTAATAATGAAGGAATAGTGATTTAATACAACATTAGAAATTGAAATGATTTGAATTATTCGTATATCAATCTATTTTTTGTCAAGCTCTAACAATTCTGTTCAAGGACTAGGGAAAAAACATGGCAAAAAAAACCTAGTCAAGAGCTTAAAATTAATAGAATTCAGGCGTGAATTAAATTGTTTGTTATATATAACGCTTAAATTATCAATATCCGTTCTAAAATTTACCGCGTTTTCATCTTTTTTAACGTATATCATTTCGTAAATTAATCTTTTTTTATAATTATTTTCCTTTTTTAAAATTTTAGTGTTTTGAAAATCAAAATTATGTCGTCTATCTTTAGAGTGCTTAGATAAAGCAGTTTCAGCGGTGACGTTATGTGTAACAGTGTATTGATGGTTATAAATTCGTTTCTTTAAATATATAGGTTAAAATTTACTTTTGAAAGAGAAAATCAAAATTCTATAAACTTTTTAAATGTAAAGATAATACATGATAACACACAAATAAAAACAAACTGGTACATTAAAGACACTAGTAGTAGTAGGCATTTAAACTATTTTTCAAACACTTCGGTAAATTTTAAAAAAAGCGTAATTAACAGTTTAGTGGATCAGGCTATTAAATTAGCTCACCCTGATTTTAGAAAAGAAAATTTAAGCAAAGTAAAAACAATACTAGAAAAAAATCGTTATCCTAAAGAGTTTTACAATAAATTAATGACAAAAAGAATAAATAAAATATATAACACAGTTACAAAATCAAATAATACCATATACCACACTATACCATATATAAACAATTTAAGCGACACAATAAAACACGAATTAAAAAAATCAGACATTCACATAACTTTCATACCTACCAACAATAGACATTTATTCACAAATTTTAAAACACCCATTAAACATGGTAATCAAAGTAATGTCGTTTATAAATTAGATTGCAAAGATTGTAATAAATGTTATATCGGACAAACCAAACAATATTTAAAGAAACGAATTTATATCCATCAATACACTGTTACACATAACGTCACCGCTGAAACTGTTTTATCTAAGCACTCTAAAGATAGACGACATAATTTTGATTTTCAAAACACTAAAATTTTAAAAAAGGAAAATAATTATAAAAAAAGATTAATTTACGAAATGATATACGTTAAAAAAGATGAAAACGCGGTAAATTTTAGAACGGATATTGATAATTTAAGCGTTATATATAACAAACAATTTAATTCACGCCTGAATTTTATTAATTTTAAGCTCTTGACTAGGTTTTTTTTGCCATGTTTTTTCCCTAGTCCTTGAACAGAATTGTTAGAGCTTGACAAAAAATAGATTGATATACGAATAATTCAAATCATTTCAATTTCTAATGTTGTATTAAATCACTATTCCTTCATTATTACTTGTGAATATAATTAAAATTCGATATATCAATGAATTGTTTGTTTTTTAGATTTTGTTGATTTGAATTTTGTTGATAGGCATGGCAATTTATATTTATATTATTAGTAATTTGACACATATTAAATGTCAATTTCTTCCACTGAAGAAGTTATTTAACGAAAACATATTATTATATGTTATGGAATAAATTGGTATTTAATTATTTATTGTTTTATTGACCTCTAAGTGGGAATAAATCAGGAATTAAAAGATAAGTACACAAAGGTCAAAAAATACATATATTATTTGAAATCTATATCAGAACAGAATATTTAATCGCTTGACGACGTTATTTCTGAAGTACAAGTACTAAAACCTCGAGACGCATATGGGGTGAAAGAAACATATGAAGTGGTAGAAAATTATCATTTAGAATATCTAAATAATATACTTACATGACGAGGCAAATGTAAATGGCATAGGTGGAGCAAAGAACTACGCTAATGAACCTTACACGTTGGATTCTGACTTTCTAGTATTAGATGGTAGTTTTTTAAATGATGTAGATAGTGGAGGAAATCAAATAACCAACGAGAGTATCTCCAGCTGTTCTAAGGACATTGATAAGTGTGAAACGCAAGAGTTTGAAAATGCAAATAAAACATTGGTAGATATCTGTGTTCCTGTAGAAGAAGTAGAACAAGAAGATTGTTTACTTTTACGTGCACATACATAGAAATGAGGTAGATATAGAAGAGAATAATAAAGATAAAAACAATCTGCTCCTGTAACCTTCAAAGGTGATAGTTTTTTAGTGATGTGGATGATAACCGATGTAATAGAGACCAAATAACAAATGAGAATGGCATCATTTGTTTAAAAAATATTGACACGAAGTGTGAGGCACAAAGATCTGGAAATATAAACGAAGCTAATCAAAGTAGGAATAAAGAACATGACAATCAACCTGCTGCTGTAACCTTGGAAGATCATAGTTTTCTGAACAAAACCGATGAGCTAAAAATGAAAAGCAAGAAAAACAAAAGCATGATAAGATTATCTCTACCTCAATAGATAATAAGTGTGAGACGCAACACACAAGCTAAGTTACTAAAATTTCTAATGAAGAAATGAAAATAAAAGATCAACTCGTCCAGTTGGTTTCAAGTCGATTCGCAGCAGCTGATCAAGAACCTGTAGAAAAAAAGAAAGTAATTGTTTAGCAAGATATTCGTATTCCACCTCAAAACAAAAGCGAACAGGACAATCTCACATGTTTTGGCCAGAACCTATAACAAAGGAAACTAAGGGAAAAGGAAAGCAACTACAAAGACAACCTGCAGCAATTTCATCTGAAGAATTCCGACGCTATTTGAAAAGGAAATCGGACATAAAGGAACGTATTGAAACAGAAAATTCGTAGAAGACAAATAAAGGCTATGAAAGCTACTCCAAAAATAAAAACTAAGACTAGAAGAAAGAAAACTGTAAAAAGAAATAAACTTACTGAGATTAAAAATGTAATAGTAAAGAAGAAAATATGTTGTAAATGTGATACTGAACTGATCAGTGACACTAAAGAAGAAGGTCTCAAAAATATTGGGTGTGACAGTTGTCTACGGTGGTACCATTTACAGTGTACTAAATTAAAGGGAATGCCGTACAACGAAGTTCAGTCAGAAGAATTTATTTGTTGATTTTGTTAAACATGTTAAGTAACATTTAAGTTTTGTTGTTTACATAATTATATTTTTTTATTATTGTTAAAAGAACCTCATACGTTTCTTTCATTTGCGCCACTATCATCTATCAAGAACTGAGACTTAATTGCATTTGATATTTTTCTTAAGTGGCCGACGACTAGAACATTCACCTTAGAACAAGATAGATCCTGTTAGCTAATCGTAAAACGAACAGAAGTATAGATAATTATTATAATTCGATCGATCACAAAATCCTAACCTCAAATAGGTTAGTACGTTTCGTAGTAACCCTTCGATACCTAACGTTCTTTTGCTCATGTATGGCTTCGCAATCGTATATTAACTTTTATACAATCAGTTTGATTCGATCGTCCGGCGCAGCTAGTATTGTATTTTAAACATTTTTATTCATTTTCAGTTCGGACACAATTAAATATAGATGAGTCGGTTGATATTACTTTCACCGATGCAGAAGGTGCTCACATCGACCGTGATTTCCTAATAGATTTTATAAAAATAAACGAATTATTAGAAGTTCATACAGATATCATAGATCCCTTAGAAATAGATGTAACAGAAGTATCCAAATCAACCGTAGCAAATTCCTCCAACTCAATTGTAGTTGAAAATATTCATGCAAATGTAAGTACTAACCTTGAATTAGTATAGATTGTTGTAGAATAGCGAATTATGTTTTACGATGTTACAGTAATTGTGGTCTTATATTATACAGTATGTCCCACGATGAGCTTATATGCGGAAATTACCTTAAAGGATCTCCCAGACCGACGCGAAACTTCCGCTGTCGCAACCGATGCGATTTCGCAGCGGACCAATAAACGCAGCGGCTTATGCACATGCTCAGACCAACATGCGCGATTTCCGTAACAGTGGCGACAGTGCAGCGTTGTGCGGTAGGAACGCTACATGCACGGTTTTTCCGCTGACGCTGTGATTTCGCTGGTACGGAAAATGGCTGTTACAGAGAAGCTGATTGAAATTGTCAAAAATTATCCCATATTATATGATTTGGCGAATGAAGATTACAAAAATGTAAGAAAAAAAAAGACAAAATTTGGGAGCAGATAGGGTTGAAATTAGATGGAAATGGTGAGTTTTATTTATTTTAATAGTTATTTAGTAGGGGACGCCGGAGATGATTTGGACACGGGGATAAAGTGGACAGGTTTAAATTTCCCTCCTAAGTGAGAGTTGTGGTTTATTCTCGTTATCGTTAACTGCGCAAACAGTCAGTCGAGTCAGTCCACAAACTCACGTGGGCGTGCAGTTAGTTTTGTTGTTGCTAGGAGCATTTTTCATTTTTCAGGCAATTGTATGTAACTTTTTAAGGTAAGAGTGTAAGCGTTTTTATAAAATTTGTTTACGTAATAGTTTTTTCTTTAATTTCTGTCTGTATCATTGATAGTTATGATCATATATCTGTGGTATTTAAAGAATAACACCACGCGATTGAAATGTTATAACCTAAAATCTGTAACAGGGTACCTTGGGGATGAAATGAACAAACCGTCCATTCGATGTGTTAGGGGTGGTGTCAGATAATCACTCAGTAAATAAAAAAAGCCATGTCTTTATTTAGTGATCCCCCTGAAATAAAAATTACATACAAGCACCCTGCAGATACTAACAAACCTTTATATTTTGTAATTGACACAGTGCATATTCTCAAATGTATTAGGAATAATTGGTTAAATAAAGAAAAGCAAGAATTTATATATCCAAGTTTTGCTGATGCACATTCTTGAATGTGCATTTTCCGTCGTATATAGAAGCATTGAGTAGTATTCCAAATATCCCGGATTTGGCATTAGATGAGGTTTTCCTAAAGACCGAGGAATTTGTTTGTCGTCTCTACACATTCAAAGGAATAAACGATATCAATGGTACACGAGTAGCAACGTTTATAAAAAAAATATACCAGATTAATGACGAAAAAGATATGTTGAAATTAAAAAAAAACATATAGACGGAGCTAATTTTCCTCCATGTAGATCCGAGCTACGCCAACAATTATTGCGAACGTCATACATAGCGCACCTTTGGAGCCATGCTCATCTTGACAACCCTTCTCAATTATGTCCAACTGACTGAGGATGGGAAGAAAGAGATGATAAATATTTATTCACATGGTTCGAGGGCGATCAAGTACCCCCATCAATCACCTGTATCACGGGTAGAATCGAAAATATGGAAGGTATGTTATTTGTTCCGGTGGCACTATCTTTCAGTATATACATTTCTGGTAGTATAATTTTTATGATTCACATGTTCATTTATAGATAACGCGGAAGGCGAACAAGATGAAGAAGAAGAAAGCAATTTTAACAGAGGACAGTTCAGATGACGATTTATCAGATAACGAATATGATTGCAATACTACTGAAAATGAATAACTTATTTTAAATTATTATTTTCATTATTTTTTTATTACCGTTCTATTAGTTTATATTTTCGATATTTTACACTATACAGCCTGTTCAAAATGAAGTCGGCACTATTGCTAACTTTGTTACTACTAAAGATACGATGTTGGTTAAATGACCAAAGTAGTAGTGTTTTTTCTTCCGTTTACGATGGTAAAATTTAAAAAACAATTGAACTTCGCGTTTTCGAGATATTAAAAAAAATATCATTTTTTTTAATGGAATACCCTGTATATTTTTGCACATTTTAAATGATAATTTAATTTTAAACAAAATCTGTTAATACATAGATACCCAAAAATTAACAAATAAATGAACTACAAGCATTTAAATGTATCAGTTCAAGTTGATATGAATATCGCGTAGAGCCAACGAATGTCGGATTATTGGCAAGCAAAAGAAACATTTTATTATCATCTATCATCTAAGGGGAACAAAAAATCGTTGGTACTTTGATGGTAATCATATTTTAGTTTTTAATCGCTTGCTAATAGTAATAACAAAAACGCAATTTAGCTTTTGCTTCAATTTTACCTTTTTTATGAGCGTAGACAGAGTCGATTTATTCCATTAGTTTTCAATTTATCACAGATAACTAGGACAGAAACAAAAGATACATAGTAGCTGTCAAGATTACGAGTGCTATTTTGACAACGTAAGTACACAGCTATTTGAATTTGCTCCAACAATGGCATTTACACATTTAGAAAAATGCGATATGTTAGAGAGTTACATAGTTTGTCAAAAAAATTCCCACCGTGCTCTTGAACATTACAGTGCGTTATTTCCCAGACGAATCTTACCTAATCGAAGATATTTCTTGATCCTATACCGGCAGTTTAGGTCAAATAGTAAAGTGTTCGCTAAATCTGTTCCAAGAAAACGATTTATAGTTAATGAAGAAACAGAAACTAATGTGACGGCATATTTCGAAGCGTTTCGAGAAAATTCAATAAGGGATTGCGAGCGTGATCTTGGAGTGTCTCTGGGAACTATTCATCATATTTTGAAAAAACATAAGTATACGCCGTATAAGTATAGACCTACCCAAACTTTAATGGCAGGTGATCAAGAAAGACGTATGGAGTTTTGTCGATGGTTTGTTAATTGTGTTAGGCGCAATCCGAACTTTTTGTGTTTAATTTTGTGGAGTGATGAAGCTAATTTTTCTAACTGTGGTATGCAAAATCGAAAAAACCAGCATTACTGGAGTAGAGAAAATCTTATGCGTAACCATCATCATAATCCCCAAAGACGTTTCAGTATAAATGTATGGTGTGGCTTAATCGGGGGAAGAATAGTAGGGCCTGTATTTTACATGGGTACTCTTACAGGTGAACGATACACAGAACTGTTGCGAAATACAATAGAGGAGTTCTTAGATGATCTCAATTTAGCTGATCGTCCACAAGTAATTTTCCAGCAAGATGGTGCACCACCGCACAATTCTCAAGCTGTTGCTGGTTTATTATCACAACTTTTTCAAGATCGCTGGATAGGTACACGCGGACCAATATTATGGCCACCACGTTCGCCAGACCTTACACCTCTCGATTTTTATTTCTGGGGATTTTAAAAAAATGAAATTTATAAAAATCGCTATGAAAATACAAATGATCTTCAAGAAAGCATCAGCAATATTATAAACAATATCGATGGACGAACCATCTTAAAAGCTGCTAGAATGGTATACAAACGTGCTCAAAAGTGTATTGAACAAAACGGGAATGTTTTCGAGCACATGATTTAACTCTGTTATGTAGTTTTTGTTTGTTTGTACTTTTTTAGTTTAATACTAGCTTTACCTTTACGTCCTTATAGTTTCTAAGAGTAGCATGGTTATGCATTCAATATTTAGCATTCAGAATTTCCTTTTTCGTTGTTTAAATAAGATTAATATTGACAATAATAAAGAGCAAAGTGTATTAATTTTTCGATAGCTAGTCAATGTCTACATGATTTTCCATTAATGCTTGTATTTCGTTTATTTGTTAATTTTTGGGTGTCTATGTAATAATAGATTTTGTTTAAAATTAAATTATCATTTAAAATGTGTAAAAATATACAGGGTATTCCATTTAAAAAAATGTTATTTTTTTAATATCTCGAAAACGCGAAGTTCAATTGTTTTTTAAATTTTACCATCGTATTCGGAAGGAAATACGCTACTACTTTGCTAATTTAACTGACATCGTAGCATCAATAATAACGAAGTTAGCAATAGTGCCGACTTCAATTTGAACACCCGGTATATTAATTTATATCATGCTCCTAATTCGTATATATATGTATATACATATATGTATATATTTTACTTCCGTAGTTCGAATGATTGACAGACTTTAAACAATTTTAACTTAAATATCACCTTTATTTTACTTTTGAAGTCTAGTTTTAACGTGTTAACAATATTATCGAGTTCTGTTTTCAAATATTCCATTTTAATTTCAATAGTGTGAAATATTGTACTCTTTGTGCATTTATCAAGTTTAACGTACTGACTGTTACATATGAGCACATGTCACTGAGGTTAGAAATTTTAATTATCTTAGGTTCATAGGTCCTGATGATGGAAAAAAATGTTTCCGAAATATTGACCAATGAATAAATAGATTGCTCTATTACTGTCATTTCATTTGACTGAACAATCCCAGTGAATAATTGTTCACATCTTAATTCTCAACGTAGTCGGTCGTGGATTTCCACTCATCTTGTATATACATATACAGCAATTCCTCGGTTATTGCGGTTTCGAATATTGCGATATTCGATTTATTGCGGTTTAGAATTTGCGACCATAATTTCGATTATCACTTTCAAACTTCGAATTATCGCGGTATTTGAAAATCATACGTTAGCAAAATTGTTATATTTTGACTGGTGGTGGATAACGTAACGCATGTGATCATCATGCATGCAGTGTACATAAGTTGCATAAGTATCACACGGCAGCTGTTTGATGTTTAGTTGTGTTACAGTATCGAAGCAGAATAGTTCGCTTACATAATTCATATACGTATGGTATCCACTCCTTGTACAATGAGTGTGAATAGAAAAGCTGAAGAAGCAATTGGAAGTTCAAAGAAAAAACGCAAAGTAATTACATTAGAAGAAAAACTAGCAATAATAACTAAACATGAAACTGGTGATACAAAGGCTAAAATCGGTCGTGATTTAAAAATTAATGAATCAACCATACGCCATATAATTCAACATGCAGATCAATATAAGAAGAAGGGCAAAGGTGCGTCTACGTCAACTGCTTTTCAAACGACAAGAAATAGAACACTTCTTATGATTGAAATGGAGCGCCTGTTGTTAGTGTGGATAGAGGACTGCAACCAAAGGAGAATTCCTATTAGCTTAATGGCAATCAAAGCAAAAGCAATAAGTTTGAAGGTCTGAAGGTGAAAGGAGAAAATCAAGAAAAGGACGAAACATTTGTTGCTAGTTCTGGATGGTTTGATCGCTTCAAAAAAAGATCGGGTATCCATAATGTTCATGTGCAAGGAGACAGTGCAAGCGTGGATACTCTAGCAGCACAAGAATATCCAGCCGAATTGAAAAAAATTGTCGAGGAAAACAGTTATAAAGATGAACAGATTTTTAATGTGGATGAAACCGGTTTATATTGGAAAAAGATGCCGAATAAAACGTATTTAGCCAAAAATGAGAAATCTCAACCTGGATTCAAAGTTTCTAAGGATAGAATGACACTTATATTGGGCGGTAATGCTGCCGGTGATTTTAAAATTAAAATTACATTTCACTCAACCCACGTGCACTTCGAGGTTACAGTAAACAATCGCTCCCTGTTCATTGGCGTGCAAATCAAAAGGCCTGGGTGACCAAAACGATATTTGAAGATTGGTTTACAAATTACTTCTGTATTGAAGTGCGAAAATATTGCCTGGAAAAAAATATTGTCTTCAACATTTTGCTTCTGTTGGATAATGCGCCTGGTCACCCAACATCACTGAATGATTTGTGTGAAAATGTGAAGGTAGCCTTTTTACCGCCGAATACTACGTCATTATTGCAGCCAATGGATCAGGGGGTGATTTCAACATTTAAAGCGTATTATTTACGCAGGACTTTCAGTCAGGATATCAGTAAAACAACGGGAGATGGTGCAATTAACTTAACACAATTTTGGAAAAACTACGATGTAAGAGATGCTCTTCAGAATATAAAAGAAGCCTGGGATCTTCTAACACCAAGGAATATGCGAGCTGTTTGGAAGAATATTCTTCCACATTGTGCAAACGACTTCCATGAAGTTGAAACAGAAGTCCAAGATACAATTGCTGAAATTAATAATCTAGGAATAAACTTAGGTTTCACAGATTTAGATACTGACTGTGTTGAGGAGTTGCTTCAGTCGCATGATAAGGAACTTGAAGTTGAAGACCTTATTCATCTAGAACAAGACCGTACTTACGACGAAAAAGAAGCAGAAACGAAAGAATTTACACTAAAAGAACTTGAAGAAATTTTTCGAATTGGTGAGCTTTACAAACAGAAAATTATGGATGGTGATCCGAATCTTGCACGTTCCTTGCGAGTTTCACGTGAAATAGATAAAGCGGTCTTTTGTTATAAAGTGGTGTATGAGGAGAAGAAAACATGTTTAAAGCAAACAAGCATTTTACAATATTTTAAAAACAAATAAGACGCTTCATCTAACTGGACTATCTCTAATTCATTTGTGTTACGACTGTTAATAAACTTACAAAGGTATATGTTATTGTACAATACACATATGTTACTATGTTTTATTTGTTCATTTTGGCAACATTAACCAAATTTACATGTATTATGAGTCCCGATTATAGCGGTTTCGGTTATTGCGGTGTTTTTGCTGGCAGCATTAACCGCAATAACCGGGGAATTACTGTATATATATATAACAAGGATAAAACACATTTCATAAATATTTTGTGAAATATGTTTAAAAATAATGACTATCTTGTGAACGATGTATAAATAGTAAATATGTCAATGATTTAAAAGCGATCTAATGTTTATTGATAGAACGTTCAAACATCTGTCCTGCTGAAAGGACCACTTCATATCTAAAATCACACATTTTATGTTAGGGCCTGCCGGAAGGACCAACTGCCCTGCCGGCAGGCCCCTTGGACGTTCTATCATTATATATACCTCTATGGCTTAGATACATGTCAATTGCATTTGTAAGTTCCAGCACAGTAGAGGTTCTAGTTAGTAGTTGTTTTGTTGTTGTTCGTGTAAAGCAGTTTATTATATAAATGCATAAGTATTGCAAATAGTTTTTTTTACTTTTACTAACAAATTCACACTTAATAACTGTGTAACAAAGTAATTAATAATAATTCACCCGCCATTGGGGTGAATAGAATCAACTATGTGTTTACAATGTCTAATCATATTCACCTTTCCTTGGGATGCATAGAATCATAGAATTTCATTCAATATAACTTAGGGCCGGTCTTTTCACCTCTTTGTAAAGTTGTCATTAATTTAATGTGGACTTTAACAATTTTACGTGTCTTTTCACTATCCACTAACGTTAATTCTCCCGTTAAATATGTTTATCTTGCCCGTAACTTGTTGCCTACAAATAGTGGGCATTAAACGCCATAATAAGAAGTTTCTAACCTAAAATATTAGATCTTTTACTTTGAAAATACCTCCGTGGACGTAATGATAGGCGACGAAGAGTTATTTCTAGATGTTGAATTATTCAACATTATTAATGCTGTAAATCCCGAACGAAAAGTTTATCGTTCGAGAAAAGCTTGCGTCGATATGAGTAATTGGGACGACAAAGAATTTATAAAAAGGTATCGGGTATCGAAAGAAACAGTTAATATTCTCTTAGAACATATTGCGGAACAATTGCGACCTGCAACTGATCGGTAAATATCTGGTAGAACAATATGTTTACCATCAATATTAACATTTAAAACTTCCAGAAACTATGCTGTTGCACCACTGCAGCAACTTCTCTTGACGTTAAGATATCTGGCAACAGGTAGCTTTTATATAACTGTAGGTGATTATGGTGGTGTGCATAAGTCTACCGCAGGAAAAATAATACAAAAATGCATATTTGCATTAGCCGAACTAGGTGATCAGTATATTCATCTTCCCGCAGATGAACCTGAGAGACATGCTACTGTGTTACAGTTTGCTAGAGTGGCTCGGTTTCCTCGTGTTGTAGGAGCTATTGATTGTACACACATAAAACTACAGTCACCAGGTAAACTATACTTAACATACTGATAACATGCTATGTATTGTACACTGTTGATATTCAATACTGTGTTAATAGGAGGAGATGCTGCAGAGGCTTTTAGAAATAGGAAAGGCTATTTCTCATTGAATGTGCAAGTGGTATGTAATGCACAACATGAGATTCTTGACATAGTAGCAAGGTGGCCTGGCGCATCCCACGATAGCCATATATTCAACAATTCAAGAGTTAGAATGAGGTTTGAGGCTGGTGAATTCCAGGATTGTGTATTATTAGGAGATAGTGGCTATCCATTGCGCTCGTATTTGTTAACTCCTTTGGACCAACCTAGAACGGCAGCAGAACATTTGTATAACGAAGCACAAATTCGTACTCGAAACATTATAGAAAGAACTTTTGGTATATGGAAGCGGCGTTTTCCCATTTTAAGTTTAGGCATACGAACGAAATTAGAGTTAGCACAGGCAATCATTGTAGCAAGCGCTGTAGTACACAATTTAGCATGTGCACATCATGATGAACTACCTGATGATATAGAAAATGTAGAAGATCCAATTGGCGATGCACGAGAAGTAGACCAGAATCATGTCGGAGTAGCTGTAAGGAATTCACTTATAAGATATTTTGAACAATTTTTATGAAAATGTAGGTATATTAAATTCAGTGTTGTATTTTGTGGTAACAAATATTGCACAAATCAAAATTTTAGATTTACAGAAATAAATGTAAACTTAAATAGAAAATAAATACTTTATATTATATTTCATATCTTTATGATTCCTTGATACATTCTTTTTTTAGTAAATGTATTTTTACTTTTTGTTCTTCAATCTGTAGTTCTAGAAGCTGAAGTTTTAAGTGCCTCTCCTTCACTGTATAGTCATTTTGTTCGGCTAATTCTTTCTTTTTAACAGCATTTTCTTCATTTAACGAATTCATTTGAAGTTGTAATAGCTCAGACCTTAACACAATTATTTCATTCAACTTGGAATTTAAAGTATCTTTTGTAGAATATCCCTTAGCCAAGGCTTTGTGTTTTTGTTCTCTTAATTTGCGTGGATTCCATCCACTCCATTTAGTGGGAGTGTCTTTCTGAAAGCAAACATCACAGTTATTAATTATAAATAAAAAAGTATTTGTTGTTTTTTATACAGACTTGATTTGTTTGAGCAGTTTGTGCATGTACTATCTCATGAACTTCCACATTAATATCAGCATTTTCATTCTCGCATACAAGTTCTGCTAAAATAATCTCGTTTTCTTGGGAATGATCTATAGTATTTTCAATCATAGGATCTATGCCTTTATTTTCTGAAGCTTCTGCAGCAGTACTTACATTATCTAAAAGAAAATTGGTATTGCTAACACATAGTGTTCAGGACAGAATAAAGCCGACTAACTACGGATTTAGAAAACAAATACATATTACATAGGAACGCAAATGGTAAACGATACCATTATGTGAATATAGTACAGTAAGGTAGTAATAAGGGCAAAAAGCAGTGTGAGAAGATATACAAGTACATTGATATTCCACCCTCATAATCTACTTACACACTATATCTATGTTTTTTTCCATTGAAATGTTCATTCAATGAAAACAGTTTTATCATATACGTGAACTTGTATTTATTATTTGTAGGTTTTGAGTATAATATGATGCAATTCTTACCTATCAGTATTCGATCGCTATCAAACATAGCTGGTAAACCATTGACGTTTAATTGAATATGTTCCATTAATTCGTTCTCATAATCCGTAAGATCTTCAATTTGTGCTGAGCCTCCTCCAGTTTTAAAAATTTCTACTTTGTTTCTTGCCAATTTTGCTTTTAGTGCTTGTTTAATCCCTTCATATTTATTTCTTAAGACGGAAGAAGTTCTATCGCCCCCTGCAAGTGCTTGAAATTCTTCGGCAACCTTATCCCAAGTTTCCTTTTTGTCTTTCCATGTCATCGCATCTGTTTTTTTATTTTCAATCTTGCTAATATGCCTCAAAATAACATCAACTAATAATTTCACTTCCAGCTCTGTGAAGTTCTTAGATCTTTTTCTTTTAGTTCCTGTATTCATCTATACTTACATAAATGCAAACATACAAATAATTTAGAGTATTGTGTTTATTACATAAGTACAATACATACCTTTTCATTCATTTCAAATTAGTAAATAAAATAACAACCTAAAGATACACCGTAACACACTATTTGACGCTGGCACAGGAAAAGTGATCTAAAATGTTAGGTTAAAAATTCGTTAATTCGTATTTTATTTGAAAACTAATTTGTTTTCATTTTATCTCACTTCCACAACCTACATTATGATAGCTTTTTCACTCACACAATGAAGTTCATTTTCTAACAACTTGTTGCCAACCTATTTTATATGCAACTATCTGTCACTTTATTAATACGTACATTAAAATAGTTGAAAAGACGCTTCTAGCTAACATCATCTTTAATCTTCAGATTAAATAAAAGTTAATTTTAGTAAATATAGACTTTACAAAGAGGTGAAAAGACCGGCCCTTAAAAACATGTAGATCTCAATTTATTCAAATTAATATGAAGTATGAACGTTTATTATTATAATTACAAGGAAATACTATATATTTAACCACAATTTTATTTATATTTTTGTTTATTGTATTCTTGTAAATTTATTTTAAATCTGAAGAGTCCGCGTCCATATCTTTCGGAAGATTCTAACTTTGCTGCAATTTGTTGGAACGTAAAATCAAACTCATCTCTTACATCGGGAAATGTATAAACATAACGAGAATAATCTCTGGTATCTTTTTCGCGTAAGAAATTGCTTTCGTATCGCTCCTTATTTACTTTTAAAACTTGTGCTATATAAAATCTACTGAAAGACCTAAATGTACCTTCTCTTTTGTCATTAGTGGAATATGACCCCAACACCTGATTCCATTCACCCCAAGTATTGATCCGATTCACCCCATTAACCAAAAAAAATCATCAAATTACAATTACAAAAATGTCCAAATTATTTTTGCATGAAATTTGACTAAAACTGTTTTATGTGCCTTAACTAGTAACCTGTTGGAGTCACGAACACGAGGTACGTTGATTATATTTCACTAAATTTCAGAATTTCAAACAAAGTGTTGATACCCGCGAAGACAGCTACTAAAAAAGTTTTCAGGTTATATAGATACTGATTGTCAACACTAATAAACTGCGAGTGATGATGTATTACCAACTTTTTTCTTACTATGCTATTCGGAGTCCATCGAAGTCAAATACAAAGGGTTTTATTGGTTATTTTGGCTTTGGCGATTTCTTTAAACAAACTCCGACTTTTTGATCCTATTCACCCCAGCGATCCTATTCACCCCATTCTACGGTACCCAACAATTATATTTGTTCTTAAATTTGTATGCTGCATACTCAGCAATGTATGTCAATGCATCATCATTTATTTTTCTTTTACTTCAAATTGTTGCAATAATAGAAGATGTTCTTCTGAAGGTTGATGTTGGCCCAAAGGTATTACAGGAAACTCTGGATCTATGAACGACAATGGGCTAGATATATTTTCTGAGTCATCCACTTTATCAGCTGGTATATCACAAGGTAATCGATGAAATATTTGGGTCGTTAAGCATGGATCATCTACTTCTGCATTGTCCTCTGCTACAGTATCGCCCACAGGCGATAACAAGCAACCTTCATTAGTATCCTCTACGTTGGTTTTTTCACTAAACACTGTTTTAGAATGCTTTCCGAGAATAAACCACCTTAGACGATATTTGAATTCCAATGGTTGGGAGTGGTTATTTGTTGCCCCCATAGCTCCCATATAAGAAAAAAAGTTTTCGAGAACATCTTACTTCAAACGAGTTGTTAGAATATATTCAATTTTATAACTGCTCTGCAGATATTCATCTAATTGAATCGGCGAATTATTTGAGAGAATTATTTCTTTTTGGAATTGTACTAATGTTTTATGTTTTCCAACACGTGCTTTCATCATAGCACCTGACATTTTATTTAGAATTCTCATCTGATCAGGTAAATTTATTCCAAAACCATTTTTTTGTGGATTGTTCCCTTGAAATTTTAGTCGTGAATTGTGAATGTCAAACCAAGAATCAATTAAAGTAATAAATTTAGAAAATTTCTTCCAATTTTTCGTTTTAATTATTCCAATCCTCCCACAATACTCAAACGCCTTTGCTATGGTTCTTGATAATAGCTGAACAGCTGGCTTCATTCTGTCTTTCGGTCCCTCTCAAGTCTATGTGATAATTTGTAATTTTATATGAAATTGATAATTCGTTCGTAGAAATATCCGTAATATCTTGAAAAGCTGCTTATTAAAGCCCCGTCAATATTTATCCCTTGGTCAAGTATGTGATTTCGTACCAACTTTATCAGATGTGGTACATCTGCCAGCATAACTACTTTTAGCTCTGAATTTGTTGGATGGTTGAAGAAACAGTTTTTTCCATAACCGACATTTAATTCTGCCCATAAGTTCATATTTCGTGGTTCCATGTCACATACTACAGCTACAACGGTGTACTGCGCCTGATATAGTTTCATAATAATATCTTCTAAAATTGCTTTGCTCATAACTCGATCGAAGTCATTACTCTTTGGCAACAATGATGTGGACCAACTTTTCTCTGTTCTCTCTTTTCAATATTGATTTTATTCGATATATACATTTCGTCAAATAATACACACAACCTATCACTCTCAGTCATATCGTGGGATTTATTATGCATCAGCATCAATACATCATCTAAAACACCAGGCTCAACGGAAAATGTTGCTGCCCACCTCCGTAATGTACTCAAAGCTGATAACGGTAAGCCATTTGATTTTAAGTATCTAAATGCTTTCGGGTTAACACTTCTCAAAGAAATGGCGTATCAGACATTTGTATATTTATGTACATATATATTATAAGTGTTTCTTTCTTTGAATAAAGTTACCTATACATTAATATCTGTTGTTTGCAATACACAACAGGTGGGTTTATCAATGTGAGGATAAATAAATTAACTTGCAGATAAAATTTTATTCGTAAGATAATTACAATAAAACGTTTATTGAATGTTAAATAGAAGTTATGTGCAAGATGAACGACCGGTATTATCAACAATATTTAAAGTGCATTTAGTTAAGAACTATTTAAATTAAAAGCTTTTTTAACCACAGTTAAAAGAGCGTTACAATTACACATAACTGTTTTGCGAAACATAATTAAAGCGCTTTTAAGTAACTACCGAATTTTCGAAGGTTGGTAATACAATTAGTTCAAATGTGTTGGTTTTTGGTGCATTTGTAATACATGAATGTCAACACACCAACATAAGAATGTGTTTTGACAAATTGACATCAACTCTAGTTATTATAACCCTACTGTGTTTAATAATACGCGTTTGATAGAAAATATAAGTGCAAAAAAATAGAGGTAAAAACTTTAGTGATCGAGAAGCTCTTGATTCAATAGCGTTAGTTGGGAAACATCGCAAAATTATTGAAAATAAAAAGACAAATGCTGTATCTAATCAAGAAAAGGTATAGTATATATTAGTTGTAAAGCATCTACAAACTCACTAAATAATATTAGGCAGATTTTTTGTATAATGCTACCATATTCTGAGTATTCATATATTCAATCTTTACATAATTCTTGTTATCAACCTCTCTTACATAATGGTATTTAATATCTATATCAAAGGTTCCCAAACTTTTTTGTGTTGCAGACTCCTTGGCATGTTTTTCGGTTTTGGGTAGACCCCCTACTTACCTGATATTGATTTTTTGTAAATTTCTAACTGTAGTGAAGTTTAATGTTAAAAACTTAAAGTAAAAACACATGTTAAGTTCTATACATTTATTAATTGAATTTAAATTAAAATTACTCACAATAAAATTTTGTATCTCTTATATAAAATATACGTAACATAAAATAAACTAAGCAATAAGTAAATGTTTTTAGTGAGAAGGATGAACCTGATGCTTTAATAATAAATTATCGACATTTGGCGTAGCAATTTTGTAAGGTTTAATCTTAAATCTCCTCGGCTAATGATCTCCAGTTTATTCTTTTTTTTGTTAGGAGATTGGTAACAGCGCTGAACCCTCTTTTCACTAGGTATGACGATGGAAAGAAAATTAAAAATTTCCTCGCTATTCCATAATACGGGACGGGATAAGTAACCAGTATATTGTTTTGCAGCCAGAATTGCTGATATCCGTTTTTAAATTGAACCATAAGTTCTTCATTTGTACTTAGTTCAGTCAGTTCCTCTTGTATTATGACATTAGTTTCTTCTATGTCACCATATGGGTTAATTATCCACGGTGGTATTACCATAGTCAAAACATCCTTAAACCTAGTTTCAAAATCTGAATAAAGGGCATTTAAATGTTGAGCGTAGGTTGAAACGTCGTCTTCCTGGCAGTTTGTCTGTGACAAATTGGGGAACTGGGAAAATACGCCCCGTCCAATATTTTGCTTCATTAGTTTAACTTTGGCAAGAAACGCTGATAAGATGGACTTTGTTTTAATCAAATTTAGACTGTCGCCTTGTAACTGCAAATTAACCATATTAAATTTTGTAAACAAATCTGTTAAATAGGCGATGTCTGTTTTCCTCTATGTCACCGCTGAAACTGCTTTATCTAAGCACTTTAAAGATAGACGACATAATTTTGATTTTCAAAACACTAAAATTTTAAAAAAGGAAAATAATTATAAAAAAAGATTAATTTACGAAATGATATACATTAAAAAAGATGAAAACGCGGTAAATTTTAGAACGGATATTGATAATTTAAGCGTTATATATAACAATTTAATTCACGCCTGAATTTTATTAATTTTAAGCTCTTGACTAGGTTTTTTTTGCCATGTTTTTCCCTAGTCCTTGAACAGAATTGTTAGAGCTTGACAAAAAATAGATTGATATACGAATAATTTAAATCATTTCAATTTCTAATGTTGTATTAAATCACTATTCCTTCATTATTACTTGTGAATATAATTAAAATTCGATATATCAATGAATTGTTTGTTTTTTAGATAATTTTGTTGATAGGCATGGCAATTTATATTTATATTATTAGTAATTTGACACATATTAAATGTCAATTTCTTCCACTGAAGAAGTTATTTAACGAAAACATATTATTATATGTTATGGAATAAATTGGTATTTAATTAATTATTGTTTTATTGACCTCTAAGTGGGAATAAATCAGGAATTAAAAGATAAATAAATGGTCTTTTAAAATTTGATCTTTAGTATCCAGAAATTCTAAAATAGTCTCAAAAAGTACAAAAAATCTTGTCAAACATAAGTCTTTCGACAGCCAACGTACTTCAGTGTTAAGGAGTAATTGCTGGAAGTGTTCGTCATTTTCTTCACACAACTGCGCAAATAACCGCGTATTCAATGCGTTGCTTCGATTTCGGTTTACTGCATCAATGATTAATTGAAGAGATTCATGCAATCTAACACTCAAATTTTTAGCAACTAAATGTTGACGATGGATGACGCAATGTATTGCTAACACCCCTGACACATTTTGTTTTAAATAGCTTATAAATCCACGATAACGTCCAACCATGGCAGGTGCTCCATCTGTAGCTACTGATATTATATTTAATAAAGGAATTGCGTTTTCAATAAAGTAATCCTTCAAAACATGAAATATTGATTCACCTTTAGTGTCGGTTGTCAAAGTTCTTGCGAAGAGCAGTTCTTCGTAGATTTCTTGATTCATAACAAAACGAACATGTGCCGATAATAATGCTGCATTACCAGGTAAAGTTGACTCGTCCAGTTGTATAGAGAAATGGGTCGTTTGCAAATACTTACACAAGGAGCTTTCAATATCAGAACTCATTTCATCAATATGTCTTTCAACAGTATTGTTGCTTAAGCGAATTCTTTTAATGATATCAGATGCAGATTTGTGTAAAACAGTTTTTAAAACTTCTTCAACGGCTGGAAAAATTAACTTCTCTCCGATAGTATGTGGTTTTCTGGATTTTGCTATAAGTAGCTGGATAGTGTAAGACGCCCGCAAACCATCATCGTTTCTTTGTGACGTCGAAGCGAACATTCTGTCCAGCGTGGGTTTCTTCTGAAGTTTATCTTTGAGTGTTTGAAAGTATTTCAAATCTTTATCTGTTTTATCATGGTGACATCTTCTCAGATGATCCTGCAGCTTAGATGGTTTCATAGCATCATTGCTCAAAACTTTGTTGCATAAAAGGCACATAGGCAATTGTTTGTCCGACAATGATGGAATGAAGCGAAACTTCAAATAATCAACGCTGTACTGTCTACATTTCTTTTTAGATTCGGACATGGCATCAGTCATCTGTAGACAAAATTAATCTATTTTAATAAGACATAAAGTCTGCTGTATATTAAAATATCCAAGTCAAATTTAAATCGTATGGTCCGAACATCTCCTTGCACCAATTACTTCGGATTACGGAGATTGCAGTGTAATTATAATACCGATTGCTTGAACTTTGAAAAAGAAACTATTGAGGAGTACTCCTGTAATTTTGCATGATTTGAATGTTAAACTACTAATAACTGAAGTCATGATTGGCGTAATTTATCTATCTTTGCTAACTACGAGTACAAAACTAAAATTTAATAAAAAATAATGTACTTACTTTTCTCCGGCACTCTCAAACAAAATAACACTGATTCACTATAATTTGTGTGATAAACTACCAGTTTATATTTTGCTAAATATTTTCTAGCACTTTCCATTTCAAGATTCAGGAAACGAATAAACGTATTGTCTCACATTCGTATTTATAGAGTGACGAATTGAACAAGTCAGTGCAAGATATATCATTATGTGCAGGTTTTTACAAGTTCAAAACTTGTAAAAACTTGTATTGCACAAACCGTTGTTAGGAGCGCAGCACATGTTAAAGCAGACGAGATCGCCATTTGTTCTCGCCTCAGTGTACAGTTAGTGGGACACGTGACAACCAATAAAAAGCAGTGTTTATAAATTTTCTACCGGTGAGTAAATTTTTACACTATTAAATCTGCATTAGTAGTAACTATACCATTCGCTCTTTACAACTCCTTATAGTTTATCCTATTAGGCTGTTCCTTTGTGGTTATTTTAAGATAGTCAGTTGAATGCCTACCTCGTCAACCGAAAGTATAGGTTAGATTTTGTCGAAAATGTGACCAAGGGGCATGATTACACAAAGCACTCGGGGCATGTTTACATATTCTTCAGATAGCTCTCTCCGTGCTTTTTTAAATATTATTTGTAACCTGTTTCCAATGGCTCTATGTTTTCTTGTAGGCACACAATGGTACGAACATACAAAAGGAAAACCAATAGATCTTCTATTGATCCAAACGTGATGAATATGGCAGTAGAAGGGGTTAGAAAAGGGCAATCTTTAAGAAAGGTCGCTAAAGCGTTTGGTTATAATTTCAAGACACTTGCTAATTACTCTAAAAGGTATCAACAAACGCAAGTCCCTAATCATATTCAGAATGTGGCTACGGCAACAGTTACCTAAATATTTGGACCTGAGGAGTCTTTTATGCCGGAAATAGAACCATCAAGAAATTTGGGCGAGGAGCCAGGACTTTCAGGTAAGTTCAGGTTTTATGCACGTAAGTATGTTGTGCATGGATGTGTACCGTGGAATGGGGTGACTTTGAACAATTTCAAAATTAAAATGTATTTTTCTCCTGAAGTAGGAGAGCAAAAAAAAAAATTAAAATGTAAATATCGGTTTTGGTTATTCTAGCTATTTCTGAAATAAAATGATGATTTTTCTCATTATCTTCTGAGAAAAAAAAATTAGTGGTAGTGATCAATGTTAAACTATAAATGGGGTTACTTTGAAACCCCCTTGTTTCTGGACGGAATTCTAAAGTAAGAAAATAAGGAACAAACTACAGAAAAAGTTTTTAATTGTAAAGATAGTATTTTACGAAATAATTAAATTTTTTTTATTTTTTCAGTCTTTCAATGTTTAGAAAATGTAATTTAACAATCCTAACTTGTCTTGACTTAAAAAACAGTATTTTCTGAAACCTTCTTTTGTCATTTAAAGTCTTGTAGCCTTGATAGTTCAAGGCTTTGTTAGTACAAAGGGGCTGTTTGTGTAACTTGGCACACATATTTATATGTTTGCTTGCCACGGCTAGTAAAAAAGTTTACTAGGACGTATCTTCCTTCTGCGCATTCTGTTTGTTGTTCTACGTCTTCAGCAAAATTATCATCAACATTACTTTCACCTTCTTGCGTCTCTTGATTATTTGGATGAGATGATTCTCGCTTATTCGTATTTTCTTCGATTAAGTCCAGTTGGTTTGCTTCAGTTGAATGGTGACTATGGCTACTCGATGCTGTATCATATGAAGCTGTCACATTGCCATCTTTAGTAGCGATGCTCTTGCCAGGTGCGATATCTAATCGCTTCTTTTTTCGAGCAGGTTGATTAGAGCTGTTGCCATATCGTGACTCTTTTAAAAAAGTTATCAATGTGTTTTCAACTTCTTGTTCACTGATTTCATTTTCCCTGGGTAATCGATCCAAAACTTTGTTCTTATTGAACGGATGAACGCCAGTGGCACAAAATGCACTTATCAAGTTGCGTTTAATTCCAGAATTGATGTTCGAATAAGGGGTATTAGGTTTCGCTGTCACCTGATGCATTTTGTCCAACGCTTTGGTCAGAAGAGATGGAAAGGTATCTTTTGGGACGGTTGGCAGTCGGGGATTTTGAAGTTTCCAAGTCGTTAATGTTTGCCGCCAAGCTGACTTCAGGGGTCGGAAGAAAGCGACATCAAGGGGTTGAATTAAGTGTGTCGCGTTGGGGACTAGGCAAACGAAATCTATGTCATGTTTGCTACATAATCTTAACACCTCATCGTCTAAGTGTGAGGAAAGGTTGTCACCTAGCAAAACCTTTCGCCCGGGTAATCTTCTTGAGTGGGGTAAAAATGCAGTTATGAACCAGTCCCGGAATGTAGGACCATCGATCCAGCCAGAAGCCGTCCGGTTAAACCGAGAACCTTGCGAGCAACAAGGTTGGTCACAACATGGCGCGCCAACTGGTGCTCTCTCTTTCCATGTGTCATATAGATGGATACTTTTGTAAATAATATATGGAGGTAGCAGAACTCCATCAGCTGAACCGCAGACCATAACTGTTGTGGCACTTTTAGAAAAGTTCATTGCCTTTTCAGGGTACTTTACCCCTCTCTTATACAGGGTGTCTCTGAAATAAGAGTACATCGTATTAAAAATGAGAAGCCCTAATTTTATTACACCTTTTATCTAAAATAATTTTTCTAGAATTCCCACACATACGTGAGGAAAAAAATGCCAAAGATATTTATTAAATATCCGCCACGCCACTGGTATTCAAGCCGCTATACTCGTAACCAACGAAGGTAGGGCAGGCAGCACGTGACGTATCACACATAGACAGTACTGTATGAGTCTCAGTCTGTCTGGATCTTTATGTATGAACGCATCGGATATGGCTTATACCACACGCGAGTTGTTCGATATGATTTATCTCTACGGCGAAACAGGAGGAAGTTGTCGAAGAACTCAACGTATCTACCGGCAGCGATACCCTAATCGTAGAACCCCGTCTTACACGTGTATAGTGGATACCGTGTTTAGATTAAGAGAAAGTGGTCGATTGCTACCAAATTACGAAGGTCGCGGACGTGAAAGACCACGTAGAATTTTACGAGCCGAAGAAGAATTGCTGGATATTGTGGACAGAAATCCCGGTATAAGTACACGTGATGCTGCAGGGCAAGTGGGGGTGTCACGCAGTACGGCACACCGCATTTTTCGAAGAAACTTTTACATCCGTATCACATTCAGCGTGTGCAGGAACTTACTGAAAATGATCGTCTTCCGCGAATTCGATTTTGCACCTGGTGTCGTGAACGTCTAGCAGAAAATGTTAACTTTCCTACAAACGTTTTGTTTACTGATGAATGTTGTTTTACCAGAAATGGTATTATGAACTTTCATAATACTCATCATTGGGCAGATGCTAATCCAAAAGTGACCCGACAACATCAGTTTCAGCATCGCTTTTCGGTCAACGTCTGGGCAGGTATTACAGGTGACATTCTCCTAGGGCCCTATGTACTGCCTCAGCGGCTCAATGGGGAAACTTATTTAAATTTCTTAGAAAACGTTTTGCCGGACTTTCTGGACGATGTGCCCCTTAACATACGCAGAAGGATGTGGTTTATGCACGACGGAGCGCCAGCACATTTTTCACGAAGGGTACATGAGTTTTTAAATGTAACATATCCCAGATGGATTGGACGAGGAGGTCCCACTGCGTGGCCTCCTCGCAGTCCAGATTTAAATCCACTGGATTTTTTTTTGTGGGGTTACATGAAAACTCTTGTCTACAATGGTGATGATATCGAAACTGCAGAAGACCTACGTCAAAGAATTTTTGATGCAGCACGGCGCATTAGACAAGAAGCACCTTTTCAACGGGTTCGTGAGAACTATTTACGTCGTATAGATGCATGTTTGCAAGCTGAAGGAGGACACTTCGAACATTTTATTTAATACTTCTCCTGTTCCGCCGGTTTACAAATCGGTTCTTTTCAGAACCAACAATTGACTATGAAAGAAAAAAAAACGAAGTAATTACGCACATTAACTTCGTCACATCTCATATCAACAATGATGCTTTATTTCCCACAGCTGTCATTGTTCAGATTACGCACAACAAGTGAACAGAGTTATTCATTATTGGATTCTCACATTTTACTTTCAATATCTTCTTTGAAATTTTGTTTACACTTCACGCACGTAATAATATTGAAGTCGTTGACTCGTATCAGCTGCATACTATGATTTTCTGCTAACACAGCTGAATTTACAAATGACCTTAAGATATAGTATAGACACAGATAGTGAATCCATGGGCGGCACATTCGTGACTTTTCAATGGGTTTTAAATTGTATCGTCGAAATTGCAATTAGCGTACGAATTTTTGGGTACTTATTTAGTATAATTTGGGCTTCCCATTTCAAATACTTTGTACTCTTATTTCGGAGACACCCTGTATATGCCAATTTTCTTTCTCGGATCGTCGGTCATATTCGATTCATCGTAATTAAAGATGTTAGCAGGGGGAACATTCTCAATGACTTCTTTAAGGTTGTTGAAATATTCATGAAGCGATTCGGGAGACACCGCAGCTCTTGCTTTTTTGATATTTGTAGCTACTCGTTGAGAGTATTCAGTTTTGTATCTCCTCAACAACGAATATGCCCACTCGACTCCAGGAAGATTGTTTTTGAACTGGGCCACTGACCTTCCTTGTTTGAGAGTTTTTTTGCAAACATCCGCAAATCTAGAAGTGATAGGGGAAATCCCCACTCCGCGCATTTTGCTGCCGATTTCAATATCATAATCTCTTCAGTTTCAGAAAAAGCTGTTTGAGCCCCAGCTTTTTTCATAAATTTACCATGATACTTGTTATGTAGTGTTCCATACGGTATATTATACTTTGCAGCTGCTGCACGCAACGACCATTGATTTTCAACCACTTCTGTTACCGCCTGATTTAGGCTCTCTTCGGTATAGTTTCGGTATTGTCGGGAGCCTAGACGCTTCTTATATATTCTCGGCATGATGCTAAAGCAATAAAAAGACATTGCTTATAAATATATGTAATTAATCTGAGTAATTTAAAAGTAGTTAGTTTATGGGGTTACTTTGATCAAAGTATGGGGTTACTTTGATTAACGATCAAAGTAGCACCGCATAGGTGATCAATGACAACCCATGAATAATAGACCATCGAAAAACCAATGGCCGTTAAGGTTATGTTTTGCCATATACATAATGTGATAGATGAATAAACTTCTGTTTCGGTAAGCTACATACAATTTAAGTTTTCGCCGTAATCAAAGCTGTAGTTTGGAAGTTATTTCAGCTATTACAATTCAAACAAACTTCTACTTACATATTTTTAATAATTTTTCATAAACTAGTAACAATACACCAACTGTGACTATTTACATGTGCACAGTGACGTTTAGTGCTGCCAACAGTAAAACAATAGTCTGAAGAGTGCGTTCCGAATTTGTACAATTTCACTTTTAGTACAGAAACGAAGTTTTTATCAAAGTAACCCCAGGAATCAAAGTCACCCCATTCCACGGTAGGTACTTCTCTATTCATTCATTTGGTGATACAATCATTCATTCGTTCAGAAAACGTGGATGCAGAGCGAGGACTTGACGAAACAATGTAGGTGGGAGAAGGAACTGCAGACACGGTGGCACCTGAACCGGAAATAGAGGAGGAACGTGGACCGGATGCAGAGCCAATACCTAATGTGAATGTTGAACTCCAAACGAGTCATTGGTCTCGATTTGGCTACGCTAAAGCGCGACAGGTGAGATATACGCCGGTGTAATTTGATATTTCGCCAAATTGTTTAAATGTTGAGGCTAAATTGTCAATCTAAAATACCTATAAATCTACACCGAGTCTCCTCTACATAAATAGCAATAAAAGTTGCATTTATAACTCCTGGCGTTTTTATGGTTCCGTGCGTGTGGGAGTCGAAGCAGGAAAAGCTGCTAGTAGAATATATAAAAAAAAGCATCTGACATTTACTTTGGGTTAACACCGAAGGAAGTGAGATTCGCTTACACATATGCTGTAGGATGCAACCGGACAATTCCGCCTTCCCGGGATGAATGAAAAATTGCAGGAGTGGATTGGTTTTCAGGATTTTTAAAAAGGCACAAATCTTTATCAATCAGGGCAGCTCAAGCTACTAGCCTAGCGAGAGCAACGAGTTTCAATAGGACAAATGTAGAGGCTTTCTTTAAAAATTTTACGCTTGTCATGAACCGCCTTAAGATCGGGCCGTCAGATATCTGGAATGCAGATGAAACAGGTGTGACAACAGTTCACAGGGTAGTCGGACGGAGATTTCGCCAAATCGGCAGAATCATGTCCGGTGAACGGGGAACTCTTGTCACAATGGCAATAGCTGTAAATGCTGCTGGTAACAGCATACCTCCATTCATTGTATTTCCTAGAGTAAACTACCAGCCACACTTCGTTTGTGACGGGCCTGTTGGGTGTGAAGGAGATGCAAACCCTTCTGGTTGGATGGTTGAGAAAATTTTTTAAGGTTTGTTAAACACTTTGTTCATCATGCTCGGATATGGTTGTCCATAATGCCTGGCAGTTACATAAACAAAATCAAGGGGTCATGGACCATCTAACGTTCAGGAGACGTATAGCCATGGGATTATTGCAGCAAAATAAGAAAGTAACCGGAACTTTTTCCCGAGAACGACCTAGTCAGACAGAGAATATAGAAATTCGATCTGACAGAATCGGTCACTACGTTATTCCGCAAGATAAACAAACTAAATGTCGACATAGTCACAGCAAAACTACTACCAGGTGTGAAAAATGTGGCATTGGTCTTCATGTAAAGTGTTTTGTAACATACCATACGTTGTAAATGTAAGATATAAAATAAATAACCACTTTAACATAGTATATTTTCCTAACGTCCTAAATATAGGCCGGGTCTTAAAGGCCCTACTAAGGGTCGCTACGACTTAATAAATATATTTCTGTGTTTCTCGAGTCTACAAGTGTCAAACGCAACAAAAATTTTGTTTTAAATTTCTTTGGAAACATTTCTGGCATATCTGGGTTAAATGAAAAACGCGGCTATACAAAACGCACGAAATTTGTAAAGTATTACAATTTGCAAGCATCAGGTGCTAAATTATGCAGACTTATGTACAAAACAGTCAAATTATGCACTAAATCGAAAAATCGCAAATATATGCAGAATATGTAATTTTTTTATTGAGGCATATGTTCTATTTTAATGTAGTTCGGAGAGATCCTAAGTGAAAACGAAAAATTCCTTTAAATAATAAATATTCATTCTGCATTAAATCCTAAGACTAGTTATCAGAATCATTAGAATTTTCTTCAAATGTGTTATCTGAGGTCAAGCAAATATTATGCAATATGCAACATACAAATGTAGCATTTATTATAAAATTAATTTTGTAGTTACAAAATTTTTGTAATCTTCCAAATCTTTATTTTAAAAGACCAAACACGTGACCTGTAACCATTCTTGTAGAGGAATCGTTATAATTAAGAGATCTTTGCTCGTCAGTCAAATGACCATTGTTTTTATGTGATGACAACAACCATGGCAAAGCAGGGTATGCTGAATCTCCCAGTAAATGATACGTATTGTAAAAGAAGTTGCAGGTTGTTCGCTAGCTTGCAAGGCTTCTCTGGCGGAAGGTTCATACTGTATCCCATGCTTTGCAAATTTATTGGTAAAATGTTTTGGATAAAAATGTCTCACTGCTTTTTTATCCCAATCCATTTTAGAATATGTATAAATATTATAGTACGTAGAGCCAGTTACTCTATATCGACGCAAGTCAAACCATTCCGGAGTGTTTTGCTTAATATAGGTATATTGTTTCTTGAGAGTATTTGCTCTCCATCACTTCTTCAAAGATTTCTTTGCAACGTTCTTGCATATTCACTATATATTTTGAAACCTCTAACATTAATGTTGACTGACAAGCATTGTTTAATATTGATATACATATATTCCGCATTACTTTTGTCAGTTGTTCTTCGACCAACACTGCAAAGGAATGTATAAGCCTTGCAAACACAGTTTTCTTTCTCATTAACATGTTTTCTTTATTATTTACCTGTGCTTTACAAGAGCAGAATCTAATAATCTTTCCTTGAAAAAGTTCATTATTTCTTCTCATTAATTGTTTTAGTATTTATTTGCACATCCTCTTTGAAGCATCTTTAATGGGAACAACCCTGTATGTTTCTTTCGTTGTGTGTTTTTGTGCAGCCCAAACACATTTGATATCTGTGGTTGAAATATATTCCAAATCACTGAGATTATTTCTAAAATAAAAGTAATGTAATAATAATATTGTAGTATATATGTTGTTTTACCAAGTACACCAAATCAACACTGCGGACATATGTTGGCATTTTCCACTGTTTCCAGCTTTACATGTGCATACCATAGAAATAATGTTAACATTTTGTGCAATGTGTAGCACTCCTTTTATTTCATGTAGGTTAGAGTTTAATGCACTAGTTTGCAAACACAATGCATAAACCTCCATTTGTTTTTCAGTAGATTTAATTATCCCACACAAAATAATGTCTCCCGCATTTAGCAGTTCTTCCCCCCTTCTCTAGATTTTGTATTTCCATCTAAATATAGCAAATATTCAATTAAGCTTAAGCGTTTGGATCCTATGGCGTAATCCATCTGTAAAATCATATATGTATTAAAACATTTAAGCATTTGTGCTAATTAATACTTACATTTCAACCAGATTTAACTTATAATTCTACTCACAAAATGTCTAAATTTATATTATAATAACTTATCACAGCTAATAATGCACTATTGATGTGATGTATATGAGGCGTTTAGCGACCTATAGCGAATGCAAATAGACGTGAACGCAGGTACAGACCAGGTAAACACAGGTAAAAGTCAGGTAAACGACTATGAACATTATGAAATCGACCGTACAATTGCATTTAATGTCACATGCTCGTTTACAAATCGCCAACAGAGGCGCTGCCATCTTAAAAAGATATTCTTATAGTGAAAACACTTCCAACAATGAAAAGTGTAGAAAGTAGTGACGATAGCTCATCGAGCAATGAAGATCACAATAAAGACAAACAACATCATGTTCCTATAAAAAATTGTGTGCCTAACATAGTTAATGCGTATACTGACTTAGATTTTAAGTCACATTTCAGAATGCACCGAACCACAGTGTCAGTATTGATACGTAAGTAATTATGTAAATGTAAGCAGATGTAATTTGTTTCTACAACATGTTGTTTTAGATAACTTTGGGGTTCAAAAATCTATCACAAAAGCCGTATCTGTTGAGAAAATGGTATTTGATAAATACCAAATAGTAATTGATATTTGATAAGTCAAGTGTTAGAACGTGTTTAATTTCAGTGTTAGTGTTCCTGTGTAATGCCACCTATTACGAGAAAACAAAATATTAACCATTGAAGAGAAAATTACTGTTATAGAAGAGATAAAAAAGGAATACCTGGTGCAGTGTTGGCACAAAAGTATGGCGTAGGGACTTGTAATTCTTGAAAATGTGCCTATCCAAAGATGTTAAAATATACAGGGTGATCTATTAAAAAAAAACTACCGATGAGGTCATATTTCGAAACAAGTGAAGATTGTAGAAAATCAAAGTATGCGATAGAGTAGAATAAAAATACTACAAAAAGTTTCATGCAGGTTATTTTTTAATAGAACCCATAATTTTGGCAGAAATCTGGTGTTCCCACACATTTACCTGACCCTGTGTATAGTATTATCTGTATCATTAGAAACTAAAATATATTGCGAATACCTCCTAAAAATATAATAATAAACTGCTTTTATTAGAATCTAAATGAATTCATTATATGCGCTGTAATTGTAATATTTTAATATGTATAAAACATGGATAATAAGCATGCACAGGCTAGAAGACCTGCCGACAAGTTACCCTCTCTTCTTTCATATAGTCTTTATCGTCAGCGTTTTTATAAAATCGAAACTAGGTAGTTTCTTTTAAAGTGTCGAAACCGCATGCAGATTCTCTCTAAAGGTATGGATGATGCTGTAAAGACAATCCTTTAAGAATGGGGAGTAGATGAACTTATAGATGTATTTGAGGATAAGTGGAATAGCATGCATTACAGAAAAACCTCTAAAACAGACTCCCTGTAAGTCGAAAACCTTTGAAAGACGGAAGTATCCCGCAGTTCAGTAAATACTTATATACACATAATGCATGATTGATTATAAGACGAAAACCTCTCTAACCCGGAGACAGAAAGAAAATGTTCAGTCCCAAGACATATCATAATCTCTACAAAACGGAACCGGAATAGATATAATTATGGTGGTTTCGATTTATGATTGGGCAATTAATCGTAAAAATATGTACACCTAAGCCATCACGTGAGGTGGTCGCTTTATCTCTTTCTTTCTAATTATTATACTCACATATTCAATCACCATCTGCGTAGTCACTCAAGTAGCAGCAAGCAGCACGTACCGTTAGTTGAAAAGTTTTCTAATTTAATTTTTTTTTGTTTTGATTGAGTTTAATGTTATAATGTTTTAGGTTACCTAATACAGCATTTATAAAAATAAGTGAACAAAGTGGGCAAACCTTTCCGACAGAAAATTACCATTAGCAATAAACAGCTAAGGGAGCGGCGGGCAAAACGGCGGGGTAGGTGCCTAAAACGGGGTACCTAGTCTATTTTGAATACAAGTAGCACTATCTATATTACACTTTCAAAATTTCCTTACAGTATACGTCTCGATCGTTTACTGTACATGTGTGAGCACACGTGCAGATTTCGTGGTCAAAGTTTTAATAATATCCCAGGTTTAACTCAGAGTAAGTAGTACAAATTCAATTTATCATAATATAGGTACTATTGTTTTCATTTGAAAGTGTATAATGCGTGTATCCTATTTTTACTGTTTTATTAATAAAAAATATTGTTTAGTTACTAAAAGTAAGCACTAATCTCAAACGCTGCTCACCGAGCAAAATGGGGTAGCAACAGGTATTCTAAAATGCGGTAGCCCGTTTTACCTAACATCTTTGTTTTCAGATGGTATTCAAGTACAAGAGGAAGACTGATCGACAAAGTTGATCAACAGAAACTATGCAACTTGCTGTAAATACTGTACTAAGCAGTAACATGGGCTACCATCGAGCTTCAGTTTCATTCGCAGTTCCACAAACCACTTTGGAGCGTTATGTTAAGAAGCAACGAGATCATGTTGCTTATTCTGTTTCAAAAGTTTTGGGTAGTAAACGGCCAGTGTTCAGCCCTCAGTAAGAAGAAGAGCTTGCCAATTATCTTAAAGATATGGAGGCGCGTTTATTTGGGCTGACAATGATAGAATGCAGGCAACTCGCCTTTCAACTTGCCAAACAAAATGGGTTGGATCATCCATTTAATATACAAGATAAATTAGCTGGGAAAAGATGGATACAAGGCTTCTTAGAAAGGCACAAAGATTTGTCCATTAGAAAACCGGAAGCTACGTCAGGCGCCCGTGCCATGGGTTTCACCAAAGTAGCTGTGCAGCAATTCTTTAAGCTGTTGGAAGACACTGTCCAGAAGCGTCAACTAACAGCAGATAAAATCTTCAATGTTAATGAAACCGGGATCACGGTTAATCCAAAAGGATGTTAAAAAATGCTAGCTTTAAAAGGAAAACGTCAAGTTGGTTCTCTTACGTCCGGCGAAAGGGGCGAGATTGTTACTGCAGAAATTTGTTTCTCAGCTTCAGGCGTCTACATGCCTCCAATGTTAATATTCCCCCGAAAAATAATGCAGCAAGCGTTTTTAGATGGAATAGTACCTGGTGGATGGGTTGAATTAAACGACAAAGGATGGATAGATAAGGCTTTGTTTTTCTCTTGGTTTAAAAAATGTGTGAAGTATTCTAAAGCTTCTAAAGATGATCCGGTCTTACTTCTGCTAGACGGTCATTCGTCGCACTCAAAGAATCTTGACGTTATCAATTACGGCAGAGAAAATGGGGTGATATTATTATGCTTCCCTCCCCATTGCATTCACCGCCTTCAAACTTTAGATGTTGCATTTATGAAGCCTTTGAGTGCATATTATGATGACGAAGTACGGAAATGGCTCCGAACATATCCCGGACGTGTAGTCACATTTCAACAAATTACATCATTATTCAGTGCTGCATACCTAAGAGCAGCTACAATGACTACAGCAATAAATGGTTAAAAAAAAACGGAATATGGCCTGTAGACATTAACGTTTTCTCTGAGGCCGACTTTTTGCCTTCAGCTACAACTAACTTAGAAATGGACCCCAGTATGACCCCAAACGAAGCATCGAATCAGCAAAATGGAGATAATGGTCTCCATGGAAGGGTGGATAAGTTGTTCTAGTTGCCAACAATGGGCTCACAGTGCGTGTGCTGGAGTGGAGGACGATGATGACGAGGCCATGTTTATTTGTGAACTTTATCAATGATTTTGTTGTACATCAAATATACTACCCCGTTTTGCCCTATAGGACCGGCAAAATGGTGTAAGTTATATCGTACCCTTTTTTTGCATTTTATATTTTATGTTCTACTTTTTTCGACATTACAATATTGTTAATAAATACGTAATACTATAGTAAGTGGGTTGTCTTGTTTGTAGTTCCCCAAATTTTATATTCTCACTTAGGATGGAATGGTATATCTTAAGTACCCCATTTTGCCCGCTTGTCCCCTAACAAAAAACTATTATAAAATCAAGTAAAAATATATAATTGCAGGAGGTCTTGATAAAAAAAAAATACTGATGCACCAGTCATACAAGACACCGATACCGACGCTAACAACAATCACATGTTCATAAGACATAATCTAGAACCAGTCAGTAGGTACTACAAAAAGCGCGATGGAAAACCTATAACCTTAGAAAAAGCATTTTAAAAAACATTGGAGCAAGTGAACATTTACGCAGTTATCCTCCGTTAAAGCAGCCGACTGGATAGTTATTATTTTCGGAAGATTTGAAAAAGATATATCCAAATTGTAATTTGAATTTACTAGAAGAGTGGCCAGCTTTAAGTGATTTCATTGTGGCTAAACTGACAGACTTGGTAGACTTGGAAACCTAGACTACTCAGATAGTTTTAGATGACGTAAGTGTATCAAGTGAGTTTTCGTAAATAAATATCTAACTTTGTAATTCCAGAAATTGATCCGGTGTTATCAAAATAGGAAGCATGTCTGAATCACCTTCTAGAAGAGCCGCTAATTTTACTTGACAAGAAATATTTATTAATTGATTTAGTTAAATCTAAAAAAGATATAATAGACTGCAAAAAACTGAATGAGTTCTTTGGAAGGATAAAGATACGGCGTGGGAAAATATTGCGATACAATTTAATCTGTTATCTGGGCAAATTTATAGAAGTGCTATAGTGCTCTGGTGTCACGTAACAGGCACGGGTGGGGGTCCTTCATCTCACGTACCCATGTGGATGAAGAAGTGAAGGACTTGTTTGGTGTTCGTTTAGAAGGTTTACCCAATTATTTTGATAATGACACTGCAAGCAGTAAGTAGAATTAATCTATTGTTTTTAATTGCATTCATTGTTGTATTGGTGAATATTTGCAGTTGCGCATGAACATGCCAAGAAGCAAGAAATTGTTTCATCAAGTAGCAAGGAGTCCCAAGAGACTACGTGGGAATCTCATGCGCTGAGCATGTTGTCAGAGCTGGTATCTGCAGCATTGGAGTGGGCAATTGAAAGTGAACCTGCATCTCCAAAAGTAGCAAAAAAGCGGAAGGTGACTGGTACATATACCAACGAATAACGGTCATCATTAGCTGAGGATAAGGCTAATTATGTAGCGTTACAAACGCGCTTCTGACAGGAAGAGCATGCATTAAAAATAGATTTTCTTGAACGTAAAAATCAATTAAAAAAATTACAAATAGAGGTGCAACAATTAATGAATTGCTAAGGTGAGAAATTAAGGCCAAAGAAAAATATCTAGCAAATATAAAATAAAACACTTGGTTCTAGTTTTGTCTACTACTACAAATTAATTACCCAAATTATTAAAATAAGTTACTATTAAATTATGTCTAGTACGATTATTATAGGCAGCATTGCAATAATTTTCGTTTCCAAATACCATACGAGCGTTCGACACAATTGCGTGTTCGAATATGTGCTATATTATATACATTTTCAGCACGTGTACGTGGGTTAAGTAAGTAATGGTGTCAAAAGGAAATTTCGATTTTTGTAACCACTATCTCTTAATAATAAATTGTTTCCAAAAGCTCCTCTTTCAAATTCATGGCGTAGATTGCAATTATTAAAAATATGGGAATCATGCACACACCCAGGCCACCGACGGACAATATTGCGAATTCTCAGCTTATGATCGCATACTGTTTGAACATTCAGTGAAAAGTATCCATTTCTATTTCTATACACCTCAGCGTTATCACCTCCTGCATAATATTAAAAAAAAATACCATAACTATTATTATTATAAAAGTATTAATACTAAATACCCGGTGATTGAATTTTAACATGTGTACAGTCGATTGTACCAATCACTCTAGGAAAAGACGCAATCTCATAAAAGCCCTGAATTACATCTTATTTAGGCGAGGTAAGCGAATACAATCCTCGTCATCAGAAGAATCCAGTAAATTCATCATTTTTTGCAAACTGCATTTGTGCATTTTGTCAATTTTTTTCGAAAATGAGATGTGGGTGGCGTTACAGTCCCAGTAACAATAGGTATCATCTTAGCTCATCCTAAACGTTCAAAACGAATTATATTTGTATACAAATATAATATTTATATTTGTATGTTCAACATTATCACATATTCCACACAAATACTACATATTAATTTAATGATGCATATCTATAAATAAAAATGTATTTTCTAGATTATCTCCTGAGGATGGCATTTTAGCCGAAACATGTTCAGTAGAAATAAATAAATTGTGAGGAAGAACAGATCTTGTCTTTTATTTTCATTCGTACTATTTGTAACAAAATAATGGAAGGACGAGGAATTTGCGAAAGGGTGGGTGGTAGCAAACATTCTCAAAAGTACAGTGAAAAGTTTAATTCTGTAAAAACGTTTATCAATCAATTGAAAGGCAAAGAAAGCCACTATGGACGAACTAAGTCCAGACGAATTTATTTGTCATCTGAATATAGGATTAGATTGCTTTGTGAAATGTACAATAAAAACACTGAAGAGAACTTAAAAGTGAATTATAAATATTTCAGTCGGATATTCAACAATCATTTTAACATTGGGTTTGGTAGTCCAGCAACTGACGTGTGTGGATTTTGTGTTAGAACGTCAACGCAAATAGCCAATTCTGAAAACCAAGCGACTAGAGCGGAACTACACGTGCATAAAGTCAGAGCCAAGCAATTCCACAAAATAATGGCGGAGGAGCACCCCCATACTGTATCGTTTTGTTTCGAGCTCCAACAGGTCCAGTTCCTGCTAAAAGTCCCCATACAAGACGCTTTTTATGCGCAACAACTTTCACTGTATTTTTTTTTGTGTAACACCAATCAGCTGTAAAAATCCATGTTTCTATTCATGGATGGAAAATCAGGCAGGCAGGGGAGCGGTAGAAATATCAGCTGCGTTGTTAGATTTTTTGAAAACAAGCGAATTCCCTGCTGACACAACCAACATACGACTTTTTGCATATGGTTGTGCAGGTCAAAACAAGAACAGCCATGTTGTGCATGTGTTGATGTATTGCTTGGGCAATTTTGCTCCTCCTAATGTGAAATATATTGAAATAATATTTCTTGTAAGAGGCCATTCTTATTTACCGGCCGACAGAATTTTTGATCAGATAGAGAAAATGATAAAACGCCACAGCACCATTAAAACTCCAGAAGAGTACTGGGCCTTATATTCGAAAGTAGGAGATGTAAAAAAACTAGGTGTTAACTGGTCTCTGTACGATGTTAAGTCTACTACAAATTATTTAAAAAAGACTGTTGCAATAAGTTCGACTAAACGGATTCGCATTAGAAGAGGTAAAATTAGTAATATCTTGGTGAAGACTGAACATCTCTGCAGACGTGATGACGATTCGAGAGTTTGAATCTCTTTTGAAGCCTCATAAGCGTTTTGAATCATTTGCTCCACCAGATATTCCACTAGGTCATCCAATTAAGAAAAAAAAGGTAATTAGTATTCGAAAGCTGTTAATTGCATTGTCAGGAACAAACTGGGCAGATGACCCTAAATTAAAGTGGCTAGCTTTAATATTAGATGAAGGAAATGTTGGCGATGCAGGTGACAGTGATCACGAACTCAGACTGAAAATGACCCGTGCAATTGCAATGACACTGAGGAAATAAATCTCATGTCAAGCTTACATTTTGTACTGTACGAGTGTGTTACCTTATTTCGTCAATAAAAGATTAGTATTTCCTTTGGTCTTTCGCATGGTCAGCACATTCTAAAGGAAAGAATGCTGACACGAGAAGAACAAAACAAGTTTTGTCCATACAAGACATGCCAAACGTATTTTGTCCCAAACTTTTTTGAAATAACTCGGCTATATATATGTAATAATTGCAGTTGTAAATGGAGGTTTGATTTAACATAAGTCCACATCTTTTGGTAATAAATGGAAATTGATAACCCTAGCCGTTTTCAAACTGCAGTTTTTGCTTCCTCCTGAAAATTTGCCTAAATTTGGACAAAATGCGTTTTGCAAGTCTGCTCTTCAGTTAATACTAGTTGATGAAGTTCCTAGTATTGAGAATTTTGTTTTTCCGAATTATGCTTTACGTTCTAGTGCAATCGCAGGTTGAAAGTATGACTCCAATTAGAAGGGAGTGAGTCAAATATTGTATGGCTAGTAAGGCTGATCATGCGGACGGAGTAGACGGGAAGTAAAAATAGTATCGAAATGTACTAGAGGTTAGAGGAAGTGTGTATAATGATATTAGTTACCGTAGAGAGGTCTTTAATTATGGTTCCGCGTTTACATAATAGATGGCGCTGTACCTTGTACTTATTTTTTTTAAAGTTTCGATTCTCATAAATAGGGATAAAATTTTATATATATAATGTATATTTGGGGCAGCGTTAGATAATATAATAAACACACACGAATTGAACGCCAAGCCACCGTCATAAACCAGTGTATAAACCACCGTGTATAAACAACAGCTTTATCAAACCGCAGCGATACTTATATTTTATTCTGTCTTCTCGGAGACAAAAAAAGAAACAAACTTTCGATGCTGAATCTAAATCACTGCCATACACATGGCAGGGATGAAGATCAACGAACTGGACCAGGACTCCCTTCGGGTGTTTCTAAAGGATGTAATGGCTGCCTACACACAAAAATTTAGTAGCCTAAACTTACCGACAATGAACAACCGTGGCAAACGGACTTTGACCAACCCTCCGAACGACATTACAAACACAAACAAAACTGACACCAGAAACGACGAATTCACCGAACCAAGAAAAACAAAAAGACGACGAACGACATCAACGCTGACCGAAGACACCAGCAACAAATTTAATGTACTTTCTCCCACAGAGAAGATGGACGCAGAATCCGAAACGGAAAAAGAAGAGGACATCAAACGTCGCAGCATCAACCAAACCGACAGCGACCACTCCGAAGCTAACAGAACCAACGCCATCAAAACCGACGCCAACCGTCCCAACGCCCAAAAGAAACAACCGAAGATAGCTGATAATAAAGGAGACCGCCCAATTGGAGCCGCACCAAGCAGTTCATGAAAAATAAAGGAATCTACAGTACTAAATGCAAGTTATTACCAACTGGAATCCAGGTCGACCCGGCAACCGAAGAAGACTACAGGCAGCTAGGTAAGTTGTTAAAAGAACAGAACGTCCAATTCTACACGTTTCAGCTCAAGAGCGAAAAGAAATTGACGGTGGTGCTGCAAGGCATTACCACGGACATCACCGAACAGGAAGTAAGCGACGACCTCCAACAACAAGACTAACCCTTGGAGAAGGCCGGCTCCCGGCCTCCTTGGTGCTCATCGAGATTAGCCGGGAAATCAAATCAATATATAACATAATCAACTGCTGTGAACTATGCATCAAAGCTGAACCCTTGAGAACCAAGAAAGAAGTAATACAATGCTACAAGTGCCAGATGTTCGGACATACCCAGGCCAACTGTAACATAAATTACCGATGCATTTGGCATTATTATTGCCAGGTTCAGAGTGTTACACAGCGCAATTAACACAAAACATGACAACATTTGCTATATTTTATTAGCAGTTTGCACTTTACATAATTTCCTGCGCTTACATAGTAATTCATACTTAAGTCCTGACGCAATTAATCAGGAGGATATTAATACAAGTTTTATGAAATTTGGGAAATCGCATGACAATGCTGTACTATTGGTAAATTTACAACGACGTTGCACTACTTCTATTACATTACTAGTCAAAGAAAATAGAGAAAACTATAAAAATTAATTCAAATCAGAGGGACCAGTTGAATGGCAAGATCTGATGGTTGCAAATGGATGGGTTTAGCTAGAGATTTAGTGAATATTCCAACATAATGCGTTAGAATATTTAAGCCTATTGTAAAATTATTTTATAATGTAGTACTTATTAAAAATATTGAAATCTTACGTTTTTTTTCTGTAATACTGGTCCATTTCCAGTTTCTATGTGTTCTTTTGTTGTGTTATCTTTTTCACCCACATCTTGCTGTTAGAGTTTCCTGTTCCTTTGTGAACAGTAGGTTATCATAGTACCACAAAGACGCGGTATAAATTTCTTCTCTTCCATTTCCGCTACGTTGACTATCAATTACTTTTTTGAGTTCTTTACGAAAGGAATCAATCAGACTTTGTGTTTTCTTTACAACAAAATCTCGATTTGCGTCAGGAAAGCCCCGCTGTTTACAAAAATCGATTAATTTTTTGTAAGCTTCATCTCTTAAATTTCTATTTTTGTACAGTTCTGCTTTTACTTTCCATAAACACGGATATCCTTTATACATTCCTATAAAGTCAGCTATAAGTTCTCGATTCCACAGTCTTATATTCATCTCTGGACACGAAACTAAATATTTCGCCGGACCTAAGGCTAGTATTACACGATAATATTCATATGTTATAGATATATTATTACTTCTGTGATAATATATCTATGACACATACATATTTCATTATATTCTGCGGCGACTACATGGTAATATTTATATGACAGATCTAGTAATATCTATGATAATATGTTCTGAGCGGGGACTCTGTATCTTTCCTTTGCTTTGATATTATCAATTGGTACTCTGTAACTCTGCTCGGGCGTCTTCGCCAATCAATCGTATTTCCTAAGTTAAAAATCATAACGACACATGTAAACCTGTCGCTATCGAATATCAATATACTTGACTTTGTTTTGTAAACTGGTTGTTGTATCTACCTCTCTAGTTACTTTTAGTCTTCCTTTTTATTTCGCCTCAGAGTGTTAAGACGGCTACACCCTTTAATAAAATATCATAGAGTGACTTATTTAAAAATATTAAAACTACCACCTTTTATTATTAATGTAAGTTATTTATTTTTGTTAATTAATCACAGCATTTGACGCATAAACGTTTCAATTAGAAACGTATGAAAATTAATTCCAGCCAATGGAGTGTGATGCTGGACTTTTTTGAAGAGCACCTCACTCTCATAACACAAAAGTTTAACGGGTTGAATGGCAGGCAAGAATATAATCGGCTTTGGGTAGAACTAGCAAATAAATAAAATTCAATGGGGTTGGGATGTAAAGTAGTAGAGAAATGGCAAAAAGTAAGTAATGTTGTATAGTATTCTTAATAAACAGACCCACAAGCAACAAATAATGAGTTTAACGGATTGGAAGCAAAAAGTTAAAAGTAAAGCTTAAGCTTTAAAACACGAATCTCCTCCTCTCCTCGACCTCTTCGATTTCCATTTGAAGATACCCCAGGAATTTCTCCAAATATAAAGTTTAAAGAAGATATAAATAATTGTACATTGCAGTTTTTCAATTTATTCTTTGGCGATCAATTAGTGAACGAAATTGCTCTTCAAACTAATATATATACTGCCCAGGTTAGGAGTGAGGGTAATGCTAAGTGTCAATGGCGAGATGTAACAAGCAATAAAATTCGTAGTAGTGTAGTAAAGAAAGCAGATCTCCAAGATTATTGGAGCAGAAATCCTATTATAGAAACGCCGCATAGTGGGGCCAATTAACGAAGAAGTTGGCATAAACTTAAAAAATTAAATCTATAATATCAGATATATCTCGGTAAAGGTTTACTCCGTATACAAATATGTTTACAAAAACGTATTTTCTGTACCTCTTCTTATCGGAGGACTGTTTATAACATAGTCTAAACATACGCGAAGAACGTCTCGAACGCCCGAATGTTGTTAGTAAATTGCGCGCGGTGGTTGTGACAGTTGATCATTTTAGTATTACATACAAACAAACTTTCTTCTGTCATCATGGCGATAGCCACTGGTAAGTAGTGTAGTATTTCATATGTTGAACTTTTGTCAACAGATACAAACCTATGTTACTGTACTAAAAGCAAGACGAGATATTGCGTTTAATTATTGGTGCACATTTACCATCCTCTAAGGTTTTAGTTTACTTCCGGAGGTTTCCGAAATCTTATGCTTGTTAATATATGTTTCCAATCGTATCTTCCTTAAACGTGCAAAGTAAACACTTGCTCATATTTGCTCTATTTTCTTAAAATTGAGGATATATGTACGTATATAGACATATAATACACTGTATACTTATACATATACCTTGATGTTTTAATCAATTTCGATTTTATTCTATTCCAGGTTCAGTATTACTGACATTTTTTGCTCTTTATAATAGAATGAAAGAATCAGGTTATCGTAAGTTGGATGACCAAATTGCAGTTTTAAAAGAATTTTTACAAAACGAAAAACAAAATGTCCAGACAATATGCTTCCCGAATTACATAAGAAGATATCCCATTTTATTACCGATTTTAAGAAAAGATGGACGAAAGCCAACAGAATAACTGAAAGATTTTTAAATCAAAATCGGGAGTGGCTGGAAACATCTATAAGCTTTTCAAATTACAGTTCTGTTAAAAAGCAAGTAGGGAGACCTCAAGCTAATTTTAACGTGATTGCGGAAAGAACTAAGCGGAAAAAGACGGATGATTTGCGATCCCATCACTCCACAGAAGAATTGTGTTATGCCGCTCAAATGAGCTTAAGATCATCGAAGAAAGTTGAGGCTTCTAAAGTTGTAAAAGAGATAACTTCTACTACTCCTACTCGAGCAAAGAAATACGAGGCTGCTTTTAGAAAAGTGGAGACAATGAAACGCGTAAAATTGGCACCAGAAGATGCCTTATCAATGTATATAGAAGCTAAACTCACCAGACACCAATACAACGTAGTGAGAAGTAAAGATAAATTAGTATTCCCTTCTTATAAAGTTATTCAACTAGCAAAGAAGGACTGCTACCCAAATAAAGATGCTATTACTGTAAATGAAATATCGACCGAAGTTAAACTCCAAGAACTACTTAACCACACAGTATCTCGTCTAGTTGAAAGCCAGCGCCAAGTGATCGAAAGCCAAGAAAATTTTCGTAATGTACATTTGATTACTAAGTGGGGTTTTGATGGATCATCTGAACATTCTAGATATAAACAAAGATTGCATTCTCCATCTGAAGATGATGCAAGCGTCTTTATAACTTCGCTAGTACCTTTACGACTCAAATCAGGAGATCCAGAAGGACATCATGTTATTCTTTGGCAAAACCCAAGAAGTTCTTCCACAAGATTCTGCAAACCTATTCGATTTCAGTTCAAACACGAAACTAGTGAAATTGCAAAGAAGGAGAAAGAATATATGGATCAACAAATACAGTCACTAGTGCCTTCAACGATTAAGTTAACTAATCTAAATATTAAAATTAATCATATATTACTATTCACTATGATCGATGGAAAAATATGTAATTCAATCACCGAAACAACATCTACTCAGAAATGTTACGTATGTGGTTTAACGTCTAAAACCTTCAACAACATTACAGACGTTTTAAAGACCCCTATTAAAAGCTCTACATTAGATTTTGGGTTATCAGTACTTCACGCAAGAATTCGGTTCTTTGAATGTCTGTTACACATTGCCTATAAGTTACCATTAAAGCAGTGGCAGGTTAGAGGAGATACTAATAAACAAATTGTAGAAAAACAAAAGAAATCCATTCAGTCCCAATTTAGGTTAAAACTGGGACTAATTGTTGATCAACCTAAACCAGGATTTGGTAACAGTAATGATGGTAACACGGCCAGGCGCTTTTTCGATAATGCAGAAATATCAGCAGCTATCACAGGTATTGATATAGAAATAATAAAAAGATTTAGAACAATATTAACAGCAATAAGTAGTGGATATAAAATTAATGTAGACGTTTTGAATTATATGCTTTAGATACGGCTAAGATGTATGTTAATATATATTCCTGGTATCCAATGCCGCCTACTGTCCATAAAATTCTTTTTCATAGATCAAATATTATAGAGAAAGCCTTACTTCCAATTGGACAATTGAGTGAAGAGGCTCAAGAGGCTAGGAATAAAGATTTTAAAAAGTATCGAGAGAACTATTCTCGAAAAATTTCACGCGTAAAAGCAAATGAAGACATATTGAATTACTTATTGATATCATCCGATCCTTTGTTATCGAGTATGCAACAAATACAGAAAAAACATTACAAGATAGAAGCAGATGTTTTGAAGCTTTTAGAAGCCCCAACAATTTCCAGCAAGCCGCCAGAAAGTGAAACTGATGACACTTTCTCGTCGAGTTGTGAATGAATTCGTGACATACATACGTACATATGTAACTGTTTATTATAATTTACTAGTAATTTTAGGCATATTACTTTATTTCTAAGTAAAATATATCTTTACGTGCTTTGTACTACACTTTATTGACAAATTTTAACCCATAACTGCTTTTAATTAATTTATGCCAACTTTTTCGGTGATTTGCCCCACTGTGCGCCGTTTGTTAGCAAAATGATGGCGTACAAAATACTTGTAGCAATAAAACAGTACCTTCACTCTTCAAATAATGCTGATTATGATCCCGAAAATCATCCTAGCCCTAAGTTAAATAAAATATGGCCTATAGTTTCGGACTTGTCGCAAAAATTCTCAAAATTTTATACTCCAGAAAGAGATATCACAATAGATGAGAGTCTTCTTTTGTATAAAGGCAGATTAGGCTGGGTACAATACATACCCTTGAAAAGAGCAAGTGGATATGTATGGGGATATATCATTTATACGGGAAAGGGTACTCGTTTTGATAATGATTATAAAAATTTACCAATCGGTTCTCAAGTAGTACCGACCTTGCTAAAACCTCCTCTTGGCAGGGGATATTGCCTTACTACAGATAACTTTTACATATAACCACAATTTATCAGATATTCTTATTTCTAACAAGACTGACACTTACGGCACAATGAAGACCAATCGTAAGGAAATTCCTCTTGCTTTCAAAACAAAAAAGTTGTAAACTGAAGAAATCACAGCTTTTCAAAAAGGAAAAATGTTAATAATGCGGTGGAAAGATGAAAAAGATGTCACTCTTTTATCTACCATACACAATACAGAAACAAAGAGCTACCTAAAAAGAGGTAAGGAACGGACGAAGCCATTATTAGTAATGGATTATGACCATACAATGGGCGGAGTAGATAAATTCGATCAACATTTGTCCGACTATCCTGTCACTAGAAAACGTGGAAAAAATATTTTTTTCCATATTCTCGAACTAGCTCTTTGGAACTCCTATATTCTGTACAAAAAAGCGGCGGCAAAAAATCAGTACAGTCTATCTTCTTCTTCTGGGCGTCCTAGTAACACTCCAAACCCTCTTCGATTTGCACGGGGTCACTATCCAGATTATATTCCAGCGACAGAAAAAAAACTTTGTCCAACAAGGAGATGCGCAGTGTGTCCTCGGAAATGGGATCAACCTGGTAAACCTGTCAGAAGAGAGAGCCGTCATTGCTGCAAGATTTGTGATGTTGGCTTATGTGTAGCACCTTGTTTCAAAGAGTTTCATACAACTTAAGTTTTATTTTTGCTATTACATGTTAACTTTATTGTAAAATTAAATAACCTCTTGTTGTGATTGTGTGTTTTAATATATTTAGAAATATATTTTTCGAAATTTATGTGAAATGGCAAACTGACGAGTTATCTGGGTTTAGTACCCATAGGTTAAAATTACATCAAAAAACAACCAAAATTTTGGAAAATCAGCGAGTTTAACATTATGAATCTATGTGATTTCATTTGATCTATCATTAATAAAAAAAAAAAAAATTTTACCAAAAATTTACATTAAATTGGTAAGGCAAGCGGTTAAAGGCAATGACAACATTGAATTAGCAGTGGTATGTCAAAAAAAAAGCTTCCGCCACTTCAATGCAGAGTCCTGGACCTTCAACATCAGCAGCCATAACCAACACGCTTTCCAGAAACAGTACCAAAAGGAGGAGAAGGGCAGACGCAACAGACAATGAACTAGAACAAATGTATAATGAACTGATGACAGTACTCACTAGTATTAATAATAATATAAACTGGTTGGCCGATAGTGCAGATGTTATGGTTAACTTTCTAAGCAAACACAAAAGTCAATAATTTATAGATCTTGTTTTATCTTACATACCATTACATACACTATACAGATCAAACAGCCTCCCTATAGTCGGGGCATCGTCTGTCGGAAGCATTCGGAAGTAGAGAAGTAGGGATGCATTAGTAGGCTTTACTCGACAGCGCACAGTTGTAGTCTGTTAGCGAGATAGAGTAATTCATGCTATCGTAAATATATGACTATTATTGTTACTATTACAGATGCTGATTGTTTTGTAATTCATGATGGACATTTTTACCCTTCAACAAAAGAAATATATTATAAAACAACATCACTGTGGTTACTCGATAAGAGATATTGTACGCCTATTTCACGATGAGTTCCAACAAACTATTTGTTTTGAAACAGTTCGTCATATAATCAATAACTTTGAAAGGTATGGCTGTTTAAATCCGTGTAAACACAAAAAGGAGAAAGTGCTACAAAATGAGCAACGCGATGTTTTAATTTGTGCTGCTGTAGAGGAGCAACCACAAATATCTTCGCAAAACATCGCAGAACAATTTTATGTTTCTGCCACTACGGTTCGTAGGGTGCTAAAAAATGTAAATATCGCTCGTATAAATTACAAAAATCAAATGAAATATTTCCCGATGATAAATATGCACGCCTAGAATTTTGCGAGAGGATTATCGAACAATGTAACAATGACGACGAGTTTATAAAAAAAATTGTATTTACAGACGAATCTTCGTTCGCTTTACATGGTCGACACAACCCAAGTGTTGCAAGGTATTGGTCACAAGAAAAGAGACCTTGTACTTATGACGCTCGAACACAATACCCTGCAAAATTAAATGTGTAAATGGCCTATTACATAACAATATAATTGGGCCATTTTTCATAGAGGAAAATCTAAATGCAGCAAAATATCTCGATCTTTTACAGAATAATATAATTCCAGCTTTACGAAATGTAGCAGATATAAATACGCTTTGGTTCCAGCAAGACGGATGTCCTGCGCACAGCTGCGAAGCATATTTGATGGTTGTTAACTAACTGGAGTGCTATTCACTGGCCTCCCAGATCACCTGACCTTGCCCCTAATGATTTTTTTCTATGGGGGTACCTTAAGTCTTCAATTTATCAATTTCGAAATAACAGGCCTAACACAATAGAACAATTACGAGCACAAATTGTCCATCATATGGCAAATATTCAACCTGAAACAATTTCAAATGTTCTGAGAAGCTTCTACGATAGAATAGGGTATTGTGTCTTCGCAGCAGGAGATCGTTTTGAACATGTAATACCATAAATTGACGACTTGTTTGCCTTATCGTTTATTTAGACTTTACCAATCATCGTTTGTGGTTTACTTTTCTAAGGAAATACATTATTTAGGTTTTAGAATAATTTTTGCGTTATTTCTACATTTTTTACTAGAACAGTTTTTATTAAATGAATTCTAAATTCAAGATTGCTGTATTAGAAAAGCTTACTTATTTGCACATTTTCAAGGGATAGCTTACGGAAAGATGTTTTTTTTTTTTTACAGGGAAAATGCTTTATTGTCTTCTTTACGTGTGTAATTGCTTCTCTTATTTGTGAATCACATTTTCAAGAAGAGTTCATCATCAATATTTTTACCAGAAGCTTCTGATTAGTTTATAAAGTTTATAGACATTTTGAGAATAAGCAAATAATTATTGTATTGTGCATATGTATTGAACAGAATACAACCGTACGGTCTCAAGTGAAGCGTGCATCTAACTATCTAGTAATACATCCCTACTTCTCTATTCCCGAATAGTTCCGATATACAATGCCCCGACTATAGGGCGGCTGTTTGATCTGTATATATTATAGTTTAAATAATCCATTAATATTATTAATTATATTTAGAGTAAAAAATCGTCTAAACTATTTATGTTCAATGAAATCTGTATGTATGTATCTAGTGTAAATTAAAAAAAAATAAGGCTTAAGAGGATTTTTATTCTATATATTATATCTATTATAAATTAATAAATATTTTATTAACAAAAACTTTTAATTACTTTTGTGCGGTTCGAATCTTAGAAGCCTTTCACCCAAAATACAGCGAAATCTTGCTTTACTTGCTGGTTGCTGAGGATAACCTGAATCATCAATTAACCACGATTCTCTATCTCCACCTTCATACTGATCTTGCAATAATGTTTTAATCGTTCCTCCAAGTATATGAATCGTGGGCATTTCCGGTGAAGTTGCTGTTAATGTTTAAGATTTTTAGAACAGTAAACAAAACTTATACATCTGTAAGTTCTTCATTATCAATATTGGCAGTTTGTAGTGCATTACAAATTATTTGTGATGTATGTAGTTATAAGGTAAATAGAGTCATTTTCATTGATCGAGTGTGTTGTAAATGTCCACTGACTTGAATTCGACGAAGGGCCACTACTAGGAACTGTTACGATATGAAGTGGTGGTGGAGATATGCAGTTTCTTCTACCGAGTCAACTAGAAGACCAAGATATTCCTGATGAGAGTGACAGTAGCAATGACGAAAGTAATATTCCCCTGAGTGAGTTAGCAAACCGATACCGAAGGCAGCAAAATGATGCTTCACCAACTGTTACAGAATCGAATGTGTGGTATTCTGAAAGAGATAATAAGTATGCAGACAACTCACCAATGTTTCTTGGTTCACATGAAATATTCATTGATGGAGAAACACCTCACTCTTTTTTCATGCAACTGTTTCCAGAAGAACTCTTTGAGCTCATAAAGATTCGTTTTCGGTGTCAGTTGCAGAAATCAAAATATTTTTTGCTATCAACATAATTGCCACATATATCAAGTACCCAGCTTTCCAACTGTATTGGTCATCAATTCCTGGTCTGAATTACGGTCTTATTTCCAATGCTATGCCTCTGAGACGATATGAGGAAATAAAACGATACCTGCATTTTATCAACAATGATGACATACCACAAAATAATACAGATTCCTTCATCAAAGTGCGATCCATGTTCGACATTCTTTCAAGGTCATATGCTGCCGCTGCTACCCCAACACAGTTTATGGCCATTGGCGAAATGATAATACCTTTCAAAGGCAGGAATAGAAGTAAACAATATATAAAATCCAAGCCAAGAAGTGGGGCTTCAAGGCTTGTGTGAAGGCATCAGTTGATGGTTATGTATCCAAATTTGAAATGTACCAGTCTACTCCTGACCAAGAAAAGACTCCATTAGGTGTGATTGGTGATACTGTTGTCAGAATGTGTGCAGAACTGGAGGGACTGAACCATAAAATTTTTTTGGATAATCTGTTTACCTCTCTGCCAACGATCAGATACTTGAGTGCACGAGATATTCATGTGGTTGGCACTGTTAGAGCTAATAGAATACAGAAAGTTCAAGATTACCTCAAGATTACCAACATGGATTATTGATGCCAAAACATTACAGAAGCAGGGAAGGGGTGCTTGTTCAGTCGCGATGTCTTCTGACAATATAACAATAGTTAGGTGGACAGACAATAAAATTGTCCACATGATTTCAAGTTTTGCTGGCAAGGATCCACAAGACATCGTGCGTAGATGGGATAGAAAGACAAAAACATATGTGAGCAATTCAAGACCACAAGCTATAATTCAATATAATAAATTCATGGGTGGTGTTGACCTAACAGACCGTATGACTGCACACTATCCACATGCTCTTCAGAATAAGAAATTTTATATGCGAATAGCATTTCATTTCATGAATGTTTCAATAATAAATGCTTGGTTATTATATAGAAAAGTTAAAACATCTACAATGCCATTAGTAGAATTCAAAGCCTCAATTGCTACAACTATGATACAACTCTGTGGAAATGATAGGAAACGAGGAAGACCATCAACCGTGAAAGAACCTATTCCAAAAAAGAAGAGAGCTTGGAATAAAGTCTTGCCCGAAATCCGCACTGATGGACTGGGGCACTATCCCAAAAAAAATGGATTTCAAGAATGCGCCACGTTGTCATGAAAAAAATTGCACAAAACGTACAAGGTATATGTGTAAAAAGTGCGAAGAAAGTATTTGTCCTGAATGCATGGAAGCATTTCAAGACTGAACACTATGCTCAGTGGCAACATATGTGGACGCCATTTTCTTTCAAAAATATTTGGAATTTTGCGAATAAAACTACTTTGTTCCTCTTTTCTATCATATATCTGCTTAAATAAACGGTTGAAAAAATTTTTTGAGCGATTTTATTTTCACAAATAAATTTGTGCTTGAAGAGGTTAAAAGATGCTTGTCGAACAATTCGTAATATGGGAAAGAAGGAGCTCATTGGATTTTATTACTAATGACTTACTTTCATATACTCTGCTTTTAAAGACTCATATATAGCTTGATAAGTTTCAGAAATTAAATCGCAGAGGGTTGAAACACCAATTCCTGTAGTGAACTTTAGATCTTGCAAAGATCGCCACGTTGCTAAAAATCGCAGTGTAGGTAGCCGTTAATCTCTCCTCTGGTGGAATGCTCTGTCTCATTATTGTGTCTTGTTTAATAATCTTGGGAGTAATCATTGCCAATAATTTGTTAAATGTTTGGGAATCCATTCGTAAATAGTTCCTGTAGTCGTCTGGATAATTTTCCCCAAAAAGATTGCGATCTTTTTTGCACTTTTTAACCCATTCAGTTCTTATGTAACACTTTTTACGCTTCTTTTGTAAAATTTTGTGATAAGTGTACATAGCAGCGACGAGAATAATTTTCTTATTTGAAATAGCCATTCTAATAAATAAAATTAGCGTAAATATATAAAATCTCGACAAACATTTTTAGGTTACGTAAAATTCCAAACGCCACGCTGATCACAAGTGATAAAAGACACTTTAAGTGTTCACACACCCGGGATCTGCTCTTAGTTTTTAACAGCGATAAAGAATGAGGAATAAACCGTATCTATATCTACTGCAACAATCTTAACGCGCCCTGTTCAAGTCTGCGCTCTAGAACTAGCGACTGGAACGTGGCGTTCTATGTATGCGTGATTAAGTCTGGGTGTGGACGCAGGTAATGGTAATGAATCACTCGGTTTTTGGACGTGTTAAAACTTGCATTACAACGCGCATACTTTCCTCAGCGATTTCATGCAGTTGAAAAGTTTTGTTGATTTTCACGAGGTCTGAAGCCTGCAAATACGTTTTAATTTGTTATGTGTACAAAATACATCATTGAACGATTGTTTGGGCTGTTTCCATCGTCTATTGGATGATAATGATCCGACGTTTCGGTGAACTCTCTATCACCGTCTTCAGGGTAGCTCTGAAAAGAGCTGTTCGTCTCTAGTTTACTCATTGATAAGTTCGCTAGAATCGAGACAAGTAACACAGAAGAAACAAACGCTTGTACCGAAGTATACTAGTGGATATATTCTCTCCGACTGAGTTTCGATGTACAGTTGTATTTCCGCACTATGTGTCCCCCTATATAAGTGAGAATGTCAAAACTCACCTTTCGTGCATGTGTGGGGATTTCATGACATTTGACCGGTTGTGCGATGGTGCAGTCGGTCATTGTGGAACCGGAATGTTCCCTGAGATTCCGATAGGCCTTACGCGGTTCGACGCAGTTTCCGTACAGAGGTTCTACGCAGTTTCGGAAGTTAGTTTGTCTTTATGTGCCCGTTTGTCTGCGATTGTTTAAGTAAGCGTTAATGCCGCTTACGACAAACTGGTAGAGTTTGGTAAAACAATAAATCCCGAAGCTAATCGGAATTATGTACAGTTTTCGTGGTTCGTTTCGTAAAGAAATAAAGAGAGTGGAAGATTCAAAAAGAAGTAGAGCTGTTTCCGACGAAATTCACATCCCAACACTGTGGTATTTTGATTTACTTTTATTTACAATTGACCAGGAATTACCAACACTAACTATATCCAACATTGAAGTCGAAGAATTCTATAGAAGAAGGAACCCAGGAAAGTGAAATACTTGAAGATGAAGATAATGGTTGAGGACACAATAATACACAGGTGATTTTTTATGATTTTTATTCATTTATTATGAAAAAAAACTATATTACAAGTTAAGCTTTTCCTTTGGTTATCATTTCATCTTGCCAATGAATTTTCCCAATTGTATTAAAATAATTAGTATAATTATGTCGATTAGTTTTAGCAGCTACTGTAGGAGTGTTTCTTTTACAATGTTCTAAATTTGTCAATTCAACCACATTTTCCCGCCAATCACCCATTTGTATTTCATGCATTGCAAGATTTTCTTGATCAAATGTTGTGGGTGATGTATATGACATATCGCGCTTTCTAAGAAAATTGTGTAGAGCACATGTAGCAAGTAATACATAGTTTATATTTTCTGGATAAATCATATGTATAGGCGTATGGAGAATTCTAAATCGTGCAGCTATAAACCCAAATGCATTTTCCGAAACATTTCTTGCACGCGATAGCATGGGGAATGTTCGTGTAAAGAAAATGTTTCGTCCCCCCCCAAAAAAAACCAAAGTCATATTATTTTCCGCTTCAGTGTTGTCTGGTAAATGTAATTGATCTGAAACAATAATAAAATGTAATTATGAATTACATTTATAAAATAGCAATGTACATTTAGCAATTTATGATAAAATTCTGTATATTCAATTACTCCACCATCACATAACCTTCCATTTTTCCCCACATCAACAAAAATGAATTCATAGTTAGAATTGACGAGCGCCATTAAAATGATACTATAAAAATTTTTATAATTATAATATTGTGTTCCGGTACGAGGAGGTGATACAATACGTATATGTTTGCCATCGACAGCTCCTCGACAGTTTATAAATTGCCATTTGTTTTTAAATCCAGCTGCTATTTCAATCCATTCTTGCTTTGTCGATGGAAACTATAACAAAAAAGATTTTTCATTGCAGATGTCTACTAAAGTTCCGTCAATGTCTCCGTCAACATCTCAACTTCGAGAACGTCCACGTGTCCCGATTAAAACAAGCAGGAGTTCTAAACAAACAAAAATCGCAGGTAGACTTCATAAACTATTGCAAAACTCAGCTTGGATAAAATGATCCATTAGACGAATTCGATGCGACAGCAATTGCCTGAGCAAAAATATTGAAAAGGATGAACCCAACTCAAGCTATTTATCCCGATATGCTTATAAATAAAATTGTTAAGCAAGGTTTATTGAACCAATTAGCAAATAATACAACAGTGGCAGAACATATACATATCATCAGAGCTAATTCAACCCTCACCATCAACAACACCATTTTCACCTCTCAGCCTATATAGTACTGTTTCATCCAATTCGTCCTCAGCTCAGCAGGGACAAACCATGTAAAAAAATCATTTTACATACAAAACGTAACTCTGAATATTTCTAAAAAAATTATCTTAAAAAAACCCAATAGAGCTACTCTAACCGGATTCTTTTGCATGTGAAACATTCACTTAAAATATTAAAAAAAAAATTAATCAAGAAAACCCAATATAGCGCTACGCTAACCTGACTATTTATATGTTATTTTAAATACCAATGGTATGGTGATATGTTTTTCAAGTAGTTATTAGACTTTGGTTGTGGAATTGGTGAAGGGTTTAGGGTTTGGCTTTGGGCTTTGGCAGTGGAGTTTGTTTTTTGGTTTCGGAGGGATACATCTTTTTCTTTCCATATTTCCAGTTTACATAATGTCTAAACAGTCTAGTATTAAAAGGTATGTTTACTCCATCCCATTATAATTATTGAAATTTCTCAATACGCGTTTTTTCAGTTTTTGTCTACCACAGAGGCTGGAAAATTCGGCTACTGTCCAACAAAACACAGTTTCACATCCTAATGATAGCACAACTAATGATGTTTCTGTTATTAATTGTGGGAGCGGAGGTGCTACTGGTAATGGTGATAGTTTTACACCTACAGAAAAACTGGATACATCAGACTCAACCTCAGCTTCAGAAGAAGAGTCTACATCATCAGGTTCAATTGTATGTCGCCATATTGTAAACAGCAAAGAAAATTTTTATTGTTTGAATATTGTTTTAGAAAAGAAAAAAGAAGTACCGTCAAACAGGGTGACTTTGGACAGTCGGCCGAGATTGGACAAATTGAACTTGCCGCGCTTTTAATTTAGTAACTTTTAGGTTATGCGATTGGGAACGTTGCTTTTTACTAAATGTCATTGGCAGAACTCTATGCCATACTATTTTGATCTGGTCGAGGCTGAAACTGTAAGTATTTTTGAGAGAAAAAAATGAAAAGTAACGTGTGCATTTTTGTCGTTTTTATATACCCTGTAAACTTTATACTTTAGCTTTTGTTCCAACAACTTTGCGGTTTCTAGATTTTTATGGTGGGTTAGCGCATCATTTGTCATTGATGATCGACTATTTTTAACCTCAAATTATGATTGTTCTTTTTTAAATAAAGTGATGTCACTTGCAGGGGTGAGATTGACCATGCCGAGAAACTATAGAAAACGGCTTGGAGCCTGTCCATATTCCAACTACGACCCAAAATATCTGGAATTAGCCGTAGAAGCAGTAAAAGTAAACGAATGACTATTCGAGGTGCTTCGGAGCAATACGCAATCCCCAAAAGTACGTTGGCCAATAAGGTAAAGCAGTTGCATATGCTTAAAACAGGAAGCCAACCTGCTTTGTCAGAAGTCCATGAAACTCATCTAGTCGAGGGAATTTTGCAGTGTTCAAAATGGGGCTTCCCTCTGACCCCACTCGATATCAAGTTATTAGTGAAAAGCCATTTCGACCGACATGGTGTAAAGATTAAATGCTTTTCTGAAAATATGCCCGGAAATGATTGGTTAAAAAGCTTTTTGAAAAGATATTCTCGAGAATTGTCGTTGCGTCTTTCCGAAAATATAAAACGTGCAAGAGCCGAAGTATCAAGGGAGGTAGTTTCTGAATATTTTCAAGAACTGCAGCAGTCTTTAGTTGATGTTGATCCCATCAACATATATAACTTCGATGAAACCAATTTCTCCGATGATCCCGGTCGTGTAAAAGTTGTTGTCAAGAGATCGTCCAAGCATGCTGACCGCCTAGTAGATTCTTCGAAAGCTTGCATTTCCGTCATGTTTGCAGGCAGTGCAACTGGAGAATTACTGCCGCTCTACGTATGCTATAAATCAGATCATATTTGGGACTGCTGGACACGAAACGGACCTGCTGGGACACGCTACAACAGAACTAAAAGTGGTTGGTTCGACCAATGTGTTTTTGAAGATTGGTTTACTACAATACTACTTCCAAAACTAAAGAAACAGACTGGAAAGAAGCTGGTGATCTGTGATAATTTAGCTTCACATCTATGAGTTTATGTCATAAATGAGTGTAAGAAAAATGACATTAACTTCGTGCTTCTTCCTCCAAACAGCACCCACCTATTACAGCCTTTAGATGTGGCATATTTTAAGTCGTTAAAGAGTGGTTGGCGTGAAACTTTAACGACCTGGAAAAAGAAAAACCGAGGTGTGTTGCCCAAAGATCAGTTTCCAGCATTATTAAAGACGACGTTAGATGATATTGGTGTAAAAGGAAGCCGGAACTTAATATCAGGGTTTGCTGCAAGCGGAATACATCCTTTCGATCCACAAAGAGTTTTAAACAAAGTCCCCGATACACAACCAAAAGCAGATGTATCAGCAAACTGGACAGATAGCTTTGTTGAAATTTTAAAAGAAACAAGATTTCCATCTAACAAAAAGGAAAGAGTAAAAAGGAAGAAACTTCAAGTAAAGCCTGGTCGTAGCGTTGGGTTGGACGACGAAGAAAACGAACAATTGCAAGAAGAACTGAATGAAATAGTAAATGATGAAAATGAGATAACAGAAGCGGAAAGCGATGAAAATGAAGTGACAGAAGAGCCTGAAAGTTATAAGCCACGCACTAGCGCAGAGGTGCCCAAGAATGGTTATGACGAATCTGAAAGCGAACCTGAGGTGTCAGAGATTGCAGAAGAGTTTTCAGAAGATGAGGTATCAGACAATAAGACTATCACTCTAAACAAAGAAATTGCTATTAACGATTTTGTGATAACAAAGTTTTCCACTGGAAAGAAAAAGGACTTAAAATTTGTTGGAAAAATCATTGAGATTAATAGTAATAACTATAAGACTGATTTTTTGAGACCTAATAGTACAAAAAATGATGTTTTTGTTTATCCTAATGTGAAGGACACCCCAGATATTACTAGGGACCAAATTATTTTTATTTTAAAGCCCCCCAGAGAGCTTAGAAGAGGGCGTTTTCAGTTTAATAAACCAGTATTTTAGGTTTAGTTCTACTTGTTCCTTATTATTTAGTTTTCATGAAACATAGTTGTGATGAAGGTTGTGATAGTTCCTACCTAACTATAAGAATAAACTGTTTTGTTTTGTATTTTTATATTTTTAAATCTAATAAAGGATGAATTTCTATAAGAAATTGTTTTTAAAGGCCGTGGTCGTTGAATATAACCCCAATTTTTTTTCTTAAAGCATAGCATACTTTTTTAAAACACGTTCTGTGTTCAATCTCTCCCATGACGATGACCCACTTCGAGTTTTGAGACGATTGAGGTATGTGTCCAAACTCCCCCCAAAGTGTGGGGTGAGTTTGGACATTAAAAAATCAAAAAAATATATATGAAGCTATAAGAAAAGAAATAGCTTTTCCATGGAAAATGTAGCTAAGACATCACTTTCACTAAAGACAATGTCATTTATTTAATTTTTTTAATTATTACAGCGCTATTCATTCAAGTGTCCAATGTCACCCCGTTTGACGGTATCCACAAAAATATACTGAAAGATATTCTTTGCAATTTAAGTGGCTGATTAATGAAAATGGTTTAAATTATTGCAAGAAATTATTAGTGGCAGCCAGACACATTTGACGTTCTTTTCACCAAAAAGTTAAGAAGTTACGGAGATGATAAAGTGGATGAAAGAAAAACCTTTATGAGAAAGGTAAAAGAATGTGAGCTGAAGCTTACAATGCTGATTGTAGAATATAATTTACCAATATTTTTGATGGACCACTTGCCAAAATTGTTAGCTTCAGCTGCACCGGATTCAGAAATTTTAAAGACCATTTCTTGTGCTAGAACTAAAGTCACAGGGATAATTCATAATTTCAAAGAAGAGAGTGAAGCAAATATCAGTGCAATATTAAAAGATACCCGATTTTCAGTTATAATCGATGAGGCTACGGACATATCCGTAAAAAAGTGCTTAGCGATTTTAGTTCGATATACTGATATTAGGGCAGAGGCTGTTAGGGACAGACTTTTATCACTTGTGGAAGAGACGGATTTAACAGCCGAAGGAATTTTACAAACTGTGTTAGCAATACTATCAAAATTGGATATACCCTTACAAAATTTAATGGGATTTGCGGCTGACAATGCTTCAGTCATGATGGGGAAACATGCTGGGGTACAGGCAAAAGACAGGTGGTGAATGAAAATATTTTTGTGGTAGGCTGCATTTGCCACTCGTTGCACTTATGTGCATCGGCAGCAGCCATGAAACTACCCCGAGAAATAGAAGACTTTGTGCCAAGGTGATTTGCAACCACCTAATTCAAATTTTCAAGCTGGCACGTATGTACAATATAAACATCTTACACCAACACAATTTTTTGAAAAATTTATCGATGACGATGTTATCCAATTATTGTTAGAAGAAACATCCAAATACGCGCTTTTTAGAAATTGTGCCGATCCTAAGGTGTCTAAAGAAGAAATGAGGTGTTTCATAGGGATTCTTGTTTTGAGCGGTTATAATGAGTTACCAAGCAAAAGACATTACTGGGATATAGACAGTGACATGCGAAATGAACTTGTGTATAAATCAATGCGGCGCGATCGATTCTTACAAATTTCAAAATTTTTACATTTCGCCGACAATAATAAACCAGATCTTACAGATAAAATTTGGAAATTGCGCCCAATTATGGACAAAGTAAAACAAACATTTTTACACTATTTTGAGCCAGAAGAGAATTTATGTTATGATGAGAGCATGGTGAAATATTTTGGCAGGCACAGCTGCAAACAATTCATTCGAGGAAAGCCTGTAAGATTTGGTTATAAAATCTGGTGTCTAAATACTCCCTCTGGTTATCTTACAAACTTTGAAATGTATCAAGGTAACAATCCCAGGCGTTCACCTGTGTACGAAAAATTATTTGGAAAAGCGTCAGCTCAGTTGGTCACAATGTTAGATGAGCTTAAAGCTCCAAAAGGTACTCAACCCTATAAGCTGTACTTTGATAATCTTTTTACGGGAATGACACTTCTAAAATATCTTCGAGACAATAATTATGAAGGCACAGGAACGATACGCGAAAACCGCGTACCAAAAGGCTGTCCTCTAATAAACAAGAAAGCTATTGGGAAACGTCCAAGAGGCACATATGAATTTACCCTTGACAAGGCTAATGGCATTATTCTTGTTCGCTGGGTTGACAATGGAGTGGTCACAACGGCTTCCACGTGTTTTGGAACTCAACCACTAAACCAAGTCAAGCGCTATTCTCAATCAGAAAAAATTATTCATGTACCACGACCACATCTCATCAGCAAATACAATTCGTCAATGGAGGGCACAGACCTAATGGATGAGAATATCTCACGCTATCGCATTTCTATGAGAGGAAAGAAATGGTGGTGGTGCTTATTCAGCTGGCTTTTAGACGCCTGCATTCAAAATGCATGGCAAATGCACAAAAAGTCTGGAGGCGTTTTACCACAATTGGAATTCAGAAGAGAAATTTCAAAAACCTATCTCAAAAGTTATGGCGTTCCCCCAAAAGCAGCAGGAAGAACACCAACTGCTTCCACCTCAGTTACACTAAACCGTATATCAGATGATCTGCGTTACGACCAAAGAAATCATTTGGTTGTTCCTCCGGAAGAACAATGTGTTCTAAGTGCGACGTCGGGTTATGTATTGATTGTTTTTATATATTTCATAATAAGTAAAGATCTTGTTCACATAATATAATAAGTTTTGTTATTGATCATTTTCATTTATACTTTTTAACAATTAAAAGTTTTTCCAAACATGCTTCTTTTTGCTTTATCCAAAATTAGGTAACCCTAGCGCCTAGCGTTGCCATATGGTAACAGTCTATTTTGCAACATTTATCGAGAAATTTTTTTTTTTTATGATATCTTATGCTTAAAGAAGATAAAAGTGACAAACATTTGGCAAAAAAAATAAAATTCTAAGGAAAAAATTAATTCAGGCGTTAATGGGTTAATGTTATATCCCACTCCCTTATTTGACAATCTGTTGCATTCCATTCTAGTCGGTTTTAGTTTTATATGTTTGACATATGTATCAATGATAAGTTTGCAGCAAAATATTAAAAAAAAAACTTTTTAACTAGTTCAAGTCTATGCATTAAATACTCATGATATATTTAACTTTGTATGCAAAAGGAATACTTGGTAATCCCAGTACTTTTTTGTCAGAATCAGTACTTTTTTGCTCATCCATTTAGTGCTTTTATTTGCCTTGCACTGGCAACGCTGATGGACATAATCAATGAACCACTTCAATCTGTTGGAAGATTATCCACAAACACCGCAAGTTGAACTTTTTGTCAATAATTGAGAGATGTCTTAAGTCAGTATTTTTCTTCGCCAACTGGGTCTGTCGCATGGTAATTAAGAAGAGTACTAAGAGGTTTTACTAATCAAACATCAGTAAATTGGTCGTATATAATAAATATAAGAATTTCATTTTACGGCTTTTATTTCTATAAAACATTAAAGATACATATCTGCATAACTTCATAAATTAAAACTGACAGCAATATTAATAGAGTGAAATATCTGTAGTATTTACTTTTAATGATGTTATTAGCAATGTATTTATATATAAAATCGTTAATAAAGTTTATTCTATTGACTCAAGCAACTGCACAATTTCTTGCCTAAGTATATGAGTAGCTTTACAATGCATTTCATCCAGGCGCCTAGCTACGTATTCGCCAAATGACGCATTACAATTTCGAATTCGAGCATGTTTCACATCTTCATTAATTTCTTTAGCCATATTTAAAATCGAAGATAAATCATTATCCTTACCTCTATTTATTCGTTTGGCTGGTGTGTTTTGTATTCGCGATGTTGATGGTGTAGAGGTTAGTTCAGTAACTTCATCCATAATGTTATCATCTATATTTCCTGCTGCAGGGCTCGGTGAAAAAATCTCAATTTCATACTGCGACATATTTTTGTCGTTTTCGTTTAAGATATTAGATGGCATGGTAGAGGAGCATTGCTGTATTGCTGTGTAGGTTCTAAAGATAAGTATATATGATTAAAATAATTTCATTGTACTGTGCTAACTTACTTATACGGCCTTATGGCCATTCTACAATTGCAGCAGCTAATGAACCGGAGGGTGGCACTTTTTTCTCTCTTCCATATCTATCTCTTAAAGCTTTCCAGGCTCGTATTACTTCTTCAACTAATGGGACGTATGTATATTTCTTATTACTTGTACAATATAATGCTTACCTGATACTTGCTGAGTTTTCGCAATAGCTAAAAAACTACTTTCTCTAATTTGATTATCTTTAAATTCTGGTACATACAACCTTGGCCAGATGTGTTAGTAAGTAAAGTAAAGGGTGTACTTTCATAGGTTCGAAAGGCGTTTCAGGCCGCTTTTCGGGCGATTTGTTGACGATCCACTATTCATATCGTTGCGGGGTGGTACGAACCGCACATCGCGAATACTTCATTATTCTCGCTATAGCGATTAAAGTCTTACTTTGTGTCTTAAGTAGCACTGTTTGCCCACGTTCTACTTTGGTTAATTCACAAACTTTTGGCATTGTTTCACTAAATTAAGTTTAATTCATAAAAATGAAGGTATCCAACACAAAATATCCTCGTTATAAACTCCTAACACATACCTCTCTCCAATCCCGTCCACAATACACTAATATTTAAAATCGAAACATTGCTGCCTGTTTACCTATTGTCCCAAAGTAAGCACTAAATATGTAAATTAAATATAAATTCGATGCTCATTTTCTTGAAAGTGTAATAATACTTATAATAATGGGGTTTTATGCGGGTGTCTAACACATTTGGCCAAGGTTGTACTTGTCATATATCTGGGGATACTGTTGAATAATATCAATCAGAAAATCTAGATCCTGTAGGGTTAATGGCCGAATAAAACTTCCACACTGTCTTTATTACATTTACTATATTTAATATCAAACGTGCTTTACATCCTCGACATCATCATACGTGTACTACCTACTTCATTTCCAACGTATATGTTCCTAACTTCATGCGCCAACCTCCCTACCACTCAGTGGCGCGCCATTCAAAAAAATATACTACAACTCGTCCATCCTGACGCAAGATTGACCACAATCTTGATAAACATTAACACAAACAAAAATTATTATTATTACTTTTAACTTAAATCTACATGCTTAACCTAACAGTAAACAATATTAACGTGTAATCAAACAAATTTACCAGTATTTACTATTATTAATCATCGTTGTTACACCAAGGTTTTATGCAATCTACTGAAACAATAGATTCAAAAGGTCGTTGTGAGAATTGATATCTATCTGGATCCACCACAACATTTGGCAATGTCTTATGGATCTTGTACGGTCCTTTATATCGCGGTATCAATATTTTATTGACCCCGGGAGTAGCTACGTGGTTAACTATCATAACCAATTCTCCTTCTCTGTATGTTTTTGGCGCTCTTCGCTTCGTTGTAATATTTCTTATTGTACTCTTGTGTTTTTTCAATGTTTATTGCAGCCGCATGCCTAATGGCTGTTAAATCACGCTCAACCTTTTCACCGTCTTCTAGAAATGTTCTCAAACCATCATTCACATTTCCTCTCTGGTTAACTCCGAATAAAAGTTTTGCAGGGGTTTGTTTAGTCGACCTATTAATAGTATTGTTAATGGCATATTCGACATTCTCCAAGGCTACATCCCATCATCTGCATTTCTTGTTACCTTTGCCAACATAGATATAATTTCTGGATTTAGCCGTTCTATCTGGCCATTTGCTCTAGGTACGCCTACTGCTATCAACACATGCTCTATATCTTGTTCAGTAATAAATTCTTTAAATTCGTTTGCAGTGAAGGCAGATCCACTGTCAGAAATAATTCTAATAGGTTTTCCATAATAATTAAAATATCTCGTCAGATGCTTTAACACCTCCTGAGTGTTGGTGGTTTTGCAAGCATACAGTTTAATATATTTAGCAAATCCGTCTATTACAGCAAATATATATTTGTTATTATTCTTAGTTTTCTCTAAAGGTCCGCAGTGATCGATATGTAGAGTATTAAAGGGCAAATCTCCTTTGGGTACGCTATGTAAAAATCCTGAACGTTTACCCGTATTCGCATTGTAAGAAATACATTTTAAAGAATTTGATATGTAACGCTTAACCTTATTTCTCATTTGCGGAAACCAGTAAGATCGACGAATAACTTCTACAGTTTTCTCGCATCCTCCATGACTCATCTCATCGTGGCTAGTACGTATGATGTTAGATTCCATTGCTTGAGGTACATAAAATAATAGGTGCATTCCATCTTTCCGGTAAACTAATCCTTCTCGTAGTTCAAACACTTTGCTTTCCTCTTTTTCTAATCCGTTTCTTACTTGCCTAATCAGCTTGTCCTCTGCTTGTTTTATTGCCAAATTTTCTGCCTGGAAACATCTACTAAGAGCATCTACATGTTGCATTTGTTTATTTGACCTATGTTCGATGTCATAGTCGTAACTTTGAAGAAATAACGCTCATCGGTTAATCCTAGGTACAATGTCTTTTTTATTTAAAGTGAGCCGAAAACTATCACAATCGTAACTATTTTAAATTTTCTGGAATGTAAGTTTACATGGAATCGTTTGATTGCATACACCGCGGCAAGATATTCCAGCTCATAACTGTGATATTTAGCCTCGCATTCGGAAGTTCGTTTGCTGAAAAACATGACGGGGTGAAATTTGTTATCCCTTTCTTGCCTCTGCAACAAAATTGCACCGAAGCCTGAAGCACTAGCATCACAATAGAGTTCAGTCTCCGCCGTAGGTGAATATAAGCATAAAACTGGCTGGCACGCTAAACTGGTTTTTAGTTGCTCAAATGTATGCAAATGCACTTCGGTTAATCTGAACACCGCCTCATTTTTCAATAACTCATAAAGTGGCTTTGCACGAGACGCAAAATTCTGTATAAATTTTCTAAACTAGGAAATTAAGCCCATAAAGCTACGAAATTCTTTAACATTTCTCGGAATAGGAAACTCTGTAACAACTTTGATGTTATCATTACACGGTCGAACACCTTGTTGATTTATCAAATAACCTAAATAGTTAATGCCTTTTCTTAAAAATAAACACTTATCCTAACGTACCTCTAGCCGGTTGTCAACTAGAATGGTAAGTACTTTTTTAAAATGTTCAAATTTTTCTCCACTGTTTCAGTTGCTATAAGTAGATCATCAATGTAAATCAAAATTTTCTGATCTTTCAAAAGATCTTCAAAAATTCGGTAAATATACCTCATAAAAATACTAGGACTATTCCGGAATCCAAACGGTATTTTCGCATATTCAAATTGACCCATATGAGTTACAAATGAAAAATACTTAGTTGACCCTTCATTGACTGTCACGTGATGGAAGGCATTGTTTAAATCCAACTTAGTGAAGAAACATTTACGGTATCCGCCAGAATAAACAATCCGCCAGAATAAAAATTCGAAATCTAAAGTGCTACGGAGTTGCTTATGTAATATGCATTTGTTATTAGTGACTTAATTGTCATTAGTTAACGTATGAATGTTACGCTGGAGTTGAAGTTGAATTGAAAATGGTTTTAACAACAGCAGAAAAAGTGTTTTGGTAGAACATTATTTTCGCTCATACGGAAATGGTCGCAATGATGGTCCAACCTTACAACAGGTGGTAGTAAGATATCAACAACAGTTTAATAAAGCAGCCCCAAGTAAAGTGTCATATTAGCTGTTGTTGAGAAATTTCGTCGCACTGGTGGTGTATTGTGTCAACGTAAAGGTTCTTTAGGTCGTCGACAAACAGTGTGTACCTACCAACGAAAACACATGACGTGGTTTTGATGAAGTTGTGCAGTCACCGCAAAGAAGCCTTATAAGAACTGCATGTAAACTCAACATCAGTGTATCATCTACACGTCGGATGTTCAAATCAATTGGTGGTTATCCGTACCGTATTCAAGTTGGACAACGACTAAACATTGCGGACAAATATGCAAGGAAAATTTACTGTGGTCGCATATTGAGCTTAATTTAGGAGGATTCCAATTTCTTGAAAAACATATCGTTTTCAGACGAGAGTCACGTTCATCTTAGCGACTATATTAATCGACAAACAACTCGATTCCTTGGATTTGAACGTCCTGATGTTATTGTAGAGAAACCACTCCACAGTGTCCGACTTACAATTTGGTGCGCGGTTTCTGGTCATGGAATAATTGGTCCATATTTCATTGAAGATGATAATCAGAATCCACTTACTGTAAACCAATAACGTGACGGAGAGAACATTATCATACCTTTTGTGAGAGATTTACAGAACTTTTGCCGTGCACGAAATTTACGGATGCGCACACAATGGTTTCAACAAGATGGTGCAAAGAGCCATACAGCTGCGCGCACTCTCAACTTACTCCGTCAGCATTTTGATAATAGAATAATTTCCTGAAGAACAGACTTCGAATATCTTTCTCATTCACCGGATCTGACGCCAGCTGATGCATACATTTGGGGCATGAAAGACAAAATATTTCGCTCAAAAAATCTGCCGGAGAATATTGCAGAACTACGAGAAAGAATTCAAACATTTTTCAGGCAGTTACATCAACCACTTTTTATAAATATGTTCAGTGACTTACAAAATCGATATGAAGCTTGTTTGCGTCGTAATGGTGAACATTTAAATTACAAAGTTTAAAAAATATTTTTTTTAAATTTCGGTACTGTTTATTCTGGCGGATACTGAATTTCGAAGACTTTCAATTTGATCTTCGTTGACAGGAATCGGAAAGTTTTCTTTTAGAGCAATTTTATTTAATTCCCTAAAGTCAATAATTGCGGTAATTACATTGTATAGGTCACCGAGCTCTGATTTTAATACGTTTTTTAATTGTCTAGATGATGTTTTAAATAGTTTACTGAAATATGATGTATTATTCTTGTGTGGAGATTTTAATATTGACCTACTTCAAAAAAATAATGTTTCTAGTCAATTCAGTGATATCATTAGCTCTTACAATTTGCATTTTGCCATTCATGAAGCAACTAGAGTTACTTCAAACTCTAGTACTTTAATTGATAATATAGCTACCAACTTGGCGATAGAGAGTTATGCTGCATCCAACATTAATACAAATATATCAGATCATTATGGTCAAATAATTTCTTGCCTTTTCTCGGATATTGAATCTCCCCGTTATGACGCCACAAGAAGATCTTTTGATGAGGCTTCGTTGTTATTGTTTTCTGAAATGATGTCTGGTGAGACTTGGCCGGAGTTGCTTCAGGATGAATCCTTGGATAGAAACTTCTCTTACTTCCTCAATAAATTCTTGTTATATTTTAATGCTGCTTTTCCAATCCGTAGTATTCCTTGTAAAAAAAAGAAATCGTGGGTCACTTCTGAAGTGCGTGCTGCTTCTGACAATGTGCGCACTGCACATAGAATGTATAGAGAGGGTTTACTTAGTAAGCAAAATTACAATCATTTGAAAGATTCTTATGATATATTTATTCGAAAAACGAAGAAAGAATTCAATGACAATCTAATAGCGGTTTCATCGAACAAATCAAAAACAGCCTGGAAATTAATTAATAGTGAAACAGTTGGAATAAATAAACAAATAACTTATGCAATCAAAGATAGCAATGACGAAATAGTTGTTGATCCTATAGAATTATGTGGCCTGTTTAGTGAGCACTTTGCTGCTATTGCGGGTGATGTTGTTGTAGACAAATTATGCTGTAGCCCCCAACACACTCCTTTAAACCATGTTGGAAATATGTTTGTTTTTCCAACAGATAGTAATGAAGTCTGCGGTGTAATTGCTACAATCTCTTCTAAGTCTTCTTCAGGTATTGACGAAATCCCATGTAATGTATTGAAGTGTGTTGCCCATATTATTTCGCCACCTTTAGCTAATTTAATTAATAAATCTTTTCAGGAAGGCGTCTTTCCTGAATCACTAAAGGTTGCGAAAGTTGCGCCTGTCCACAAAAAAGGCGATAAACAGCTTATCAACAACTATCGGCCTATATCTGTTCTGTCTTGTTTTGCCAAAATCTTCGAAAAAGTAATGTATGCTCGGTTACTTAAACACTTACAAAAGTATTCTTTACTTACTGCTTGCCAGTTTGGATTCACGAGCTCCTGTTCGACTAATGATGCTCTCTTTAAAGCTCTAAATCATATTTATAAATTATTGGATGATGGACAGGTAGTAGCTGGTTTATTCTTTGATCTAAGCCAGGCTTTTGATAGAGTAAACCACGAATTGCTTTTGCAGAAATTGTTATTGTATGGGGTCAGAGGTATAGGTCTACAGTGGTTTGGATCATACCTAAGTAATCGAAAGCAAATTATTAAAATAGGAAGTACAGCCTCTTCGCCATCATCTTCTGAAACAGGTATTACTCAGGGGGTTCCCCAAGGATCTATTCTTGGCCCACTGTTATTTTTAATCTATGTAAATGATCTCCATATAAATTTTAACATGGATGACATCTACCAATTCGCGGATGATACCACCGTTATAATATCAGGTTCAAACATCGACCAAATGAGTGGTATTGGAAATAATTATACTGAGAATATGACGCAGTGGTGCAATATTAATGGACTAAAAATTAATCAGTCCAAAACCAGTCTGATACCGTTTTCATCCTCGAAGCGTGTTCCGAGCCAATCAATTTTAGTAAAATTGGGTACTAGCACTATTCCCAATGAAACCAATACTAGATTTCTGGGGTGCTTAATCGACAGCTTGCTGACATGGGAATATCATATAACTTCACTGTGTTCTAAGTTGTGCTCACTGAATTATGCGATATATAAACTTAAAGCCTGTGTTAATATTGAATCACTGCTGATGTTTTATCACGCACATGTGTTGTCGCGCCTGAGGTATGGCATAATTTTCTGGGGTCCTTCATCTCATTTTATTCGATGTTTTATCCTACAAAAGCGCATAATTAGAAATATATTTTCACTGCATAGAACCGACTCGTGCATACCAATCTTTAAGCAATATAACCTTTTTTCCTTGCCTTCACTATTTTTGTTTGAGTGTGCGATGTATGTGCATAAGCATCGTTCACTGTTTATTCGGAATGCTGACATAAATGTATCTTACGCAACTAGAAATGCTGAAGCACTGAGCATTCCCAAACATCGTCTATCTCTGTTTGAAAAAAGCCCAAAATACATATGTATTAAGATATTTAACAAATTGCCTACTAACATAACAAGTATAGATAATCCCAGATCGTTTAAATTCGCGCTTAAAAGATTTCTGGTAGATAGTTGTGTTTACAGCATTCGGGATTTTGTTGGTGGTATTTAGATTGGTGGCATATGCAAATTGGATGCGCTGTTGTAATGTTTGCGCTGACAATACATAATGTGTTTGTTTGTATCTGTGGTATGTGGGTGAATGCGTATATATATATATGTATATTTCTTTTTTCTCATATTTTATTTTATGTTTATATTGTTATATTGTATATATCTTATCTGACTAAAGCCCATATCATATGATCAGTGGCTAATAAATTATTATTATTATTATTATTATTATTAATACACATTCGCGTTTTATTCCTTTTCCGTACCAAAACTATTCGAGAAGCAAATTCTGAATTACTTGGCTTGATTGTGCCTGCCTTAAGTAAATCTTTTACTATTAAATTAACTTCATCTTTATTTGCATATGACATTCGTCTAGGTGAAAAATAAAAAAGTGCAGTATTTTCTTTGACATTAACAGACATTTCAAACTCAACCCTTGGCGTATCTGGACGCTGTGCCTATACGTAGTATTTCTTAAATATGTCATTTACAACTACCTGCTCTAAATAAGGTAAGTTACTATCTATATTTAAAGTATCATTTGCATGCACATTAAAATCGTTTATCAATAACAAATCATTGTGAAACTTACAGTCATTTCCAAGTATTGGTTTGATACAAATTTCGTTTGATAGGACACATTCAAACTTAGATTGACACATAAAATCTCTACCTAAAACAACATTATATGACATAGTGGTATCAGGTACCACACGAAATTACATGTTCAATGAATAATTTTCTACATTTATTGTATCAAAGAAAAATCCTATAACTAACAATTTACTGTTGTTAATACCTTTAAAATAAGTAGAACTATTACATGATTCTAGTTTATAATTTTTTACTATGCTTTCCTTAATGAAAGAGATCGGACTGCCTGTATCAACTACAGAATCGTACATGACAATTTCATAAATTTAACATTTAATTGGTATGGGGGTACTATTGCTGCGTCGTCTTCTACCAGTAAAGTTGTCGAATCTGGTACTGCTGCGCTGGTCGCTCTTCCTTCCGCACCTGGCACTCCTTTTTTTCTGGGACAATTTCGTTTTTGGTGGTTTGTAGATCCACACTCATAACAGGCTCCTTTTTCCCTCTTTGGTTTAGGACATCTAGTGGATATATGGCCCTCTTCGTTGCAGTTATAACATCTAGTCGACTTCTGGGGGTTGGTAACCAACGAGCTGCCCGATGCAACTGGTAAAGTTGTACGCTGAGGTTGTTGCCGTCCTTGTTGAGTCATATCGCCCATAACTTCCTGCATGTGAGCCAATGTTTTGAATTCCTTCATCCTGGCCTTTATTTGTAGCCCATAATGATTAAATTCTTCTATAATGTACGTAATAAGATCTTCCTCTGCAAGATCTAAGCGATACCCTAATGCTATTTTCTCTTGGAAATACGAGTTGAATCTTTCGTTTTTATTCTATTGCCTAGCTTCGAACCTTCTCATTTTCAATATCTTATCCTCCCTACTCTTAAACATTTTGGACAGTTCTTCCTTCAATTTGGCAAACCGATATGTAACATATTCCGGTTTGGATTCATACCATGTTTTTGCTCTGCCTCGTAATTTATTTGCAATTAGTAACACCATTACTCCATCGGACAAAAGGTAAGGGATTGTTGCGGCTAATTCTGTCGGATATCGACTTTTCTGTTGAGTGACAGCATCAACAGTTGCTGCTATTAATTCTTTAACACTTAACGGAGTAGGTTGAAATCCTCCCACCTCATCCGTTACAACTATATCGCTTCCCGGCATTTTTAACGGTTTTTCTTCTCCTTCGTAACCTTCCAAATGTATCCCCAATTCAACCAGCCAAATTTTACCGTCTTAGCACTGCATTAACCGTTCTATCATCCCACTTCTGATGATTGTAGGGTTAATGGCCGAATAAAACTTCCACAACACTGTCTTTATTATATTTACTATATTTAATATCAAACGTGCTTTACATCCTCGACATCATCATACGTGTACTACCTACTTCATTTCCAACGTATATGTTCCTAACTTCATGCGCCAACCTCCCTACCACTCAGTGGCGCGCCATTCAAAAAAATATACTACAATCCATTTTAACAATATGAAGAGAGAAATAAAAATAAATAACATCAATACACGCAAAGTTCGCACAGATTGCCCGCTTTTTAACTTTGAAATTATATGACAGACAGTTCAACTTTTAGCTTCAACGTAAATAAAAATACGTTTGCGGGAGCCTGCAGAATTTTTGTCGCCTGAAAATTCAACCGATATTGGCCACATATCGCGTACTGCAGAAGATGTGATGGGACATGGGAGCGCTGGGGGCCTTAAATTCTAAAAAGACAGATACGGTGTGTGAATCTAAAAATGTAAATGCATGTATGCTATTGTACACCAAATAAGAAAATGATCGTGTTTGTTAAGCTTCGTTTATGTTTTTAATAGTTGTCTCGTTGTCCTTGATCCTTAGATGGAGATAAAAGTTAGGACATATAAAGCTAGAATATTGTATTCATTATTAATGTCAAATGAACAATTCGTCAATGTCAGATGATAGACTAACAATAAAATAATTTACGCATTATTCTAGTTATTGGTTGTGAGTGACTAGTATTTCTGCAACTAAAGAAACCGACTTATTTTTGATAGCAAATGTAACTGCTATATTACATACCACACAGGTTGTAAATACAATTTCTGAGTAAAATTAGTCATTTCACATAGAATTCTTTTGATGAACTATGGTGCGATAAAAAACAAACCAAATCAAGGTTGCCATGGAATATTTTGTTTACACACAGCGTTCCGTTTAATTTGTTTGTGTGTGTTGGATGTGTCGCTAACTTCTGTGCTCCGAAAAGTGACACGCAGCAGCCGCCGCTGGATTTGATACTATAAAATCTATTAAAATAACTACTAAATAATATAAGCTATAAATTATCTTCTTAATAAAATAAGCCCAAATTCTGATATATACATACAGCAGTGGTACATGTTGAACACTAATTTTTCAGACCAGTTACCTTTAATTCGACTGTATGGTTCCGACAGCGTGAAGTTGGACGGATTCATCAATTTAGTGAATATTTCAATAGTAAAATGAGCATAAATTCTGAGTTATATAGTACAAATTGAGCACTAATTTTTAAGAGTAACTCGAATCGATTTGGTGACAATGATCACCAGCGTGAAGCAGGACTCACCTATTATTTTTTTAAATATCTCGATAACGAAATCAGCACAAATTATAAGATATACAGCGCAAACTCATATTATTTTCTGTTTCCGGTGCTAAAAGTTGCTTTACGATGATTGATATAGGAGCGGAAGGAATTTTGGCTGACAGTAATGTTAGAATATTTAATTATCGACTCTCCAGAGCTCGTAGGACAGTAGAGTCTAGTTTTGATATTTTGGCTAGTCGTTTTCGAATATTCAGGAAGCCGATAATTGCCTCTCTTCCTACTGTAAGAAAAGTGGTACAAGCTACTGTAGGTTTACATAATTTTATTATGAAAAATGAAACTCATTGTACAGAATCTCAAAAGAGGTATTCAATTATAACTCCAAATGATATAGAAACAATTTCATCATTTCATGATATATTCCGTATGTCAAGCAGTATGTATTCTAATGCAGCATTTGATATTAGAGATTCATACGCAAGGTTTTTCGAGATAGTGGAACCAATGGAGAGCCAATTAGCTCGAGCTCTCACAAATAATTTTGAATACTTAATTGCATAACATACAGAACAGGTTATATTCTGAAATAGCTCAACTATATATTTTTATCCATATATTTAAGTTTATTTATATAATAAATAAAAGTGTAAGTAAAACATATTTCTATTGGTTTATTAAAACAAATTGATAAACGGAATTTTATTTTCTAACATTTTATATCGTAAAGTTCCTCTTGAGCATCATACACATCTTTCAAAAAATTTATTTCTAATTCTGCGGGCTTCCTATATGGAAGAGTTCGCATTGCTTTTCCCAATCTAATTAAATATCCAGGTCTAGTGATCTTTGTATCTTCAGTTGGTATCTGTAATAGTGTCTTTTCTAATAAAGAAGTATCTTGTTTTTCTTTTTTTTCTCTAAAAAACCATTAATTAAAACTTGAAAGTTTAGTTTTGGAGGTACAGACTCCTCTAGAGATGATGTTGATGGTACAGGTGAAATTTCTTCATGCACAAGTAATTGAGGTAATGAAGACACTTGGCTATAAAATGATATATGTAATTTTATAATAAATTAATATTAACTTACTGATTAGGTTCTAAAATATTATCTAAAAAACTCATTTGGTGTGCAAATCTGAACGTTGGGGTACATTTTGTTGCTTCTGTTCCACTTTTTTTTATATTCACTTCTCTTTTTCTTATATTTGATGTAACTCTCTCTCTCTCTAAATATTGCCAACGACTTTTTACATTTTTGATTTTTTTTGAATGTATCTAAAACGTTCTGCCGTGCCTTCACAAAAATTACCTTCTGTCATATGTAAGTGATAATAATATAAATGTCTTAATTTAATTAACTTGGTAGTAATAACGATGTTTGTAGCAACCTTAACAACTATAACAAAAGTAAATATACCATCTACATCAAGAGTAGAAAATTCCGTAACACCTGTAAACATGAGTAACCTAGAAATGTATGTGGAACTGATGCCATATACGTCAGCAGTAGAGGGGTGTGTAACACCTGTAAACATTGGTGGTATGGCTATTGTCACCATTAAACAATCAAATATATATGTATAATTACCATTTGCAAATTTTACGTCCTCGCAGCACACTGCTTAAAACTATCAATGTCAAACGTTCAGCACATTTATTCCCAAAAGCTAGATATCTTTATGCAAATATTATAAAATTTCAAACACAGAAAGTTGCTCATCGTAGTAGAATAACAGAACTAATGTGCTTGGCACTTCACAAATCATCTGGCTCTGGATATAGATTTTTGTCAAAGTGGTTCCGGTTACCTTCAAAAAGAACTTTATCCAGATTGCTGAGTAAAATTTCAGTTGATGATGGTATAAATGACTTTTTAATGGCTAATCTGAAGGAAGCTGTGAAAACATTAAAACCGAAGCAAAAGTTCTGTATGTTAATATTTGATGAGGTTGCTTTAATGTCACAAATAGAATACGATAAACTTAGAGACGAAATAGTGGGTATTTCCAATGGGCAAATTTTTGCCCATGTGCTTGTGTTCATGCTTGGTGGAATAAAAAGGAAATGGAAACAAACAATTTGCTACACATTTTACAAAGGTTCAACCAAATCAACTGATTTAAAAGCACTTATAAAAAAATTAGTATAAGAAGTAAACAAATCAGGTATGTAGTTTCATATCTTTATATTTTGAGTTGTTAATATCTATTACTGTATGATTAACAATTGTGGCGACAATTTGTGACCAGGCTGCAACAAACTGCAGTGCCGTAGAAAGTCTGATCCAAGAAGCCCATGGTTATTACCTAAACAAAGGTTTAAATTCAAAACGACAATTAGTCATTGACGAACATGAGATTATACCTCTCTATGATGTACCACATTTATTGAAAAGTATAAGATATAACCTTTTAACTAAGAATTTAGTGTGGAAAATTGATACAGAAATTTTTATGGCAAAATTGAGTGCTTATTACATAGATTCAAATAGGGGACATATCCGGTGCATTCCAAAAATTACTGAATTTCATGTAATACCAGCAAAAATACAAAAAAAATTAAAGTTGCCTATGCTACACAAGTGTTTAGTCACTCCATGGCTGCAGTTATTACATGGTAATGCTTCCATTTTGTTAAATCTTAATAAAGCATATCTTTTTGTAGGTGAGAAAGATATTACAGACGAATATCACTTGGAAAGAAGGGCATAAGGTGTTCAATTTTTTTGATTCGTCGTTTGACAGCTTTAATGGGGGGCACACTAAAAACAGAAATCCAAACATGTTGACTTTTAGGAAAAGTCTTTAATTTCATTGAGACACATGTATTTTAGAAGGGAAGGAACAAATGAGAAATGTGTACTACCTTCACTGAAAAATTTAATATATGCGGTGGAATCATTTATTGATTTATCAAGGATGTTGTTTTCATTAGGTGTGAAATATTATCTATGCCTTTCTTTCAATCAAGATCGCTTAGAAAATTATTTTGGACAATAGCGGCAACATAGAGCACGGCACATAAATCCAACACCATACCAGTTTAAGGAAACTTATAAGCTTTATTGATTCGAAACATTACAAGTGTACATTCATCATCATCAAATTGTGAAGAAACTTTTGATTCCTCATTGATTCATTTAAAAAATATTTTATTAGCAAACCCTCTAGAAGGTTACACCATAATTTCTAACCCTAGCGATTTAATAATAGGAAATTTGTCTAATAGATCTTTTAATCAACCTATTAATAAAATGGCAATGGGTTATGTGTCTGGATTCATAACAAAAAAAGTGTTGAAAAAGTTTCCTTGTGAATGTTGTCATATTCATATGATAAAGCAGTCTCACAAATAAGAATCACAAGTTCATGAATTAACATTGGCAAAAGAATATGATAGCACAAAGAAAAGCTTAGTTTACTGCAGCGAATATTTTGTGTCTTGCAAAATTTACAATATGACCAAACATATTATTTTAAATTATAATATAATAGAAGCAGTAAAATTGTCAATTTCAGTACATATAGTTATATTCCTATACAATTAGTAGAATATTAGAAACATATTGCTATTTTAACTCTCACAAACCAGCCTTGAAACTTTCCACAAGTAAGGCCATTAAGATAAGGAAATTCCCTTGTAGAAATTTAAGAAACGAACCTTCTTGGTAAGGATAGACAAACCATACAGTTAGTCTATACAGTACCTTTACGCGTTAAGCTTGTGTACTAGAAGATAAGAGTTTAGTTTTGTAATTCTTGTATTTTTTAAAATAAATATTTTTTTAAAATACACTTTTGAATTGTAAAAACGTAATTATATGTATTAAAAAAGAGGTTGATTTTAGTTTTATGTACCATTATAAAGATGCAATTTCTGATTTTATTATAAATTTTGTTATTGACCTATGCTTATACAATTTCTGTAAAACTGTTAATAGGATTATGGCAGACAAAGAATCTGTATCAACAAATAAAATGTGTAATATTTTCAAACAAGCTGTAGATATTTATAGAAAACGAAGAAATACAAAATAGAACTAAATTTGTAAACTATCATTTTATTTATTTATTTCCAGAGAGAAATAACATGTCACACAATCCTGGATGTACGACGTTTGATTTGATTTTTAAGTTTTATTTTGTAAAATTGAGATTAATACGACACCAAAAAGTAGCACTTTGATCAAAGTTGCATTAAATAATTCTCAATTTTATTTTTTGTGTTTAGTGTTAGACATAAGTAAAATAGTTGTAACTTCTAAACATATAATAAAACAATAAAATTAGATTAGTATGTCTTTCTCAATGAAGATCAACGTCACTTTATAGGTGCCAACAACTAGAAGTTTTAATGTGTCAATAATTTGTTCAAAAATAAAAATAAGAGATTTGCATTAAATTTGTTTAGTTTATTTATAAAAAAAGGTGTAGTAAAAAAGTAAGGTTTCGTTAATTCCCTCGATGTACAAAAAATATTATTTCCTCTAAATAGTCTATTTGATTTTTCATAAAATCTAAGTTATTACCTACCTTAAAGTGTCAATAATTGGGTTGGTTACCCTAACTAATATTAAAGAATTTTATAAAAATGTAGTCACATATATCGCTGGTTATGTGATAACTATATTAAAGAAGGCGCTTCCTTGTGAAGGTTGTATTGATTTATTAATATCAGAAGAGCCAGATGATATTAATTATCTTTTAATTAAAAGAAGAAATTTAGGTAAGCTTAATTTTATTTATAGTCAAAATCAGGCGTTTCATAACTTATACATAATATTTTAGATGCCTATATGTATCCATTAAAAGATTTAAGGCTTATATGCCACAAAACGGAGAAATGGATTAGATATATTGTGAACTTCAATAAGCAGCAGCTTCCATCGCCAGATTTGATAAAATGTATCATTATAAATGTTTCTCAAAAATTTATTAATAGAACGATGTTTGTCAATCATCATGACTAGAGTGGACCAATTCGGAGCGAAAGCAGAGGCGTGACTAACGAATTGGTTCCCGCATGCATAACATTATTAATATCTAGAGATATACTATCACGAACGATGCTGTTATTACATATGTTAGATACAAAAAAAATGTAAGACGGTTTTTCTAGATTATGAAACGTTCTCGATGATACGCTCCTTCAACATTATTAAATACACAGAATACACTTTCCTGGTACTATTATACGCGCACACACGATGACCGTGGACAACATACTAAATAATCGTATGTGCGATGGGGTACGCGGGAACCAATTCGTTAGGCTCTTTTCACACTATACGGTTGTGACAAAAAATCGAACGGTTTTAGTGGAGTGAAGAAGAGCATAGCCTCTTCCATATTACACAGTGGCGGCGAAATGTCGGTACTATGCCGTGTAGCAGCCGTCTACTGCCATTACACTCACGGCGTTCGGACGGCGGCCGGTAATTCAATGATGCACGTGGCTATATAGCGCACTTTCACATTATACGGTTTTAAATCATACGGTGGGCAGATTCTCGAGCCACGACGGTTGTAGTTAGGTTATGTAATTAATTGTTGAAATAATGGAAGACATCGATACAGATATTCTGATTACACTTGTGAAAGCCAAACCTGTGTTGTGGGACAAATTTCTTGACTCCTACAAAGATATGGATGCTACTAAAGATGCTTGGCATGAAGTTTGCGTAGAGCTACGTCCAGAATTTAATAACCTTGATGCTAAGGATAAAAATGCATTTGGTAAGTAAATTTTGACTAATGCTTTTATTCATATACAATTCATTTGTTTAAATTTATATTTTTGACATTTTCCATGGCAAACTTCCAACCTCAGAAACACCTGAGAAACCACAATCGCACCTATAGACAAGCGTCAGAGCATTACAACATTCCAGTAGGAGTAATCTTTAACAGAATAAAACAGACTGTGTCAGACAAGAAAAAAGGTGGTGGTCGTCCGACTTGTTTAAATGCTGAAGTAGAAGAACAAATTGTGGAGTGTCTGAAAGCTCGCGCTCGTATGGGATATCCGTGCAACAAAGAAGAACTGTGTGACTTAGTACCAACATATGTCAAAGAGAAACAGCTTAAGACGGCATTTAAAGACGGGCGTCCTGGAATCGACTGGTATTACAACTTCATGAAAAGACACCAAGTTTTATCATTTAAAAAGCCAGAACACCTCCAGAAATCGAGAAAAATTGAGCGAAAGCCAGAAATCATTTACAGTTTTTATAAACAATTGGAAGAAATCGTTAAGGAAAGCAAGATAAATAATCCCTCATTTGTATTTAATGCAGACGAAAGTGGCTTCGGGAACGACCCTTGCAGAAGCTATTGGAGAAAGGGGCAAGGCGCTGTCAAGAGTATCCGAAAACTCTGGACCAGATTCCACAAGTGTTTTGGCCTGTGTAGCAGCCGATGGATCATTTTTGCCGCCTTTCATTATCTTCAAAGGAGCTGCGGTACAGGCAAGATTGACTTCCACAGAAGCTTATCCCGGTACGGTATATGCTGTCTCCATGAATGGGTGGATGGAGGAACCACAATTTTACAACTGGTTTGGTACACCCTTTGTACCCTGGCTAAACAATTTGCGAGTTAAAAACGACCTAATGGATCTAGAGGCATTAATGTTGTTCGACGGCCATAAAAGTCATATTAGCTTGAGAATAATTGTGTGTGCACTAAAAAATAGAATAATTTTAATGAAATTTCCAAGCCACTTAACGAACAAACTTCAACCTTTGGATAAGTGTGTGTTCGGTCCGGTAAAAACTTGTTGAGAGAAAAACCTCATTGCCTATGGAAAGCAGCATATGGGTCAAGATATAGAACGACTCAAGAAACATGAATTCTCTGAACTTTTGGGTGAAGTCTGGAGGGAAGTTTTCACCGAAGACAACATAAAAAGTGGGTTTATTACAACTGGAATATGGAGAAAAGGAACAACACATTGAGAGTCAGACCGATACACAAGATAATCAAGATGAAGCGGTAAATCAAGACGTCCCTGTAGCAGACTATTCAAGACCAAACACATCTCTCGCTGTGTCCAGTTTATCCGAATCTATCAGTCCATCAACCTCTGCAGTCACTTCAGCAGTCACCCTTGTGTCAGACGTTCTCTCAATTTTTTCAAAAGCAATTGTCTCCAGCTTGAAGGTAGATCCGGAGATGAATTCGGCCGAATCAAAAAAAGTGACACCGAGGTTGATGTCAGATAATGAACCATGTTTTGTAAGCAAGGAGTTTATAGAATTTACAAAGGCATGGGGATATGAGCATGAAACGTCTAGCCCTCATTATCCGCAGTCCAACGGACAAGTAGAAAGAGCAGCACAAACGGTAAAGAATATGATAAATAAAAGTTACCAATCTCAAAGTGATTTCTACTTATGCCTACTCGAATTAAATACAACTCATATATCATCACACATACCCAGTCCAAGTCAATTATTGTATAGCAGAAGACTACGAATAAATGCCTTTTTAGGAATAAATTTACTTATACTTACCAAGTTATAAAAATTATTGGTCCAGTGCACCAGACCTACATGATACTTACATTAGCTCCCTTATGACACAAAAAAGATTTGTTTGGCTTTTAGGACATATGCATATCAACGAAAATTCTACTATGCCTAATCTTCGATTCGGAACATTTTGATCGCCTCTATAAAGTACGGCCGTTGTTGGACCATTTAGAAAAAGGTTTTAAGTATTGTCTTTTACCAAGTGAAATATTAGCTTTGCACGAGTCGATGATCAAGTTCAAAGGTAGAAGTGTTCTAAAGCAATATATGCCTAAGAAACCCATAAAAAGGGGTTACAAAGTATGGATGCTCTGCGATAAGTCGAGATACTGTTTAAAATTCGACATTTATACTGGAAAATCCAAGGATCAAGTTGCAGAAAAGAGCCTAGCTTCTAGGGTTGTGAACAAGCTTACTGAAGGTCTTGAACAAAAAACCATACAATATTTTTTGATAATTTTTTTAGCAGTGTGGAACTAATGCAAAATTTAAAGCAACGTGGGATACCTGCAGTTGGAACAGTGAATGTCTAGGAAGTATTTACCTAATTTTAAAACGGACAAGCAGCTTCAAAAAGGTGAATTTGACTGTTATACAAGTGATACAAATCTGTTTGCAGTAAGATGGAAAGATAAAAGGTTCGTACACCTTTTTTCAAATTATCACAATCCTGAAGATTGTACAAAAGTTAATAGAAGAGAAAAAAAACGGAAATATATTGGAAATATCGTGTCCAAAAGCGCTAACTGATTATAAAGCCAACATGAATGGTGTCGATAAATTTGATCAGCTTTTAGCTAGCTACAAAATAGATCGTCAAAGCAACAAATGGTGGCATCGTATATTTTTCTACTTCTTAGATGCTTCTGCGGTAAATGCATATTGCCTATATCAAATAATGAATCTGCCTAATAGACTAACGGCAAAAGATTTCAGAAGGGCCGTTGTAGACGGTCTTGTAGGTCCAGTTTTAGTATCTACCTCCAGAAGGACTAAGGAATCTGGGCCCCAAATACAAATTAAAAAATCAAAACCGTTTGTACCAGAGAGTATGCGATTAAATTCTGCTGCGCATTAGCCTAAGCGTAGATCAAGAAGAAGCGCACTGACTGGCTATGCAGCACTTCTCAGGTACCACTTTGCTTAGGAAAACTAAAATCCTGCTTCCAAGCGTATCACAGCAAATAATTTTTTAATTTTTGTTTTATTTTTAAAGAACATACTTTTGTTTTTGTTAAGGGTACGAGGCAATTGGAGGGGATAGGATATTTGTAGTGGGAGTCATTATAATTAATCTAGCAGACAATAGAGGGTCATAGTATTCACTTTATCAGCATTTATAGACTCGGAAGTATTTCGAGCTTTCTATCAATAGATGTCACTGTTGAAAATTGAAATTATAATTGAAAACATTCACTTGGAATTCGTCATATCATATATTCATACAATATATATATGATGATATAGGTATGTAAGTATGTAGACACGATATTGGATATAGAAACACCGTAAAATACCCAAGTATATTGCCAAATGTTGTACAATACAGCCTCTCAACTTGCTAACATATAATTGCTATTTTACATCTCGTTTCTATTTACCTCGCTACGTTACCAGCAAATTATATAAAATTTAATATAGTTTCCGATGGAATTTTTATTGTTTATTACGAAATTTTTGACAATAATTATTAATGTAAGAAGCGTTCATCGGAAAATATAAAATGTTTAAAATTTGGCAGAAAATATACAGATATGAATTATAAATTTTGTAGTGATTCAAATTCACATTGAATGAGATAAAAGTAATTGATTCGCATGGTTTATAACGCTACAAAATTCGCTAATTCTACAATATTAAATGGCTAGACAATAGAAGAAATGAAGCCTCTGTGTTTATTCAACCAACACACAAGTTTTTTGCTCATACATAATATTATTAAGCGTTTGGATTTGACAGCTGGCAACTATTAGTAACCGCTTCTGAATGCACTTTGTCCGCTCAATCAATCTTGTGTTTCATGATTTTAGTTTATATAAAGTGTAGTGTTTCATATTCAAGTCTCTGAAAGATTATCGTTTAGGAAACATTTATGTATTATAACCTTAAATTATTTACTTCTCTCACTTATAATTATTTATTGCATAGTTATTATTATAGTTACCTACATTTTTAGTATAAGATATACAGGGTGAGGCATATTAATTTTAAAATTATTTTCCTATGTACGGATGTTTCATATTGCCAGGGTGAACCAAACATATTTTATATGGGATACACTATATATTATTTCAAATTTAAATTAAGCATATCTTCCTCATTCATTTATATAAGGTTTCATTGAGTTATACCGAGTATTTCAGAAATTGTGGTCAATTATGTCCTGTGCATTTCACACGAAACAATTTGAAATTCTTTTTGTACCGGAATGACCTTTTTATATTGTTACAGTTTTATAGCAAAGCGATATTTTGCTAATATTGCGAAAACTGTGTACAGGGAGATTCAAAACACAAATGCATTATTTTCTCATCTTAATTAAATGGAACACCTTGTATTTTATATTAAGAAACAGCAGGACACTTTTTATTAACCACTTTTATTAACACTTTTTATTAACCACTCCCTATCGTTAATTTTTGAGATATTTAATATTTTCTTAATGAAAAGTTAGCTTTTTCAAAATAATTGTCAAATGTCACAAGGAACGGGAATTTCAAATAAATCTAATCATAAGCAAAATAATGAAACCTTATATTGTCTAAGATTATAATTGGTATAATAGGTAGATATACCTATACATATAGTTTTGATACAATACTACCTATAATAGTTATAATAATTTTAAACATCCTTTACTGTTATAATATCTATAAATCAAAGAAAAATTACAATAACAATTAATAATTGGTGTTATTAGATTACGACCTCTTAGCAGCTGACCTTGTATAAAAGAAAACTTGCAGCTTGTTCCAATCACACTTCGGTAAAAAATATGTACACCACTCTAACAGTGGTCGTGTTCAGTTAGCACATTGATAAGTCAGCGGTAAGTAATGATTAGTGAAATATCGCGCTGAATATCGATATATGCTGATAGTACAATATTTACCATGTAGGCATTTAGTTTACTACTTCACTAATCTGTATCTACCGGTGCTTTACCGATATGCTACGACCAATGAAATGTAGGCCGAGAAACAACAGTACAACAGCGGAAGATCGCATTAGTCAGTATAATCATTATAAACAACGAAAATTAACTCAGCGCTGCTAAGCATTTTTCTTTTTAGGGATAGGCAGAGATATAGGTTGTACATTCCTAAATATGTTGGGTGGAAGTACGGCTGTACCAGTTAGAGTTGAGGAGAATTTGAACGGGAAAGCAGCCAGTGTGGAAATAAGAACTTCTTTACATGTACATTCAAGCTTTCGCAATAATTTATTGCTTCTTCAGGAATACACTACAGATAACAAGCAACATTACAATAAAAACGTGTAATCATAAATGTGATAAAAGTTACTTACTTATTGAAGTATAGAAACTGCTAAACTAATAGGAAGAAAACTCCTTGCATTAATTAACATTCCGATGGATCTCTATACAGTTTGAATGAATTAACAAATGAAAATTTGTATGTAATTAACCGAGGAACCAGCGTTTAAAATTAAATGTGTCGATGCAATGAGAAGCAACAGGTTAAAAGCACATGGCTAGCACGGTAAAGAAGTGAGCGACAACTAAGTAGGAAAGTAGATACCAACACCAAACACCACAGAGTCATCTGTTGATGGTATTACGCGGCGGCAAATTTATATTTCTATTATCTAATTGAATTAACAGGGAATATATAGCATTTAAATTTTGAATATCAGTCCTAAAATTGACAGAATTATCTAATTTTTTTATATAAAACATTTCTAGAAACAGGCGCTTGTAATAATTTTTCTCTTTACATAAAATCTTAATGTTATTAACATCAAAATCAAAATTATGACCTGTCTCTAGATGATGTTGAACTAAAGCACTTTTGTTGTTGTGAGAAGAGCAGTCCCTGTAATGCTGTCTTGCACGGTTTTTAAGGTACTGAGAGGTTTGTCCGACATAGACCGAGGGACAATCTTTACATTTGATACAATAAACCACATTTGATTGCAACGATGGAGTGATAGGATCCTTTAAGAAGGTAAACATATTTCTTAAAGGCGAGGGATTGTATACAGCAATTTTTGTATGATGATCTCTAAATACACCAGATAATTGTTGTGTTAAGTTTTCTATATAAGGTAATTTAAAATACCTATTGGTAGTCACAGGACTACTCTGATGCGGAGATTGTACCTGGGTTAGAGATCGTTGTCTTAACGCGAGAGAGTTGAATAAAATGCTCTTTACGAGTCTTGGTGGATAACCATTGTCAATAAATATGTTATTTCAAGTTCGTAAATTTTTTGAATGAAAACGTTGATTAGAAATACGTGTCACTCTATCCCTCATCGCTGTAACAATGTTCACCTTTTGTTTCAGAGGATGGTTGGATTTGAAGTGTATATATCTTCCTGAGTAAGTAGGTTTGGTATACCAATCAAACATGATGCGTTGATCATTGGTTCTTATCAGTTTTGTGTCAAGAAACGGAACAGAGTTGCCCACCTCACATTCTGTAGTGAATTGTAATCTAGCATTGAAACTGTTAAAAACTTTTTTAATTGTATCTATATGGTTACTAGGTACCGCACAAATGATATCATCAACATACTTCCTCAAAAAGGGGAGATTAAAGGGAAGTTGAGGGATTGATTGATCTAATAAAAAATCTAAGACCATAAGGGCCAAGATGGGGCTAAGTGGACTGCCCATAGGGCTGCCGAAACTTTGCTTGTAAATTGTTTTTTTATGTGCAAAAATAGATGAGGAGAAAAGAAACTTTATAATATTAGTGAACTTATCTAAAGGAATATTGGTGTGTGGGATAATTCGATCCCAGTTGTCTGTGATAATCCCAGCGACCAGGTCCAGTGGAATATTCGTAAAAAGTGATACAGCATCTAGTGACAACAGCACGTAGCCATCGGGTAAAGAGGAATCCCGGATTTCATCCACAAACGAGAAGGTATCAGTGACGTTATAGTTGGTTCTCTTGGCAAAGGCCAACGTAAGAATATCAGCGCAAAATTTTGATAAATAATATGTAGGAGATCCAACAAAAGAAACTATAGGACGTAAGGGGCAGTTGTCTTTGTGAATTTTGGGTAAACCATAATATTTGGGAACAACACCATTGTAACAGATCAAACGTTTAAATGTTTGTTCGTCAATAAAATTGTTCGACTTTAAATCTCTAACGATATTGTTGCTCTGTGTTTGTATGGTGCTTGTTGGATCGCTACTTAATACGTTATAAGTGCTGGTGTCACCGAGCAAAGCTTTAGATTTGTCAACATAATCTGAGTGTTTAAGTAATACTGTGACCTGTCCCTTATCAGCTGGAAGGATCAAGACAGGGTCATCGGAGTATTGTTTAAGAAAAGATCTAGTAGAATTACTAAGGGAAAGTAATGTGTGATTGAATTTCTTTAACGGTTTGTCTTTTTTGACGAAATTGGTTATGATATTGGTAGCACTCGCCCTACATACATTCTGAGCATTGCTATCAATAGCTCTTATTATGGAATCAACATCCGCGAGTAAACCGCCTAAGCCCTGTTTGTTAATACAGAATGGGATACCAAACTTGGGTCCCAATGATAAGAAATCTGTTATATCTTTAGGGATATCTAAATCTGTTAGATTTTTAAGCCATTTACTACTATTGCCGACACAAGACTGTGATTTATTAAAGTGTGATAATCGTTCAAATTTAGAGGTCGTAATCCTCTTGCAATTATTAAATGTTTTATTAAAACTAATCGTTAAATGTTTAAGAAAATCATTAAAAACATGTATAGGAATTCTATCTCTAAGTGCTAACTGACAATCGGAAATTATTTTATTGAAATGTGCAATATCTTCAAAAGTAATTTTAATTTCGTAATTTAAAGTCCTAAACCCTAACCTGTTATTAAAGTTATTAATCTTTTTCGTTGTATGTCCTCTTGAGCCTCGTAGTAACAGTGTAAGGTTTTTGGATCCATCCGTTATGTGTCTGGGTAATATACCTTCTTTCCGGCATTGTATTAAGAAATCCTTCCTATTTAGTTTGTGTGCTAGTTTGGTGTTCGTTGTCATCCACGTCTTCAATAAACGAAGCGTTGTTGAACCGTGTAAGCGATTGATGTCAGAGAAAAATCCCATATCTGTAATATATGTTGGGTGGAAGTACGGCTGTACCAGTTAGAGTTGAGGAGAATTTGAACGGGAAAGCAGCCAGTGTGGAAATAAGAACTTCTTTACATGTACATTCAAGCTTTCGCAATAATTTATTGCTTCTTCAGGAATACACTACAGATAACAAGCAACATTACAATAAAAACGTGTAATCATAAATGTGATAAAAGTTACTTACTTATTGAAGTATAGAAACTGCTAAACTAATAGGAAGAAAACTCCTTGCATTAATTAACATTCCGATGGATCTCTATACAGTTTGAATGAATTAACAAATGAAAATTTGTATGTAATTAACCGAGGAACCAGCGTTTAAAATTAAATGTGTCGATGCAATGAGAAGCAACAGGTTAAAAGCAAAAAAAAACCGTGCAAGACAGCATTACAGGGACTGCTCTTCTCACAACAACAAAAGTGCTTTAGTTCAACATCATCTAGAGACAGGTCATAATTTTGATTTTGATGTTAATAACATTAAGATTTTATGTAAAGAGAAAAATTATTACAAGCGCCTGTTTCTAGAAATGTTTTATATAAAAAAATTAGATAATTCTGTCAATTTTAGGACTGATATTCAAAATTTAAATGCTATATATTCCCTGTTAATTCAATTAGATAATAGAAATATAAATTTGCCGCCGCGTAATACCATCAACAGATGACTCTGTGGTGTTTGGTGTTGGTATCTACTTTCCTACTTAGTTGTCGCTCACTTCTTTACCGTGCTAGCCATGTGCTTTTAACCTGTTGCTTCTCATTGCATCGACACATTTAATTTTAAACGCTGGTTCCTCGGTTAATTACATACAAATTTTCATTTGTTAATTCATTCAAACTGTATAGAGATCCATCGGAATGTTAATTAATGCAAGGAGTTTTCTTCCTATTAGTTTAGCAGTTTCTATACTTCAATAAGTAAGTAACTTTTATCACATTTATGATTACACGTTTTTATTGTAATGTTGCTTGTTATCTGTAGTGTATTCCTGAAGAAGCAATAAATTATTGCGAAAGCTTGAATGTACATGTAAAGAAGTTCTTATTTCCACACTGGCTGCTTTCCCGTTCAAATTCTCCTCAATTCCTAAATATGACAAATATCTAGTAGTAGTCAGAAAACCTAAACAGCATAATATGTTACACACATACGCAGCCAACATGTTTCTGGGATGACATTAGGCAAACATTTCACTTATGTGTTGTTATAATTCGAATATGAAGGTTTTTATAAATTTTTATTATGATTTATTATTATAATAAATACTTTTGTGTTTTCTTTTTCTATTAAAACGAGAAACTTATTCATTCATTATAAAGAACACTATTTATTGTTTTTGCTCCGATTTTTACTATTTTTTTCTCTTCAGAATTGCAGCATTTGTTTTATTATTACTGAATGTGGCGGCAACATTTTCAGAAGGTTATTTTAAGGCACTCTACTAAAATCTATACATATTTAATTGTAAATAGTTGAAGAAGAATTGATTCTGTTAATTCTTTCTATAAACGTTGTGGAAATGATGCACACCAATGCACACAACATCGTTTGTATATATTTACAAAAAAATCTAAAGTTGACGTAAAATTATGTATGACGTCATCGACCACTGATGCATTTCATTAGTTTTAGGTTAAATAAAAAAATGGGTTTATAACAATTGAGTACAGAAATAAATCGCGGTTTAGTTTTAAACCTACTTTTATTATATACCTATAGTTTTGTTTTTATGCAGTATTTATTAATAATTTTTGTTGTTTATGGTTTGTTAATTATTTGCGCCATCTATTAAAAAATTGCTACACTATCCAAAACTCTTCATTTTAAGTAATTCTGGCTGCGACACTTTTAGGTGAATTGGCCAGAAGACTGATTTTTGATGCAAGATTTTTGTTTATTTATAACTGATTAATGTAATTTTATTGTCGTAATCTATAGCCTTGTTACCTACCTAGTACTTAACATAAACAGTTTATGAGTCTGATTTGTAGTTTTCGTAATATAATGCATTTTCTTACGATGTACACGCAAACATAAACTTTAAGATTTTTTTTCTGCTAGTATTTACCACATTTTTTAAATTCAAAATATGTCATTACCTCGGTAATAGTATGCTAGTTACTCCTATAATTTTTTTTCATCAATCATAGTTGTAATTTTTAAAAAATCTTGCATCAAAGTTTTACCATTGTCGTATATGGACCACTTTTCCCGCTATTTTACTCGACCACGCAACCTTAAGATTATTGTTTCTTGCAGAATTTATAGAGTGCGAGTATGTACAAAATAAATACCAAAATAGATATAGGGTGTTTTATTTTTATGCAAATGGAGCGGTGGTATAAAAAGTAGACCCCTAGTTTTCGAAAACACTGTGTATGTTTTGATAAAATTTCTTATGATTTCAACCTATATATGACCTTTTACAACCGTTTACTTAAGGAATCTAAAAAAAAATAACTTTACAAACGTTGCTCCAATTGAACACAATTTTATGTCAAATATCTGCTTCAGTAAGAGTTAAGGACCACCCTGCATATGTAATGAAATTGTGATCATATTCACCCATAATATTTTTTTGGTTAGAAGAGCTATCAGGTTTATCACTTATGTTCACAATAGATTCAACCTCATTGTCTTCATCTTTGTAAACCACAAACCTAAAATAATAAATTTTATTTATGAAAAACATATAAAATGATGTAGGTACCTCTGATCATCTTTGATTCTGTAAATCGAACGTATTGGTTCCTTGAAGCTATCATCGCTTTTTAGTATTTCCTTCAAGTAATTACCCGTAAAACCATCGTTACCTGTACAGAAAATGCATGTAATGTTGAAATGTATACTGCTTTATGTTTATACTTACCTACTACTTAATTTTTCAAATAGCTCTGTTTCGTTTTCGAGAATTGCTATTTTAATACGTTCTTCGTAAATAATGAAATTCAAATTTAGGAAATTCATGAATTCCAGATTATTATTTCTTACGATACTCTCAAAGATTATTTTATCAGTTTTTGTTTATACCAACATAACCTATTACGCCAGATAATCCTATACTCACATATGCACTAAAAACTTAGTGTATTTTCGACTTTGTGCTGCACCGAGTGCAAATCCGGCTGTCGACGTCACGTCGACGTTTCAAAAATGCAGATCTGAGTTGGTGCTACTGCGTACTAATAGAATATAAGTCGAAAACGCTATAAGTATAATTCTTAGACAGCATTCTATCAACTAAAATTAATTAGTTTAATAGTCTATTAGTTTAATTAATGACATGCTAATTTCCAGTTAGCATTTTGCTAATAAATTATGTTATATTTATATTGCAATTTACATTTCTACAGGCCCAAGCAGTTATGTAATCATTTGATTAATAATATCTAATAATTACGATTGTTTGTGGAATTTTTACTTTATTGCCAAAAAACAGGCCAATATATTATTTTGAAAATGACACCCTCGTTATGGGCTTCGTGGCCAAGGCTGGATCGGCGCTCCGAAGCCCAAATACCGGGTGTCAAGATTCGTGTTGTAACGTGTTTAGCTGGTGGCATAAGTATTTGATTTGATTGTGTTGGCGGTTTCAGTCGGTGTTTATACATGTAAACGGGAAGTCATAGGTTATACTTTAGTTTTTGTTGTGACAAAATGGCTGGATATTACGAAAAGGAGCAAGAAAAGCTTACGAAATTATGGAATGAACTATTGCCAGAAGATGAAGGGCCTGGGGAATATCATTATGGAGATACTAATTCATCCGACAATTACCAACCTAGTTCTTCAACAGACAGTGATTGTAGTGACTCTACATATAAAATGAATCCGAAAAAAAGTATAAAAGGTATGTTGGTAATATGCTAGTACTTTACTGTGTTATTTGTGTTACTATTTGAATTATTATTTTCAATTTTTGGAATTCTAAGGTAACTTTTACGTTTGAAAGTTAAAACCGTAATTTTCTTTTCAGAACAGTTGCTCGAACGAGTATGAGCTTAGACCTATCTGTAAATTCACCAGAGACCGATTTTGAAGTTCCTGTACCACATGCAGATTCAACATCCAAGGAATTAAACCTGACAGCTGGTACTCAGTTATCTATTGATCAAGCAACAGATGAAGTAATATTGCAGTACTGTGCCTCCGAAAATGAAAGTGATGAAGAGGATCTCGAAAGAGAGCTACAATGGTTTTCTCCAACTGGTGCATATTTCAAAAACTTGGTTTTTGATTTAGAACATATTGGAATTACTAATGAGATCTTAGAAAACTATATTACTAAAGCTCCTTACGATTTTTTCAAGATTTTTTTTGATAACCTGTAAATTCGCGATTACATAGATGGAAAGATACAAATAATCAAAAAATCACTACATTTTTTGGCATAGTTTTATATATGGGTTTGAAGAAACTACCAAAATGACAGACTATTGGTCAAAAAGTCCCTTGTATTGTAACAAGATATCTTCTCGTATGCCCAGGAACCGCTTTGTACCTCTTCTTAGAATGCTTCACTTCAACGATAACGAAAAAATCGTTGAAAAAGACCGGTTGGGAAAAGTAAGCCCTCTATTGAATATTTTGACAAATAAATTCAAAGAAATATACATTCCTGAGCAGTCCGTCTGTATAGATGAAACACTTGTTCCCTTTAGGGGAAGATTGTCTTTCAGACAATATATAAAAAACAAACGATGTAAGTTTGGAGTCAAACTTTATAAACTGTGCTGCAAAGATGGTTATACTTATGACATAAAAGTTTATTGCGGAAAAGATAAGCAAGTAGACAAGCCTGCCACAATTTCGACTGTAATGTCGCTTATGTCACCACTGTTGGACCAGGGACGAATTTTATATACCGATAACTATAGGCGTTTTCTAGCGAGCATACCGCGTTACACATATTCACTTTCAGCAGTCACGTTCGGTCACTGCTACGTTACATTTCGCTCGAATGATATGTTCACTGTGGAACCGGTAACATACAATTCTTTACTAACCTCACTTTTCTGTTTGTTACTTTTGGAAACATGGAATCCGTTAATTTTTTAGTTAATGGTAATAGAATTCAGTATAAAAATTCTAAATCAGTAATAGATTTACTAAAGACTGGTAAGTACAAACACATATAAATTAAACATTCTTGTTACTATAGTCATCTTTTAGATGATGTTTTTACCATTAATTATATTTACGAATCTATCGAGAAAGGCGAGTTGGTGGAATATGGAATCAGAAACATAGAAAATGTTGATATAGTACGCGAAGACGATACAAGCACAATCAATCAATTATGGTCACATAAAGGAAAGCCAACTTCTGTTGACCATAATGCAGCCGAGTTATTGTTGGAGTTACGACAACAGAAAGAAACAAAATTCAAGGACAAAAAGACCTCAAAAATACAGTTGTGGCAGCAAATAGCAGGGGAATTAAACAATAAGGGCTACAATATTGAGCCTTCAAAGGAAGGTGGTGAAAAATGTCGTCAGAAATTTCAAAATCTTTCAAGAAATTATATAAAATTTGTTAGATTTGTGAATACAACAGGCAATGAAAAGAAACAACCTCCGGAACATTATGATAAGTTGCATGAAATATTAGGCAATAAAGATAAAATTACTGTAGAAAATATAAGTGATTCATTAGATATGGATATTCTAGACAACGAAGCATCTACCTCTTCAATGCCCAATGAAAGTAGTGAGGAAAGCAGTTCCACAGAACATGTAACCAGCGAGGGTAATAGATTTAATAGTCAAGAAGAGTACTAGGCCTCCAAAGAGTGATGTTGTGACCGTATTAAAGGAGTTTCATGAAACAAACGTGAATATGCAAAAAGAACAATTTGCGATGGTAAATAACTTATTAAAAGAACAGAATAGTTTATTAGAAATCCAAAACCAGCAACGGAACCAATTAATCGAAATTTTTCAAAATGTCATGAAACCACCTCCAAAAAAACGAAGAAGAACATCATCATCAGATGAAGATTAGATATATTTAACTTTTGCCTACTGTTATAGATTAATGTGATACATGTTATACTTAGGATATTGTTTATTTGTTGTTTCTTTTTGTAAAATTCATAGTTTTGTTATATTTTGAAATAAATTAATAGTATATTTAACAAAAACACACATAGCATGGAATAAATATTTTATTTCGATTACAATTTCTTTTTCTAAAACATATCACATATAGTCATTCTCTTCTGGGCCCCATTGTCATCTACGACCTGTTCCTCATAATTTCCTCTATGTTCATGTTCAAAATTGTTAGCTGTAACGAAGTCATCATGATTAATAAGGCAGAAATTATGTAAAATACAGCAGCATGTAATTATTTTCACAGCTTTTTCGATGCTGTATACATTTACAAAATTAAGAATTCGCCATCTCCCTTTTAGCAATCCAAACACATTTTCTATTACAACTCTGGCCCGACTTAAGGCATAATTATGTTTTTTTTGTTGCTGTGTAAGACGACCATTATCTCTGTAAAGAAGCTACTCAGTTTCATTTACCTAAGAGTTAATTTACTTACCTAAATGGGCTCATCAACCATGTCTTACATGGGTATGCAGAGTCGCCAACTAAATGAAACCTTGTATAGAATAATGTGTCAGCATTGTCTCTAGTAATTTTTCCAATAGATGACTCCTGTAAAATCTACGCATAATAAGATTAAGTTTTGTGTAATTATCATAATTTCAAATTAGTGCTTACACGAGCATCATGTATTGCACCAGGATAACCGACAGAAATATGTGTAAAAATCCTTTCTGTGGTGCATGCTGCTTGGATAGTTATACTGTGGTTGAATTTCCTATCTCGATAGCTGTCATGTTGTTCATACGGTATTTTGCATGTAACATGACAGCCATCAATGGCACCAATTACATCTAAAACAGTTGTATATTGTAAACATTCTTTGACAACATTTATGTCCATACCTGGATACCCACTTGCTTCGAAAAATTGCTGAGCTATTGTAAAACACTCATTATGTGATGGCCACACTATATATTTTTTTAGTAATTTGTTCATAGCACTCACAACATTATTAATTATGGAATGGGCACTGGACAGACTAATATTGAATCGGTCTGCCACTGAAATTATGGTTTCTCCTTTGGCAAGATACCACAACGTTGCCAGCATGGCTTTTTCTGAGGGAATTGGTTCTAATCCTCCCCGATACACTTTCTCATGTAAAATGTTTTTCAGTTCAATTAATAACTTTTCTGATGTCGTCCTAGTCATGCGGAAATGTGAATAAAAATCATAACTCAAGTATCGTGGTATCCATACTTCGAAGAAATCTGGTATCCGTGTATGAAACCTTTTATATTTAATAAAATTGACGTAGTCATTGGACGTTTTCGTAAAATTGCTTAATACAATTGCATTAGTTGGATTTCCAGCGAATTCCTCCAATGCACAGTAAAATAATATACTATGTTTCATTTTACTAGTTAATCTTCTGGTCTTACGCTTTCCCACATTCATTTTTAATTCTGAGTAATATAACTTACTAGTATGTATAATATTTAGGCTCTATTATTAATTGTGGATCAGCTGTTATATATTTTGACAAGGACAGCTACATTAAAAAGAAATAACACTACATACCGCCCAATGTAACTACCTTGCAAGTACGGTCACTGTAATAGTGTAACCGGAACATACCTGGTATCATAAAATTTTCGCTCGAAAGAGTAGGCGCAACATACCGCACGTGAATACATGTGACTTTTTCTCGCTAGAAAACGCCTTATTATACAAGTATCGCCTTAGCACATGAACTTCAATATCGAACGATGCATTGGGTGGGTACACTAAGAAGAAATAGGGAAAATAACCCGAAAGACGTGGAATGTCAGAAACTTAAAAAAGGAGCAATTTACGCGAAAGGGAGCAATACAGGAGTGGTTGTTCTGAAATGGCATGATAAGCGTGATATTCTGTGCCTAAGTACTATTCACACAGATCAAACTACTAAGTACCTAAGAAGAGTACCTAGAGCGCGTTGCGTTGTGGAGAACGCATTTGGAATACTGGCACACAAATGGCGATTATTTTTTAGACCATTAGAAGTGAAGGTTGAAACCGCTACAAAACTTGTAAAAGCGGCTTGCGTATTACACAACGTTTTACGGATAAAAAGAATTGATCATCAATTTGTTAATATACAAGAGAATAGTGATAGACAATTACAAGTATTTAATAACTTGCCGGTTGACGGAAGGAGACCAGTAAAACTGGCATTTAATATACGCGATAAATTTGTTAGATATTTTGGTAATGTTTAAACATACAATAAAGTAATAAAAAGTACTTACCAGTGTGTTCTAATCCTATCCTTGGCAATTTCATCCCATATTTTATTTTCTATACGGACATTCTTGTAGTCTGAATGTGAAAAATCATACAATATTTTGTGCTTCTTAACATTTTCTATTAAAATTTCTGTCAAATCAGCCCTTTTTATTGCTGTATTTTTCACGCGATCTGCGATCAATTCGATGTGTTGCGTTTGATCGCTAACGCTGTTATATCGCCGAGAGTATGCGACCGAACGCTGCACACGTTTATTATATCGCTAACAGGTCGTACCATGTCTGTACGGTGAATTAACTATAACCTAACAATGCAACTTACGACTTACATATCAACATATCTATACAGATTAATGACGCCTTTTAGAGATAACGGTCATTTTACACCAGCTCAAATTAGATATAACACAAAATTAAGTATGATTCGCTCAAAAGAGCTTTTGGATTGTTAAAAATAAAATTTAGACGGTTGAAATATTTAGATATTAGCGATTTTCAATTGGGTAATAGTATAATTGCCGCGGCATGTATCATTCACAATTTTATTTTACTGCAAGGAAATCCTCAAGATGATTACAATCTGGAAGATGGAAATGTTGAAATAGAAGTGTATGATGTAGATGAGAATGACCTATTTGAATTAAATATTGTAGGAGAAGATAAAAGAAATGACATTGTGCAACTTTATAATTAAAAAATGAATAAAACAGTTTAAATGTACATACATATGTTCGTTATTGTCAACAATAACTAAAACAAACTGTAGGTGCATAATAATCTATAAAACTAATGTTTTTGCATATTTTCAAGTATATGTTTTAGTATATCATTCCTTTGTTCCTGTATTCTATTATAATTTTTTATCTGGAGAGCAAGATTATCTAGAGCTTGTACTCGCTTTTCCTTTAGATCCAAATGTCTTCTTCTTAACTCATTTAACAGCCTGGATCCAGTCCTCTTTATTTTATTTGTTTTATTTTCGTGTTCTCTAAATTATTTGATTGTGGGGACGAAGATGTAGCTGGACAAGGTGTACGTACTGTAGGCGATGATAGAGATGGTGACAAATTCTCAATGCACAATGGCAATGTTGACCCAGATGAAAATATTATAGGAGGTGTAGGGCTGCTGACTTTAAGGAGGAGCAATTTTTATATAATGCAGAAATAATATTGCAATGTTTTTAGAATGTTTATAGATGCTGATTTAACACGAGGACAGTATGAAATCATTCGGAATACTAACAAAAAGTTCAGCACCTGCGCCGAAAGCCAATTGCAACCTTTAATCGATATCACCGCTAAACGCCTCTCGGAATTCCTTCGTGAAGTCTTAACAACAATAGTGGAGCAAGAAATTGATACACTAAAAATTATATGTAAATGGGGATGCGACGGATCGCAGCAATCACAGTTCAAGCAAAAATTTGACGACGAAGCTGCTTTGTACCTGTGCGATTAGTTTGTGGCAAAGACACTGAAAGAGTACTGTGGGAAAATCCATTACCTTCTTCTCCACGGTTCTGCCGGCCAATTAGATTCCGTTTTGTGAAAGAGACCACTGATATCACAAATGAAGAGATTAAATACGTCCAAAATTCCATACCCTTGGCATCCAATGACACCGACAATGCATAAGATACTAATTCACGGAGCAATCATAATACATTTACAAAAACTATTGTTGTATCATTTATATCGTTTAGAAGCAATCGCCAGCAATCTAAGCAATAAAAATAATGTTGGTGGCGTAGAATGCTCAAATACCCCTATGTCCGTCGGGTGTATTCACCAGTTTTCACCGTTCTCACCATATGGTTATCATTTGTCATTGGCGTGTGCAATTTCAGACTCGATTACGTTTATTTACACTTATTTGTTATGATTCATTGTTGACCATATGTGAGTGCCAAGTTGATAAATAATAATAAAATTTTAATGTGCGAAGAACCCAATTTTATTATTATTTATCTTATTTTTTATATTATCGTTATTAGTTATTTTGTTGTTATTAGCTGGTAGGCCTCGGTATTTGTTTGGGGGCAAGTGTACGTTACTGGTTGTAATTTGCTGTGTTTTATATTAAATTGTGGTGTTGAACAGCTGGCAATCCCACAAAGCCAACCAAAACAATGCCGTCGAGATGTATTGTTCTCAACTGGCCATATGAAAGGCGAAAAATTGAGGCTATTTCGATTTTTCCATCCCAGACTGGAACCAGAAAGATTTATGAATTGGGTCGAAGCAACTCTCACATTAAATCAAAAAAGATGTAAAAATAGGACCCAATAGGGGTTCAGGCTTTTTGGACTGGTCAGGTAAATAGGTAGTATATTTGTTTAGCAACATACTTTGGTAATTTTAATGTTCTTAGGTGATGCTAAAGAAGTTAGACGGGAATTGTGGAAAACACTTATGGAAATCAAAATGTACATTGAGGTTGTAATTGTATTGTATTGTATTTCCCTACCCCTACGAAATTTGTAAATAAATGTATTCATATTAAATTCGAACTACTTTTATTGAGACAAACTTTCATCTTGTGCTTTCTTTGAAACATTAACCCGCACATCCTTTTCAATTCCAGAATGTACATATGATCTCTGTACTTAGCATAAGCAGTGGCAATGTTTATCGAGAATAAACGTTTAAATTTTCCGCTCGCTTGTTGCCCTACAATGGCCGCCGTCATTACGGTACTTTGTATATCTACTGACTTTATTCAATATATATCCATTAACCTTGCCTTATAGGTGCTTCTTTTCTATGGGTGATTATTGCTGGGACAGCTGCAAGTTGGAACTTCTTCCCTATAGGAAAAAATGTTTCGTACTTATACATAAATATATATTGTCTAAATTGCACAATCAATTTGAATTTTTCCCATAGAGATAGCAATCTATTTTCGTGATTATGCATAAATATATTTTGCCAGTAAGGAGAACAGCAGGTATGAAAAAACCGGTTTGCAAATGTAAATGTCAAGGAAATCAAGGAAAATTGTTTTGTGATTTTGGTAGAGTCCGATAAAACATCTGGTTTTAATGGATCGTTGTCAAATTAGTATGCATGTTAGTAATATTTTTCGGACTTTCAAAGCAGGGCAAAAATTTACTTCAGTTCCCAGCTGTGCTCTGTGTAATTCAGACGTAATAGAATTGAAAATGGAATCTGTTAAAAATATTCATTATACTGGAGCTGAAAAGGACGCCACAATAAATAGAAGCATGAAATATAGGAATATCATAGAAAATAAAAGGACGGATCGCATTTCTAATAAACAAAATGATATTGCAGTGGTTAACATCGCTAAAGAATATAATGCCCTGGGAATTAATGTAATTCGTACCACTAAACAGCTGCGAACTTTTTATGATAATTTGAAAAAGAAGTTGAAATGTCGATGTGCTGATGAAAAAGTCAGTTTTTCTTTAATAATAGCTTTATATTATTAAAACATGGTGCCTTTAGGTAGAACTTTATAAAACATGTAGTGGTTTTATGAAAGTGCCTCCAATTGTACCTGCAGAGGAAAAATTACTGGATTCATTGAAAGGAACTTTTCATCTAATGCCAAATCCTTATGACTCAAGTTCATCATATTTTGAAGGTAGTGTTTTAACATAGTGTACATCTTATAATGTGTAATATATGTATTCATTTCTATAACAGAGCCACAGACATATGAAGTGAGTAATGCTAATTTGTATAGCATTATAACAGATCATGATTATATTCCTGATACAGTGGCAATGGCAGGATCCTCTAAAGATATAGACCAATCGCCAAAAGGTAACATAAAATGAACACTGCTATCGTTAAGGTTTTATATTTATGTTCAATTGTAGCGTATACAAGCACGCCTAGTCGTAAACGTACACTTGGTGATGTATATGAAGAGGTATCTTCCTTTAGCACTGCAGAAAGGAAAATATGACTACCAAGGAAGATTACACGAGGAAATGAAGTGATGAAAAACTGCAGATACTTTCCTTAGAAAAAGAAATTAAGCAAAATCAATAAAAAATGAATTAGAAAAACATGAATTCGAGGTGAAAATTAATGATTGCTGAAAATGGGGAAAAGTTTCAAAAGAAGGAACATGAACTAAAATTAAAACTATTGCAGTCCCAAATAAGAACACAATTTTGAATCCTTCATTACAGATGTTTCTAATTTTTATAACCAGCGGGGTTGGAGTTAATTATTATGCAGAAAAATATATTCAAGTAATTGAAATTCTGTTGAATAACAAGAATAACGAATACCATTTTTATAATATTTTAATGTACATAATTACATCAGTTAGAGTACCTGTATTATAAAAACTAAATTTAATAAAACATTCAATTAAAAGAGGTGTTAATAATATAATTTCTTCGTACATGCATATTATTTTCTAGATGCACAGCTTCGCATACAGGAAAATCAAATACATTATTATCCTCTACAAACTCATTTTCCTGTCGGGATTCATTAGCTATATTATATAACACAACTGTAGCTACAATAATTCTTAAAATATTTTCATTTTTAATTGCATCCCAGATCTCAATGCAGGAAACCTTTGTTTCCAAACACCATTCAATTTCTCTGAAATTTCTTGTTCTTATATGAGCATTTTGGTATCTCATTTCTGCCTCTATAAGGGGATTAGCAAGTGGTGCTAATAAATAGTTTGTACACATGTAACCACTATCCCCTAATATGTACGAATTTGCGAATTCATTTGCTTCAAACCGTGCTCTAAATAGGCTATTTGAAAATATTCTACTGTCGTGCACAGAATCTGGCCACCTTGCAACAATATCCATAATTTTCAAATTCGCATCACACACTAACTGGACATTTATAGAGAACCATCTTTTACGATTACGGTATAACTCTGCATTCTCACCTCCAGGTTAATAGATATTTAGTTTTATTGTACTTCTCCTTCCTTACTACCACTCAACACTTAAATCACCTATAAACTGGTTAAAAATTATAAAAATCGGGTTTTGTGACAGCAATCTTTAGAAACGACACAGGAAGCATTAGTGAGATTAAAACCTACCGTGACTATCACGGTTATAAAAAATAAATTTATTGGATTAAAGAAAAACTTTTTCGTGGAGTTAAGAAAAGTTGAAGATTCTTGTAAAAGTGGTGCAGGTTCAAACGATTCATTTTAGTTATAGAGTTGAATATGATTTTTTGCAGATATTTTTTTTTTAATGTGGTGGGTGCTTAGTTGCACTGACTCCGTAAACTGTATCGCTTGTCTGGCTATCACTGCAACTCTTGTGGTGTAGTTTTTGTGTGTGTATGTTGTGTTCAATTGACTTTGTGACAGCATCATATCGCCTTTTATGATGCCGCGCTGTTAATCACTTTGCTCCCAACAGCGAATGGCAAGTCGATCCGGGATTAAACTCTCTGAAAAAATGTCACCGTCCCTCCAGAGAATTGAACCCTGACGCCTTTCGTCCTCTCACAACAACAGTCAGCCGCCTAACCACTGCGGCCATCGACCCGTTAAAATATATCAGCAAACATTATGGTATTTCAAGATGCTAATGTTTCTCAAGGCCGCTTGCCATTTATGCAATATCTTGCCTGCAATCTTTGTTAAGCAATGTATTGGATGTCAAGTACGAGAAGTGATGGTTTGACACTTAAGCAATTTTGATACATGCAATGCAAGAAAACGAATTGAAAAATCAGTGCCACCAACCAAATTGGCTGGTTCCTGAATAAATGTACAGAGAAAAGATCAAAGAACTAGGCCGACAAAATAAAACTAGATGTGTGCTTCTGCATAGTGCATGTGTTAAATATCGATGACACTTAAAATACATATTATTATTTACCACTACGGATAAAAGATAAGAAACGAAATATACTAATTTCTACCATATTACCTGCATCTTTGCTGCTGGCTAAAAATGAAGGTGAAACAAAGCGGAGTTGGTGGGCACGGTCATGGTTAGATCGGTCGAAAGGAAATTTAAATTTAGATAAAGAATTTCTGGAGTGTAGTGACTTTTCAAGTAACAAAATTTTTTACGAATGGATGACCATACTTTTCGCTACTTATTGAATAAAATTGAATATAGAGTTTCAAAGAAAGATACCAAATTGTGTGAGTGCATTACAGCAGAGACAAAGTTATTAATAACACTTCGGTACCTGGCAACAGAAGAAAGTTTTCGTAGTTTGATGTACAACTACAGAATATCAGAAAGTGCTATATCCAAATTTGTGTCCACAGTATGCGCAACTATTTATGAGATGCTAAACCCTAAGTACATATTTATATGTAAGTAGGTTTAATAATAATTACTGACTTTACATAATATACTTTGCTAGATATTTCAAATGTAGTTTTCCATGCATACAGCAACCTTATATGATTGTTATTTCTTTCAGGTACCCCAAACAACCGCTGAATGGTTAACAATTTTACAAAATTTTGAACGACTATAGAATTTACCTAACGTCATTGGCGCATTAGATGGAAAATATGTTTTGATAAAAGCTCCCAAGAACCAAGGATCTGTATACTTTAACTACAACAAACAACATAGCATTGTATTCCTTGGAATGGTTGATGCTGATTATAAATTTCTGTACGTAGACATTGGCATGAATGGTAGAATATCCGATGGAGCACACGATTAGACACAGCAGTCTAAGCGAAGCATTGGAAATAAATTCTCTAAATCTACCAGAAGATCGTCCTTTGCCTCAGAGAACAGAAAATATACCATTTGTTGTTGTCGCAGATTCTGCACTTCCACTGTCCCCTAATATCATGAAACCATACCCTGACAGAAATATGACACGAGTTCGAAGAGTGGTTGAAAACACTTTTGGATCACTTATCCCACTGTTCAGAGTATTACTAAATGTCAATAGCCTATCTCCTTGCACAGCAACACAAGCATGTTGTGTCTTACATCATTTTTTAAGAGTGAAATCAAAATTGCAATATATTAGTGCCAACCTTGAAGAAACCCTGAGATACACTTTTGTTTATGGCCTTCCACAGCAATGTGGAAACAGACCCGAGAGAACTGCTCTAAAAATTCGTGAAGAATTTAAAGAATATATAAATGGATGTGGAAGTGTACCATGGTAAGATGAAATGATACAATAACTGCTGCTATACCTAACTTCTTTTAATAAAATATTATATTATTATTCAATTATTAATATTTTCATTTCGATTTTGTTTTCTGGTCTCAAAGATGGCTTGTATGATCCTATTCTTCAGGTAATCTAATAATTCTTCGTCCGATATTGACCTCATCCCAGCTGTCACCCATCTATTGTAAATACAAAGAATCAAACAATTATAATATTTGATCAATAACAAGTCTTACTAACTGGCCAAAGGCGGTATACATATCCTCGTCAGTGCGGTCATCCTTGTTTAAATCATCTAAGGCCGCATTCGCTTTAGTAATTATGTTAGGTATACTATCGGGCACAACTGATTTACATTTTTTTCCATTTTTTCTTTTGTGGTGTTGCAGAAAGGTAATCGTCGGACTGTATGGTAGTTCCATCAAGTAACACATCAGCCATCGTATAACATATCTTGATCTTGTGAATTTAACTGGAATAATGTTTTTGACAATTAATTTGTGCCATAGTCTTTACCTTATCATTGCTCACAGTCGGTGTTTGCAATAATTCAAAACACCACAACTTTGGACTGTAATGGGAGTCACTTCCCATGCCTCTGTGTTCTGTTTGACGAATTTTTTTAAGTTCTGCCAAAAATTGTGTCCGTAATCCATGTTTTGTTTTTTAATATGTCAGCTACTGTGGTGTGAATTCCCGAATCGGAAATTCGGAGAATGTACTTCAATTAGTAACAGAACACATTATTAGCTTTTCTAGGGTTCCTGCGCATTGGTGTAGGAAAAATTCTTCTAAAGAATATTTAGAAAGCATTCTCAATAAAGAACGTATGTATTTGCTTTACTCGGTGTTCTGCAAAGAAACAAATGAGAAACCTGTGTGTAAAACAACTTATAAGGAAAAGTTAATCGAAATGCGAATTGGATTTCATGTACCAAAGATGGATATGTGCTGGTGTTACGAATTTGAAACAAAGTCAGTAGAAGAAAGAATGGAAAAGAAATTGAATACTCACAACATATTAGACGTAAGAAAGTGTCCGAAAACTAAAAAAACAATGATTACTGTGATGTATTTAATACTCTGTATCTTGTAGCGTATTGTACGCTAGTACTTTTTATGTAGTTCCCCACTATAGTGAATAAAGACATCTGCAGCGGGCAGTATAGATCGGAAAGTTATAGAGAATTGTGTATCGAGCTAAGCCAATAAAATGTATAAAAGGAGTTAATGTTTTATTAGTAAGTACGAAACATTACAAGTGGCGACGAGGATATTGGAAATTGCCTTTATTAAATATGGCAGGCACGGTCGGTCTCAAATTAGAATTTGATCCAAAAATCAACGATTGGTCGGTATACATCAATCGAGTGGAGCAATTTTTCGTGGCAAATACGATAACGTCCGGTGAAAGGAAACGCGCCATTTTGCTGAATAGATTATCTGAGGAAGCATATATACTCCTTCAAAATTTATGTATACCCGATAAACCGCATACCAGCGACTATAAAGATCTGGTAAAACTATTAAGTGGTTACTATTGTAGTAAAACTATTGTGTTCGCGGAGCGATATAAGTTTTATTCGAGTGTAAAATCTCCAAACGAAAGTGTGCAAGACTGGGCGGTCCGATTGCGAAGTATGTGCACTAATGGCGAATTTGGTACCCAATTGGATAGCATTTTACGGGACAAATTTATCTGTGGATTTAATCCTGGAAAAATCCTAGATAAGCTACTAGCGGAGAAATCATCCATCACCTTCAAGGATGCAGTGGAAGCAGCGGTAGTAGCTGAAACCACGTATGAAAGCCAAAATGGTGATTTACAAGCACATGGTCGAATAAAGTCGGAACCGGAAGACATCCATAGAGTACAAAATATTCGGCGGGGAAGCAATGCAACTCAGTCACTTCGTATGCATCAACATCAAGCACGTCAAGCGCCGGCGTAAAGAAGTCCGGTGGCAGGAGTGATTGTTGTTCGATTTGCGGTAAGAGAGGTCATTCCGAAGCGAAATGTTTCCAGCGACATCAAAATAAACAAACGAAGAAATATTGTCATTATTGTAAGTCAAAAACGCATAATACTGTAAATTGTAAGAAACAAAATAAGAAAATTAATTATGTAACTACTAATAATGCAGATCATATCGTAGAATATCCGATTTCTACTTTAAAATCAAACAATTCAAATCCCCTTACAATAGATGTATTTTTAAATAATAAATTAATGTCTTTGGAATTAGATTCAGGTGCAGCAGTATCTTGTTTATCTATGAATGATTATAGTAAATATTTTAATACTGTTAAATTAAAAAAATCTGATGTTACATTAAGTAATTTTGCTGGTGGTAGAATAATTCCTAGTGGAGAAGTTGATTTAGTTGTACGATATAACGATAAAGAGGCCAATATAAGTTTCTGTGTTGTTAATAATTGTAATGTATCTTTATTGGGCCGCGATTTTATTTCGAAATTCAATATTTCCTTTCGGGCAATTAACTATGTCTCGAATGAGAATAATTTATGGGAATTTTTGCAATCAAAATTTCCTAAGGTTTTTTCAAAAGAAATAGGGTGCTTTAATAAGTTTCAATTGAAATTATACGTGAATACAAATCACTCACCTAAATTTTGTAAACCGAGGCCACTACCGTTCGCTCTGAAAGCTAAAGTTGAAAGGGAATTAGAGAGACTAACTAATTCGGGAATAATAACGCCCATTAAACATAGTGAATGGGGTACACCCATTGTACCAGTTTTAAAGAACGATGGTTCGGTACGTATTTGCGGCGATTATAAAATCACAATAAACCCTGTTTTAGTTCCGGATAAATATCCAATTCCGAGAATTGATGATTTATATGCGAAATTGTGTGGCGGTAGAAAATTTAGTAAAATTGACCTGAGCGCTGCATACATGCAAATGGTTTTGAATCCACAATCAGCAAAGTTAACAACCATTAGTACGCACAAGGGTCTGTTTAGGTATAATCGTCTTCCATATGGAATAAGCAGTGCACCAGGTCAATTTCAGCGGATTATGGATCAGATGTTCCATAATATTCCGGGAGTTTGCGTTTTCTTAGATGACATTCTAGTAACAGGCAGGAATAATCATGAACATATGGTAAATTTAGAAAAAGTTTTATAAACTTTAGAACAATCGGGTCTCACAGTTAAAATGGAAAAATAAAATGGCGCAAATATTCCAACTCCTCAAAATATTACACAATTAAGATCATTTTTAGGGGCGGTTAACTACTACAATCGTTTTATTCCTAATGTTTCCACAATCTTACATCCTTTATATTACTTAATTAAGAAAGGAAGTCGGTGGACATGGAACGATGAATGTCAGCAGGCGTTCGACCATGTTAAAAGTATTTTACAGTCAAATAATTTTTTAGTACATTTTAACCCGGAATTGCAGATTAAATTGACCGTAGATGCGTCGGAATACGGCGTAGGAGCAGTGTTGTCCCACGTATTCGAGAATGGCGTGGAGCGGCCAATTTGTTTTGCTTCTCGAACCTTAAATGATCAGCAAAAAAGGTGGAGTCAAATCGATAGAGAAGCGTTTAGCATAGTATTCGGAGTAAAGCGTTTTTATCAATTTCTCTATGGCAGGAAATTTACCTTAGTTACCGACAATAAAGCGTTAGTATCGATATTCGGTCCGAAACACGGAATACCGGTTATGGCCGCGAACCGGTTGCAAAGATATGCATGTTTTTTGAGCGGGTTTGATTTTAATATTCAATATGTCACTTCAAGCAAAAATGTTGCAGATTTTTTGTCGCGATTACCGACCGGAAATATTGAAATTTCGGAAATTGAGGAAAGTGATCTTTATCAAATAAATTATCTTAAATGTGATGAACTTAATTTTAAATTGATAGATGTCGAAACTAGTAGTAAAAAAGATAAAGTATTATCTGAAGTTTATACTTATGTTATGTCCGGATGGCCTTCCATCATCACCGACGAATCTATAAAACCTTTTTTTAGACGTCGGACTGAACTTACTATAACAAATAATGTTTTAATGTGGGGTCACCGCACTATTATTCCAGAAAACTTACATAAAGGAATTCTTAATGAATTACATAATTCTCATATGGGAATTGTTAAAACAAAATCTCTTGCACGATCATACGTGTGGTGGCCTAGTCTCAATAAAGATATTGAAATTCTTTGTAAAACGTGTTCGGTGTGTCAAGCGATGCAAAAGAATACAAATCAAAGTGTACTTCAGCCGTGGCCAATACCTAACAATGTTTGGGAAAGAATTCATATTGATTTCTTGGGACCAATTAATGGTAATTATTGTTTAATTGTATTAGATGCACTCTCTAAATGGTTAGAGGTTTTTGTAATGAATAGTATAACATCTAGAGTAACTATTGATAGATTACGCACTTTGTTTTCACAATTTGGTATTCCCAAAACATTGTGTTCGGATAATGGCCGTCAATTTGTATCAGCTGAATTTCAAGACTTTTTAATGCAAAATGGTATAACTCACTTAACTACCCCAACATATCATGCAGCATCTAACGGAGCTGCAGAAAATAGTGTGAAAAATGTTAAAAATTTTCTTATTAAAGAACTAAAATTGCACAATAATCATGTGGATTTTAATAAATCATTGAATAGGTTTTTAATGACTTACAGACTCACTGAGCACTGTTCTACAGGTGAATCTCCCTCTCGCATATTTTTAGGTCGACAAATTCGATCTAAATTCGATTTGCTTAAACCAAACATTGATAGTGAAGCAAAACTTAAAACATGCTCAAGAGCAGAATATAAAAAATTCAAAAGGGAGGAGAGAGGAGTCATTCGCTGTAAATCAAACTGTATATGCTAAAGATTATAGAAATATAAATAAACCAACTTGGACTGTGTGTACAATTAGTAAAATTTTAGGTAAAAATGTGTATCTAGTGAAAGTGTATAAAGAAAATGTAACTTGGAAACGACATTTAAATCAACTTAGGAAATGTGAATATTTTAATACATGGGGTACTGAACATGCAGGTACATACGTCTAATAATGACGAAACCTCAGTTCAGGTCGATTGCGACCTTGATACTCACGCTGCTATCGACCATGATGCGGTTGATTCTTTAAATGATGATTATTTAATTAATAAGGATAGTCCTTTACCATCGACCTCATGTTCAACCGGTACTCGTCCAAAACGAAATAGAAAATCACCAGATAGGTTAAGATATTAGGATAGGTCTATATGTACAAAATTGTAATTAATTATAAGTAGGTAAGTGTTGTAATTTTTTATGGTGTGGTTTAGATATTATGGAGGGGAGAATGTGATGTATTTAATACTCCGTATCTTGTAGCGTATTGTACGCTAGTACTTTTTATGTAGTTCCCCACTATAGTGAATAAAGACATCTGCAGCGGGCAGTATAGATCGGAAAGTTATAGAGAATTGTGTATCGAGCTAAGCCAATAAAATGTATAAAAGGAGTTAATGTTTTATTAATAAGTACGAAACATTACAATTACCTTAGAACAAAACAAAAGGTTTATTTCTGCCAACTTCGATTTAGAAGCTGTTCTCTATACTCCGTTAGTATTCGCAAAACCAGTTTTTTATAAAAGAAAGCTAGCATATATCTTTCAATTTCACTATATACAACGTTGGAAAAAGGAATGGCTACTGCTTTTTCTGGACAGAAACCGAAGGTCGTAGCGGAGCTAACGAAATTGCCACCTGTTTATTAAAATACTTGCAACAATTGCCGTCTCATGTAACGCATATATCATTTTTTTCTGATTTATGTCAGAATAAAAATAGCATAGTTGCCGCAATGTTTCAATATACTTTACAAGTAACAACAAGTATTCAAAGAATCGACTTGAAGTTTTTAGAGCCAGGGCATACACACATGCAGTGTGATAGCATGCATGCCACAATTGAAGCAGCAGGTCAGTATTCCAAAATATATACACCAAATTAATGGTACAATGTCATTAAATTAGCTAAGAAGCAAGGAGAACCATACAATGTTTATACATTAAAACATTCAGACTTTTTAAATTTCAAATCATTTAAAAATAGCAGTAGGTATGTCGAATTTTCATTTTAGCGAAGAGGAAACGTCTTTTCAATGGAAAAAAGTAAAATGGCTTCAATTCAGAAAGGAAGATCGCGGAATACTTTTTTCAAAAACGATTTTGAAGAAACACATTTCCAACGTGTCGATACTATAAAGGGCATAAGAAGCAATAGAAGTATCAGTCAACTTGATAGTACGATAACTCCGAATAAACTTTATCATTCAATTCTACCAATATCAAAGTTAAAGTATGATACCCTACAGAGTTTGTGCAAGGCAGACACAATTTCTTTAGGATTCGCCTGAAAATTGAAACTGCTGATTGAGGAGTACATTTAAGTTTAGGTTAGGGTAATGGAACTTTGGTGGCAGCGCCATGATCAAAACTTTTTTTCAAATATGGGGGTGCATATTTTTTGGAAGGAGGGTAATGCCACGGAAAGTTCCATTACATAGAAGAATACTAGATAATCGATCAGATTACCGGGTCCTTGTCAGCACATTCACGCGACGATAAGTAAGTTCTAGAGGTTTAAGTAGGTATAGGTTTGTGGAAAAAATAATAAAGTAAGTGTTTGAGTGTTAAGTAAGAATACACAGCACCCCCGAAAACGGAGCTACGCCCCCAGATCACGGTAAGTCCGAAAAAGACGTATTAAATAGGGACCCTGACATAGTGGCGGAGGCGCTAAATTTTATCGTATTTATAGGAGTTTTATTAGATTTATAAATAGTTGGAGTATGTCACCTCCAAAATCACCACCACCACCACTACCCCCACTATCTCTACTACAGGCATTTTGCCAACTCAAATACCCTTTGATGATGCAGATGATTCAAGAGTCTTCGATCCCTGCAAACAAACAGTTAATTTAGTATCTCACGCAACATCACAAGGAGCAATTGCTAAACAGTATGATCACACACCAGCACGTCACCAATCAAAATCTGCTCCGCCATCAAGGCCTCAGTTTACGAAAGACTTTCGAACTCATAAAAGGGTCTCAATAAATGAACCACGTTATCCGACAGTTCGCTCCACGAATACCTCTCAGACTACTTTTGTAATGTTAGGAAATACAATTTAGGAAATCCAGGACATGCGAGATCCCATTACACCAAAGTTTACAAGACCTCCTAGATTTGACCCATCTAAGACTAATCCCGTCGATTTTTTAAAAGATTACGCCGTAGCAGCACGGGCAAATTCGTGGAACGACGTGTTACAATTATGTTACTTTGTGAACTTCCTTGAAAACAGCGCAGCTGTGTGGTTTAGAAATTTTGCAAAACGTAACCCGAATGCAACATGGTCACAAACTCTAAAAGGATTCAAAAGTAAATTCATAGGTCCTAATTATGAAGATGATTTAAATTTACGACTATTAAATAGACGTCAAAGCCCAAATGAATCCCTTATAGAATATTTTTACGCTATTATTGATTTGTGTGACAAAGTTGATTCAGAAATGCCGGAAACGCATATAATACGTAGATTAACAGCCGGTATGTTACCATACTACAGGCATATGATTAATATCAGCAGACCTAACACCTTGAGAGACTACGAACGCGTAGTAGATTCAATTTCAGAGACGGAACGAGAGGGAAGCTTATATTCCACCGAAAAATTAAAACCTCAACCCAATCATCATGAAAATAGCCAGGACGTCCAAGAACTGCTAAGAAATATGACCCAAGAAATAAAAAGTTTAGTTTTATCCGAATTAAACAACACGTCACGTGTTAACCATCAAAATTATGGCGGTTCCAATCGCGCAAATTCCGATAACACTCAAGGTCAACGCTCTAGGCAAAATCCATCATCGAATCAATTCTCTAGATCGCGAACCACGGACGGACGCCCAATATGTTACCGTTGTAATAAACCAGGTCATATTGCAGCGAATTGTCGACAAAATGTCTAACGAGAATCACAACAGAACGCTAACACATCTTTATTAAACACCAGCGGACAGAATTAATAGAGGTTCGAAATTCTGTCCCTTTTCATAACATTGACTCTAAGCAACGAACCTCCTTATCTCCTCCAAAGTTACTTTGTAGCACTGTTCCCACTTTCGAAGGGTCATCTACTATATTCACCGTAAAAGCAATAGTAAATGATATACATATACACCGACATGATTATTGACACGGGTTCCGCTTACAATTTGGTCCACAAATCCATTGCTACCAATATAAGACCAGTAGAAAATCCTCCTGCCTTACGTACGATCGGAAATTCTTCTGTATTACCTACAGCTGTAGCAACTATCTCTCTAGTCTTAAATAAAAAAGCGTATGAAGTAGAAGCATTGGTTATAGAAAATTTACCCGCGTGAATCTGCTGACAAGGATCCGGTAATCTGATCGATGATCTAGTATTCTTCTATGTAATGGAACTTTCCGTGGCAATATGTATAAATATTATAGCATTTAGAGCCAGTTACTCTATATCGATGCAAGTCAAGCCATTCCAGAGTGTTTTGCTTAATATATATTGTTTCTTGAGAGTATTTGCTTTCAATCACTTCTTCAAAGATTTCTTTGCAACATTCTTGCATATTCACTATACATGTTGATGAAACCTCTAACATTAATGTTGACTGACAAGCATTGTTTAATATTGATATATATTCCGGATTAGTTTTATCAGCTGTTCTTCGACCAACACTGCAAAGGAACGTATAAGCCTTGCAAACATAGTTTTCTTTCTCATTAAGATGTTTTCTTTATTAGTTACCTGTGCTTTGCAAGAGCAGAATCTAATAATCTTTTCTTGAAAAAAATCATTATTTTCTTCCCATTAACTATTTTAGTAGGTATTTATTTGCACATCTTCTTTGAAGCATGGCATACCTTTAATGGGACCATCTCTGTATGTTTCTTTCGTTGTGTGTTTTTGTGCAGCCCAAACACATTTGATATCTGTGGTTGAAATATATTACAAATCACTGAGATTATTTCTAAAATAAAAGTAGTGTAATAATAATATTGTACTATATATGTTTTTTTACCTAGTACACCAAAAATTTTCCACTGTTTCTAGCTTTACATGTGCGTACCATAGAAATAATTTTAACATTTTGTGCAATGTTTAGCACTCCTTTTATTTCATGTGGATTAGAGTTCAATGCACTAGTTTGCAAACACAATGCATAAATCTCTATTTGTTCTTCAGTAGATTTAATTATCCCACACAAAATGATGTCTTCCGCATTTACCACTTCTTCTCCCTCATACACACATCGCATAGAGTTTGTATTTCCATCTAAATATGGGAAATATTCAATTAAACTTAAGCGGTTGGATCCTATGGCGTAATCCATCTAGTAAAAGAAAGTTTTATATTTTTAGATTTACTTTCCTCAGAAGAGAGTAGCAGTAGTGATACTGAAAGTAGTGATGAAGAAAGTAATGGTAGTACGTATATTATTATAAACCCCTTCCAATTATAAACACCTACTTTTGTCACTACTGTTCCACTCGCACGCCTATGCCTGGTTAATGTGCCGTTTGCTATCGGTTTACTTTAATACACTCTTTAAAAAAAATTTCAATAAAAATAGTTTCTTCTCTTCTATTTCACTTAGACACATGGGATTTTAACATATCGGATTTCAATGACAAAATTTATAAATACATCACATATGTGGTTTTAACCCATTTGTAGCCAGCGTTCCCAAATGGGAACAATTTGAATTATGCCTGTAAAAATGATACCGTTTTGAATTAGGCGCTAGAAATTTATACGCGTACGCAGGTCTAACCCATCGTTTGAAAATCCTACGCCGTTATAGTTTTCATTGGTTATATATTGAGTTTAGTGACTTTTTATGCAAAAGTGCAAAAATATAACTTAACGTGAATTATAAGGTTCGACAAAAAGATTATAAGGTATGTATGTTGCTGATTTTGATAATCATTCGTTTTCCTTGTCTATTTAGAGTGGGAATAAACCGAAATAAAGTTACGGTATAACTTTGTAGGTTGGAATATCCATCAATTTATATTGTTCCCAAACGGGAACAATGGCCATTATACCTCATAACAAATGTACCCAGTTTTTTACACATTCCATTGATTCTTTTCGTATCGGTATTCTTTTTCAAATGAAAGCATTAAAAAGCAAAATTATTTTCATAAAAGATTTATTTCAGATACTTATATAATGAGTGGAAGGAGGTATCTAAATTTAGCCGAACTAATGGAAGAAGCGGAAAAGATAATGAATGCTGCAGAATCAGATACTGATGGATACCAGCAATGTGGATGATGTGACAGACGAAGAAGAGTTGGACGATAACGAACTAGAAGAAGATGTACCAAATGGTGTTGCTGGTGAACTTGAGCTTCATGTACATAACTCTTGTAACGACTCTGAAATGAATAATAATGAAGAACCGGATAACGTGTCAAATAATAACACAAGCGGTGAGAGTAGCGTAATAGGAAATAAAAAAATTAATTAATAATTATTAATTTATTTATTAATTAATAAAAATTTCTACAGATCATGTTCTTCCTTCTTGGAAAAAAGTAAATCCGAACTACACTAGATCCTATCCAACTTCAGAAAACAAAACTAAAGATGACTTGATACTACTAACAAAAAATAAAACAGCAGTGGAGATATTTGAATTATTATTTGATAACGATTTGATGGAAAATATTGTTAGAGAGACAAAAAGGTATGCATTACAAAGAAACATCCACAATTTTGACATGACCGTCAACTACTAAAAAAATGTAATAGGCATATTTATATATACCGGATACAACAGTTTACCGCAGGAAAAGATGTACTGGTCCGAGAATGAGGATATCGACCCAACGATTATCCGCCAATGCATGTCACGAAATAGATACTACGAAATAAAAAGGAATATTCATTTCAATAATAATGATAATATATCAAGATCTACAGGTAGAATTTTTAAAATTCGCCCCCTTGATTGAACAGTTGAATAAAAATTTTATACAATTTGGTATTTTCTCAGAAAAGATTTCCATTGACGAACAAATGGTGCGTTTCTACGGTCATCATTTTATGAAACAATTTATTCGGGGGAAACCCATACGATTTGGATTGAAACAATGGGTGATGGCATGTGGCACAACAGGATACTGTTATAAAATGGATGTATATGAAGAAAAAATTGCTGACGAAATGAAGAATAATGGATTTAGTTCCTTGACAGGGGTAGGTGAAAACGTTGTCTTGAATATGTTAAATACATTTGAAAATCCGGAATCCCATGCGGTATATATCGACAATTTTTTTTTACGAGCTACAAATTACTTACTGAATTGAACAAAAATGGAATAAGATGTACAGGAACAGCCCGTTACAACAGAATGGGATTTTCTAAAACCGGAAAAAATAATTTGAAATCAGATCTAGAGATGAAAAAAAGTAAATCGTGGTGTTTATGATTATCGTTTTGACAATAACAATGACATCTTATCTGTCACATGGAAAGATAATAACATAGTAAAACTTATGTCAAACCACGAAACCGTCGAACCACTGGTTGCAGTAAAACGCTATTGCAAAAAAGAGAAAATATGTAGACATATATCAATCCAATTTGACCAACAGTTATACCAAGTACATGGGGGAAGTTGACAAATTGGATTGGCATGTACAGAAGTACCGTATTAAAATTCGAGGACAGAAGTGGTATTTTCCATTGTTCTCAAACGCAATAGACGTTACAATATATAACGCATACGTTATATATTGCATGTCGCATGATAACACTCCGTTTCTAAATTTTAAAAGAATTATAGCACGACATTATTTGAGTTTATCTTCATACTCTGATCCGAAGAACGCAGGTAGACCAACCAATACCATTGCAAGAAATGTTTTTGCATCAAAGGAAGGACTAGGACACATCATAGAAAGGACGGAAGAAGGCAAACAGCGCAGATGTGCCTTTTGCAAAAAAATTCACGAAAACAATGTCGAAGATGCAATGTTGGGATACATGTGCATTGCTTTGAAGAGTATCACAGGCAGTGATATATATGTCTCTTCACATATATTTCTTTTTATAACATGTTAATCCTATAATAAAATATAAAATTCTCCTTTATAACATTGCATTATTTACATTACATTATATTGGTTACAATAACCGTCGTTCCCAATTGGGAACATTTCTTTTTTTTGTACCATAATCATAATTTTCGAAAATATATTTAATATTTCTCTATCATATTAACAATAAGAAATACGAAATCTAGCTAAAAATCTACGTTCGGAGGGAAAAATTTGGTCACAAATGGGTTAATCTGTTCGTTGAATGTAGTAAAATTTTTAAAAATGTTGATGTTAAATTAATAAATCTCAATCACAATGTAATTTTGGTGTTTAAAACAAAAGAATTTTTAATTCTCTTTATTAAAAAATGTTTCCCATTGTTAATTAATGATGCACTTTTCTCTGTTATGCAAATTATGGATCATAATTAAAATTTCAATGTAAAACATCAGTTATGTAAGTAGTTCTTTCACATTTGCATACTTATTTGGTACTAATTTTCTTACATTGTCAATAGGTTCTGAAGAAGGGTAAAATAATAAACCCCGAAACGTAACAAAAGCTATATTCTGTGTTTCGATTAAAGAACCTTAACTCAGTATTTGTACTGTAAATATCAAATTCATCTATTACCATTTACATTCTTCTGGATACTTACATCTCAGTAATTTATTAACATATACTATGTGACATAGAAAAAAGTACACTGCATAGTGCCACACAAGAGAGGACACTAAAATAAGAAAAAAAATCCTATGAACATGGGCCCGCAAGACCTTCGGTTAAAAGATACGGGGTGTTGAATTTTATTGCTTTTTTTAGGGTTTTTTTGAATATCTATGGTTCCAGTACAAATGCATCTGAAAGCCGACAATGCACGCTAATTAATCAAAAAATAACAATTGAATAATGTGTCATAATGACACTTGTCAAACTGATGTAATTGTTGTTTGAGGAATTTTGTGTTCGTGATTAAGTTTTTCATTGGTTTTCTCACTGATTATTCAAATTTGCTTTCAAAAATGGTTCACTACACTTTTGAAGAATACAGGGACATGATTATGTGTTACGGCGAAGCTAGATCAAATTCTTACGAAGCTCAACGTATTTATCGAGAAAGATATCCTTTAAGACAAGTTCCTAATGTTCGAACATTTATTGATGTGCATAGGCGTTTGAGAGAAGATGGTTGTTTTAGAAAACCAAAATTGAATAGTGGGGTTTCCAGAACTCGTCGCACTGTGCGAAACGAAGAAACTGTTTTACGAATGGTAGAAAATAATCCAAGAACAAGCACCAGAAAAACAAGTTCAGCGGTACGAAACCTTAACCGTGAATCAGTTAGACAAATTTTCAAAGAACAACTTCTTCGCCCATATCATTTCCAAAAAATTCATTCACTATTGGAACATGACTTTGTTCCTCCTGTACAATTTTGCCAATGGTTGCAAAACCAAAGACAAAACATTATTTCATCAATTTTGTTTACTGACGAAGCTGGTTTTAGTCGTGATGGTATACTGAACCTACACAACATGCACCATTGGAGTGATGAAAATCCTCATCAAACTGTAATTCGAAGTCACCAATATGAGTTTTCAATTAATGTGTGGACAGGTATAATTGACAATTATTTAATTGGCCCATTTCGATTGCCCAATCGATTGACAGGTGCACTGTATCGAAATTTCTTGGAGAATGATTTAAACACATTATTAGAGGATGTCCCATTGGCCATTACTGGAAGAATGTATATTACATGCATGATGGGGCGTCAGCTCACTTTTCTCGAGTGGCAAGGGAATATTTGGACAGGAGATTTGGAAATATGTGGATTGGTCGAGGGGGCTGTACCCTGGCCAGCTCGTAGTCCCGACCTTAATCCCCTCGATTTTTCATTTTGGGGATTTATGAAAAATGAAGTTTATGCTGTAGAAATACATAATGAAGAACAATTGTGGATAAGAATTATGGAATCGGCAGATAGATTTCGTAATAACCCAGGAATATTTCAAAGATGCCGTCAATCATTAAGAAGAAGAATGGAAAAAATGTATTGAAGTACAAGGGCAACAATTTGAACATCTTCTAAAAACTTAATTTTTTGTTTTAATTAATCATTATTTTTGCAAATAAATTAAAAAAAAATTCAACACCCCGTATCTTTTAACCGAAGGTCTTGCGGACCCATGTGCATAGGAACTTTTTTTCTTATTTTAGTGTCCTCTATTGTGTGGCACTATGCAATGACTTTTTTCTATGTCACCCTGTATATATATATATGTACATATAAGGGTACATATGGGGACCGAATGTACATATTGTGGAAAGCCTATATGTTCGTATACGTTTGAATTTGAAGGTATACATTAAAGTTCATATCTGTATGTATATCGATTATTTGGAAATATATCGATTTTTTTATTTCATATATTTCTTGTATAATGTGAGGACCTTTAAAATTCATATATCGTTTATTATGAGGACCAATATATTGATTTTTTTATAAAAACTAATTCAAGATATGTATATTTTTGTATCGATTATTATGGGGACATGATAATATGGGGACCAATATCTTTTTGTTGATTTTTGGAATTATTCTAACAAGGTGCTATTAAAGAAAGTCTACATGCAGTAAGTCAATCAACTAAAAAGTTTGTAATTAGAGCGCAATTTCTAGTAAATTCATTTATTTTCTTCTTAAATGCACGATTAGGTAGGTACATTTGGGAATGGGTCATTACGAGGACACATTAATTTCTACTTAAGAATTTACAGAAAAATTTCATATTTGCAAAGTATACTTTATAATAAATATTATTCATGTCTCATGCCCTATAAGACTGTTAGTCATATTTAATGCATATGTTTCATAAATTGAAACGTAGAAGGAAAATTTAAAACAAAGATAACGTTTTCGGTTTTGAAAGTGCGATATAATGTAATGTGCACATAGTATCGGTGATTATAGGTACTAACATGCGACTGGTGTCTAAGAGGTTCATGTTTGGAAATCTGAGATAAAATAAAATCTAACTTTCAAGAACAATAAAAAAGACGGTTTCTTTGTTTCAAATTGTCATACTGCAACTTTTTCAGTTTTATGCGAATATGTTGCATTATTACATATGTATACTCTTGTATGGATGATTATGGGGACACATGATTAGTAGTAGTAATCAAGAAGTTCATGTAAGAACCAATATTATGCGTATATTATAACAGCTGATTGTTGATTTTATGTGCGTAGGTTGAATTATATAGGTATACTCTTGTATTGGTGATTGTGGGCACACGTGCCGAAAAGGTTTATGACAGAACCAATACTACTACAATACTATTAAACATATTACATTACAAATTCCAGTGCAATAACCCCTTCGTTTGAAAAAAATAAAACGATGTATTCTAGGTGCGTTATCGATATGCGTTGGGCAACTACCACAAATCACTTAACATAGATGTTCAACTCTATTGAATCAGCTGATCGAAAAGGAAAGATTGTCTGAAAAAAAACTACTTTCCCAACTCGATAAATGTGTACTTAGGTATATCCATTTATGCGTGTATAGTATACAAAAATTAGTGAACATACAAAAAAATGTCATTTTTTATGTGTATTTATTCATTGCTGTCCGTTTACTTTCTTGCTCTTTCATTGTGTATTTTTACCTATTACCGTAATTTATTTTCTTCAAAAAGTCTTTTTACAGGCTATTTAGGCTCATATTTAGCGACTGCGGTACGTTGCCATTACTCCTATTTTATTAACCATGTTACAAGTAAAACTTGTTTTCAGGTTATAATGCCTATTAGTTTGGACCACATACTTAAATATGTAGATATACTGCGCAAAAGAGACGTCCGACCGGAAACACGGGCGCTGCCATTTTTACGCATATCCTAGAGCACAGACTCCCCAACTTGCAAGGGTTACACATTGGTTGCATAAGTGTTGACTCACTGAATTTGAGTTTCGGTCAGATTTTAAGTACGTGATAATAATTCTACTCCGTTTCGAATTGTTATGAAAATAGATTTGTGAAAAAAGGTTTAAAACATCTTCCTGATTTTGTCAAAAACCAAATAATTTTTATTCTTAAAAACAAATCCAATGTAGTATTTATTGGTGGTAAAATAACACAAGTTTATTGAAGTTCAAAGAACAAGTGCGCAAAAATGGCTTATGAAACGTGTATCTTATACTATTTTCTCTATTTCGGTTATTAAAAGTTCAAAAAAGATTAAAATGAGAGACATGTTTTGTATGACAGGTATTGTTTGACATATAAAATTAGCGTGCGATAAAGGAATACCTTATGCAACCAAACGGGTGTCGTAAAGTGAACTTTATAGTACCGGAATAGAAATTAGTATATTATGACACTAGTGCATAATCAAGCTAATTATGCACGAGTGTCATACGATATTTTTTAGTATAAATGCAACAATAATTTTAATTAGAAGAAATCAAATCAATAATTTCAATACATGACATGTACCTACATGTCATTTGACATTTCCTGACATTTCACTGGACTATTAAACTCTTGGGATTGGCTGTTACCAAGCAACCTTTATACGCACGCCGTGCGATAAAGGCCCGATTATGCACGCTTATGGGTGTGTTTTGATTGGTTTATGATGCATGCATACTAAAAACTCAATTACAACACAACATAATTTTGCATATATAATCTCAAACAAATCAAGAAAATGACAGAAATCGTATAAACAAAACGCTCTGAAACACTGCCATTACATAATATAATAATATACTATGGCGATGAATGCGTTGCCTAAATAACAGGAAGTAAGTAAAAATTTCGCCGTTTTCTATCTCCTTTTATTCCGCACACAGTACAGATGCGCACTGGACCAAGAGCGGTATATTTATTTATATGTATGTGGCTTGGACCAACAGAAGTTTCTTTTGAAAGCATATTTCCGAAGTGGAGAACGTGATCCAAATGGTCAATGGAAATATTCAACACGGTCATGTACTGACGATTTAACCACCGAATTTCCCGATGTCGACCTGGATTATGAATCGCTATCACGACTCATTTTGGGAACAGTAGAGTGTTTTAGAAATACGGGCAATCTTTCCAAAGGAAGAAGCTCGTGCCGTAGGACGGTTCTTAATGAGGAAGTAGTGGAAGATATTTGAACTCGTCTTGATCAGAGCGTAAGAAAGCCATTATGACAATTATTAGCTCTTACTAATGGTGGCTATATTGATCAAATTTGTAAATAAAATTTATTTTATTATTAACGTTACTATTACTATCTATTATACTTATTCAAAAAAATAATTATGAAATATATCTTTACATTTGGTTTTTAAAATAAATATTTTTTCTCTATAAATTGCTTTTTTTCTAAATTTAATCCCGAGTAATTCAGATATTGACATGTAATATACCTGCTTGTTTGTGCAATTCCGTTCATCACGTACCCTCCGTCGGCCGTACAACGTGACATTACTACGGTATATAACGTGATATAAATCTGTAGAGTCAAATCGTCCAAGAATACTTTGAAAACATGTTTACGGACGTCACTGAGAACCAGGATGACGAAGACTTATAGATATACTTGCCTCCTATCTCTCCTACTATATAATTATTATACAGGTGTCTTCGATATAAAATGAAAAAATTTGAAAAATGGAAAGATGTTATCTTACTAAACTTAAATCCAAAATATTTTGTCCAAATTCCCTCCCAGACGCGAGAAAAAAAAGTGACAAAAATATTTATAAAATATTCGTCGCGCCACTGTGTTGTAAGTAATGCATGTTGCATGCGACTATAGCATATCATAGCGCAGATTAGATGTAGCGATAGGTGAACACTATTTAACCTGTGTGCAGCGCACAATCTGATTCAGTCTCTTGTCAATGTTGTATGTGAATGTTTCGAATATGTCTTACACAACACATAAACTGTATGATTTATGGTGAAACAGGTGGAAATGTTCGTCAAACATTTTCTCAGGATTTCATCTATTTCGCCTTTTTACACAACGGTTCTTTTCAGAACCAACAATTCTACAATAAAAAGGAAAATACGACTACGATTACAAGAATTGCAACAAAGAAACTACATATCTTTATTTCATTTAAAATAAAATTTCCTTTATAAATTAGTCTTCCATAACATTTTGGTACGTAATCATATTGATGGTATTGAACCCTTAGCATTCAAAGCTATTTAAAAACGCTGACACATCTCGTAGTTGATATAACATCGGGAGTTGTTTTTGCGATGTCTTGCGTTAGTTCGATCGAGGTATTTTTTAAGCATATTGTGCATTCATAGGCGGCACATATTACAATTTATAAGGGAGGTTTTAATTTTGGCACTCGCGTCGTAATTGAACTAGAATTTATTGGATTTATATTCTACATAATTGTATCTTTCCATTTTTAATATTTTTTCATTTTATTTCCAAGACACCCTGTATATTTCAACAAATAAAAAAAGACAATATGGTAAAAAGTTTTATTGACATATACATATTTGCATCAAAATCCATCACTGTTGGTATATTAAACAACAAAAAAGTATATCTTAAATTTATTGTTTATATTCAAGAAATATCTTAAAAGAATGGGTATGTTTTTCAGCAGTAATTACAGACTTTGAATTTTAGAAAAGTATAAATAAATTTGGTAATTGCTAGTTTCGATACAAAAATTAGTACCTAATATGAGTTTTTAACAAGGTTGTAGAATTTGTAGGAAACAATGTACAATACTGTAGAGAAAATAGCAATTCCATTAAGTTTTTATAATTAGGTTATAATAGGTATATAGAGGGATGGAAATCGAGGCAAATCGTATGCACGTTACGATTTGCGTTTCTGTTTCTTTAGTTGTTCATTTCTTACCCAAGTTTTTATTGTTGCAACATTTCTTTTAAAAACACCTGGATTAGATTAGATTTCGTTTATACATTGGAATGATGGAAGTTTATTGCTTGACAAATAATCCTTAAAAGTTTGTGCAGCTATCCTTTTCTCCTGATTTGTCCAACGCACTCTACGACATTTGCCGTAAGGTGAAGCTGTAATATATAAAAGATTTTTAAAAACAATGTAAAAGCAAGTAACTCTCCGTATGAAGTCATACAAGTGTAATTACGATTTACAAACGATAAACGTTACAATACTGCTGTACCAAAATCGTGAAATACACAATTTACAATACAGCTTAAGTAGTTACTGCAACTAGCACCCACCATAGAAGAAATTAACAATATAAATAAAAAAATATATATCCTACATGAAGTTTTTCGTTTTCTTGTTTCTTCATCATCATTGTTGTCTTCATTTTCGGACGTACTTAAAGTTTCTTGAAAGGTATTTATATTTGCTGCTGCTGCCTCGCTCTCATCATCTCCATCGGAATCAATATCGGAATCATCTTGGTCATTTCCTTGGACGGCTTCTAATAATTTGGAAATGTGTATAATCTCTCTCGTAAGGATAGGTTGACGGTATATTTCTTTATGTATTTTATCTGCGTGACCCAGAAAACTCGCCAAATCTGCCACTTCACTCTCTTGAAGATTAAAATTTGCGCACATAGTGGCCACATGTTTTCTTAAAATTGTTCCTCGTAATGTTTCAGGCTGTTTTGCGCCGCAATCGTTTGCAAATTTACGCATAAGTCGACAAGCGCTGAGATACTTATGGTCACCTTTTAAAATTCCTGGGATCCCAAATAAGTATGGATTTTGTTTACTGACCTTTGCCTGGGATCTATACTGTAGTAACGTCTGTAAACAGACTAATATTTCTCGATGAAGCAATACAGGGACGGTGCGATTTAATTTTCCGCGTATAGTAAACCTAACATATTTCTGTGCGGTCTGTTTTTCCTCAAGTGAAAAATTGTGAAATGATTCACCAATAGACTTCTCATCAATTTTTTCGAACGAAGAAAAATCGTCTATCAATATTCTCTCTATCTCACCAGCTCTACGTCGATTAAATAATTGAATAGATAGGAGAGCTGTTTCTGCTAACCTCAACCAAGCCGTGTCACAAAATTTCTTACTCAAAATTGCATAATTTGCTCTTAAGCTATCTCTTAAATAACTCTGTAGCCTTTGAATGTCTTCTTTTAAAGGCAGTACTACTTTAGATTGCCTTTTGTTTTTCGTTAGAGTTTCCAGGGCTGCTCGATTAATAGTAGCACCATAATCTTCGGTTAATAACTTCACAAAATCTTCGGTAAACGTTTGTTTCTGCTTTTCTTGTCTTTTTATCCAAACGGATATGCATAATAACCCCACTTGTTTGAGTAAAGTGCCCAATGAGGTAGCTAAGGATGGGGTCTTAAAACCAGTACCTGTAAACGCAATAATCTTAAAAAATCTTACAATCCTCGCAACATTGTAATATTTCAATGAAAATAAATTAAAGAACACAAATAAATATCTTAAGCGCATACCAGATTCGTTTAATCCTGCCAGGTTCTGTATTGCAAGGATTGTGTTGTCATAATTCTTCGGGTAAAATACATGAAATAGCTTTTCAATTTTCGGTTCCAATTTTTTAATTTCCAAAAGAAACCGTCCCAATTGACGAAGTTTTTGTCTTATCATGTCATAGAAATGGGGGTCTCTATACTTCTGACATAATTTGTTTCCAAATAGAATCACCAATTCGTCATAACGTATTTCTTTGGTTACTGTATCTTCCTGTAGAGTTGGAAATACTTTTTTCGCAAAACATCGCTGGCACTTTTGTGAATGCGTCCAACGATCTGCCGAGATTTCACCAAAATGTTCCTATGTTTTCTTTTGCCAGTTTTATTACATCTTCGAAAATGATGACGAAGACTTGTTTTGGCGTAATCTCCGCAACAAGATGGACAAGTAACGAAATCAGTTGCAGTTCTCCCAAATTCTGCTTTTGGGCGTCTAGTCACTTTTCGTTCTCCAGTATTCACAAAGTTGTTTGTATTGAAGAAAAATTGACCATTTTTGCGGATACGGGAAAATATCTCTTTTCGCTCTTTGCTCCCTTTGCTGTAAGTCATTATTTCCATAACCCTTTCCTTATCTTTGTGCTGCCTTATTAAATGACGGCTTAATTTTGCTTGTTCGGTATGGCAGTAGATACAAAAATCTCGCTTCTTTCCAGATTCAACGGTACTTACAAACATATTGCCGTCATCCGGAGCACTGTGTCCAATTTTATTGATCAATAGAGATTTATCTAAATCTGAGGATGTATTAACTGAAAATCGTTTTGTTGCACTGCTTTCTGGTACCTGCAAGTCTTTCTGTGTGTCATCTGATGAACTATTAACGTAATCACTTAAATTTGGAATATATAGCGAATCATTGCAATCTTCAATAGAATGTGGTAGTTCTACGTCTGTAACATAAATATATAATCTATATTTATTTTAGAATGGAAATGGCAATAGTCGTGTATAGAAAGACAGGTATATGATGATAGCTTTACCTTCAAATGGAGAAGTTAGAGTGAATGCCGCATCAGAAGAGACATTACTATCAGATTCAAATTTTGACCTAATAAGCCTAAAAATGTCAAATAATAATAAATTCTAATAAAAAAATATCTAGTGGATATTTAAAACTTACACATCTTGATGAATTATAATTGGAGTGGAATTTATGTCAATGCAGTTAATATCCAAAGGTTTCCAATCTGTGACTTCCCCATTCATAAATTCAATATTATTGTTTTCAGTAATGGGGACAGGAAAAGCTTTCATAAATTAAATAATCAAGGCATTGTTTTAAAATCAAAAGGAAGGTTTTCAATCAGATATGTTAGATCAGATAAGTATATGAATAAATTAATACAATTTTATTACATGCAATATACTAAATCTAAAAACAATTTCAAAAATCTACTGGAAATGTAAAAGAAATTTAATATTTTTACAAATAATGTAAATACCTTCTGTTTCTGTGTTAGGTGGGACAGGGTCACAAGTGGGTACAGAAGTATTATTCTCGTGAAATTCTTCTACTTCTGGAAACAACCAATTTTAATACATTCAATATACATATTTCCACGGAAAATTGAGACAGAAAAATATATTTAATATACTTTATTATATCACGTGCTTAGTATGTATTAAAAACAAAATAATTTCGCTCATCGCAATACAGATTTTCATGAAACTTACTAAGTTTCTCTAGTGGAGTAAAAACTTGGAGCGTATATGCAATACATAACGGTAAGAAATATAGCTGAAAAAACTCACACAACAATTTCGTATCATTTGCAGTACAATAAAATAATGAGTGAATGAACTATTCATGCATCAATTATCTATTGCGATTTTCGTTTTAAATCGTACGACTATTTTCATTAATAATTAACAATAATAAATTTTGAAGACACCTGGAATTTTACACCTATATGGGACTGGAAGAAATTATTTTTTACTTTCGAGTTCGTTTTGAAAATATGGTGTATTAAAACAACAATTTATTTGAATTATTTTTTGCATTTCAGTATTGCAGGTGAGAAATTTTAAAGATATTTGTGAGATTATGGCGGACAATAATACACACATACCTATAGCATCAACTGACTTTCCTTCTTGCGCCTCTAATTTAAGCTTTATGGTTGTAAGAATTTCCTTGCTTTCTACAGTTGTATTATAAATTAGTAATAATTGTGTTAGTAAAAATAATTTGTTACTTACCGTTTTCCGCAATTAATTCAGCTTCGAATCGGCCATAACTTTTGTAGCGAACACTCAGAGATTTCTCTCCAAGTTTTTTAATATCCTTTTTCTTACAAATATAATATACTCCGTCCACAAATAGGACTAGTACAAACATTTTTCCGTAAAATAAACTTTGCATTAATCGCGAAAATAAAATTAAGAGCCCGCTATACCAGCTGATCAATGAGAAGACAGCTGATCAACTTATTTAAGACAGAGACAATAAAGTTCTATAAGGATAGAAGATAATCGGAAGTATTTTACAAGACATACGTTTTAGCAATGTTCCTTTTTACTTGATATCGTGCGGTAATAACGTACGTCTGGATTAAGACGTTATGTTAGTATTTAAAGTTGTCTTTTGAGATTGTTGTATGTTGTATCTACTGCCATACCGTACAAGCAAAATTAAGCGTTTATTTAATGAGGCAGCACAAAGATAAGGAAAGGGTTATGGAAATATTGACTTACAGCAAAGGGAGCAACGAGCGAAAGGAGATATTTTCCCGTAACCGTAAAAATAGCCAATTTTTCAAGTCTGTCTGTAGGTAAAATGGATCTGGCAACTATGTACTAATTTTACTTATAGTATCGTATTAGAAGTGCATACTATTTCATAATTATTTTTGTATGTGTAATGAATTTAATCGAAGTTTGAAATCATATGTACCATTGAAGCTCCGTTTTGGTTCTCATATGTACCCTTATATATATATATAGTATATATATATAATTAATCAGTTCTACTATGTGAACTTTAATTTTAAACATCAAACAAGTTAAATGTTCTATGTTGGCCAATCCATGATGTGTGAATTCCGTAACATAAATTTACGGTGAAATTGTACTACACCTTTTCCAAGTGTAATTCAGAACATATCAATTGCATTTCAGATTTATTAATTTAATTTCAGAAGATATCATTTGTAATTTAGATATGTTAATTTAATTTAAGAACGTATCATTTGTACTTTAGATATGTTAATTCAATTTCAGATTGCGTCATTTGTAATTTAGATACGTTAATTTAATTTCAGAACGTATCACTTGTAATTCAGATATGTCAATTTCATTTCAGAATTCGTCATTTTAATTTAAGAAAGTGTCAGTTGTAAATCAGAACGTATCAAATGAATTTCAGGTTATATCAATTGTAATTCAGAATATACAAAATGAATAGTGTAGGCTATGACAAAACTGTAAGTGTTGAGGTTGCTTACGAAATCAAAATTTCAAGATAAAAGCACTTATGCGGCATGCAGTAAATAATGTCCATCGAGAAAGCTTGCTGTTAAAGAATTATTTGACGCCGACATAAAACTCCATTTTTCAGTTTTTTAAGTACTTTAAAATGCCAGTTTATGGACAATACAGTAGCTCATCAAATAAGCCACTGCGATGCAATTGCATATAAAAATAATTTTCTGAATTACATTTGACATCTTCTGATTTACAATTGACACTTTCTTAAATTAAAATGACGAATTCTGAAATTAAATTGACATATCTGAATTACAAATGACGGATTCTGAAAATAAATTGACACATTTGAATTAGAAATGACCCACTCTGAAATTGAATTAACATATCTGAATTACAAATGATACGTTCTGAAATTAAATTAAGATATCTGAATTACAAATGATATATTCTGAAATTAAATTGATAAATCTGAAATACATTTGACGAATCCTGAAATAGAGTTGACCGTTTCTGAAATACAACTAGAAATGGTGTAGTACTATCACTAAATCGGTAATCACCGAGTCTTCTTTTGGGTATATATATACATATATATATATAGGGCAAAACACGAAATGTCAGGGTAATCGTAATTTCAACAACAGACCGATTACCCTGACATTTCGTGTTTTGCCCTAACAAGTACGGTCGATACTTTTACCCTCATTATATATATATATATATTTATCCAACCGACGTTACTAGACCCGGCATGTTCATGATACCAAGTCAATCCCAGTGTATAACACAGAAACGGACTTTTAACATACTTTGCTAAGCCCACTGATTATACCGCTTTGCCAGACCCAGTGTATAAAAAATATATATTTTCCCGCTTTTTCATTCCCTGCAATGTTGCCAAGTATATGCGACAAGTGTCTATTATGTTTTCACAGGTTAAATGTATGTTCGAAGTGTTTTGAGAGAAAGCACAAACCTTTAAAACCTCATGATTTTTGGGGTTTACAAATGGATGTTTATATGGACTAGACTTGAAGTAATATTTTAAATAATTATGAAGTATTTATAAATAATGTAATTTGACTTAATTTCGAAATAACGCAGTCGTGAAGTGTTCATACTGTGGTTTTACATAAGATATGTGTCTACATATTCAAAATAGCGAAAATTAATAGTTTTGAAAATAAATTCTTTTGAAACTAAAAACTACTAGAAACTATTGAAACTGTTAAAAAGCATACTGTCTCCAATAACTGACAAATTTAATCAACAATTTTGTAGTTACTTAATTCCGTATGGAAGATTAGTACGGAAAAATAATTTAATATATGTAATTTAATTTCGAGCTTTTCTAGCAATAACACCCTTATCTTGACAACAATATTAAATATAACTGCTCAAACCAAAAGAAATGGGTTCGGATAAAAACTTAGATGCAATTAGTGTGAAGCAGGTAATATTAATTCTTTTTTAGTTTTTATTTTATGCATCGCGATTTTATCAACTTACTAGTGACATAAATGTACAGGATGGGCAAATTTCGAAATTTGAATAGGGGATCTCGGTAACTATAAGAGGTATAAAAAAACGGACCACGCATCCTCGATCTGTTTTTTCGAGAAAAGGATGGTGAAAACCAACCAGTGGAGTTTTGAAAAAAAAAATCGAAATTCGAGGTAGGACATAAATTGTATTTTTTTATATGGACTACATTACTCGCATTTCTGTCAACCAATCACACAGTTGGAATTCCTTAGCAACAGCCAATGATCCTCATTTTATAGCGAAAAACTCACGTGTGAATTTTAATAAGTGATAAAATCACTTGTGGTTTTATCAATACAAATGGAGTACTGTCAAAACGGCTCATTTTCACTCACAATGCTCGCAATTACTACACAAAGCAAATCTTATTGTTTATTTTTTTTGTTTCCCCTTCTTCTGAGTTACCAGCCAAATACATGGCAAAATGAACACAACCTAAGTAAATTACGAAAATATCCGGTAACTGCAGAACTTACTAATAGCAAACTACATTGCAACAAATTTTGTTCGTGATATAGTCTTTTTAAATACAACGCGTGACCAAGATTTTTCTTTGATAAAATTGATTTGGATAATTTTATCGGAAAATGTTGGTCACTTGTTATATTACTTATGAAAATATAGTTGACTATATCAATAAAAAGAGATATTTTTGCCATTTCAATGATATATATCACGTGGGGTCTTGTCCTTCATTTTCACTGTATTATAGCAAAAAAATAACATTTTCCATTGATTATCATCAGTTCATTGCTTTTTGTTAGTAGGTGTGTGTCATTCAACAAACATGAATCTGTCAGTAGGTTTATAAATAGTATCAATAGTTTGAGTTGATTATTTGATTGTTGCTTCACCTTAAAATTATACATTTGCGATGGCTTATGAAAATTACGAGAAGTATGATATGTTGGAATGCTTTATTCTCAATAATAGTAATGCTGAAGCTGCATGTGAAACATATTTTAATCGTTACCCGGAAATAAGGCAACCTAATAATTCTATTTTTGGAATACTGAAAGATAAACTCATTAATTTTGAAACATTCAACAAATCAAGATCGAAGAATTATAATAAGGAAGATACTGAGGAAGTTACGGTCAATGTTATTGGAATGGCAGTAGCAAATCTTTCAATCTCAAGCCGTCAACTTGAAGTGGAATTGGGTACATCACGACGACGTGTGTTATCAGTTTTGAAGAAACATAAGTTTGGACCATACAAAGTGAGGAAACAACAGCAGCTCCTATTGACTGATCCTGAACGACGTTTAGAATTCTGCAATTATTGGTATCTTCAACAAATTCAGCAGGATCCATCATTTTTTAGAAAAATTATTTGAACGGACGAAGTCTACATTAGCAGTGCGGGAATTTTTAAGCGACGCAATGAACATTGGTGGTCTGATGTTAACCTCTAGCATGCCCTCGATGTTCAAAATCAGGGACGATTCGGCTTTAGTGTTTAGTGTGCCCTATTTGACAATCGTATTCTGGCATACCGAATTTAGCAAGAAAAATTAAATGGTCAACGGTATTATACTATCATAAACCAACATGTAGTCGAAGAATTTTTGGAAGAACTAATAATAATAAATGAGATGAGAAATGTATTTTCCCAGCAAGACGGCGCACCGCCCCATAACACTGGAATCGCTTCAGAATTGCTGACTGAAAATTTTGGAGACAACTGGATAGACACCGGCGGACTAGTAAGGTGGCCACTACGTTGGCCGGATTTGTCACCCCCGGATTTCTTTTTCTGGTGACATCTCAAAGACCGGTTATACAAACAAACTCATAATAACATTAACGAACTGAGAGAGAACTTTATACAGTGTCTTAATTCTGTTTCTTGTATTCATATTCACAATGCAAATCGGAGCGTTTCGAGACGGTGTGAATTATGTATTGTTAATAATGGGCGCCAGTTCGAACATCCATTGTAAACAATTTTTAATCATGTTTTAATTTATTCTCAGCATGTAATTTAAAATATGTGTGATTCGTCGATCTTCATTTGTTAAATGTTCCAAAATTAATGAGATTTTCTTTCATTCATTCAAATATAGATTTATTAGATTGCCTTATTTCCGGGTAATGATTAAAATATGTTTCACATGCAGCTTCAGCATTATTATTATTGTGAATAAAACATTCCAACATATCATACTTTTCGTAGTTTTCATAAGCCATCGCAAATTTATCATTTTAAGGTGAAGTAACAATCAAATAATCAACTTAAACTATTGATACTATTTATAAACCTACTGACAGATTCATGTTTGTTGAATGACACACCCCTACTAACAAAAAGCTATGAAATGACGAAATCGATGGAAAATGGTAATTGTTTGCTATAATACAGTAAAAATGAACGAAAAGAGCCCACATATTTGAAATGGCAAAAAAATCCTCTTTTTAATGATATCATAGCCAACTATATGTTCCATATAAAAAAATACGAGTACTACTTTATGTCCTACCTCGAATTTCGAAAATTTTTTCAAAACGCCACTGCATTCTAATCAAAGAGGTGCCTAAAGAACGTAAAAGTCATTTTTGTCAAGTTTCATAAATAGCCGAGATAACGTGATAAAACGAAAATGGGAAAATTCGAATTTTTACGGATAACTCGAAACCGAAAGCCGATAGCCAAATTTGGTTTTCACCATCATCCTTTTCTCGAAAAAACAGATTGAGGATGTGTGGTCCGTTTTTTGACACCTTGTATAGTTACCGAGATTCCCTATTAAAACGTCGAAATTTGCCCACTCTGTACGTGTTTACTGGGCCGTATCTGTATTCATTTTTAACTACAACTACTACCGACTACAAGTTATAAATTATAGGTAGAATATTTTTCTGTTCCAAATGTACTACGCTATAAAGTAATTAACTGAATAATTAATTTCTAAAGTTTTAGCATGAAATAAGGAATACATTCCGACAGAATATTCATTCTTTCTATATTCGTAGCGTTAATATGATTTAAATTAAAAAGACAATCCAAAGAAGATTTTTATAACTTAAACTTTATTTAAACAAAATTCATCAGCCAACTCGTGAATACATACTATCACACGCTAACGTAAAGTCATTCAGGTTTACGAATGCAAAGACAGGTCATAAATATTATAGGTAGTATTGCAATTACAGTGTTGCCGGTTTTCGGGCTTGACGACGTTGGTATAATGTATCAGGATTGACAACGTCGGTAGAAATGCTTTTTTAGATATACAGCTGGCCCTCTGGCAGAAAGCGCCGGAACTAGAGTTGTATATAGGTTGATATTCTACCGCGTTTTGGGTCCCGAAGCAAAAATTGGGAGGAGTCATTTTTAAACATAACATTGAAAAATAGACCTAAATACACGAAGAACGTTGTCAGACCCGAAAGTGGGTCTGACAACGTCGTCGCGGGTCTGACAACGATTACTACATATAGCGGTTCGGGTCTGTATAAGCGGTTTAACAAATCTATATATATATGTATGTGTATGCTACACTTTGGGGTAATAAAATTTTATAAATCTTACATTTTAAGGTCAAGTGGATACTTTGGGGACGTCCTCAAAGTACCACCCATACATTCACTACACTTTGTCCCCAAAGTATAGGTTATTTATAAATCTTACACTTTGAAGACAAATTTAAAATCATATAACATACACTTTCGGTACTTCTTTATTTAATATATTTATTCATCTTATATTCTGAGAGAAATAGTGCAGCGTAAACAGCGAATAATGATTAAACTTAAATGGATGCTACCTGTGATTTAGTCTGTTATTGTTGAAGTTCTCCTGGCCTATAACTATTTTCAAACGTAAGGGTAAATGAGAAACAAATAATAAAATGTAACAGAACGCAAAATTGTACAATTAGCCACTTTTTACAGTAATTGTCCAAGAATATTACAATAATTGGCATAAGGGACAATTTTCTATTCAAAAGGTTATAAATACATAATTGTATTTCGGGGAGCTGAGGTAAAACAGCCACATGAAATAAAACAACATTCTACATAAACGGCTAGCACTATTTATCTTTATTATTTATGTAATACTGATACAACTCCTCTATTTCGTCAACTTCTGCACTCTTCCCACACTTTTCAGTATCCTCCTTCGTAATGTAATCGTCATCATCTCTACTATATTCTTCCTTGGTCAATTCTGTCTCTTCTAGATTACTTCCCTGCGTTATGTCATCTGCATCTTTTACCGTATTTTCTTCAGCGTGAGTTAGATCTTCCAAAGTGCTTTCATCGCTTTGGTCCTCTTTATAACATTGATGGCACAAAAATTGATCGTTATCCTCCAAATAGGGAATGTGCTGTTGGTGGGACTTCGGAATGCACTTGGAGTGATACACTTTCTTGCAGTCATCACAGGAAAGGTCGCTTTTTGACGGTTGCAGATAAAGCATTTGAGTTGTATTTTAACGGATTTCATCATTTTTTTTGAGCTTTTGCCGCCTTTGCTTCTTCGCGTTCTCTTCTCTTCTTTTCTTTTTCTGCATTAAGTTTTGCCGCATTTTTTGCTTCCAACATTTCTTTATATTTCTGCGAAGTAAGTGCGAATGGCAGTCTATCCGTTTGCCGTTTTCCTGTTCGCTTTGGTGATTCTGACCACACTAAATAATCAGAAATATTTTATGGTCGATGAATTTGAACTACTGTCGCAGTTTCCGCAGGTACTACCACAGTACCCTCATTGCGAGTGACATCCTCAACAAATTCCTCCTGGGTTTGTAGATGCTCTGCCTGTATCTGCCCATCTGTCTGTGGCAGACTGCTGTCTAAGCCTATCTCTAAGCCGGAAGAAGAAACTATTTCGGATATATTTCTTTGACAGACTATTTCGTCTTTATTACTATTGTTATTAAAATATTTCCATAGTCGGTATAGAGTGAAGAAATGTTCATCTTCGTGATCATTAGCAGCATTATCTATTTGTTCAAATAACTCAACCTTTTCTTTTCCCACAATACCAAGAAATGTTGAATAACTCATACTAATATTGAAATCAGTTCCATTGCTGTCACTTACGTTTTCCCCGTTAAAGTGCTTTGAGCCTCCAAGACATTTGCTGTAATCTATATATATATATATATCTATTTTTTGTTACTCAATGAATACTTTTTGTCTATCGCGGAATCTGACTTAGTTTAGTATAAGTTTTAGTTTTTTAGGCATTTTCTTATGTTATTTAATTTGTTTTCTTCAGGGTGTTGAGGTAGATCATGTGTGCACTCGTTGCATACATGAGATGCATCCTGTGTTTTTTCAACTTTGTATTCAACTGTTTTTTTGTTTGGCTTTTCTCAGATTATGTTATACTTTTGTTGAAAAATAAACTCTATTATTATTATTATTATTATTATAGCGTTTGCATTAAATGGGTAAAGCCCACAGGCTTTACACCCATTGCGAAGGGTTTCTGGTTTAACACTTGAAATTACAACTTTTTTTAAAAGTGGTGAATGTCAGTTTGGTTATAGCTTCACCTGGGTGTTCAGCATGCCATTCCCTCACTGTCTTTTACCAACACATTTTAATAGGTCGAAAAACCGCAACATCCGCAAGTTGTAGGATACGAGTGGCATTTGGGTATAATGCTATAAGTTCAATACCCAAGTTTCCAAATAAGACACTCAGTTGGTAAGTGAGGTGTGACTTGTGGCCGTCAATAAATAATATAACTAGTAGTTCCACGCCTTGTTTGAGTAAGTAAGGGTGGAAGACATTTGCGATATACTCATAAAAGGTCTATGCGGTCATCCAGCCGTTATCACTGCGACCGATTCCCCAATCTTCTGGAATAGTCATTGAAATTTTCTCAATTATTCTTTTATAAGGAAAAACCACCATTGGGCTACAAATTTTTCCGTCCGCAGAAAAGGTGAACATTACTGTAATGTTCTCCTTCGACGATCCACGATCAATCGTGGAAACATTTGTACATTCTCTCGGAGCCAACACTTTACCACTCTCTGGACATATTAGAAAGCCGGTTTCATCGCCATTAAAAATACGCGAGGGATCCCTTATTACATTTTCTAGCGATTTTTCTTCAATATATTTATGGATATCAGCAAACCATTTCCTAATATCATTTTCAGAGATACATGCGCTAGCTGAAGTAACAGCTTCAGGACTACGTGTAACAATTTAAAGATGCCGTTTGAGAAAAGCTTTCATCCAACCTTCTCCGGGCCTGTTATCTTTGAAAGGATTTGGACGTGGCTGTTGCTTTAAAAATTGCTGAAAACTAGAAATGATGTCATCTCTTTTCCTAGGAAAACCTTTTAAGCGAGTTCTGTAATCTATCTAACTATCGTATTTTCTTCTACTTCCGTCAATACTGGTGATGGTCCAAAAGCTGTTTTACATGCAAGATTTTTAGTTTGAATTGTAACCTGGCTCGTGGTATACTATATTTCATTGCTATACTTCTAAGTGAGTCTTGGCCATTTTGAAAATCGAGCAAAGCTCTCATTGGCCTCGTTGGACTGTAAGTTGGAGCTTTTGGCATGATGCAACTGTATATAAACCGGTAGGTATACTTGTATCGTTACCTTCCTATCTAAAAAAAAAATAAAGTTTATAGTAATTGGCCACCTTTTCCAGATAGTTATTGGCCTATGGCTAATAACTATGTAGAAGGATAAGAAAAGCAATTTGCTCAACAGGTAGGCTGCATATTGTCAGATAGATAGTATGGAATGTAAAAATTAGAAAATTGAAGAATGGCGGAAAACGCAGTTATTGGCCACCCCGAGCAATAACTTTAATTTCTTTCATTTTCAAACCAATTACTAGCCACCTGCCTTTTGTAAAATATACCATAAAAATATAAGCAAATAATTCATTATATCTTCAACTCACCTACAAGCCAGAAAGAGTTACCTTAACAAATGTTTAAGTATCAACACATCTAACGTGCACTTGTTAAATGGTCGATGCAGTTCCAAGTTGTGCTGCCATCTGAGTACTTAATGACCACATATTCAAAAGTAGGATACTGTAAGTTAAATTTGATTATGGAACGACTACAGAAGGCTTTTAGTAATCTTAATACTGCGGTTTGTGTCCATACTGGCCAATTACTGTGCCATTTACCCCATATATTTTTTGAGCTAAAATAATAGGACTTTCCTTATGTCACTTACATGCTTTATTGTCAAGGTGTTAAAGTTGACTTTTTATTATTTATTAATATGGCGCTTGTTTTCAGGTATTATTTTCAAATTTGGCACAGATTTTACACTTCTAAAAAATTCGCCTTTCATATGATTCCTAACAAAAAAAAACTCTCAAAGCTCTAATAGAAAAATAGAAGATGTGATACCCTTTAATTCCCCATTTTTTTCTGACTAACGCCTATGGGAATTTGACACCTATTTTTTGTGGTAGGCTGGTGATTTATCTAACATCTTATCGACTTGACGAAAAGTGTGAAAACATATCTAATGCATACATAAACAATTTACTATTAAGTTGTCACATCTTTGACAGCCTCGGCCTACGCTTTATTAATGTTGAAATAATAAGTTTCGTTATTGTTAAGTAAAATAATAAAATATCTCAAAACCGGTTAGATTTAAGTATAGCAAATGCTAGTATCAATTAAACGAGAATGAAGATAGGAATTGAAAGCTGATATAATATACAGGCTGTTGTAGTTGAAATAAGCGAGTTATAATTGCTTGAAATTGTTGGAATTGAGTGGTATGTGGAAAACATCCTATATAAAAAAGTTTACATTTCAAAGGACGAGGCACTTTAGTGATGTCTTGCAATTTGCCATGTCAAATTTTAAGTCAGTAGCGTGTTTGTTTGCAGCAATATCGTGATTTATTTGGGACTGTTTTTCTAGAAAAATTAAAAAAAAATTGAAATATCTCAAAAACTATTGTAGTATTTGTCTTTATAATGAATGAAACACAGTTTAATGTAAATACGTTTACTTAAAAAAACACAAAAACGTCACAAAATAAAAACCGAAAAAATACTTCCTCACCCTTAACGTTCACCCAACGTCGTTCTCCTTTTTTTATCCCTCCCTCAACCTACTTGTCGACTGGCGGCAAATTTGAAAATTCAAAAATACAATACCACAGTCGGCCAGCCTGACATAATGATCGTCTCGATCATGAAGCAGTAACACACATCTTTACATCACCCGATTTCTTTTTGACAAGTACAAT